>CM068752.1:10072557-10672557 GCA_035084275.1 Hydrolagus colliei
GCTCAGTGGTTAGAACAGTTGCCTTACAAGCGAGAGACTTGGGTTCAATTCCCGGCAGGTCAGCACAAAACCTTGGACAAGTTTCCTTACTCCACATGCCTGATAATAATCTCCCCCCCAAATAAGTATTCATTTCAATCCAAGACTGTTTGTGGGACACTACTTTGAGACATTGAGAAGACATGAGAAGCACTATATAGTAAATGCAATAATTATTATTATTATTATTCATGTCTCATCTAAAGGACATTTTAGATGTCCTTTAGATGATTGTCTCCAACAATGTACTGTAGTACTCCCCCCAAATACTGCATTGGAGTGTCATCTTAGACTATATTGGTATCAAAGTTTGACTCGAACTCACAGCATTTTGGCTGAGAGGCAGGAATGCTACCACTGAGCCAGCTGAACCACAAGAAGCCAATTGATATCGTTTTTTAACTGTCTTGCAGAATGATGTTCTTAAAGTGATCAGGAGAGTGGATGAAAACTGGATGGAGGGTAAACGAGGAGACAAAGTTGGAATCTTCCCCATTTCATTTGTTGAGGTAGGTGGGACTGGAAGAGCTGCTAATGTCTGTCAGCCTGGCTCAGTTGGTAGCATTCTCAGCTCAAAATCATAACAGGAATCGGCCATTCAGCCCCTCCAGCCTGTTCCACCATTCTATTAGATCAAGGTTGATCTATACCCCAAGTCCAGTTACCCACCTTTTTTCCGTATCCCTTGATACCTGATCTGACAAATACCTATCGATAGGAACACAGCAGAAGAAGAGAAATGGACGTATTCCTTCAATATACCCAAGTGCCTGTCCCTCTCCTGTTTGAACATCTCAACCATGTGGAGTCCTGTAGCTCAGTGATTACACCACTAGCTTCGCAAGCGAGAGACCTGGGTTCAATTCCCGGCAGGCCAGGGTGAAATCTTCGGCAAGTTTCTTACTCCACACGCCTGATAATAATCCCATAAAAAACCCCCAATAATAAATTGGTCATTTCAATCCAATATTTGTGGGCAAAACGTGGCAACCAATTGCGCACAGCAGCGCCCCCACAAACAGTCGTGGATTGAAACGAACATTTTTTTTTTGAGGGATTATTATGTGCGAGTAGATAAAGGAAACGTGCCCAAGATTTCGCCCTGTCGGTCGACAATCTTACCCGGGTCCCTCGCTTGCAGGGCGAGTGAGGTGCTCCAACCACACAACTAACTCCACCTAATTTCTACACAAAACCCTTCCGCCTCTCTTGCAGATGAACGCAGCGGCGAAGCAGTTGGTGGAAACCAAAGGCTCCGAGGCCAAAGGCTCTCCCAAGCGCACGGAAGGGTCCTGGAAGGGCAACAAGGACGACCAGCGCCGTACGAGCGGGGTGAACGTGTTCGGTAGAATCTCGCTGGCGTCCCCCGACCACAAGCCCCTGCAAATCAGCGCTCCGGTACTAGTCAGCTCCAGCAACCCCACCGTCATGGCTCAGATCGCTAAGAGAGTGGCTCCGTGTGGCTCCACTGCTCAGGTATCCCATTTCACTCGTAGCAGGCGGTCACTCCCCGTCTACCGTATATTCTGTGAAGCGCTCCGAGCCATCTCCACCGCCTCGATAAAGGCGCTGCGGGTAGCAAATACAAGGGTTGTTCTTTCGTATTATTACGACATGGCATAATAGTTCCTGTAGCTCAGTGGTTAGAGCACTCGCCTTACAAGCGTGAGACCTCTATTCGAATCCAGGCAGGTCAGGGCGAAACCTTGGGCAAGTTTCCTTACTCCACACCCGCGCCTAATAATAATCCGTAAAAAAAAAAAATTAACAAAAATTGATCATTTTCAATCCACGACTGTTTGTGGGGACACTGCTGTGCTTTGCAATTGGCTGCTGCGTTTCGCCCACAAATATACAGTCAATTCACTTTACAGTATATTCTGTGAAGCGCTTTGAGACGATGTGATAAGATGTGAAAAGCGCTATATCAAATGCAAGGATTATTATTATTTTTCACCAGCACCCAAGCGCTAAACAAAGATCACGCTAAGCTCACCGGTGCAATCGGTTAAATCCACCCGTTTTATCTCTGCCTGTGTTAAGATCAAACGAAGGCGGGGAGGATCAAATGTCTTTTAGGTAGTTGGCGTTTGTCTTCGCAACACGAAGATCGCGTGCCTGAATTACAACACAGAGCATATCTGTCGCATGCAGCAATGGGTCCATTGATTCCCTTGTTCCCGAGAGCTAGGGCACTCTCTACGCAGCTGCTGTTATTGAATTCCACACCCACACAGCCAGCAGTGGGATGCAGGAGATTCGAGACAAAGTTGTTTTTTTGCTCGAGCAACAGTTGTTTCCCTTGCGTTATGACTCGCTCGCGAGTCAAAGGCCAACCACTCACGCTTGTCGACACTGTACGTAATGAGCTCCCTATTGTCGGTTCTGCAGTGGGCTCAATCGCGCGATCGTAAGATCGATTTAGATAAGAAGCCCTTTGGAAGCCCTGGAACTTGTGAAGCCTTGTAACGCAGGGCTCAGAGCTCTCACCCAGCGCTCGATCCCCAGGCAGGGCGAAACCTCAGCCAAGTTTCCTTACTCCGCACACCTCTGTTTAGCTAGAAGTAAGCGGGAAACAGCTCGTCAGTCGATTGGCGGATCGCTTTCCGGGGATAATAATCCCTCCCTTCTCCCCCCCCCAAATAATCTCAATTCCTCCGCTCAGCTCTTCCAATCCTGCTTCAAGGTCGAACTATTTGACTCACCTATGGTCATGTTCCCACCCCCCAGTCTGTTGCTCGCAGCTAAACCCTGTCACTGTACAGCGCTCTGAGAATCTATCCTGTGTGATATAATAATAATCCTTGATATAGCGCATTTCACAATTTTATCAATGTCTCAAAGCATTTCACAGAATATACTGTAAAGTGAATTGACTGTATATTTCTGAGTGAAACGCAGCAGCCAATTGCAGTGTCCCTCAAACAGTCAAGGATTTAAATGACCAATTTTATTATTATTTCTTTTTAGGACAGATTATTATTAGGTGTGTGTGGAGTAAGGAAACGTGCCCAAGGTTTGGCCCTGATCTGCCTGGATTCGACGATAGGTCTCACAATATAAATACACCTTGCTATTGTCATTGTTTTAAAACTTTCTGCGCTTAAGCTTTTCTTCCAACCTCCCACGTTAGCTCTGCCAGTGACAATCTGAGCCTGCTGGCATTAACAGCAACTTTGAGAACCTGTCAGTGAAAAACACTGAACAACCACTTAAATAACCTGAGAGGAGGTGCAGAAGGGACCGGGGAAAGAAGTCCAAATGATATGTGTTCTATTGATGGCTCCTGGCATTGTGAGGAGCTGGAGACGGACGGGCGCTGCATGTCTTTGTGATAGCATCACATTCCTCTCGCACCTGTGGGTTTCAAAGGAAGATCGGGGTGGACTTTATGGTGGTTAACCAGCTGTCCTGTCACAAGCTGCTCTGTGTGAGGGGAACCTGTATCAAGACTTGTTATTGGCTTGTTGTTGTAGTGAGTGTTGGCTACCTAGTTCGGTGCCTCTGTGCTGGGTTTCTGCCTCTCCGCCCATCTCAAGCTGTGTGTAGCCGGTGACCGGAGAGCTGAATTGTCTCGCAGTTATAGTGTAGACTGATATGGAGATTAAGGAATGAAAGGTTCTGCAGTTTGCAAGTCTAACCACTGAATCAGACCAGTGGGTGTCTTGTACAGACACGTACAGAGCGGTCGACTGCAATAACACTTGTCTGTGACATGCCAAGGAATGCAACACCAACTATGGACGGAACAATAACACGATCTGCAATACAATTTTTCACACTTGTGTACAGACATCCTCACCTGAGCCGTATCACTTTGCACCGTACAATTAATGTGATTCACACAAAGTATATAAACTTGTATAGGAGATCAATCCATGAAAGGGAGACGTGCAACTTAGTTGATTGTACGATTTACGTGGACCAGACTTATGTGGGTTATACGAAACACCTTGCACATCAGTAGGACGTCTCAAAGCAATTGATAATAATAATAATATTAAACCCTCAATCTAAATATACACCATTTGTCCCCAGGTTTAGGTGATTGTAAAAGGTTCAAGCAGATAGTCATTTGCCCCAAATTCAATAATCGACACACCTAAGTTATACCACCCAGATGACAGAAAAGCAGCCAACGTGTTTTTTTTCCCTTTAACTGAGCTGTATTACGGATATATGAATGGCCTCTCTCTGTGCTGTGCTTAAGGCAGCATTCAGCCATTCAGCTCAGAATGATACTGTACTTGGCAAGTGAGCGAAATGGGAGACAAGACTAGATAAATTGGGTTTAAGCTCTCCTAAGTAAAGACCCCCATCACCCCTAATCTGCTAAGGACTCAGGGACAATGATATTGGTCTTAGTGCTCAATAATTTCCTCTTAATTTATTCACAGAGGCGCTGCGACGCTGCTGTAATGGGTGCCTGTGTCTCAGGCATCACGGACACGGATTCACAGCCTCCGACCCCCTCCTCCAAATCAACACAGCCAAAGCCACAAGCACCTGTGTGAGTATTCCAGACAGCCGAGCGTGCAGATTCCAACTCACACCCAGGACCTGCGCGAGATGGTAGCCTCGTTACTGCACTGAATTTACACAACAACAAATATACACCCACAAACATACAGTCAATTCACTTCACAGTATATTCTGTAGGTCTCGCCGCCCTTTCATTGCCAAACTCCCAATCTCTTCGCAGGTATGTTTCCTTGCTGTCTCACACTGTTCCAAGAACAGGAGAGGTGGAAGCGCAGAGGAGTGGAAAACTCCGAGCATATGGGATCTCTCCAGGTCGGGCCAGAGGAATCCCCGCTCAAACAGTCAAAGCTGGGAACCAGACTGACAATTTCTCCGGGCTCGCCAGCAGGTAATTAATAACCTCTAAACTGCTGTTTATTAACAGCGATTCGAGCGCTGAGAATAACCAGGTACAACACGAGAATGCTTTCGCACAGCAAAAAAATAAAGCCGTTCATCCCAATGGTAATTTTCAAACCCTCGCCAACCCGCTTCCTCTCCTTAAATGCACCGAATAACGTCTTTATGCGTCGCCTTACAGTCAATTCACTTTACTGTATATTCTGGCACTGTCATAATCAAGTCAAAGTTATCGATTATATGATCACTGTTCTTACCTTAGCAGAGTCACTGAGTCAAAAGTGCGTCCGACAGTAGCTAACCTGGGAGGTGATCAAACCAGCTGCTTGTCTGCCGCGAGGAACATCCAAGAGAGAGGGTCTGGACCTGAGCCTTGCCCGGCCGCTCAGATGAGCCCTGGCAAGAGAAGAACTGAACCCATGTCCCCGCCACTTCCCACAGGAGAGATGACAGTGAGATGCTTGTGTGGGGCAGGCTACAGGGGTAAGGTTCAAAGAAGGCCAGCACAGACAGTTGTCAGCTCTATATCTAGTCGGGATGGTAATAATAGTTTCATACCAATGCTAATCATAATCAAATCGTGGAGTCCTGCAGCTCAGTGGTTAGAGCGGTGGGTTGGATTCCAGGGTTCGATTCCCGGCAGCGAAAAACCTTGGGCAAGCTTCCTTACTCCGAATGCCGAATAATAATACCTTGAAAAAGAAGCAATAATGATTTGGTCACTGCTGTGCACAATTGGCTGCCACACGTATATACAGTCAATTCACGATACAGTCAATTCTAGAATGTCCAGAAGATGCGAAAAGCGCTACATCAAATGCAAGGATTATTATTTTTATTATAAATGTCTTACAGCGCTTTATCACATCTTTACACTGTGAAGTGAATTGACCTTATATATCGTGGGCGAAACCCGGCAGCATAGGAATAACGCACAAATCGTAATTTTCAGCTAAAAACTATCAAATGCATTCTTATTATTATTATTATTTCCTTTTGCCTTTTCTCGTACCTGAGAAGAGAATACAATATGAAAAATACATCACATTTTTTCAGATGTTTTGTTGAGTAATACAGAAGTCCAGTTTGTTCAGTGTATTTATTTGTACCTTAATTAACCCACAATAATATCTTTGGGGTACAGTGACTGTTGGATACAGTGGACCACCTTACCAACACGCCTCTGTCAAGCGATCTCCATTAAGAAATACATCCGTTGGACCTCCCCCAACTTCAGGTTGAAAAGCTGCATGTGTTTCTGCAGAGAGAAACCTGTTCAACTGTGTCACCAGTACCCAGTGCAGCAAGCCAGGCTCGGTAATGGCACAACACCTTATTTGGCGTGCGGTACCTCAGTGGTTAGAGCACTCGCCTTTCAAGTGTGAGACCTGTGTTCGAATCTGGGCAGGTCAGGGCCAAACCTTGGGCAAGTTTCCTTACTCCACACGGTCCATCCAAAAAAACACAATAATAAAATTGGTAATTTCAATCCACGACTGTTTGTAGGACGCTTCTGTGCGCAATTGGCTGCTACGTTTCCCCCACAAATATACAGTCAATTCACTTCACGGTGTATTTTGTGAAGTGCTTTGAGACGTTTAGAAGACGTGAAAAGCACCGTATCAAATTCAAAGCTTATTATTATAAAGACCTATAGAAGTCTTAAGGCAATAGCAAAAAAACATCACCGAAAGCTATTTAGCCATAAATCAATCTCCTTTTTATGTTTTGTGACGGGTGAACACAGAGCGGTGAAGGCAATAGGAACCGTAACTGTTGATGTATTTCTTTTGTTCCGCCTTTTCCGTCTCAGTGAGAATGTTGAATATGAATGTCGTTTTGCTGTTGCTACTGTTGTCGAATGTTTCAATCAAGCCTCGCGTCTCTCGGTTCAGAGAGAGATGTTGGACATGGTTGAACGGGAGTGTGTGGAGAGTGCTGAATAATGAAGGAGAGGGTGGCTTTAATCTATAAATCAGCTGGGCAGAACGGCTGAACGAGTGAAACGTGTGCAGACTCTGCTTCTCAGGAGACAAGCTTCGAAATCTCTAAGTCGCTGTTTAAACAAAAGGCCGACCGGCTTATCGTTCGTTCCCCTCCCGACCAGCTGCTCCCCTCAGCGGCAACCACAATGCAGCAAAATAAATCAATAAACACAAATCTTCGTATTCAGTCATATATAATAATAATCAGAGTCATAATCCTTGCATTTGATGTAGCGCTTTTCACGTCTTCTAGACGTCTCAAAGCACTTCACAGAATATACCGTAAAGTGAATTGACTGTATATTTGTGGGCCAATGTGGAGGGATTATTATTAGGCGTTTGGAGTAAGGAAACTTGCCCAAGGTTTCAAACTTGATCCAAGGCTTGGATTCGAACACAGGTCTCATGCTTGTAAGGCGAGTGCTCTAACAAGGAGCTCAGTAGCAGTTTTTTTGTTCATTTAAATGGTTTAAAGACAGAAGGGGAGCAGAGGCTGGGATCTGCACAGTGAAGGATGTAACAACACCTAAGCATAGGGGACTAATTAGCTGTATGCCTTGTGTGTATATAGTGCATAATCACTTTATTGGGATATACTGTGAAGCCCTTTGAGACATGATAAGGCTCTGTCATATCCAATGCAAAGAATAATATTCTTATTATTATTCTCATGGTGCAGTTTAACACAATAGGAAACATTAAGGACCGTTGCAAAATGTTATCCTTTCTGTCGATTTAATGTGAATTCTAGCGGCAAACCAGTCGGTTGTGTGTTTTCCTTTTGTTTTCCCGCAGCTCACGTCCACCGGCCGACTCTTATGGTGCCTCCGATTCAGTCCCAGGGCGTCTTGAACAAGTGTGTGCCAGCTGTCGTGGTTCAATCCCAGCCTTACTCGACCCACCAGCTGCTTCACCCAGTCATTGTCCAGGCCGCCTGTTCTGTAGCCGCCATGGGCATGTACAGAGCTCACCAGCCCACCAGAACCATTGCCGACGGAGCTCCTGCGACGCCTCCCGGTGGCAACGCGGCGGTAATGAAACAGCAAGAAGTTCCCGCTTGCCACCCCGCCAGGAGAGGCCCCCCCACCGGGTCAGACTCCTCACTGTCAGCTTCCGCTCCGGCCTCACCTCACAAAGACGACGGCGGGCAGACTGGCAACGCGGTAACAACAAAAAGATTCTGTTCGAAAAGCGCCTTTCGTCACGACGGGAGGACATCCCAAGGCGCTGGGCAGTCAGGGATTTGGGCACAAGCTGGTGGTGGGTGGGGGGTGGGGAGGTTGGGATCTGGAGGGCAGAGAGGGTAAGGGTAGGGGGCTGAACGAATGCCTGGTTGAAGAGAGAGAGGGGTTTTATGCAGGTTTTGGAAAAGGGTGGCGGGCGGGGTGGGGAGGTGGGAAGATGAAGGCACTGGGGGGATGGAGTTCCAAAGAAGATTTCTAGAAGATGAGAAAAGCATTATATCAAATGCAAAGATTATTATTATTAACGCAAATTAAGGCCAACAACAAAATTGCATTTATAGAACGCCTTTCGTGTTGGGAGGACGTCCCAAGGAGCTGAACAGATAGGTCGGGACCAAGGCAAGGGAGAGGGGCAGGGTAGGGGGGAGGGGAGGGAGAGAGTTAGGAGGGGAGCGAGAGAGTTGGGAGCACAGCAGACGGCACGATCAAAGAGGAGAGTCTTGAGACCGGCTTTGAAGGAGGCAAGGGAGGAAGCGAGGCGAAGAGACTGTGGGAGTTCCAGAGTATGGGGCAGAGTCCTGTGAGACTCTTGGAAGAGCCTTCGATTCATCTCAATTCGGAGGTGGGTTTAAAAAAGTATTATTTGTTTTATTGACTTTTTTTTCTCCCCCCCCCCCCCCCCACTACCTTTATATCTCCTTCCAGGCGGGGGCCAGAGCGGAACCTCTCCCACCCCAGAGCGCTGCCGCGGCCGTCAGAGACGCTTTCCAAGCCACCGCCAAGTGCGTCCCGATAATGAGGTCATTCAAACCCGATCAGGCGCCTGCCGAGCCCACCTCAGGGGGAGCCGGTGGTCCTCAAGAGCAGCCTCACGGTGTGTTCCCAACAGGGAGTGATGGGCGAGGACCCGCACAAGGCCAAGTGGAACACAGGAAGATGGGATCGTGGGATTCGTGTTATCAGTGCCTCTCCTCCTCCCGCCCTCAAAGTTCGGCCACTGCAGAATCCCCGAAGGCCTCGCAAACGCACGCCATGTGCTTCAACAGGTAACGCACGGAACTTGGAAGCGCTCTGGGATCGCTGCCCCATGTGAATTGGCGCTAACTAAATGCAGGTTGTTGTTATTGTGGTTTTGCTGGGAGTGGGGTTGGGGATTGGTAGGTGGGGAAACAACCATTTTTATTTTGGCCAGCCGGGTGTCCTCCCGACGTCAACGGCGTTCTATAAATGTAATTTTGTTGTTGTTGTTGTTGTTGTTGTTGTTGTGTCTGACACATGGGGAAATCCTGTCACTTGAGGGAATCCAAACCAAACTAAGATTCCATGAATCCAACCTACGCATGGAGATAAGATAGTTGGAATGGAATGTGCTCTCTCTCTCTCTCTCTCTCTCTGGAGAGACGCATCCTGTTTACACAATTTTGAAAAGCATTAGACACAGGTTGGCAGGAGCCATGGCTTGGTGGGGGTGGGGGGTGGGGGGGGGGGGGGGGGGGGGTGGAAACCCAGAGTTCGCATTGGAAGAGAAACACTGCTAAGACCAGTGAAACCAGCCCAGAGTGTGAGTAGGGAAAGAGAAACACATATCGTACCTTGATCTCCTGAACCGCCTCCTTTAATTTCCCGTCCCTTTGCCTCGCTCCCTTCCTTGCCTACTTCAAGGCATGTCTCAAGGCATGTCTCAAGACCCCACAAAGCCTTTGGCCACCTTCCTACTACTACCCTCCCTGTAGTAGTATCATCAGTGTGATTTGTTGAGTTTCCTTACTCCACTCACCCACCTAATAATAATTAGTCCAAAAAACCCCCACAATGATAAAAATTGGTCATTTCAAGCCACAACTGTTTGTGGGACACTGCTTTGCGCAATTGGCTGCCACATTATGCCCACAAATATACAGTCAATTCACTTTGCAGCATATTCTGTGAAGCGCTTTGAGACGTCGAGAAGACGTGAAAAAAGCTATATCAAATGCCAGGATTATTATTATTATTGTTCATCCTTGTTCCTTTGCAGATGTAGAGTGGTGTTTCCCTATCCAGCCCAGGGTGAGGCAGAGCTCGATCTACAGGAAGGCGACATCTTGCTGGTTCACAGGAAGCACCAGGACGGCTGGTTCCAAGGGACTCACAAGGATAGCGGCAAGAGTGGGCTGTTTCCTGGCAGCTTCGTGGAAAGTTTACAGTAACTGATAACCCAAGGAGGTAAAGGGATTGCTCTCGCTCTCCCGATCGCTATTTCCGAGAGATGTGCGTTTTTATTCTATCCGTTATCCTCCCTTGCCTTTCCCTCTCCCGGTTCAAATTTACTCCCAACTTCAAGTTCATCGCCCACACAACTCATTGTTGGCCCACGGCGCAGATTAGCTGCTGCAACTGCTCAGAAATAACAGCATCCGATTTGTTTCCAAAGAGGCGTGTGAGACCCGCTGTTTGTCGATGAAAGGTGCTAAGGGCACCTTTCAAAAAACTAAAAGGGTTAGGGTTAAGGCACTACTTTCATAAGGCGCACTTCTCCACACAGCACCACGCACACGATGGTATCGAGCACAGTGCTGCTGTCTTTTCCGCTCACAACTGCACAAGGAAGACACAGCAGTCAGTAATCAGCACATCAGCCCATCAGTGTTAAACAGGGCTGGAGAGGAGGCGGGTGAAGTCTTCCTACCGCCACCTGCTGGAGCACAAACGCGAGCCGTCGATCAGCCTCCGTCCGCTAATTAACACCTGAGCCCCTCGACAGCTCTTACACCTTGGCTTTTAAAAGGGACCGTTGAACTCGATCGAAGAGCATCAAAAGTAACGCAAGTCTAGCACCGGTTAAGTGCAACTCTTAATGGTCTGCTTGGCTTCCAGGGAGTAGAACTCCTTTTATCCTTGGGACAAGCAACACTTTCTCGGGAAGCGTAGAATGATACTGACAAATCACCGCAAACTAGATCCCCTAGTGTTATTGACATCAGTTAACAGGCAGTCACGGAGCTACTTGATTTGCTAGACAGCCTAGCAGCAGATGCCCCGATCACAAATGACTCCCCTTGACCGCAGCTCGTTGTAAAGCTTGATGGCAGATATAAGGAGCGGACAGACAAACCGAGATTCGAGTGATGCATCATTGTCGGAGGCTGCATGGCAACGTCTGTACTTCTGATGTCTTTCTACGTGTTTTAATTGATTGTACATTCGACTTGTGTGAAGGGAGCGGCAGGCTGTTTAACTTTCTCTCAAAGATGTGATAAGGCACTATATTGAATGCAAGGATTATTATTAATATTATTAATGTGTTGTTTCAGTGTAAAAGTAGATGTACTTTCGGGGGAATTGTCAACTGCACAAGGAGCAGATGATTGTATGGTAATGTAGCACTGAAAAGCCTGATTATTTTGTATAAACACTGTGTTGAAGATGTGGAATTTTGTTGTGTTTAAAACAAGAAAGTGTGTGTGGGGGGGTGGGGGGGGGGGGAAGGAGGAGAATTCAGTAATAAAATTGAGATTGATTCTGTTAAATAAAGATATTTTTCAAAAAATGTCCAAAGAATTCTCAGCTATTGAATTCCGATCATTTAACTCGTTTTGTGGTCATAAATATTGCTGTGTTTTGAGAATATTTCTTATACTGTGGTTTTGGGCACCTTCCTCTCAACTAACCCTAACCCCAACTAACTCCAACTCACGCCTCCAGACAGCTCTGCAAAGCACTTTGCGACCTACTGACCCCCTACCAACCTGTCTGCTCCCTCTGCTCAGCAGGCTCTGGCCTGCTCCATGCCCTCCATCGGCGGGCGAGCCTTCGGCCACTCTGCCCCCAACCATTGGGATTCAATCCCGCAATTCCTCTGCCTCGGCCACTCCCAGACCTCCTTCAAGTCCTGCCCCAAAACCCTCCTTCTTCGATGGTTACATTGGTCAGCCCCCTTCCCTCCACCCTCGCTGATCCCAGCTCGGGTTTGAAATACTGACTGTCCAGCGCCTTGGGACGTCCTCCCGACGTGAAAGGCGCAGTACAAATGTCATTTTGTTGTTGTTGGTGACTGTTGTGGTTGGAGTTGTTATTAAATGCCTGATAACCTTTGCTGAAACAAAACTACATAGTAGACTAGAAGTCAAACAAGTTGTCTGTTGAAGTTATGCTGTATCAGCAGCTAATATCTAAATACTGTACATGAATGTACCATTTGCCTTTTAAACTAAAGAATAATTTGGTCACTTAATCCACGACTGTTTGTGGGACACTGCTGTGCGTAATTGGCTGCTGTGTTTCACTTAACAAAAAACCCAGTTCAATTCACTTTTACAGTATATTCTGTGAAGTGCTTTGAGACGTCTCAATCAGGTGATGAGGCGCTGTATCTAAAGCAAGAATTATTATTTCGACCAGTGAATTGGTGAGAGTAGACCTACTTAGATAAAGCATGGGCGAGCTAGCCGTTACAACACACACATCTTAAACTGCCCTGGTCGCTCCTGCCCGCCACTCATCTTCTCATCATCCCATTCACCACCTTCTGCAATGCACAGAGTCGGTTGTCATGGAGATGAGTGGTGAACGAAAGAGCATCTTCTTGAACAAAAGGAAGATGACTGAAAAGGCAAGTCCCTATGTGTCCCTGCACGGAGAGAGACCGTTGCACGATCCTCATTGAACCAAAATCAACGAGACACAGATCTGCGGGACCACAAACAAAAATAGGAGAAATGCCACCCTCACCTCCCCCACACAAAAAAATACTGCCGTCTTGTACATCACTGTGCCACGAGCTGCAGTGTCGACCGCTGTGCAAATTGATCGATAGTGCTCAATGTCGCCACACAGTGGCTAATTCAGCTCCTTCCAAACAACAATGAGGGACAATGTACTGTACTGGTACAGTATACAGAGATTTGGGGCAGCTTCAGGCTTGTCTCGATGGCGAAGTTTATAATATCAATCTTTGCATTTGATATAGCACATCACCAAGAGCTTTTGAAGCTCTTCATAGAACCTACTCTAAAGTGGATTCACTCCGTATTTTGGGGGGCGAAACACGGCACCCAATTGCGCATAGCGGTGTCCCGCAAACAGTCGTGGATTGAGTGACTGGATTTTGGTTGATTATTAAAACTGGACCCCGGATACAACTCGTCCGATTCCCCCCACCTCCACTCCGTTCTACAAGAAACGACGCAAAGTATTGGCAGATGCTGCACGGAACGGTTGCATTTAATTCACATCTTGAGAACGTAACCGCGGACTCCAGTCTTGCCCCCGCCTCCCAATTGCCGTCTATTGCACAGATTTAGCAAATTAGGGCATGTCAGCATGGAAAGATACCACCCCCAAGCAGCTAAAACAACCCAGATCGCCCCCGACAGCATAAATCATTACAATCCTGAGTGGTTGATTGCTTTGTGGCTCCCATTGCAGATGATGCATCGAGACAAATAAGTCCTGTGGCTCGCGCAAGCCTTTTTCAAATGGCAGGAAATTAAACACAGTCTGCACGGCCTGGCTTGACCTTTTATCGATGGAACGATCTTCCACAGTATCTCATGACTCACACTTTCATTAATTTAAAAAGAAAACAGGTAGTGTTACAGACAGACCCAATAATATCCAACATCCATCATTCCGAGTTCTAGGGCAATTCTGGTGCAAAACCGCTTTCAGCAAAGTCGAGGTGAATTGTCAGTTCGGAATCTATTCTTAACATGGATAAGGTGGGGGGCGGAAACAGAGGTCAGTCAACGCATTACAGCCTGCGACTGGGGTGGGGAGGGAGGTTCCGTCAATGCACTAGATAGGCGAGTGTGTCGCCCAAATCCAGCTTCGTGCTGGTGTCCACCAAGTAGATCTTTTTTGCGGTCAGGTCTATGTGAAAGGTGGCCTGCTCAGAAATAGCCACTTTACCCACATCTTCCTTCCCAAGGACTGGGACCCGACGTGGCCCCAGCGCTGGGTCTTCATATCTCATCAGCTTTATTCTGGCCTCGTCTGAAAAGACAAACAAAACGCGTTATTTTGTGGGCGGAACCCGACAGCGAATTATGACCTACAAACAAGGCGGATTGACACGAAGCATACTGTCCCCCAGCCACCAACAGGTTTGATAATTATACATAGATATATATATTCTTAAAAGATTCAAATCATTCCGTTTACACAGGCAGCTCAAATGTTACAAATGACGAAACCCGAGTGTTTAAATCCCTCTTCGACCATCAGATTTACCTTTAAGTCCCCGGTCAATCTTCATCAGCCTTCTAACCACGGATTCCTTCCTGTCACCCTGTCGGATGTCGATGTGCGTAGAGAAATGTCCGTTCGCTGGCTGCGGGTTCACCAAGTACATGGGCACGCCAGGCTGTGACCAAAACAAGAGAGAGAGAGATCGAATTACTCTGCTTCAAGAATTGCCTTACGCACCAAGCTTCATCACTTACTCCCCGCAGCCTATGAGTCTCCCAATGAGAAACAGGAACCCAATAATACATGAAGTAAAAGTCACAAGGGGAGACTCGGAAGGCAGTTTGTTCTGAAACACTGTCTGTCCACTGATACCTTCGATACATTGTGTGACACTTTAGTGCCGTTTATTGAGCTGAGTTAAGCCACACATTGTGGTCAGTTTTCTCGGTGGAGATCACGGCTTGGAAAGGGCAGTGTTCCGCGTGCAGAGGAAACAAAGTCAAAGTGGATAAAAGATTTTATTTCAGAACCACAAAGCAATGTTAAGTTAAGGTTAATTTGTAACACCCGAGCGCTGGTCTTTATGAACCTTGAAAGGCCATGAACCTTGGGCAAGTTTCCTTACTCCACACGCCTAATAATAATCAGTCAAAAAGAACACAATAATAAAATTGATAATTTCAATCCACAACTGTTTGTGGGACGCTGCTGTGCGCAATTGGCTGCGTTTGGCGTTTCTCCCACAAATGCACAGTCAATGCAATTTACAGTATATTCTGTGAATTGCTTTAAGACGTCTAGAAGACGTGATAAGCGCTAAATCAAATTAAAGGATTATTATATAATAAAAAGAACAAATATAATCACCTCCGTTCTAAACACGCATAACGGCTTTCCAGGACAGCATTCATCTCGGATTTTATCGTCCGCGTCTGACGCATACAGCACATCAATACCATCCAGCTGTAAAAGGATAGCAGATAAGGGAAAAAAATCAGTACAACAACTTGTACTTGTATTGCCTGTTGAATAATGTCTTGAAGAGCTTACCCTGATTGACATATGTAAAAGGTGATTATACTGAATTGTACTGTCCTGGCTCATTGCCAGGCAGCATACACAAGGACACTCAAGAGTGTATAGGAAGATCCCCGAGTATCTGGCACTGTCATCAGACACTACTTTGCGTCCTTAAAAAGAGCAATATTTTCGGTGTCCAGGTACGTTTCAGTGTCTGTGTACATTAACGCTATCTGTCAGTGATACTCGCCTCCAGTGAATTGGTTAAATAGACGATGTTCTCCATCAACACAGCCCGTTCGTCAAACTCCAGCTGCAAGTCAAGCACTCGAGGCCCGTTCTTCTCTAAATTTTCCTGTAAGTAAAAATTAAGTAAAACTGCAATGTTTGTACTGCCTCTTGTGGTTAGAATAATGAGGTGAAGGGTCATGTGTTGTTGGTGTTTCAGGAGTCAAGCAGTATTAAGTTGAGTCCTGTATCTCAGTGGTTAGAGCACTCGCCTTACAAGCGTGAGACCTGTGTTCGAATCCAGGCAGGTCAGGGCAAAACCTTGGACAAGTTTCCTTACTCCACACACACGCCTAATAATAATCCCTCCAAATAAACAAACAATAATAAAAGTGGTCATTTCAATCCACAACTGTTTGTGGGGACACTGCTGAGCGCAATTGGCTGCTGCGTTTCACCAACAAATATACAGTCAATTCACTTTACAGTATATTCAGTGAAGCATTTTGAGACTTCTAGAAGACATGAAAAGCGCTATATCAAATGCAAGTATTATTATTTATATTATTATTAAGTGCCAGCTTACTCATGTGCTGGAAAAATTACCCACCCCTATCACTCACTCTTACACACTAACATACCCACTCCGAAGCCCAAAGACACCATTACTGTCTAAGTACGTACCTTGACCATAGCTACGAAGGGCATGACTTTCTTCATGTATCTCTTCAGCTCGGGCAGGTCTTTTAGTTCAGTGGCGATAACTTTATTGTCTGGCAGATGGCTGTCATTTTCCTAGAATGCAACCGCTCACAGTGAAACTAAGCCCAGATTCCAAACTGTCCAACAATAAAAGTAGAAACCGTAACACAGAACTACATCATTCAAATCAGAGAGATCCTGTATTGATGGGACTTTTGATTCTGTCTTCCAATGCTGATTGCATCTGATCATACCAGTCAATATCCGTTGGGGGAGGTGGGAAGTTAAGAGAATGATGACTTCTCAATTTGGCACACAAAATATATATCAAGTCAATTTACTTTATATTATATGAAGCACTTTGAGACGTCTCCAGGGCCTAATAAAGTGTCATATCAATGCAAGGATTACTATTATTATGACAATCTGCCTATTGGAAGTCTTGAACTGAGGGTGACCGGAGAGGAGCTTTGCTGAACCCAAGTTACATCACTTTGAAAGCGTTTACAATATTGAGACTGACAATAATAGTAATAATAATCAGTGTAGGGAACAACACAAATTAAATTGTCCAGCCTAATTACTGTGCGTTTTACTGCTGTGCGAGAAAGCCATTTGTCACTTGCCTTGTAGTGCTTGCGAAGTACCAATAGAGCAGTGTGTTGCCACGAGGGGTAGTTCTTTGCCACATAAATGTTGCAGTGGGAAGGCTTCTGTACTGGCTTTACTTCCCCTTTCTGTAATAGAACATTGCACATGTATTATTAACAGCACTGACAGATCACCCACAGAACAAGCACTGACTCACACCGAGGTATACAACAGGAAATTTACATTTTTGGATCCAGTGGGCTCAATAGCTTCCTTCGGTGCTGAAACATTCTATATGCTATGTTTACTAAAATGTACTTTAAATTTAACTTGCGCAATTGGCTGCCACATTATCGCCAGCCATTAACATCAGTTTAAGAGATCAGCTCTGAGACCTTTGGATAAGCAGACTGTTATCTAACCCAAAACTTTACCAAACAATAACCCGCCTCAGCTATTCGCACCTTTCCTTTACCAACGATCATGTAGCTCTTGCCACGGAGTCGGACATCGTGTGCTGTTTCCATTAAATACTGGGAAGAGCGAATGAGGATTTCATCCACAGGTCCGGCCACTGGCCAGCTCGCCTTCAGGATGGACTCAGGCTGTAAAGTGCAAAGAAGCCATTTCAATCCCAACTAGATGGATACTTAAAATCAGGTTTATCTGTGATGTTACTAAACTGAAATACAGCAATGTTAGGTTTGCAACTCCAGCTCACTGGGATACAGAGATAAAGGCACTTGGAATAATACTCCATTTGACAAGCCAGCAATTTGTCACAGTGGTTCACTTCATCTTAAAAATTGAACTAGGATAAAGCTTTGATTTCCTAGGTGGGGCAGGAATCAGATATGGTTTGCAATCACTGATACGCAAGAAGTTTTTATATTTTTTCTTAAAAACTTATTGGCGTTAGTTGGTGAGGAACCTTCCTATAATGGCAGTGTAACAGTACATTTCACCCATAAAATATCCAAACAATTCACTTTACGTACATTCCGTGAAGCGCTTCCCGAGACGTCGATAAGATGTGATCAGGTGCTAAATCAAATGCAAGGATTATTATTATTATTCAGATTACTATTACCTTTCCCAGAAGAGCCCAGATATGCTCACAGAGGTGAGGGCATATGGGAGCCAGCAGCAGAGTCTGGGTTTCAATAAACTGGAAGACCAGATCTCGGTGCATTCCTTCAACTGCAACCTCACGGTACTTGTCCTTCGCCGCCTGTAACATGAAAAAGTCAGTGTGGAGTCCGGCAGCTCAACGGTTCTGTCGCTTTGAGCACTTGCCTCACAAGCGAAAGACCTGGATTCGATTCTCAGGCAGGACGAAGAGCTGGGCAAGTTTCCTTACTCCGCATGCCTGTTTACCTAACATTAAGTAGGAACCCGGTTGTTGGTCGATTGGTGAATAAATGGTCACTCAGTCCACGACTGTTTGTGGGACACTGCTGTGCGCAATTTGCTGCTGCATTTTGCTCACAAAATACACAATCAATTCACTTCATATAGTATATTCTGTGAAGCGCCTCGAAGATGTGATGAGGCGCCATTGCAAATGCAAGAATCATTATTATCATTTTTATTGATCAGCCTTCGAGATTCCAGTGTCTCCTAGGGCTTACATTAACCCAACAAATTCAGCTTCTTCCTGGCAAAGTGAACGACTTGTTCTAATAACATGCAGCACAGGTCTCATACCTGAAACTCAAAGAAACCGTTTTTCAAAGCTTCTTTGAACATCATCTTCTCATAGTGTTGTTCTGTCTTTAGAATGCCAGCATTCATCTCACTGTAAAACAAGCAACAAAGACAGTGATTTTTTTTACACACACACCACAGAAATCTCCAGTCACTGAGCATTCAATTAATGC
This sequence comes from Hydrolagus colliei, assembly GCA_035084275.1. NCBI lineage: Eukaryota > Metazoa > Chordata > Chondrichthyes > Chimaeriformes > Chimaeridae > Hydrolagus > Hydrolagus colliei. The sequence goes on from CM068752.1 coordinate 10,091,236, forward strand.
AAATGACTTTGCCGCTCTACACAGAGCCTGTTGATTAAATACAAGGCAGCAGCGATGGCACCCTAGGATAAGCCATTAGTGGCTTTCACATCAGATGAATGTCCCAAACCATCTAACTCTCTCAGCTGCAGGAAGGCAGCACGGAATCGGGCTGCCTTCAATTTTAAAACCTTGAACACAAACAGAAATCACTGAGAAACGACGTTTCAGATTTCCAGCATCTGCAGTATTTTGCATTTTAACTTGAAAACCTTGTTCTGTGAAAACAATTCTGCGGTGTTTGGTGTTTGAAGACGGAGGTGATTTCCTCCCGTTGTGTGTAATGACACTCGGCTGCCGTACCTGGCAAACACTCGGTCGTTGAAGGTGTTGGCGGCTCCGCTCCGAAGACTCTCTCGGTTTGCGATCATTTCCTTCACCCACTCCACCCAGGTGTACAGGCGCAGTATACCCGCGTCCGCCATAGTTTCCACAAAGTTGGCGTCTTCCACTGTGTCGCCAGCGTCAGCCAAAGCGAGGCGCATTCCTGAGGGGAGGTCATGGCAAAGCCCATGGTTAAATACTTCACATGGGTTACACATCATCCTTAACCCCTTGCCCGAGACAATTAAAGAAGGGACCAGTTTAAAAAAAAGACCCTAAACTTCCTAAGACCAAGTCTCCATTATATGAACTCAGTGGTTGTGCACAAGGTTTGTACTATTTCGCAGCCAGGCTTGCAGCCAGGCCTGCAGTAAGGACATCTCAATCAATGATGCTTTTGTGGCAACTTTCTCACAAAAGGCCCACACTCAGAAAATGTCTTTGCATAAAGATTCCCTCAATTAAACTACGTTCAACCGAGTTGTTAAACCGAAGTCCTGTTTGCATGTTCAGGTGGATGTTAAAGATTCTATGCAACTATTCACAAAAGAGAAGGGGGTTTCTCCCAGTGTCCTGGCCAACAATTCCCCAGACAAAATTGGTCACTTACTTCATTGACTACTGCGTTTGGCTACAAAATCTAGCCACCGCACCTTACAGTAAATCCTGTGAAATCCTACGCTTTACAGTATATCCTCGTGACATGTAAGAGCACTATATCAAATATGAGGGGCGATATAATTAAATGCGCACAGGCATATGTGCGAGTGTGTGCGGGGGGGGGGGGGGGGAAGCTGCCCATTCTCAGGAAATAAACCCGCTGAGAAGAACGCAAAATTACCATCAGCAGAGAATTTGTCCACGGCCTCAGTCAGGGAAAGGAAGTTGCCTGTGGATTTTGACATCTGCGGGAAAAGAAACGAGGGCAGTATGATTCAGAGCAGAACCCGCTGACAAAAGTCTTGAAAACAATTGAAACCATTGATATCCCTTCGGTCAAAATCTCCCAACTGTAACATCAAGTGCGATACCTTTTCTGAGTTTAACAGCAAGTGTCCGTTCGCTCTCACTGCCTGTGGCCACTTATTACTGCAATGCAAAAGTAAAGTTGGATTATGCCAAAAAATACATACCGTTTTTCACCCACAACACCACCAAAAAACCCCCCCACATTTTCTCCCTTTTAAATCTGCGTCTCCCACTCACCACCGAGTTCAGGCTGACAAGTTATGTCCATTAATTACAGTTCAGGGGAGGTATTGTTGAGACACAAATGGTATAGAAATGTACCATTCCCTGTCCAACACAACCCGACTGAAACAGATTTGGACAGCTTTGTCCCAGTCTCGGGATACAGAGCTGGGTGTCGATGGATCTCGCGTGTGCGCTAACCCAGCGAAGTTCACTCACCCGTCGTTCGGCCACATGGCTACATGATTGTACAAGTAATACGAGAGATGGTTTGGAACCAGGTCTTTCCCAGAGACTCGCAAATCCACCGGGTACCAGTACTCGAACTCCATTTTCAGCTGGTCCAGAATCGTTTTCACAATCTGGGTCTTGGGATACGGGGCTCCTTTGAAGAAGATATAATCCCAGACTTCTCTCGTCATCTGTTCGGGCCTGCGGGAAATAAAGGAGCAAAGGTTAAAACAAGAAGACTGGGTCTTCAGCGCAATGCGGCCTTGGTTTTCCTTTTGACTAAAAATCGGAGCTAGTCAGCACGGAACTCTAATGTTATCAGTGGAACATATTCTTAACCATCGAGTATCAGTTGCTGTCACTCTTAATCCAGGCAACGCACAAGCTAGAGATAGAGTAAAGCTTTCAATACGCCGATCTGAGTGTAAGGATCACCTTACCTCACACTGTACCACTTTGACATTTCCTAGTTATTAAAGGATAACTGATGTGGGAATGAAACAACCAGCAGTCAGTCACCCATTAGACTGGGATGAGGTCAAACCCAGGTTTTACAAATGAAAGAATCCTAACAGTTTGCACTTAGGAAATAATGCTCAATGATATTTGGGCTCCATTTCACTATGGCCCACGGTACTCTAATGTAGTTTTATCGTGTGCTAATCTAGCTTTGACAACAACAACAGCAAAATTACATTTATAGAGCGCCTCTCATGTCGGGAGGACGTGCCAAGGAGCTGAAGTCAGGTTGCAACCGGGGCAAGGGAGAGGTGCATGATAGGGGGAAGGGGCGGAGAGTTAGGAAGGAAGGGAGAGAATTGGGAGAGCAGCAGAAGGCAAGGTCGAAGAGGAGGATCTTGAGAGCCTGGTGTCTCACCTGATGCCGAGTGGACTGGCTCCCTGACCATTCAGAGATCCCCCGTGCAGCAGGTGAGCCACTGTATAGTAAGCCATGTAAATGGTGGAATCGGAGAGGGACTCGATCAGCCAATGCTCGTCCCATGGCAAGCGAGTGCCTGAAAGAACACAAGCCGAACATTGTACATCAGCTACAATAATACAGCTTCTCTACTTTACAATATATCTTGCGAAGTGCTTTGGGACGTCTCAATGACGTGATATGATACTACATCAAACGCAAGGATTATAGTATATATAATGTAGATAAAATATGTTATTACTACTGTACAACTGCTGGCTTTTCGCTTATTCTTTTTATCTGTTGACTACCACATTCAAGGACTCCTTCGGTAAACATTGACTAGTCATTAGCTCATCTTGTTCAAGGTACCAGAAACCCTGAATGCCTAATTTCTCCTCTAGCTTTGAGATCAACACCTTAAAATTGAAGGTATTGCAGAATTGTGGAATATTAAATTCGGTCTTAATTAGGAGTTGGGATTTTCTATAAATTTAATGCAGATGAAGGAGCCCTATCCAAATGAAACTTAATTCATAGGAAACGACTAATCTATTCCCCCCACCCCACCCACCAATTCTTCTCGTGTGGTGAGTGACCAGCATTCCATTTCAAAACATTAGAGAGGTATGATTGAAATCAGAGTCACGACATTCCTAAGAATGGCTGTCAACAAAATCTTGGTACAAATGCAATGGATACCTAGACCATATGTTCTTGAGCAGGCGTGTTCCTGGAGCCAGTTCAGGCTAGCTTCAAAATTCCTCCTGGTCTCCTCGCAGTATCTGAAAAACAGGAAATAAAACCTGACCATTGTCATCAGAATCAAAAAGAAAAATCCACTCTCTTCTGTGACGAGCTGTGAGATTTCGCAAAGACTTGATAAGGCACTAAATGAAATGCAAGGATTGTTATTACCACAGTGGTTTATCTTAAAAGATTTAATCTGTGTCAGGAGTGATGTTACTGGCTGTCATCGCTTATTAATACTGCTATCTTGAGCTATGGGGAGTGCTCCCAATGTGAACGGTTCTTTATAAATACAACATGTTCAGCGTAATCTCCTCTAAGTCCCTTTGTGTTAATATCCGTACATTTAAAATAAAATAAAAATGGGTTGAATTGTGGTTAAAGCCTTTCCATCACTGCTCCCTCAAATCTCAAGGCTAGGAAAGAGCTCCAAGATATTGTTGGGGAGAGAGAGCGGGAGCAGAAACGCAACAGAATTTTTTTCCAAATGATGACACCTACGTTTCTAGCTTTGCTAGGTGTTCTTCAGTCTGCTTCTTCCAGGTTGCTTCTCCATAATGCAAGTACCTACATTGAGAATCAAACAGTGAGACCAAACTTCTAACAACACAGAAAGAAAAACATATTAAGCGCACAGAGAACAAGTCTGTTGGATTCTCCAGCAGCTGTGACCTTTCCAGTGACCTGTACAAAGTGGAATTCCTTCCCACCCTCCATAGCAAACAAGAAACAGCCAACAAAGGGAGTTGGGACAGTGGGTTTTGGACAGCGCGTGCATGGAGATTTGGCTTCTGAGAGTGGAATAATGGGAGTGGTGCACAAACAATAACTTAGGAGGCAGAAGGTCGAAGAGTGTGGGGCTGGGGTTTAGGGCTGAAAGACGTTGGCCAGAGAATGGAGCGAGTCTGTGGAGGATCTTGCAATTGATCCCCCTGAGGGAGAAGGAAGCAGCGATGTTTATACTGATAATGAACCTTGCGTTTGATAAAAGTGCCTTATCATGTCACTGAGACACTTACCACTGGTCACACAGAGCTACCACACATTCATCTGCAGACCTGGACATGACTTGCTTCTCAGGTTCCATATAGATCATGGCTTCTCCCTACAAGGCAATCGATAAAAATCACTTGACTACAGTCATGTAGAATGACTGATTAGTTTTTAAGCAAAGTAACACTTACCTTGTCCACCATCATCTGTTGGATTGGTTTCTTGACGTCTTGAACCTTCTGCCCATTAAACCCTTCCACCAGCATTACCTACGTGAAAAGAAGGTATGTGAGTATAGTATGCAATTAGCATCTGTGATCAAATCCCCACTCACTGCGCCAAATAATATTTCCCTGAGAAGTCACTAAACTCAAAAGGCAAAGAGATTTTTCCTTCACCATTTACTAGCAGTATTTTGCAATGCTGGATTTCAATTTCACAATTGTAAATTGTTTGATTTACAGACTAAAAATTAATAATTGCACAATAGTTATATATATTTATTACAGCTCAAACCAAAAGGTGTATAATTTTTTTTATTCTTCTGGTGTACATACAGCAGCACCAAGTAAGATTTACGAAAGCAATTGCTAAGTGATTATAAATAGCTTCATACGCATTTATAATGAAGACTGAGTGAATTATTCTTAATAATGAAGAGCTTCGAGATAATTACCCTGAGCCCATTTCTGTAAGAGTGTCACAAAGTATTACTTACTCCCTCATAAAAGCCTTTCAAATAAACTCGCTCTTTGGCCTCCACAAGCTTATCCCTGTCATTCTGGCTCTGAATCTTAAGCTCATCGCACACAGTCGGGGCTGAGAGATTTCCAAATCCAGGGATTTCAATGATGGGGACCTAACAAGCAGGATAGACAGGAGATTTGGTATGGAGAACAATTACAATCAAGCCTTAAATTACTTTAAGCTTCATTAACGAGTCGATAAAAAGGAGAACAGTTTTTCTTGTTGTCACATGCCAGTACATTTCAACAAAGGTTAAGCAGGGATAGAGGACTCAATGTGCCCAAGCCTTGCTCTGTTGACAGTTCACAGTCAAGACCTGTGACAAAATATTGAACTTCAAAAGAATTCTGCTTTCAAAGGAAGCTTAACACTTTTGAATGTGTCAAGTTTAGCTTGTGTTGGTGCTTTTTAGCATGTATTTAGTCATTCCAACATCACAATGTGGGGTCCATGCAAAAGGATTCATGAAAATGTGGGTAAAGTGTGTGGACTCCTTATTAAATAAATAGAAATCAGACACACATGGAATCTGAACAGGTTGGTTAGACTCTTAAGCCCAATTTATCAGTGTGTCAAACACCCAATCGACCGCAAAATTATTTGGTTACATGTGGCTAAATCCTGGCATACTACACACACAATTATAATCTCCACTTTGAAAACCAGAATCAAAGATCGTGATGGATTTGCTGAACACTGAGTTCATTCGTCAGTCTTGCGGTTGACAAGAGATGAGAATTATGGATGGAAGATGAGTCATTATTTGACCAGTGTTGAACAGGTCACATTGCAAACCATGTTTCTCAATGTAATTACAATCGAACAAAACATGAATCTATAGCTCTAGTGAGGCATTGAGTTCAGTTAAAGCACACCCACCGGCTCAAAAGGCAGGACCATTTCATCGCTGATTCCGTACTTCTCTCTCAATGCCTAAAGGATCAAGACAAAAGAGTTCAACGATAATGACAAATTGCATTTATACAGCACCTTTCACACCTAGATATCCCAAGACGCTGCACCCGAATGACACAGTGGATCAGAGAGGGAGGAAGAGTGATGGAGGGAGGATGACGGAAGGCATGGTCGAAAAGGTCTTGAGATGGGCCTTGAAAGTGGCAAGAGGCGAGGCGGAGGGGCTCCGGGAAGGATTTCTTAACCCAAATAGCTAGGGCTCTAACCATTTTGGCTGCTTGACTAGGCTATAGTAAAATGACCAATACATCAATACAAAGTGGTACCCTTCCTATAAAAAACCTCAGCATCTCTTTCGAGTTGGGTACCCTCATTAAGCAGCATTTCACATTCAGAACTGGAGGAGCTTATCCCAAATATATACCTGCTTCTTCTTCAGGTCCCGGAGAGCAGCAATATCATCTGGAGCATCAGAAGGAACACTGGTGACTATCCCGGTTCCTGTTAAAGGGGAGGAAAATAAATTCAAACAGGCGCACACAAAGCACTTTTGTTCCTTGAGAATTTTTGTTCAGTAAATGATAATTACACATTAACTGTCAGACAGCAAAACGTGGAATACCTTTGTCCTCTTTGATGGTGAGCATAGGGAGGGCGTAGATAATCTTGTAGGAAGTCAGGGGAGCGCACAACGATGCACCCAGGATGTCCTAGAGGGAATTAACAGGGAAATTCAAAGTTAAGTTTTGAACATTTACCAAGATTCCACTCCACCACGCTGAAAACGAGTCGTTGTGGAGAATTGTGTGCTATTGTAACCTAACGTTTAACGCAAATTACAAAGACGATTGAGAATACTTTCAAAATATATCTTTAGAATTGACACCATGAAGTTCCCAAAGATAGCAGTATTGCTTAAAGCCAAATCTTCAGGAAAATAAGACGAGGATTATTACAGTCATGCATCACTGATTCCCGTAACTAAACTCCCGATGTGAAACTATGCAAATGTAATTTTGTTGTTGTTGTTAAATGTGTGGATTTCTTTAGCTGTTAGTTCAGGCTGTTTCTCAGGGCAGGCCAAAGACTCCTGGAATTACAGCAAATGCACTGAGCTCCTGATCTCTATTTACTATTAACTGAGGTATTAACTGAGCTCCTGTGGCTCAGTGGTTAGAGCATTTGTCTTGCAAGCTGGGGAGACCAAGCTGGGGAGACCTGTGTTCGAATCCAGGCAGGTCAGGGCGAAACCTTGGGCAAGTTTCCTTACTCCACACGCCTAATAATAATCCCTCCAAAAAAACACAATAATAAAATTGGTCATTTCAATCCACGACTGTGTGTGGGACACTGCTGTGCGCAATTGGCTGCCGCGATTCGCCCACAAATATATACAGTCAATTCACTTTACAGTATATTCTGTGAAGCGCTTTGGGACGTTGATAAGATGTGGAAAGCGCTATATCAAATGCAAGGATTATTATTATTATTATTAGATGTATTGGCCTTTTTCCTTAACATATTGATTTCCGCCAAGTGACTTTAGCATCCAGGATTGAAAGATATCTCACAGATTCACGCACATTCATACAGCTGGTGAGCTATGAACACACTCACCCGGCCAATAAGCTTCATGATCACAGGAACCTTTCCATTCTCTTTGGTGAAGCCCTGGAAGGACATGTTCCTTGCTGCTCGCTGAGTGCAGATGTAAACGTCTCCATTAACCGTCTCAAAGGCTATGTACTTTATATCGGGATGGACCCAGCAGTTTGTTTGACCAAACATGGTCTCAGGCCTCAGTGTGGCAGCCACGAGAAATATATTACGGTCTTTAAGGCCACTGGGAGAAAGGAAAAGTGTTGGTTAAGGTTGGATCTCAGCTAAAGTCTCCTCTTTCCCCTGTGGTCACCAAATGTAATTAATTTTCCGCTCTCGAGCGCAGACAGGTCTAGTGAAGTAGAGACACTGCTGTGCACAATTGGCTGCTGCGTTTTGTCCACAAAATGTAGAGACAATTAACTTTACAGTATTTTCTGCGAGGAGCTTTCAGATAATGTGATGAGGATTATTATTCTCATTATCATAGACATAGTGTGGCACTTGGAGTTTGTTTCTATCACTAAGATGACCACCAGATCCGTGTCTGTGCTAATGGCCAGGCAGATTTGTTTGTTTGAAGACTACCTTAGTTTTGATGGATAAGGCACAAGGATTTTCATCTTGATTAAGGTGTACTCCTGAGGACCGACTCCCTGTAACAGAAACACACGAGATAGATATCATTCCAGGGAACACAGTGACGCACAGCTTTACTCCAAACTATGAATGAGGTTCAACAACACAATGTTGGCAAGGGAGAATGCGGAAAGAATAGATGCACAGCCATTTTGAATCATGATGGCTATCTAAATCTATAATGCAGAGCATTCTGCCTCAGTTGAGAAGTTACACCGCCAGCCTCCCAACAAGCCAAGGATAAACAGCAAAGGCAGGCTCTTGTTGGTCACCGCAAGGTAATATTTTGCCCACAAAATACAGTCAGCATATTATAGTGTATATTTACAACATATTCTGTGAATCACTTTGAAACGTTTCAATGATTATCATTACCCTTATTATAATCTCAAAGTGATTCACAGAGGGGACTCAGAGGGTAGTAAATTTATGGAATTCTCTATCTCAAAAGGCTGTAGATGTTTGGTCCTTGAACAGATTCAAGACTAAAATCGATAGACTTGTTGTGGATAAAGGGATTAAGGGATATGGGGATGTCGGGCAGGTGGAGTTAGATTGGAAGATCAGCCTTGATTTTATTGAATGGCGGGGCAGGTTCGAGGAGCCGAACGGCCCACTCCTGCTCCTTATTCTTATGTTCTCTTATTATTATTGTTGAGAATATTCTGACCTCTCCAGTCTGCCGGTCATGATCCATGCAGGGCTGCCCATCTTTTGGAGAATAAATTGTGTACCTGAGGAAGGAAAAGACCTGGTATAAAATAAAAATTACTCTCCTCCTCCAATCAGTGTGTCACTATATTTTAATGACAAAGTGATAAAAGAACAATCTTTACTGACGAGAGAAATATTGCTGTCTGTGTGGTTTAAGGACGGACTCTGAAACCTTACCTTTTGCCAAACTTGACTTTCTTCCTTTCTTTTAGAATCAGAAACTGCCACTTGACGAACGAGTCATAAAAAGGATTGGCATCCGTGGTGATGAAGGACCGACGCCAATCGACCTATAAATAAATAATAATCCTTGCATTTGATATAGTGCTTTTCACATCTTATCGACATCTCAAAGCACTCCACAGAATATACTGTAAAGTGAATTGACTATACATTTGTGGGCGAAATGCGGCAGCCAATTGTGCACAGCAGCGTCCCCACAAACAGTCGTGGAATGAAATGAACAATTTTTATTATTGTGTTTTTTTGGGGACGGATTATTATTAGGAGTGTGGAGTAAGGAAACTTGCCCAAGGTTTCACCCTGACCTGCCTGGATTCGCACACAGGTCTCACGCTTGTAAGGCGAGTGCTGGAACCACTGAGCTACAGCACTAAACAGTGCACACGACATAGAATTATTCCCCCAGCGTGCGGATCTCAAAACGAACATCAGACCTTCATGAATCCAACAATTAAAACATTTAATCACTGCCGTATCTTGTACATCAGCTGGAACCTTTCCTCCCCTTCTAAAAACCCCCAACTCCAATGTAAGCGTAGAATCTTGGTAATATTGCACATAGATAGCTTTTTCCTTCAAATTCATTTCCAAACCACCCAATAAACGCTACTGTTAATTGTAAGATTTCTGAAACACACCTTTAATCCAATACTCTTCAGGTCTTTAACAGCCAGTGGTGGGAAGTAGTTAAGCCAGTGTTCAGCCTCTGCAAACTCCACAATCTCCACGTCAGACAGACCCAGCGACTTCATGATGTCCCACTGGAACTTGGCTCGGCCCGTCTTGGCAGCTGCTTTACTCTGCACAGCAGGTAAAGGGAAACAAAAACCCACTAGCATTTGCGACCTGAATCATGAATGGGACATACTGCAAATTTTGACAGGTCATTCTCCCTTTTCATTCTCAATGAATTATTCCACTCATGTTAATGAACAGGTATCATAAAAATAATCCTTGCATTTGATATAGCACCTTATCGTGCCTCAGGGTCATCTAAAAATGTTTCAAAGATTAAACTGTAAAGTGAATTGACTGTTTATTTTGTGAGAGAAACGCGGCAGCCAGTTGCACACAGCAATGTCCCACAACGGCTCAGTCATGTTACCCTATCATCTTGACCGAGTGGCATCTCGAAAGGAACGAGGAACATTATGTTCGCAATGGCATTGAAAGGCTACAACTAGGAACTCAGCTCCAATGTTAATCAATGACCCACATTTTGACGAGTGATCGAAGTTAAATCAAGATGCGTGCACATTTCTTACCTTTTTGCCCTTTGTCTTGTCCTTGATGATTATCTCTTCCTGTTTATACCCTGCTTCTTCCTCTTCCTCCTCTTCCTCTGGAAATTGAGGTGGGTTCCCGTACACCTCCAGCTCTCGCTTAAGTTTGTCTGCGCATGCCTAAACAGGTTTCAATCACAAAACAGAAGATCTCTTAAGTCTGTCCTTTCCTGAATGCATTAGTTACCAAAGGATTTATTTACCACTTGTAACCGCTTCCCGTATTGGAACTGAGAACTTACTTTAAAACAAAGGGCACTTCAATGTTTCTGTTATATATGGGCAATAAATGCGTGAGGCTTGACAATAGGAAGGGAATAAGAGATTGCTCTAAAAAATGGGTCACGATATTCAATCAGTTATTTTATACATTTATATTGAACTGTTGGATACTAAAAATCCTTCAATTTGACAGAATGAATTTCATGTCAGGAGGATGCCACAAAGTGCGTAATTGTGATTTTACTGTAAAGTGTGGTGACTGTATATTCCGCAGCAGCCAATATGCACACAGCGATATCCAGTAGATGTCGCACCCACTTAAAACCCCCAAAAGCTCTTAAATTGAAGTATCAACCAATGCCTCCCAATGCAGTCAGGTTCAAATCTCAGATGTGATGTCTGTCAGTGGAAGCCGGCAGCCATCAATTTCTAGCTTGGCTACGAAAGGGAAACTGTGTAAATAATTAGACAGCCAGGCACTTTGTATATGGTCCATGGGGAAATCCACCATGTGGTGTTGTACAATACAAGAAGGATCCCAAGATCCATTCCATGTCAGTGCAGAGTAATCCAATCTCACCTGACATGAGAGTCAAGCTAACCAACAAGAAGAATATAACAGATAATTCCTTTCAAACAACACAAACCTTGATGGGCATCCCAGTACAATGCAATCCGAAAGGAAACAGGCATCTCTTTCCCTTTAAACGCTGATATCCTACAGCAAACTGGCAGAGAAAGAACAAAAGAAGAGTAAGACATGCTGAGCAGTAACTTGCATATTTTCTATCTAGTCAAAGAATTTGGATGGTTTATCACTTAAGGTCTGCTGAAGCAAAGAAGACAATTTCACCAAACTATTCCTTTCAAGCAGAACCTGTATTGGGCATACACTGAATATTGAACTCAATCTTCTCATAATAGATAATATATACAGTAATCTCATCTCTGGAGGAGCAGTTTTAAAAGCAAAAAATGGCACATTACCTCACATTTGGACAAGGAGAAAGTGTGCCCCAGGTGAAGACGGCCATTCATGTACGGATAGGGGAATGTTACAAAGTATTTTGGCTTTCTGCAAAAGAAAGTTAGGGAAAATAATACCTTCCCCCCATGAATAGAACAACCACAGGGCCTAATCAGCAATAGGCAATGCATATCTGTAGCTCAATGCTCACCACCTCAAAGGATAGAGGATTTCACACATAACAGAACCAATGTTCATTGAGCTGCTAAACTTACAGCAGCTCTGAATCGCGATAAATTAAATTTTCTTAAACTGGGTTTTAGCTGCATTTCACAACAGCTGGGAAATTAGAGTAGATACATTAACAACAATGACAAGTTGCATTTAATCTGCACGCTCATGCAGAGTAACGTTTGGAGTGATTTACAGAGAGTGACAGATATTGAGCCCGGGAGGGTGGTGAGGAGGAGAGTGTAAAATTGAACATTTGAGTCCTCTCCATTGCCCTCTGCTGGGAGAGTGACAAACATGTTAGTTAATTTACAAACTGGCCACGTACTCAATGAAAAAATGCTGTTCATGTTGACCCCATTTACCTGCTCTCTGCACTCCCAGGCTCGACCGCGCCTATATCGAAGACCTTCTCTTTCTCCCATTTTTGCTGAATGTCTTTTTCGATTCTCTTCAGATAATCGACCTTGGCAGTTCCCTTCCGTTCCTAAACAGACACAAATAAAACGCAGTACAGTTTTCAAACAGCCAACCCATTCCCCACTGCTCGACGCACAACTCAGCCATTCCAGAGTGTGCGTTGGGATAACTGTTGGAGTCTAAACACATAGCCTTACATCGATGTTGTTGTCTGGCAACCTTTCCTGCTGCCTGTCCAGCAGGGATCACCCATTTGGATAAAGAGTTTGGGCAAAAAAATGACTGTTTGTGGGACACCGCTGTGTGCAATTGGCTGCCATGTTTCGCCCACATATATAGTCAATTCACTTTACAGTACATTATTCTGTGAAGGGCTTTGAGACGTTTAGAAGATGTGAAAAGCGCTATATCAAATGCAGAAGCTGACTAGGATGGCTCTCTCTGTGCCTCATGACAGGTCTGCCCTTCTAAAACGTGCCAGTGAGCCAGCCTGAGTGTGCTGTCATCAGCACTGCCAGACCTGTCTGGCTCAGGAACAGGAAACCACCACAAAGGGCTGATTGATATGTGTGTGACTGTGAACAAGTGGAGTCCTGTAGCTCAGTGGTTAGAGCTCTCCCCTTACGAGAGTCCTGGGTTCAATTCCAGGCAGGCAAAACCTTGGGCAAGTTTCCTTACTGCACACGCCTAATAACAATCCCTCAAAAAAATAACGAATTGATCATTTCAATCCACGACTGTTTGTGAGGACGATGCTGGGCGCAATTGGCTGCCGTGTTTCACCCACAAGATATACAGTCAAGTCACCTTACAATATATTCTGTGAAGCACTTTGAGACATCTATAAGTGCCATGAATTATTATGATTATTATTAAGAAATACCTGCTGATCTCCCACTTTATATATATATATATATATATATTCTTTTAAATCACGTCAACCTGAAAATAATAATCCTTGCGTTTGATATAGCGCCTGATCACGCCTTCTGGGATGTGTCAAAGCGCTTCGCAAAATACACCGTAAAGTGAATTTCACCCACAAACATACAGTCAATTTATACACTTTACAGTGTATTGAGTGAAGAGTTTGGGGACATCTAGAAGACGGGAAAGCACCACATCAAAAATCGACCGTATCTGTGTGGGTGAAACAAGCCAGGCAATTGCCAACACAGCAGTGTCAGTTGTGGATTGAAGTGACCAATTTTTCTTCTTGTGTTTCTTTTCGGGGGTGTGGAGCAAGGAAACTTGCCAAGGATAATTACTATTAATATTGTTCTGTGACACCTGTCACTCATACTGCTGCACCTCCTCGTGCTACTGGCCTCCACACCCACACCACAGACAGGCAGACACACAGACAGACAGACAGACACAGACTGATAGACAGACAGACACACAGACAGACACAGACTGATAGACAGACAGACACACAGACAGGCAGACACACAGACAGACACAGACTGATAGACAGACAGACACACAGACAGGCAGACACACAGACAGACAGACAGACACAGACTGATAGACAGACAGACACACAGACAGACAGACACACAGACAGACAGACACACAGACAGACAGACACAGACTGATAGACAGACAGACACACAGACAGGCAGACACACAGACAGACAGACACAGACTGATAGACAGACACACAGACAGACAGACACACAGACAGACACACACAGACTGATAGACAGACAGACACACAGACAGACAGACACACAGCCAGACACACACAGACTGATAGACAGACAGACACACAGACAGACAGACACACAGACAGACAGACACACAGACAGACAGACACACACCTGGATAGATAGACAGACACACAGAGACCAACAGATAGGCACACACAGACAGAGACACACACAGACAGACAGGGACAGAGAGACACACACATAGACAGACACAGACAGCGACAGTCAGACACACAGATAGACACACACAGACAGAGACAAGCAGACACACACAGACAGACAGCGACAGTCAGACATACACACAGACAGACACAGGCAAACACACACACACAGTAGCCGGGGGTGGGGGATCAGAAACGCTCATGTTGTTGATTTAACACCAATTACCGTCATGGCGGGGACTGCTTGTGCTCAGTGAAGAAGCCTGAGAGCAAACCAGCGGCCCAGGCCGTGCAGCTCCACACCGCGACAGCGAGACAGAGGGTGATCACTGCGCCTGCGCGCCGACCGGTGGGTCTGGCGTGACCCGCCGGGAGGTGTAGTGCCCAGAGCCTTCACAGCCCAGGTTGTCGCACGGCCCCGCCACCCCCAGCGTGACTACATCTCCCGACAGGCACCACGCGATGTGGGTGAGAGGGGAGTCAGGTCAGCTGACTAGCGACGCAGTAGTGGGAGTGCGAGAGAGCAAGTGCGCGTGCGTCGGCCGTGAGGTGCGCGGGGAGGGGGGAGGGAGAGGAGGGGTGGTGGAGTGCGATGCACTCTGGGGGTTGTAGTTGCTCTTTCCTCCTCAGTGTGTGAACAGGAAGGAGAGCGGAACTACAATTCCCAGCGCGCACCGCGACCCCCCCCTTCCGCAACCCAACCGTAGGCCCAACCCATTCGCGAGGAGACACCGCCATGTGAAGCAGCAGTTGCATCATCACCGTCATCTGAGAAGGTGTTTTTACTCAAGGGCTCACGTCGTTCTCTTCCCGTTTTCGGTTCCTCGAGACGGAGGAGGGAGAGAGGGAGAGAGGGAGGAGAATGTGGTGTCACGTCCGTTGTGAGGCTCGATCAGGGAGGGAGGGGGGAGGTCGGTTGTTGGCGCCTGAAGGGGACAGGGAGAGGGAGGCCAGCGCTTCTCTCCTGAAACCTTCGCCTTCTCTTAATTGTGCCTCAGTTTCCCTTTCTGTTGTCCGCAAAACATGTCGACTCCCTCCCCCCCCTCCCCACCCACTTTCCCCTCCCCTCCCCCCCTAAATAAATACAGTCACCCCCACTTTACAGTGTGTCCTGTGAAGCACTTTGCCTGGAGGTGAAGCTCAATAAATTATCAATAATAATAATACTGATGCTAATCATGATAATAGTATAACAATAATAATCCTTGCATTTGATGTAGCGCATTTCACGTCTTCCAGACGTCTCAAAAGCGCTTCACAGAATGTACTGTAAAGTGAATTGACTGTATATTTGTGGGCAAAACGCGGCAGCCGATTGCGCACGGCAGCGTCCCCACAAACAGTCGTGGATTGAAATGACCCTTTTTTTTAGAGGGATTATTATTATTAGGCGTGTGGAATTCAGGAAATTTGCCCAAGGTTTCACGCTGACCTACCTGTAATTGCTTGTAAGGCGAGTGCGCTAACCACTGAGCTACAGGACTCCGCATTGCAATATTATTGCAATCGTACCCCGTGGTGTTTGATATCCACGCATGCAGAGCCTTAAGGCGTCTTCAAGACCACTCTTAACCGATACACCGAATAATGCTGTCAACTGGTGTGACTACAGCAGCAACAACTTGAATTTATATGGCGCTTTACAATGGCGGAGCTCGAGGCCGAGCCGGGGGAAGGGGATAGTGACCGTAAGCGCAGTCGGTCAAAGAAGAACGTCTTCAGGCGTGACCTGAAGCAGGGAAAAGAGTGGTGGGGTTTTTTTTTGAAGCCAACGGGTTGAGGGAGGGAGGGAATTGCAAAGTTTCAGGGCGTAGTGGCTGAAAGCACGGCCTGCCGATGGAGCGGAGGATTCGGGGGACAAGGAGGAGTACATGTGTGTCGTTGGTCAAACGGGGTAGCTGATGGTGCAATCAATTTGATTATTATTGTTCCAGTTGAATGTGAGGATTATTATTGATGCTGGCACCACCTTCCTTCCCTGCCCTCTCATCCCATTCTCTTCCACTTCCTCCCACAGTGCAATGTGATTGACTGTGACCTGTGTCCGAAGCCGGCATGTCTGTCAATTTTGAGGAGAGAAGTGGCGCTGTGCCTTGCCAGACTCCCTGGGGTCAGTGGTATCAAACCATGGAGGAGGTTTTCATTGAGGTCCATGTGCCGCCTGGAACCACCAGCAAGGACGTCAGGTGTCACCTGGGGAGCAAAGCTGTAGCCCTGTCCGTCAAAGGGGAGGATATCCTGAAGGTAAGCACGTCGGCGGGACGATGGGTGGACTTTAAAGGTCAATTTTAAAAATCCGACTGTGGGACACTGCTGTGCGCAATAGGCTGCCGCGTTTCATCCACAAAACCATAGTCAACTCACTTTATATTCCGCGAATCTCAATGAAAAGCTTCCATCAGTAGATCCTGTGTTCTTTTCTAATGAGTTGCACAGTCAACCGAGAGTGTTTGATAGTGGATTATTCTCTAGAGTTTTTTTGGTTGTGTTTAAATGTGCAGATTGGTACTGGTAATGTTATATAGTATGGTGTTCCATTGTATAATATAATATAAGTCTCAAGAACCTCCATGATCAAACTGCTTTGCACCCTTGTAACAGGATTCCATTTTATTTCCAGGGTGCATTGTTTGATTGCACTGTTTCTGATGAAGGCATCTGGACACTAGGTAAGCAGTAACCTAAACTAATATGTTACATTAATGAAATATGTGTGTGTGCATAGTTAGGGCTTATTAATAGACTCATATTGCACAGTCAATGACAAAGAAACAATTCATCTTTAATAATAATACTTGCATTTGATAGAGCGCCTTATAACGTGTTGGAGACATTTGAAAGCGCTTCACAAAATATACTGTAAATCTTGTGATGCGGAATACTTTTGTCATTCTCTATTTAGAAAGTAAATGCTGTTTTTTAAAAAAAACACATTTGATTACATAACACCTATAGTTTCATGAACAATTAAATTATTTTCTAACAGAGGACAAGAAACTAATCCGGATTGTGCTGATGAAGAGCAATCGAGAAGCTGGGAACTGCTGGACCTCATTGCTGAAAGGACAGTACAGCGCCGATCCCTGGGTGCAAGATCAGATGCAGCAAAAACTCACACTAGAGAGGTTCCAAAGAGAGGTGGGTGATAATAAACTGAATGTGCAAAGTAATGTTCTGTTTCTTTCAGCACAATAATAGTGCAGTACAGCAATAGAAGCAGATCTAGTACACAGCTCCTCCTGATGTGAAAGGCGCTCTAGATGTAATTTTGTTGTTATTGTGCTGCACTTTTTATTTCACTTAATGCAAATATTTATTCAAAACTTTAGTTGTAATAATCCTTGCATTTGATGTTACGCTTTTCACATCTTCTAGATGTCTTAAAGCGCTTTACAGAATGTGCTGTAAAGTAATTGACTGCATATTTCTGGGTGAAATGCGGCAGCCAATTGCGCTCAGCAGTGTTCCACAAAAAGTTGTGTATTGAAATGACTAATTATTGGTGATTATTATCAGGGTTGTGTAGTAAGGAAACTTGCCCAAGGTTTCTTCCTGCCTGGAATTGAAACCAGATCTAATTGGGGTGGGTGAGCAAAGGAAAGAGTTTGAAACTGTTGAAGTGTACATAATCCTGTTGAAAATCCAAAATACATCTATTACTTTAAGCTTACATGCAGTTAGTGTCAAATATTGCTGAGGGCGGGAGGGAACTAAACCCTGCCAACAACAAACTATATATATATTGTGTGTGTATATATATATATATATATATATATATATAAATTGAATATCCAGATTTGGGGGATGCCCATGATTTCCTGCATTGTAAGTTTCTCATTTCCACCAAGTAAATAAGCATCGGATAAAGATCCAGGCTGGAAGTCCACTTGATCATCTATCGTATACAGTTCATAGCTTCTAATCCAAAAGGGTTTTAACCAGTGTCCAAATCAGTGATTTGTAGGAATCATCAACAACAACAACTTGCACTTATAGTGCCCTCTACACTGGGTAGAGTCTCATTGAGAATGGCGGAGCCTGACTCTGAGCTGGGAGGAGGGAATTCGTGATTATTTTGTTTGGCATTACTATATGTTGGCTGGGGTTCGGTATTCTGGTCTGTTCAGATTATCCCCATGTTTCTGCCAGTTCATAAATTTTACAATCTTTGACCACTCTTGTCAGAAAACCATAACATTTGCAACACTGTCAAGTTGTTATGTTGCACAACTGACACATGTTTTTTCTCTCCTTACACAGAACCCAGGCTTTGACTTCAGCGGTGCTAATATTACTGGAAACTATGGTGGAGGTGGTCCAGATTTCTCAAATTTGGGGAAGTGAAGGTGATCACAAGACAAGACACCTGGTAACCCCAATAATACTACAATAAGGTGTGAAGACACTATATGTGCCCTGAAGCACCTACACATGACCCACAAGTTCTGAAATGCATGTGACTGCTTCAATGAGGAACATTAGAGCTACAAGAGATAATGATACAGCAATAAGTTTGTTTTCCTAGCTGTGGAATTTCTAACATGCAGTAAACAGCACAACCAAAAATTCATGATGGAATATATGAGTGAACACCAGACACACATTTTTCCTTAATGGAGCTTAGATCTGATTACTTGTCCAAGGCTGAAACAAAGCAGATCTTAACAAAATAACTTTTAATTCAAAACAAAACTCCAGTGCAAGGAAGAGTTAAAGAATTTGAACATCTGAGTTCATTTTCCAATTTCATATGTATTTTTTGTAAAATAAAAAAAGACATTGGTTGATTGGGGTGCACAGTGTAATGTCATGTTTCCATGTACTGCTGTGGGTTTATACAATTCTAGTTGGTAAAGCAGGCTTGTCTGCAATCAGGCAGGCAATATCCTCTTTGCTACTGTGTTTCCTGATACAAGAAAATTCACTAGTCTTAAGTGAATTAACACAATTGAATTACCTGTTTGATCGAATGGGATCTTTAAGATCAATGTGAAGAACAGACAGATTTTAACCATCTTCAGAGGATGACACCTGCAAAAGTGCATCAGTCCCTTTGAACTACACTTCAGTGTTATCCCAGAATGTAAATTGACTACATTATGTGGGCAAAACACAACTGCCAATTGTGCACAGAGCAAAAAGCAGTCGAGAATTGAGTGACCAATTTATTCTTTCATTTAATAATAATACGTGCATTTGATACAGCCCTTTTCACATCTTCTAGACGTCTCAAAGTGCTTCACAGAATATACTGTGAGGTGAATTGATTGTATATATGTGGGTGAAACACGGCAGTCAATTGCACACAGCAGCACCACACCAACAGTCGTGGATTGAGTGGCCAGTCTTATTGTGTTTTTTCTCTCTTGGGGAATCATTATCAGGCTTGTGGAGTAAGGAAACTTGCCCAGGGTTTTGCCCTGATCTGCCTGGGATTGAAGCCAGGTCTCTCGCTTGCGAGCGCTCTAACCACTGAGCTACAAGATACTGTTATTTTATTACAGTATAATTTAGAAGAGATTATTTATGACCAGTATAGTACTGTATTAATTTTATGTGGCGGGTGGACCCTGTCCAATCTGCCAGCGTAGGATAGGGGGCGCTGTGTGGTTTTTTTCCCCCGCGCGCGTGTGTGTGTGTACGGCATTTCCTCTTCCTGCCGCCCACAAACCGTACGGCACCGGATGTCCGGTTGTGCAGTCAGTGAGTCAGTCAGTGGGTGGGCGGGTGTGAGGACGGGGCAGGCGGGGCGAGGTCAGCTCAGCTCAGCGGGAATCATGTCGGACCTGTTCGTCAAGCCAGGTACAGACACAGGGCAGCGGCGGGGAGAGTGAGGAGAGAGGCGGGGGGGGGGGGGCATGGCCTGGGCTCCCCCAACACCACCTGTTACCCTGGTTACCAGACGCTAGAGTTCCCCTCCCTCCCTCCCCACCCCATCTGTTGCTGACGTTGCAGTTGAGGAGGGAAGAGATAAACAGGAGAGAAACAGACAGGAGATAGAGAGAGGGGATACAGACTGTGTGTGTGTATATATGTGTATGAGAGAGGGAGGGGATAGAGAGATGGTAGAAAGGAAGAGAAACAAGATAAGGATAGACTTATAATGTAGTGAGGGTAGAATTAATAGGGAAGGAGACAGGATAGAGAGAAGAAGGGGAGGGCATTTAGACAATATATATATAGAGAGAGGGAGGGAGAGAGAGAGAGGGGTATCGAGACAAGTTAGAAAGGGAGAGAAATAAGGTAAAAGTGCAGAGGGAGAGAGAATAGGGGAAGAGAGATTCAGGTAGAGAGATACAGGGTAGAGAAGAAAGGGAAGAGGATATGGACAGTACTGTATATATATATATATATATATAGAGAGAGAGAGAGAGATGGTAAAAGGGGAGAGATACAAGATAAGGATAGACAATATCAAACTGATTCTGACACATTCGTTGTATTTGTTGTGGTTCACTTGCTATATCCGCTTGCTCGGTTAAAAATAAAACCATTTTGTTGTTGTTAGGGAACCAGGAGCGAGGCTGGAATGATCCTCCGCAATTTTCTTATGGGTTGCAAACACAAGCGCAGACGGGTCAAAGGAAAAATATCCTCAATAAAAGAGTCGTACCACCGCAGTTGGATTCATCGAGAGGTGAGTATCAATTTATTCTTCGTAGTTTCTCCACAACTCAAGTATGGAGTCCTGTAGCACAGTGGTTAGAGCATCGCCTCGCAAGAGAGAAGACCTAGGTTTGATTCCCTGCAGGACGAACCTGGGGCAAGCTTCCTTAGTCTTCAACCCTGTTTACCTACCAGTAAGTAGGAACCCGGTTGCTAGTCGATTGCCTGATCGATTTTCTGGGGTAATAATTCCTTCCCCAAAAAATGTGGTCAATCAATCCACAGCTGTTTGTGGGATAGTGCTGTGTGCAGTTTCGTCCACAAATATGGAACTCATCCCAAGGGTAAGTGAGTGTTTGAATCCACCTCCTATCGTCTTGTTGTACTCTCACATTTTATCACCCTGCAGCAGCACTATATAGTTTAACTTCACTGCTGATTGTTCTCCCTGCATTACAACCTGGAGCAAAAACATTGTCTTCGTTAAACAAACTCTCTCTCTGTGTTTTATTTCTAACCATGTGTGGTGTACTTTTCCAGCTGGAGTCCCTTCCGTGAAGCCTCTTACCCCTCCCGTAGCCTGCCAGAACACACCACCACCACCTCCCAAATCCTCCGACCCATCTGACATTAGCAAACCATTGCAAATGCCTACTGTTGTATCTGAGTGTGAAGTAAATGTGGAGGATGTTTTAACTCCATTGAATAAGACACTGGAAGCATGTAGAACAACTGTTAAGGTAAATAGAGAGCAACAATGATAGTCAGATACCAATGAGCTGTAAAATTATTATTGTTTGACATTCTTTTCAATCTTCCTGCACCAAAGGTCCTGGAATTTCTGATTTGAATAAATTCCAGATTGTAATCCTAGTTTTGTTTTAAAACTGTGCCAGTGAATGGTTAAAGAATGTTATTTAGTTTATAATAAATAATAATCCTTGCATTTGACATCTTCTAGACATCTCAAAGTGCTTCACAGAATATACTGTTAAGTGAATTTACAGTTTATTTTGTGGGTGAAATATAAATATACTATACTGTTTTGTACACTTGGTCATGGTGCTGCATTAATGTTAACTGGCTATGACCAATTAATGATCCTTCAACTTTAAACTTCTGTTCTAGAAACAAGTGTGCGATGATATCGGCAGAAGGCTGAAGATTCTACAGGACATGTGGCAGTCTGGGAAGTTGTCTGAAACCGTGCGGAAAAGAATGCACACACTCGCACAAGGTGACCAGTGAGAGGAAAACTGACAATATGGGAAATTGATAGAGAATTGTGCATAGCATTTGGAACATCAACAATTTTTAATTTAGTTTGTGGTTTGGCTCCAGATCATGGCTCAGCGATCATGGCCACTGGGAACTGTTTTAAAACTGTCCTTGAGTCATTTCGCGTGGGAATTAACAGAGACAGAGAGGAGACGTTTTATGGCAGAAATCTGGGCTGGATTTGGTCACAAATAAGAGTGAACAAATTGAGGGTCTCAATAAATGGTTCAAAATTTTGGGAGTCCCACAGATTTAGTGAGCAACAATATATAATAATATACAGTAATATAATAAGATACACTTATGGGAAGGGAAGGGAATCAATGCAAAGATTTCAGCTCATTCAAAGACAATCCTTAATATGTACAAAGCATAATTCTACAAATATGAGAATGTAGGATATTTTATCATCTCCCAGCATTTTTAATGTTTTAAAGACTTAATTCATGCCCCCCATGTTTGCCTGTTGACAGAAATGGAGCAACACAATTGGGACTCCGCTGACGAGATGCACAGATCATTGATGGTTGATCACGTGAACGAAGTGGGACAGTGGATGGTTGGAGTGAAACGTCTCATTGCTGAAACCAAAAATCTTCCGCCTGGCCTTAATCCCGCTGAGAAAGAAGGGTGTGAGTCGGAGAAAAACTGAGTATCTGAGTTTCAACTGAGTTTGTTGATCCTACTTGACAGAACTGCTTCTGAAGTAAGAATCGCAACAGGAATCCAGGATCAAAATGACACACAAGCAGAATATATAAAACGTTTTTAACGATCTTTGCATTTAGCAGAAGAAGGGAACGCTTTCTCCAGCTGCACTGTATTACAAGCCTGCTCAGTTTACAGAAAAAACAAACTTTTAGTCTTCAAGTGATGGATTCAGAGTTTCTCATTGATTGCCTTGTCTTAAACACTATATAACCGAGCAGTATATATATTGAGACTGACAATCCTGCTGTATGGTTTTGGACTACAGTACTTTGGAAATTCTCCTGCAACAAAACAAACTTCAAAATCACCTGGTACTGTACAGTGCAGGAGGAGTTTTGGCACATAGTGGATATTTTTCCTGTGGTTTGCACTCCTTTTCATTACCTTTGCTTAAAGCTCGCTGCAAACAAGAGTGGTTGCCACTCTCCTGCTGCCTTCTTAAACTTAACTTGTATTTTTAAAAATGCAACATTATTAAACATTTTAAGATGAGGAAAAAAATCACCTGAAATATATTGTGGTGTTTGTTTACATAAGCATTTCTAATTTTCCTCTCTTGCACAATACATTTGTGGGGGAGGGGGTAGGTAGCTTCTTGTTCCGTCATGGGGATTTAATGTCCCACTGACCTGTCGCTGGCTCGGTTTCGTTCCAGATTCCATCATAAGAAGTTCCTATATTCCGAGGTGCTGTCCTGGCTCAGTGACCATGTCTCTCACCTCTGAATCAAAACTTTGTTCGCCTACAAATTGCGCAATCATTACACTTTACAATAAATCCCGTGAAGCCTTTTCAGCGCCTCCCTCCCCCAACTCGCGAGACCATATTTCGCCCACAAATATACAGTCGATTCACTTTACAGTGTATTCTGTGAAGAGCTGTGAGACACAGTCTAGAAGACGTGAAAAGCACTGCATCAAATGCAAGGATTATTAGCAATAATCACCAGCAAATAAAAACCGCCCAATTGTGCGTGAACCCGCCCAATACCGACCCGCATTGCCGCCCAGGGACGCACTGCCCAGGTGCCGGCTGCCGCGGCGGTGGCGTCATCACGTTCCTGCACGCGTTTGAAACGCCCACTCCGATTGGCCGATTCCGCTAGTGGCTTACAGACCACGGTCTCTGATTGGGCGCGTTTCTCTCCCTTCCCCCCCCCCCCCCCCCCCCTCCCCCCACTTCACCATCGTAGCAACGCCGCCATCTTGTTGCGGGGAGACCGGAGAGGTCGGTCAAGCGGCAGTTGAGGGGATCCTGGCGGCTGAGCCACGGTGAGAACTCCCCGGGCCGGGGTCTGTGATGTGATCGGTCTGTGTGATTTACGGTCAGGGTCCAGGCGGCCAGAGAGAGAGAGAGACAGAGAGAGAGAGAGAGAGAGGCCCGTGACCCCCCCCGTCTCCCTCCACGGAGGCACCGGCCTGTAAACCCACAGCTCATAGGTCACCGGCCACTGAGACACACACACACACAGTGAGAGACACTGGGACACACAGTGATACACACACACACACACAGTGAGAGACACTGGGACACACACAGTGATACACACACACACACAGAGTGAGAGACACTGGGACACACAGTGATACACACACACACACAGTGAGAGACACTGGGACACACAGTGACACACACACACACAGAGTGAGAGACACTAGGACACACAGTGATACACACACACACACAGTGAGAGACACTGGGACACACAGTGATACACACACAGAGTGAGAGACACTGGGACACACAGTGATACACACACACAGAGTGAGAGACACTGGGACACACAGTGACACACACACACACAGAGTGAGAGACACTGGGACACACAGTGATACACACACACACACACACACACAGAGTGAGAGACACTGGGACACACAGTGATACACACACACACACAGTGAGAGACACTGGGACACACAGTGATACACACACACACACACACACAGAGTGAGAGACACTGGGACACACAGTGATACACACACACACACAGAGTGAGAGACACTAGGACACACAGTGATACACACACACACACAGAGTGAGAGACACTGGGACACACAGTGATACACACACACACACACAGAGTGAGAGACACTGGGACACACAGTGATACACACACACACACACAGAGTGAGAGACACTGGGACACACAGTGATACACACACACACAGAGTGAGAGACACTGGGACACACAGTGACACACACACACACACAGAGTGAGAGACACTGGGACACACAGTGATACACACACACACAGAGTGAGAGACACTGGGACACACAGTGATACACACACACAGAGTGAGAGACACTGGGACACACAGTGATACACACACACACACACAGAGTGAGAGACACTGGGACACACAGTGATACACACACACACACACAGTGAGAGACACTGGGACACACAGTGATACACACACACACACACAGAGTGAGAGACACTGGGACACACAGTGATACACACACACACACACACAGAGTGAGAGACACTGGGACACACAGTGATACACACACACACACAGAGTGAGAGACACTGGGACACACAGTGATACACACACACACAGAGTGAGAGACACTGGGACACACAGTGACACACACACACACACAGAGTGAGAGACACTGGGACACACAGTGATACACACACACACAGAGTGAGAGACACTGGGACACACAGTGATACACACACACAGTGAGAGACACTGGGACACACAGTGATACACACACACACACAGAGTGAGAGACACTGGGACACACAGTGATACACACACACAGTGAGAGACACTGGGACACACAGTGATACACACACACACACACAGAGTGAGAGACACTGGGACACACAGTGATCGACACACACACAGAGTGAGAGACACTGGGACACACAGTGATACACACACACACACAGAGTGAGAGACTGGGACACACAGTGATACACACACACACACAGAGTGAGAGACACTGGGACACACAGTGATACACACACAGAGTGAGAGATACTGGGACACACAGTGATACACACACACACACACGGAGTGAGAGACACTGGGACACACAGTGATACACACACACACACACAGAGTGAGAGACACTGGGACACACAGTGATACACACACACACACACAGAGTGAGAGACACTGGGACACACAGTGATACACACACACACACACACACAGAGTGAGAGACACTGGGACACACAGTGATACACACACACACACAGAGTGAGAGAGACACTGGGACACACACAGTGAGAAAGACAAGGACATGTACAGTGATAGACACACACACAGAGTGAGAGACACTGGGACACACAGTGATACACACACACAGTGATAGACACACACACACAGTGATAGACACACACACACAGAGTGAGACACTGGGACGCACACAGTGATACACACACACACAGAATGAGAGAGACACTGGGACACACACAGTGAGAGACTAGGACATAGATTCATAGAATTTTACGGCACAAAAGGAGGCCATTCGGCCCATCTAGTCTGTACAGTGATAGACACATACAGTGAGAGAGACACTGGGACACACAATGATAGACACACAGTGAGAGACACTGGGGGGACACAGTGAAAGACACACACACAGTGAGAGACACACAGGGAGAGAGACACTGACACACACAGTGAGAGACACTGGGGGGGGGGGGGGGGGGACACAGGTAATAACAACACAATAACAACAACATTACACTTGTATAGTGCCTTTCATGTCAGGAGGACGTCCCAAGGCACTGATAGAGACATTGACACACAGTGATAAGAGTTATCGAGACTGGGTCACACAGAGTGATAGAGAGAGACACATAGACACACACACAGTGAGAGAGACACTGGGACACGCGCGCACACATACACACAGTGAGAGAGAAAGAGACACTGAGAAACATAAGGTGTTAGAGACTCAACAACAACAAAATTACACTTGTTTAGCGCCTTTCATGTCAGGAGGACGGCCCGCAGACTCACTCACACAAAGAAATGGATAGAGTGAGAGACTACAACAACAAAATTACATTTATAGAGCGCCTTTCACGTTGGGAGGACGTCCCAAGAGATGTCACTGATGTCCACAGAAGCTATGGACACATGAAACTTACATGGTGTATACCTATTGAGACACAGACAAGACAGACACGTACATGGACTAAGCGACACATAGGATGGGTAGAGACGTGGGGAGCACCTGTACCTTGAGGGGAGGAGTGAGTGATTGGTGTTTTGAAAGGGAATAATTGCGAAAGAGGAAACAGCTATGACTGGTGGTGAAAGAAGGATAAGAACAGATAAACTGGTATAGGCAACGAGGTGCTGGATCAGTCGTTCTGAAAATCCATCCAGCGGTTTTAAGGAACAAAAATAACAGACATTTAAAGTACATCCTTCTTGTCAGGACATAGGACAGAGTGATGATAGCAAATTCTAGCCCCTCCTAATGGGAGTTTGTAGCTGCCAGCTTCTTTCTTTCTCTCCCATTTCTCTGCACTCCATAGAGGGCAGTAGAGCTATACCTTTCCTGCATATGCCACACACGTCATCAGGGTAAAGATCTGGAACAGTATCTATTCCCCAAACCCGTTCCTTTATAGCCATGGGACACTGAGAATGAGATTTTCCAGATTCATGAACTCCTCAGTAATTATAATTACTCTTCCAGTGTGCATTCACCTGCCCTCCACCCTCCCTGATCCCAACATCTGACATACAGTATTGTTAGTATTTTGGCATGGTAGATGCTAAGCAAGAAACCATATTTGATCAAATGCAAGGATTATTATTAGTATTATTGTCTGAGGTTGTAAGGAGATGCTGGCGCGTCGAATGTATTGAAAATATATGAAGTTGAATTTTCGAGTTCACATTTGGAAGAATGTTTTTTTCACGCAGCACTTCTTTTCCTCGCCACACTCCCTCCCCCCCCCCCCACTCCCCACCAGTTATGGATATGTTTCTGTGTGCTTTCCCCTCCAGCACATACTATCTCAGAACAATAGAGTGGACAGAGTAGCAGTGGTCCGAGCCACCTATTACAGTACAGTATTGGCACCTTTGGTGTAGAACATGCAAAGAAAGGGACTGCTTGGGTGCGGCAGGAGATGCCGGCATGTCTAATACAGTATATTGAAAGTTAATGTGGACATTTGAGGAGCTTGATGTTCAATTCCTTGACCTCAGTGGTTGCTCTGTGACTTCCTGTCTACTTTTGCTTAATTACAGTGCAGAGGCATGACCAGTCCGTAGCCACTCACAAATCCCTCTTTCTTGAACTCATGATAGAGGAGATTGGATTGGTATGGTTGTAAAATTGCGTTCTTTCAGTTCCTTCCTCTTCTCCTGTAATCCATTTACAGGAAGAAACAAACTGAAATCAAAGATGGTGACAAAAGGATGAAAGCTATTTGAGGAAGGAGGGAGCATCTGTTATCTGATGCAGTAAGATGCCAGTCTGATTGAACACTCTAGAGGTACTTTTTAATAAGTTTTTTAGCTGAGGAAGGCACTCGTGTGTTTGGGGGAGCTAACTGGTTTGTGTGGACCAGGGGGACAAAAATATTACAGATTTCGCCCTGACTTGTCTGTAGTGGTTCAGATGTTCACAAACCGCTTCAGCTGTACCCCTCCGCTTTGCAAATATGGCATCTCCTTTCTGGGTTGAAATATTTTTGTTTTAAAGAAACCAACTTAAAAACAACTTGTGCATATTATAACTGTATTAATTGTGGAGTCTTGTGGCTCGGTGGTTAGAGCGCTTGCCTTACAAGTGAGGGAATTCCCGGCAGGTCAGGGCAAAATCTTGGGCATCTTTCTTTACTCCACACATGCGCCTGATAATAATACCTCCCCCCCAAAATAATAAATTGGTCATTTCAATCCACGACTGTTTGTTGGGATGCAGTTGTGCACAAAATGGCTGCTTTGTTTTTTCCACAAGTATACAGTCAATTCACTTTACAGTATATCTGTGAGGCGCTTTGAGACGTCTAGAAGACGTGAAAAGCGCTATATCAAATGCAAGGATTATTATTAATTGGTATTCGGGTTGAAATGAATTGGAGCCTACAACATGTAATAATAATATAATAATAATAATCCTTACATCTGATATAGTGCTTTTCACATCTTATCGACGTCTCAAAGCACTTCACAGAATATACTGTTAAGTGAATTGACTGTATATTTGGGGGCGAAATGCGGCAGCCAATTGCACACAGCAGTGTCCCACAGACAGTCGTGGATTGAAATAACCAATTTTATTATTGTGTTTTTTTGGACGGATTATTATTAGGCGTGTGGAGTAAGGAAACCTGCCCATGGTTTCGCCCTGACTTGTCTGTAGTGGCTCAGATGTTCACAAACTGCTTCAGCTGTACCTCTCCGGTTTACAAAACAATCACAATGCTTCTGCCTAAATTACTATTTCTGTTGGTTGAAATTTCTTCTGGAGGGAGGAGACTTTTTTTTAAAAAAAACCTCTTCTCTTTGACCGTCAGGTATGGACCCCCAATATGATGGAGCAGAGATAACGCTGGTGACAGAAGAAATTGAAGGCTGTTACAACTGCACAAGGAGCTTTTCGCGCAAAAAGAAAAAGAAATGGAAAGAGGATGGTAGCAAAAAAGGCAAAAAGCCCAGGTGAGTACATTTACATCGCCCCTGAATGCCTGTTTCGGTGCTGTATATCAGGATTCAAGAGGTAATTTTAAATGAGGGGGAGGAGGGAAGAACTTTGCTTCAATTCAAGTAAAATTTATTATAACTTTAGACCAGTGTCTGTGTCAAGGTTTTCCTCCCACTCAACAATGTCCCTTTGATGTAAGCATTGCTTAATAGCTGAGCAATAAGTGGAGTGAACACGTATCCCGACAATTCCTTCTTACTATTTACCCTATCATACCTTTGATCAACTTGAAGGCTGTTATCAAGTTAGTTCCTCTCCTCTGACAGATGCATGCTGGACCTAAGAAGATGCCAATACATCCACACATCTTACCCTTGCCTCCTAACTCTGCAACTCTATTGAAGGAGTGGTGCAGATTTCTAGAGGAATAAGAAAGGCTGTGAATCAGATGCTGGCAATTTGCCCGCATGGAGTCTTGTCGAGCAGCTGCTGCCAAAGTGTGACCTTGGAAAATACTGGAAAAAACTTACACTTCCCACTCACATTATCATGTATGTGATCAGTCTGCAATATGTTCCATTGCCTGTGAAAGTGGCATTTTATGTCCAATAATAATAATTAAAACTCGCTATTAGGGGAGGGGGGAAGCTCCTTATAACTCTTAAATAGAAATAGAGGTTAGAAATTAGAATTCCAATGCTTTGGGTCTGATGAAGGGTCACATTTGAAATAAAATCACGATTCTCAACAGATCATTCCTTTCATATGAAGATTAAACTACATATTCCACATTTTTTGTTTTATTACCTGGCCCAGGTAGTGCAGTACTTGCTGTACTGTAACTCCAAACCTACAACAAAAAAAATCTACTTGTATTTCGCGCTTTCAGGTCAGGAGGGCGTCTCCAAAATGATTTATGCAGTTGATTAGGAACCCGAGCTACAACAACAAATTACATTTGTGTAGCATCTTTCATGTCAGGAGGATGTCCCAAGGCGCAGAAGGTGAGGGCAGTGGAGGAATGGGTTGCAGATAATTATAATAAACCTTGCATTTATATAGTGCTTTTCATGTCTTCTAGATGTCTCAAAGCGCTTCGCAGAATATATTGTATAAAGTGAATTAACTGCATATTTGTGGGCGATAGAGGGAGAAGGTGAACGAAAGTGCAGTTGAAATGAAAGATTTTAAGATGCGGTTTAGAGGTGCAGAGAGAGAAGGACTGGAGAACTGGGGTTCCAAACCTAAATTATTTTTTTTTGGCTTCATTTTGTGGCTACGTTTTTCATCAGTTTGGTTCACGGTCACAAAATGACAATTGAACTGCAAAGAAATGAGGGATTATGTTACAAGTAATATTGTTCTTCAAATAAAATACTTTATGAATTACCCTGATATTAATAATCCTTTCATTTGCGTCTCTTCAAACTGACCGTTCCCTAGTGCATTTGGATAAAGTCCTAATCACATTTTTCTTACGATCCCATTGACTCTTTGGCACCAAAACGCGATGTTTACTAAGACATTAAAAGATCTTGGAATGCTGCAACACAGACCAAGCCATTTATCCCATCGAGTCAGCCCTTATTTTTCCTCTCCATGTGCGCCAACCTTTCTAATCCCACTCTCCTGCTCATGCCCTACAATTAATATCCTCTCTTAATGATTTATTTCACCATCAAAAAATAATTAATGGACTGACTGTGCCACAACTGCGATTTATGGCAGAGAATTCTGCATTTCAACAACTCTTTTTGTAAACGGTATGTTTATAATATTGCCTTTAATTCTGTTTGTTATCTATCTTAACTTTGGTCTCTCTTGTTGCCAACCAGTGGAAACAATCTATTGCTATTTAGTTTATTACAACCATTTATAATCTTCATGTCACCCATTCAGTAACAGCAGGAATTTTTTTTCCCAATTTGCAAGTGCGCAATAAATGAGCTGTGGCCTTATGCACACTCACTGTTACCTCCTTGCTTTGTAATTTATTCCTCTGAATGTAAACCACAAATTTAATTTACAGTTTTTGAATGCCTCATTAAACTTTGTGGCAACTATCTGCATGGTAGGATCCCTCTGTTTGTCTACTGTGTTTAGAATCTGACTATTTAACCAGTTTTTCCAGACCCTATACATTTTGCCAAAAAGGTCTTTATCTTTCTCCACTGGGACTGCCACCTGTTTGCTGGTTAAATCGCTGAATATCCTTCTCCAATTTCCGATGAACCTCATCGCAGTTTGCCGTTCCCTCCAAAATTTATATCAGCAAGTTTCGATGAGACGTTTCTAACATGCTGTCTGTGTTTCAGGCCTGCATACCTATTGTACTATTATGATACTCACTTGAAGGTGCAGCAAGATTTTCCTAATTTGCCACGGTCGGAGATAAACAAGAAGATCAGCGAAAGCTGGAGACGCCTCAGTGTTGCTGAGAAGAGTATTTACTTGGAGAAAGCCAAACTGGAAAAGGAAGGCATCGATCCCGTAGGACCTTTTAATTAATATTTACGTTTGTGTCTAAAAAATGTATTTATCTCTTCCCCCACTCCAACACCAAAAAAAATCTCCATTCATTCCCAATGCTTCAAGATATTTGACAAGAGTTTTTCATTGGAAATTGCATCAAAATGTGGCTTTGTGGATGATGGCATTCCACGTGTACAGACTGCAATGTCCCAAGTCCTTTTGGGATGACCTGACATGAAATGCACTGTTTAATTTTATTATTGTTGTATTGAATCTGTGCCTCAATTACTTCTCTATGTCAGTGTCTCCCTGTCGATGCTTGATGACAGCTTTTCATTGGGAATGGTATCAAAATAGTTTTGCTGTTTTCATTCCCCTTGTTCATTCCCAATAGAATTATTTTTAATGAATGATGTTTGACTTTTAACTTGGAATGATCCATTTTCAATATTTTGAGCCTGCAAATAAATTGAAGCAAGTGAACAATATTTGGCTCATCACCAGCAATACTGGGTCACCTTGTAGTAGCAAATGATTTCTCGATAGGATTTTTCACATCATCGTTGGTTGGAGTATCATCAACATTGCAGGGTGAATTGGATGTCAAAATTTTGCACTGACAGCTGCCTTTGACCCGAAAAATAACAGAACTAAATGAAACCTCATTAAGATAAGCAGCACATAATAAAGCAAAAACAAAACCAGACTGGAATGATTCTAAGGCTCTAATCTCATCTGAAGGGTTGCGATGACCGGGATAAATCGTTCGGTTTGCTCTCAGAATTCCAGGTCATCAGAACCCCTCAAGTAAAATAACTGCCTTGCAATCAATCACTTCTTGAGTACACCAGCATTTATCTATTGGCTTTGAGGGTCTGCCGTTGCCAGCAGTGAAGCTTCTAGCTTGAAGCACACCCTGAGCCATTGCCCTTTTATTATTTATCGGATTCAACATTTGGATTTGACCAACTTGCTGCATAATGTGACATCTGTTCAACTTGTATTTTCTCTCTCCCTCTCTCTTGCAGGCTGATAAACTAATCAGTACATCCACAAGCGCCCCCCCTACGGACATTCCAGGATTCCGTAAAATTCTTCCACGCTCCAGCTACATTATAATTCCTACTTCGAACCTATCCGGAGAAGGAACTGGCCAACATCTCACCTTATCTTCGGCACCAAGGGGAAGTGACGGGACCACTATCTGCCAGGCTCTCACTCACGATGCCATGCAAACGCTGTTCGCTGTCAGCGGCACCCTGACAGACTCCCGTCTCATTGGCACGACCGAGGAGAGTATCGCAATCGATGGAATTGCAGATGACACCTCTGCTTTCATCCATTCGGAAACGATGCAGGAGATTGTTGCTTCACAGATGCTGTCTCAATTTCCCAGTGCGGATAAAGGTTCCGGAGAAATGGGCACCAATGAGAATCCTTTGGAACTAACTCACTCCTATGAGTCCCCTTGTGTTGTCATTGAAGGGACTTTGCTAAACACTGGCGGGGACATCTCAGACAGTATGCGCAGCTGTACTAACCAGCAGAGTGCTGAGACTAATCCCGTGTTAGCCGTTTTATCGAATCAAATGAGCAAAACACCAGGAAACCCCATCTCTCATAATCGTATAGGACAGGCTATTAGTTTCAATAGCAATCAGGTAGGAACCTGTGAACTTGTCTTCTCCAAAGTGTTGTATAATCAGGTTAATAACCGAGACAAATATTACAATAATAATATTAACTTAATATTAATTTCTGCTGTCACTTTTTTTTCCTTTGCCCTAATTACTCCCCCTCCCCCCCCCCCCCCCACTTACTCTCTTTCTTCACTGCTCTTCTGGTAATGCTTTACTTGAGGCAGGAACACAAGCTTTAAAAGTAGCCACATCTCCACTAGATCTTTATGGGAATATTTGTGATCAGCCCAATCTCGTGTCCTGTCCAATTTGATTTGGAAGCGGGCGAGCTCCACGGGTTGCTATCTACTGTATGTTGGAGTCACTTGTATGCCTTTCTCAGCGTAGTGAATGCCTTTTCTTCATTAGGAATTGCGTGAAAACGGTGCAGCATCCACCCCACAGTTCTTAATGTTGCCGCTGGCTAATGAGCAATCTCCTGCAGCCAAAGCGAAAAAGGTTAGTAAACGTCCGACTGACGGGAGCGTGAGTGAAAGCTCAGGTTAGTAGATGGCAATTAAACCTGACTCGGAACACAAGAAAAATGTAGGGAGTAAAATAGGCCACTGGGTGTGCCTTCAAGCTCTGTTTAAAGATCAATCTGACCTTTTTTCAACTTTAAACTACCTCAAACCCTTTCTTTCTACATACTGCAGAATCCAGAACCATGTATAGTTCCCTTTGATCACTTCAGCTAAACCTGTGTATTCATCAGTTAAGGTGTTTTTCAAAATCTATAACCATAAAGCAGCTATTTAATTTCACAGTATGGAATCTTGGACATCTAATTAAGGTTTGGAGCAAGATGTCTGGGTATTGATTTGATTTCCCTTATCATTTTAATCTTCTGGATCCTATTCTACCTCTCTGCCCAGAGAGAATAGATTTAACTCCCTATTTCCGATCCTGAGATTGTTCATAAATATTGTTAGCGACAAAGGACATACTGCTATAAATAGCAGAAAAAGCAGGATTTCTATCGGGCGGTGAAATAAATCCGTCACATCTAACCAAACAATTTCATGGTTGACAAGCATCAATTGCATATCTGCCACTCATTATTAATCCACATACTCAACGACATTTGAACACTTAACAAAAGCGTCGAGACGGGTAAACTGATTAGAATTTACAAGTTCATCTTTTTAAAGGTTTGCCTTTTTGTAGGTCTCTTTTGAGTCGTTTTGATAGACGTTAATTAAACTTAACTTGTAAATCTCAGTGCTAATAATTATTTATTATTTGTTGATTTATTTAGTTATTTATCGATAATGAAAAGGATACCTCACCAGACATGAAACTTGTGGAGAGAGAGTTCTTTCAGTACTTTTATATCCCTTCCCTGCCCTCACCATATATTGTCATGTTGAGGTATTAACAATAATAGTAATCCTTGCATTTGATATAGTGCATTTTAGTCACATCTTCCAGACGTCTCAAAACGCTTCACAGAATATACTGTAAAGTAAATTGACTGTATATTTGTAGGCGAAATGCAGCAGCCAATTGTGCACAGCAGCGTCCCATAAACAGTCATGGATTGAAATTATCAATTTTATTATTGTGCTTTTTTTGGAGGGATTATTATTAGGTGTGTGTGTGGAGTAAGGAAACTTGCCCAAGGTTTCGCCCGGACCTGCCTGGATTTGAAACACAGGTATCACGCTTGTAAGGCGAGTGCTCTAACCACTGAGCATTGTCGGATATCAAGCACTCTGGGACGCTGGGTGAATGCAAATTGATATTGTATTGTATCTCAGTCAGTATCGCTTGGTTTGATAGCGTGACTCCAGCCACACCCTGGCACAGGATACAGTATGTGGTCTGTCCTTTGATTTCTGATATTTGTTTTCTACGCAGTCCATCTTTGCTCAGAAGACAACCTACACACGCAGAGGACGCGGCAGTTGTCCGAATCCAAAGTGTTTGTTTACTTACGTGACGAGACACAAGCCCCCACAGTGTCCAGCTTGTGGGAAATGGCTGGGAGGCAAATGGATCCCAAAGGTAATTTGGTGACGGAGTTGCAGTGCGGTCTCTTGGGTTACAGAATTCTCTACCCCAAAACGCTGCAGATGCTCAGTCCTTGAACATATTCAGGAATGAAATTGACAGATTTCTTATGGATTAAGGGATATGGGGGATAAGGCGGGCAGGTGGGTTTGATTAGAAGATCAGCCATGATCTTATTGAATGGCGCGGGTGGAGGGGCCAAATGGCCTACTCTTGCTCCTTGTTCTTATGTTACTGATACAATTCAATCTCATCACCTCTACTACAAAAGCTTTAGGAGGAACCTGATAAATAAAAATGACTATAGAAAGAACACAAACCTGTCTGTGAGCCTGAGCCCCAAGTCGTGCTTGAAGGCCAAGAAATTATTTGTCAAAGTTCAAATACGATCAAGTTGTGAGCTGAGCATGGCTGGGTTTTTATGGTTAGACTTTCAGGCTTCCTGTCCCACTGTCTGAAGCTCCATCCCCTCACTTGCCTCCATCAAGACTTGCCTCTTTGACCATGCCACCAATCCAACCTCACACCCATCATCCATCCCTCTTCATTCGAGCTCTGATAGAAAAACCTTCACCATCCAGTGCCTTGGGAAGTTCTCCCGAGGAGAAAGGCAATGTATAAATGCAAGTTGTCATTATTGCATCTATCACTTATATTTTTACTGCATTCAAACTTTCTGTGTATTACGCTACCCTCTGTTCTGTGTATTTTTTTCCCCTCCCTCTAAACATCTTTCTCATGAGAGAGATGAAAAGCAGGCAGACAGCCTGTTCAAGTTTCAGTGTCAATGTAAGAAATCCTATCTGTCTTTATATGGAGTGTAACATTTCTTTTTGGCAAAATTACAACAGGGAAAGGAACTGCAAATGATGAACCTCCATGTGGAATGTAAACAGGAGAAACAACACAAGGTGGGTCCTAATTAACACTAATATAATAATAATAAAAATCCTTGCATTTGATATCGCGCTTTTTCACGTCTTCTAGACGTCTCAAAGCGCTTCACAGAATATACTATGGGGTGGTCATGAACCTGTTCCTGTTTCAAATCCTCGATTCCCAGCAAACCTGCCGAGACTCCTCATATGAAACATCACTTTGTTGTTCTTGTAACTCTGGCGACTGAGTGCGTTTTTTTTTTTAAAAATCGCTTTCCAGCACTGTTGCCTGCCTCGTTGGCAGCCTGTCAAAAATGTTCCTGTATAAATCTCTTGACGATGAAAAGTTATAAAGTTGAATCGGAGAACTTGGTGAACTGAAGGTGTTATTCATTCACAGGATTTGTGACTGACTGAACGAACAATAAAAGCTTTTAAAATTTAGTTATTTGGAATCTTTTAAAGTTTTTTTCAAAGATTTAGTTAACAAAGAATCGTGATCACGACCAATAAGTAATCGGTTTCTTCTCCGCACTTTAGTCTCATGTTGAGAGGTGTTACTGTGCAGATACAACTGTTGGATACTTGAGAGATATATGATATTTGTGAAGCGCTAACACATTTTACGAGCAAGTTGGTCAATGGATTGAAAGCCAACAAATGTATCGGAAACTCCTGTTAACATCTTCCTGGCTTAACTAGTCACTACCACTTAAGTCTTCATCCAGTCAATATCCCAGCTGCATTTATTTATGTACTCATACATAAGTACAAAATGCACAGTTACTACACTTTACAGTAAGATGTGAAGCACTTTGAGACCCTGTGACATGGCACTATATCAACATGCAGCTATTATTTGTGTACAGAGTTCTCATTCTCAATCTCTCCTTTCAATGAATAGGGATCGGATGAAACTGTAGGCACGATGGAGACTATTCAGTCCAGTTTGGAGAGCTCGCAGGCTGTATCCCAGCTTCTGAATGTAGCTTCGGAAGATCAGAAGGAAGACAAGAAGTCTTTACAGGCCAGTTGGCCACAAACATTGAATGTCAAGGTCAGTGAACGTGTTGTGGGTGAGACTGCCCTGGCTGAGAAACAGACCCAACCAAATCAGCTGTGTAATACAGTACGTACTGGGGAATGTGAGGAGGAACGACAGGCTGCAGATGCCACAAAGGAGCAAGGAAACCTCAAAACGTCAGGAGCCAGTTGTGTCGGTAACTCCAACGGAGTGAAGATTATAAGACTGGCACCAAGGTCAGTCAGCCTTTTGTCAAGGAAAAGACCTCTGTTTACCCAGCAATAATTCAGAACCCGGATGTTTCCGCACCTTGGGACGTACTCCCGACGTGAAAGGCACTCTATAAATGTAACTTTGTTGTTGTTAGTGAATTGGTGGGTTGCTTTCCGGGGTGAATAATCCTTTCCAAAAAAGAAAAGAAAAAATATATATGTATAA
This sequence comes from Hydrolagus colliei, assembly GCA_035084275.1. Classification (NCBI taxonomy): domain Eukaryota; kingdom Metazoa; phylum Chordata; class Chondrichthyes; order Chimaeriformes; family Chimaeridae; genus Hydrolagus; species Hydrolagus colliei. Next base: position 10,129,271 of record CM068752.1, read on the forward strand.
CTTAGTCGCTTAATCTATGGCTGTTTGAGGAACACCGCTGTGTGTAATTGGCTGCCTCATTTTGCTCACAAAATATACAGTTGATTTGCTTTACCATATATTCTGTGAAGCACTTTGAGAAGTCTTGGCGTGATAAGGCGCTTTATCAAATGCGAAGATTATTATTTATTAAAACAGAAGAAGTGATAGCTTGTTTGGTACGCATTTGTTGCTGAAGCAAAGGTTGCTAACCAGCACGGAAGTGAATCAACTGTTTCAGAATGTTTGTTGCAGCGCTATGTTTAGGAAGGCCACATTTTTCACAGAATATTTTGTGGTGTTCACCGCTGCAGTTTGTCTAAGCAAAGTTTGCCAGGGCGAGCAAGAAATAAAACCAGGGTGCGAGCGAAAGCAATCATATCGACCGGCACTGCCCGCTCACGTCCGCGAGTTATTCTGCCAGCAGCCCCGTCTAATGCAGGTACGTTCTCTCTCTCTCTACCCCTCTTTCCCTCTTAATACTCGGTCAATCTTAACTTGCCTATACTTTTCTCTCAAGTATTTCTCGCTACTCCTGTGCCTCTCAAAACCCCTGTGAGAGAGAGGAATAAGGCAGGAAATCTCCCAGACTAAAGATAAACAAATCCCCCTTTACTGCCATGTACTTCCTAAAGGAATTTACATTGAGTTGATTTATTGACTTATCTCTCTCTCTCTCTCTCTACACATATTTATATATATATACACATATATATATTATAGTGCAGCAATCTGAAATCGCCTATATTCAAGTGGTCACTATGCCTGTCAATCAAGCAGATACAACAGAATCTCCTATGGCTTTAGCCAGCAACGGAGTTCCAGGTATGGAACTATTTTAAAGTTGACGTAAAGTTTTCAGGCAATAAAAGATAATTTAATTTGCTGCAATGAATCTTTCAGGAGGGCCTCTGGTGATATTGTTGTGTGCATGAATTAATTATATACAGAGGCCAAGGATGTCATTATTTAATGAGCGACTTGACTTTTTTTTACTATGTACAGTTATGAAGATGTGCTAAAATCACCGTTCTTTTTTAGCCAGAAGTTCCACTGCAAGGAGTATGATGAGTTCTCCTCCGACAGGACTGAAACCCAGCACTTTAAAGCAATTGGGACATTCGGTTTTACGTGTGAGCCATGTAAATGGGGAAGAGCAGGCGAGTATTCCATATTGTGGCAAAACGGGTCATGTCAGGCCAGGTCAAAACCTTGGATGAGTTTCCTTACTTCACACGCCTGATAATCTGTCAAGAACAAAAATAAACTATAATTAATTGGTCACTTCAATCCATGTCTGTTCGTGGGACACTGCTTGTACGCAAATGGCTGCCGTGTTTCTCCCACAAAATATACAGTCAATTTACTTTGAGACACCTGGAAGAAGTAATAAGATGCCACATCAAATGCAAGGATTATTAGTATTGAAAGCTAGCAATAGCTCTGGCACAATCAAAAATGTCTTCCAACATCAGTGGTCACTAGGACTCAAACCTAAGGATCCAGCACTCTGCTGGGAAGCCACCTTTTATTACCATGCGGCTAATAGCGCTTTAGGACTTTCTGACGTGGAAGGCGCTAGACAAGTGTAATTTGATGTTGTCTGTTGCTAGAAGTTGTGTGTTTTGTTTTGCTTTTAGACTGACTTAGCACCCGCCATAGACAGAGCAGCCTCTCAACGTAGTGCAGTCGCCATCAGAAGCATCTGTCTGACTCCACCAAAAAACAGCAAAGGAAGCACTTTTGTAAGCAAGTTACGCATGAGCTGTGAAACGTGATTATAGTTTTATTCTGTATTCTGTTTATGTACATTGCTTCCTTTCTCAGCTCCCATTTCCACAAACGTAAGACATGTTTGAAATAGAGTATATTTTATAATTGGATCTTTGCACACAATATGTTTTGGGTGAGAATTCTGTGCATTATTTTTAAGACGGTGTCTTTTCTTAAGCTCTTTTCTCTCCTACATCTTATTTGGGTCTCCTGGGCTATAGGGAATTGTAACACTTCATATCAGTAGCAATTTACTCCCCTTATCAGTATATTTGGAGACCTGTAGCTCAGTGTTTAGAGCACCTGTCTTACAAGTGAGAGACCTGGGTTTGATTCCAGGCAGGGCGAAACCTTGGGCAAGTTTCCTTATGCCATATGCCTGACGATAATCCCTCAAATTTTTTTTTTGTCATTTTCAATCCATGACTATTTGTGGACACTGCTGTGCGCTATTGCCTACTGGGTTTCACCCACAAAATATACAGTCAATTCACTTTACGGTATATTCTGTGAAGCGCTTTGAGACGTCTAGAAGACGTGAAAAGTGTAATATCAAATTCAACGATTATTATTATTTGACTTTACAATATGTGAAGCATTTTTGGGGTGTATCATCGATGTGTTAAGACCCTATATGAAAGTCGAGGATGATGATTATTACCTCCTTGGAAATTCTGGTAGTATTCCATAACAACAACTACAATAACTGTTAAGACTTCTACTGTTTAAAGCGTAGTTCAGTTGTATTCTGACTGTTTTGTTGATGAATATTTCTCTTGTTATTATTCTTAAGGATCTGGGTTTGGCAACCTGCAGAGGTAAAGGAAGATGTAAAAATCCAAGGTGTACCTATGTTTACATGAATCGATATAAACCAGGAGTTTGTCCAAAATGCGGCTATGACTTTGCAAGAGAGAAACACGATATAAAGCCATCAAAGCCCGTGGTAAGTAATACTTGTAGGATATGTCAAATGGAGCTCTTAACAGTAGCAATTTACTCCCAGGTGGCTCGAAGAATGCATTTGAAATGAGGTTATGGAGGGTGTTTTCCAAATATCCTAAAGATCTCCTTAACACGACGCTAGCTCCGCAAGGGAGAGGAAGGGAGTAGTGCTCTTAGGCACTGCTTGCCAACTCTGTTTAAATATTCGCCCTCTGTTCTGTGACAATGTCCTGCATCTTCATCTCTCCCAAAATATGGTTGTTCCTTTAAGAACATGTCATTGATTGCATTCCGTTGCTTAACATTCAACCCTGTCTCTGGTCAGTGTTCTGAGGCACTATCTTGAATGGAATAATAATAATAATAAACCTTGCATTTGATATAGTGCTCTTCACTTCCTCTAGACGTCTCAAAGCGCTTCACAGATGTATTTTAAAGTGAATTGACTGTATGTTTGTGAGCGAAACGCGGCAGCCAATTGCACACAGCAGCGTCCCCACAAACAATCGTGGATTTAAATGACCAATATTTTTTTGACGAATTATTATCAGTCGTGTGGAGTAAGGAAAGTTGCCCAAAGTTTCACCCTGCCTGGAATTATGTACATCTGTACATGAATATATATGTGCCGTATATCTGCAAATTGCTGTCGTTACAAGCTGTCTAATGCTTGGCTCTCTGCGACACTACCCTGAGTGAGGGGGGGCGCGATTTAAATGCAAATTGTTGTTGTGGTCTTTTGGTGGCCAATTGCTGTGAACATCTTGAGCATCGTCAAGTGGAAGCAAGTGACACAAGTGGCTGATTACTGAGAAAACCAACTTGTCGTTACAATGCGAAGTCCCACCTGCTAAGATTTTCACCCCAAAATTTTTATTTCAGATAAACGGTGCACTTTCCTCGGGTTTGCTGAATCCAGATGAATCATTAACTCAGGCGCAAAAGGACTTGCAACGTCAGACCACACTGCTGCTGCTCAGGAGGACTGTTCAGATCCCCGAGAACGAGGCTGAACTTCATGAAATTTTCAGTCTAATTCAGGAACTCAACAGCTCACAGTTGATTTTGTCCACAGTCAACGAGACCATAACTCTCGAACAGAATTCCTGGCCTAACTACTTCGAGTCTGCAGCCACCATTTGTGGCCTGTGTGACACCCCCTTGTTCAAAGATGGATGCAAGTAAGAAACCACTTGTTGACTACTGCTGTTTTTACACCTGAATTTAATGCTGAGCATCAACTTGTGTGGGGTTTTGTTATTGTTGTGATTATGGGAAGAAAGGATCCATTTAAATGTTTCTAAACTGGGTAGAGACATATTATAAAGGAGGGAAAAATATGGTTCCACTTAAAGCGTGAAGATATGAGGAAAAGGAATGGAAAATGAGCTGAGATAATCTTGAGTGGTTTGTGCTGAAACTCCGGGGATTATCACTTAACATAGTAAAATGTTGGCACTGTGCAATTTGGCCTGAATTACTGACGTACTGATTTTTATTTTAGTTCAGTTACTGCCCCGGAGGAATGCTGGTTGTTGACCGAAAGTCAGTTTCAGGTAGTTTTAGTTCAGACGAAAATGTGTCTGAATCCTCAGTGTCTCGCACTTCATAACTTCACTGACATAAACTCAGGTAAGAGATGTAACCCTTCATTACACTGTTATAATCTTGCCATAACAGTTGATTGCTTTTCTGGGATTGAGTCAAATACCGAACTTGAGATCAGTGTTTAGTTATCTACACCACCTCTTCACCCAGGTTGCTTAATTTTTAATGCACTTTATTCTAGATTGTCATTACACATTCCTAAATAATCTTTAAAAAATATTGTGCAACCATATTTCTCCCACAAGAAATAGTCAATTCACATAATAGTATGTTCTGTGAAGCGTTTTGTGATGTCTCGAAGACGTGATAAAGTTATATAACAAGTGCTAGGATTATTATTATTATTTGAAATTTCTAAGATGTTCTTATTATTCGTCTGCCATTGCCAGGTTTATTTAATATTGGCAACAAGCTTTTGGTAAGTATGGACTTGCTGTTCAAAATAAGAAGCCACATCAAGCTTGGGGAAGATCCAAAGGATGTAACCAGCACCATATTAGAGTCTGTCCAAAAAATCACAGGTAGGTTTACTATCATCTGCACAAATTGTCTCAACTAGTCTTTGTCGTGGCATTCAAGGGCACATCCGATGAATTGTAACTAGGATTTGACTTTGTCTCTTCAGTACAGTTTATTGTTGTGATGTTTGAGATACACTGCTGTGTTTCTGCCACTAGAGACTGCTTGTGAGCTATGAAAATTATCCTATGGCTGTCATGCGATACTGTGGAATTTTTATTTTAGCTGTGGCTGTGTGATTTTTTTATTTTTTGCAGTTCACGATCATGACTGTGGGAGGCTTTGCCTTTATTACGCAAAGCGATGTGGACGAGAGCAAGAGTCAGATACTGATGGATTGTAATTATTGTTGGCAAAGAGTTAAAAATATGTTGCAAGAAATGTTATAGCTTTGAGACCTCTCAAGTATTTTGAACCCCAAGCTAGGATGAGCATTTATGATGTGGCTCAAAACTTGTATATCAAGTGAGAGATGCAAATTTTCTGCGATAGGAATCCATCTTATCAGATTTAAGTTTATTTCAGCTTTTAAAGGGGTAGGAAAGTTAGATGGGTATGGTATACTCATCCAAGGCATTTGATGATGGTTAGCACTTGTGTGAAAGCCAGTATTTTTTATGGCAATGTCCTTCCTTCCAGTTTCGAAGCCATAGTTAATCTGGAAAAGCTTATTTTAGTCAATATGTGGGTGAGAAAGACAATCAGGGTCCATTTCAGCCAGGCCTTGGGGAGGTGAACAGACAATACAGTTGGGGCAAAGGACAGGAGTTAGCTTGGAGACTGGACCATCTGAGAGCCCCCAAAGTTATGTAAAACCTGAAGCTGTATGTCAACGCCTCAGAGTATGTATGAGAAGAGTTCAGGCAGACTGATGTTAAATATTTGTGAACATGTTCTATTTTTATTGCTTGCCCCGTTCCTCGCACTCCCCTGTGACAGCTCAGCTGAGGTCAGGAAGGCAGTGAGTAGGTCTAAACTGTGCCAGACAAACCACTTGCATCGCACAGCGCAGGAACATCTCAAAACCTGTGCTCAGTGTGGGATTCCAATGAACTCTTGTCATTTCTGGTGAACTTCTGGTAACTTTGAGCCCTTGGGTAGATTTTAGCATAAAAATGACATGATATTGACCTCTAGTTTGACTGTTCTATCCAGTTGGGGAGTAAACCTGATTTATTTTCGTCCAGTTTTTTTTAAAAAGAAGGATAAAAGAATGATTTAATTTCTCAAATCCTCAATTTGTTTTTCTTTCCAAACTGAGATTTAATCTCTTAATCACATTAGAATTAACGTTGGTTTGCAGGTAAGGAACAGGAATTCAGAGTGTTGAAACGCTTTCATACTCAGCCTAACAGCAGAACGTGACCTTGCATGTCTAGTGCGAAGATTTGAATATTCTTTCCCCCATCACATTTTAATGGTAGCTGTATTACTGAAATCAATCCTTATCAGACTGCTGAATTGAATCCTTTCACTGGGACGCAACGCTTTAATGTGAGATAAACGCACAGTCTATCACTAAAAGGTTATTAGCAGATGCTTAGTTGGAACTTGTTGTTTAGTGATAGACTGAGCGTTTTGTTAACCATTTTATGGTTTCAGTTGTAAAAATAAAGTCCAATCTTGTTCTCTTGATGGTTTGTCCAAATGATGGATTCTTATTTTACCCTTTAACCATCACAGGAATTTATGTAGCATTTATCTTTTGTTGGGGAAAAAATACCCTTTATTTCATGGGGGGGGTTTTAAGACTGTTTTTGAAACGCTGAATTGTAGAAAATATAACCCTCTGTCTCTACCACATTAACCAATATCCCGAGGTAAGCACTCTGGGATGCTACCCCGTGCGAAGGCGCTGTACAAATGCCTTGTGGAGTCCTGTAGCTCAGTGGTTAGAGCACTCGCCTTACAAGCGTGAGACCTATGTTCAAATCCAGTCAGGTCAGGACGAAACCTAGAGCAAGCTTTTTTAATCCACACGCCTAATAATAATCGCTCCCCCAAAACTATAATAAATTAGTCATTTCAATCCATGACTATTTGTGGGACACTGCTGTGCGCAAATGGCTGCCACATTTCGCCCACAAATATACAGTCAATTCGCTTTACAGTATATTCTGTGAAGCGCTTTCAGACGTTTGGAAGATGTGAAAAGCGCTATATCAAATGCAAGGATTATTATTATTATAAATACAAGTTGTTGTTGTCGTGCGGCTGGAAATTTGGTCGTAAGAATCCGCATCAAATTTATTTTCCAGAGAAAACCATGGCTGAGGAGCAGGTGAACCAACTTCAAGAGCTGCTGTGCAATGGGTATTGGGCTTTCGAATGTCTCACCATCCGTGACTACAATGATATGATCTGCGGGATCTGCGGGGTAGCGCCCAAGCTGGAGATAGCACAGAGCAATCCTGCAAACGTTCTTGCACTGAAAAACGTTGAGGTGCGTTTGACCCGCCGACATCATTCTCAATCTTAAATTGTGCGGAAATAAATAATGTGAAACAAATAATCCCCCAAACATTCTCTTCCCATACCCTATTCCCTGAGCCCCTGACTTGCTTAAGTGGACCCTGTTAGTTGCTTGGGGATGTTGTTGAGGCTCGACAGCGTAAATCACTTGAGAAATGATTGGATGCATTTGTGGCGAGAAAATAGTCTAAGGGCTACAGTGGACACACAAGTTTCCCTGAATAATGATTGTGAATCTGTGTGCTATCTATGATGCAGCTTTGACATGGTTCTTTTCCATTTGATGGGTCTACTGTTTCCTAACCTATTGCACTCCCCAGTTTACATGGCCAGATTTCCTCACCTCTGATGAAGTCAACGCAGAGGATTTTTGGTCCACAATGGAGAACGAAGCCATAGAGCAAGCCGTGTTCCCCTCCAGCATTCCCATCACAAAATTTGATGCTTCCATAATTGCTCCGTTCATCCCGCCACTCTTGAGGGGTTCGGTGGTGGTTAACAGCGAGAAGGATAAAAACCCTCATCCGCAGAGGGCTGCCGGTGAGAGACTGCGACTTCACTTAATTAATTAATCAATCCATTTCTCCATAGATCATTATCACCTTTAAACTCCCTATAATAGACGGAGAGACAAGTGATCTCACACACAGTGTATCTATATATCTGTAGAGCGATAATCTGGATGTCCACAGGAAAAGCATGATTACACAACAAGTTTGTTGTAAACGTACCCTTTTATATCACTGGTTGGCTTAAATGGAGCCGTGTTTGGATTATTCTCACAAAATGGCCAGTCCAGAAAGTTGCCATCTTTTAAGTCAAGTCCGTGTCACTTCCTGCGCTCTGTGTGTGCTCGCTGTGCACAGGGCGCAAGAAGCGGCATTGACAGAACCTGACGTCCCACAAGTTGGCCGTTCTTTGGTGAGCTGGAAGTTGCCACCACCTTTATGATGCTGAAACAGTAACACCCATTAAAATGTGGTTGGGATTTTAAGGACCCCATCCACCCACCCCCAACTACCTCCTTCATTATAATAATAATAATCCTTCCATTTGATATAGTGCCTTAACACAACTTTGCAACACAGTAAAGTGAATTGACTATATTTTGTCGGCCAAACGAGGGGCGCACGGTAATGTCCCACAAACAATCGTGCAGTGAGTGACCAAACTACTATTTATACAATAGGTTCTCCTGTATATATCCAATTCACAAAAGGATTGTTTGTGGCTAGTTCACCTCAAAGTAACTAACCTTGCTATATCCGAACTTTCAACAGGAAATCCGAGGGTACTGGTGAGGTTGCTGCATGATGGGGTTTTCAAAGCTGAGCAACTGGACTCCTACAGTGAAGAAGAGCTAACTAATCTGCTCATCTCGTGTGACATTCCAATTCATCCCGGCGACACCAAGGTAACTAATCTGTGTTCGTTCACAATGTAGGAACGAGAACAAACAATTTGATTCTTTCAGAATCCGGCAATTCTCCCCCAGACTTGCTTTGTGTTCGTTCGCGGTGAATCAGGAATCTGCAAATGCATTTTGAAGTTTTAACTTGAGACCAGATCTCATCCCCATGTTGCAGAAATACTTGAGCAAATCGGCTTCCTAACTAGCTGATTTGTTGCAGTGAAGAACATACTAACAATTTGTACTCTTAGTAGTGGTCGGAGGAGCTACTTCAATTTAGAACAATAGTGCAATTAATGCAACAAATAATCAAACATTCTTCATAAATATGAAATACACCCAAAACAAAGTTTATATTGAAAATATGCTCTTCATTGTTTTTTAAGATGGGCCCATTCTAAGGTGTTTGTTCACCAGGTTGTCAAAGGTTGCATTTTTTTTGCCATAAAGATATATCGAAACGCAAAATTTTAGTAATGATTATAGTTGTTCATGCGTAGAAGGGAAAAATAAATAAAGGAAAGTCACAGAAGAATGGATCAAGGCGACTGGAAACCAGAGGACAGACTGCAAGTTCCCAATGTCCCAATTACAAATGTTCCAGCAGTGGTTTCGCTCAGAGCTCTAGAGAAATGTAGCTTGTGTCAAAATGAGGAGGAAAAGAAATATAAACGGCAGGCATGACAGGGGTGGTGTGTTCAGGCAGGCAGGTTGTGGTTTCATTGCTTGAGAGGCGATGAATGTGTCCTCAAGCCCAGTAAGAAATGCTCTCCTTGGCGTCGCCTATAAGTAACCCAGAGATTATGTATAACTTTACGCTGACTGTGTAAATCATGTCAGCTGAAAAATAATTTTGGACTGAATCCCACTTCTCTTTCACAGAAAGAGGTCGTTGCATGCAAACGGGAAAAACATGCTTTTTTGGCTCATCAGGCAGCAATAAATTGAGAGTATTTAGTGAAATTAATGACATTATTAACTTTCATTTCTAGGTTACTAGCTTGGCTCACTTTGGTAGCATTCTTGCCTGCCACTTAGGCAGTACGTGAGTTCCAGCGACACATCGGGAATTGGATCTTGTGGTTAAAGGACAATATTCTTTTGCAGTGCTGGGGAAAACACAGCATCTCAATGGAGTGTCATCATCCAGAATGAGGTGTTAAACAAAGTAACCTCATGACTGTTCAGTTTCAGAAAACTTTTTTTCAGGTGCAGAGAGATGTAAGATTGCAGGCAGTTTTTTAAGATTATTATTTTACGTTCTGAACCATGGAAGGATGTTCATACTATATCATAATGTTCAAGAAAGCCAAAATCTTGTGTGTGTGTGGATCATCATAAATCAAATGCAGTGGCTTCCCCCCCACCTCCCCAACTTAGAGAGAAATAGCTATCAAATGATTTTCATGTTTAGACCTCTTTGACTTTGGCTCCCAAGCAGATGAAATGATACTTCTGATGGTTTTGGAGCATCAAAATGGGTTGTTGTTTGACTGGTTCAGTGCACTGAACCTGAATTCTCTGCCTCGCGATCCAGCCAGCCCTTCAACGTCTGCCCAGCGACGCTTGCCAAAACACTCAGAAATGCTTAATTTTGACATTGAACTGCATGGAAAGAGGTTCACGGTACACATTCCATTGGTGAAAAATCAAATGATAATACCACAAAGTTTGCCCCCAAAATACCTCAATGTATATGAACGCTGTATGTATTCACTTAAATTCACAGTGGTGATAAATTTGAGAGGTTATGCTATTCTGCAGTATTAGAATCAGCGTTGATATTTAAGGTGGCAAACAGATACTAGTGAGACCAAGCATGATGGAGATTCAAGAGTGATTCAAGAGTGATCGTAGAACACAAATGCCAATAATAAATGTATTACGTAAGTTCGGGTGCTTCTAGCTGGAGTTGATTGCATTCTTGAGATCTGCATTAGTGTCTATTCTTATTCTTACTTTATTTTCAGTGACTAACATTAATGGTATTTCTACCATTTACCGGAGATATTGCTGGCTACAACTTCATTCTCTGTATTTTTCTCCTTCTTGCATTCACACCCTCTCTCTCTTGCACGCATCCAGCCACACACCACCCCACACACACACCAGCTGTGGTTTCATTCACCAATTCTCTCTTGATTTCAAAGCATGTCAATCTGAAGTTTTAAAAAGGCAGATGCAATTTGGCATCTTGAGCCAAAATGGTCTCCTTGAGTATGTTTAGCCTTGATGCCAAAGTAAACAGCTGACAATCAGCTTAGTTTTTTTCTTAAAAGCACACACTCCTCAAAATCTTGACCTTGCATAACCTTGGATATTATTCATTGGATGTTAAGCTCGCCTGGTATCTTGTGCAAGGGATGTGTGAGCTTCCTTGGTGAGTATCTGTAGGATACTGAGGAGCATTATAGATGAGCCCAATTTTCTTCTCACCCAAGCACGCAAACACACAAAATTTAAAGCAAGTTACATCACTGGATAGTGATGGAGCGATGTTTCTTGTTGCTTCCCTTATCCTTATCCAGTGCCTTGGGCTGTCCTTCTGATATGAAAGGTACTATACAAGTGTAATTTTATTGTTATCTCAGGATCACTGAAGTCAATAGTAGGGTCCTGATTTTGCAACCTTAGAGATCATCAGCTGTTTGGCATTTTGTCACACTTGCCTGTTGCGTGTTTTGTAGGAACACTTGCATTCTGCGTTACTTGCCTTATATTCCTCTGTGCTGGAGGGCTCACCTTTGGAATGCAGAACGCCTTTGTGTGATGTGACTGGAGGAAAAGTCTCTAAATCCTGCCTGCATCAGGTAGGATCCGATTTTGAAAGCAAATAATCCTGCTTTGTTATGGTTAAGTAGCCATGAAGAATATGAAGGGAGTTTAGCAGGTGTATTCTATAGATGATCGCACGTTATAATCATCTGCTTGATGCATTCCATGAAAACTAACTGATGGGAATGTGAGCCTTGTAAAAGTTTACATTTCTATGAATTGGAGACCAACATCTTTGGCCCGTTGTTTGCAGTGTTTTGCAGAGCAGAGGAATTTAGCTGGAGGCAATTTCCAAATCTATATTTTCTGTGTAATTTAATTGCCACAGGACATTTTACTGATTCCCACAGTGCCGATCCGATGACGCAATGCCATAGCTAACTTTTTCCACCATCCACTTGTCTGTTTATTCCATTGAATGCTGAACAGCTAATTAATTCCCGATTCTAAGCTGATGACCACCAGTAAACAGACTATACCAATACAAAGAGCCCAGGATTTTCTACCCGTTTAATACCCTATTTCCACTAGGGCTCTCTTAACCTGCCGGTGAGTGGAGATAGGACAGTAGTTCTTCACGGGAAGGAAGAAATGGCGAGTTCTCTGTTGCCAAGATTAAAACAATTTTTAAAAAAAGTGTATTAAATGAGTTATAATCAATTAGAAACCTTTAGGACAGTTGAGCTTTCAAGGAATCTGTTCATAAAAACGTAGCCATTTAAGAGTTTTTATAACTGTCTGTTCATATAGGAGCTATGGTTTAACTGGCAGAATAATTGCCTTGTTAACAAGTAGCAGCTGATTTCTGGTTTGCGTTTTGGTACATACACACAGCACGGCAGGTAAGCACTCTGGGTCGCTAACCGGCGCGAAGGGCAGTGTGAAGTTATAATAGGCACCCAATTCAATGGGTACAGGAGTAAGATTCCTTTTGTTTTGTCCCTCCAGGTTCTGTGTGGCTCCAAGTACCTCGTGAGAGGAGAATCTGCCCGTGATCACATTGACCTTCTGGTATCGTCACGTTACTGGCCTCCCGTCTACATGGTGGAGATGGCACCTCAGGTGGCATTAAACGCTGATGTGCGTTACCCAGAACTCGCCAAACAAATGTGGGAGCACAAACAAGGCTGCTTCTCAGACCCACTGGAACCACCAAAGGTTAGATCCTTCATTGGCTGCCAAGCATTGTTGGTCGACCAATCCAATACGTGGACGTGGAACACTGTAGCTCAGTGGTTAGAGCACTCGACTTACAAGCATGAGACGTGTGTTCAAATCCAGGCAGGTCAGGTCAAAACCTTGGGCCACAAAACCTTCCTTACCCCACACGCACACACACACATACTTGCGCACCTAATAAATCCCTCAAAAATACACAATAATAAAATTGGTCATTTCAATCCACGACTGTTTGTGGGGCGCTACTGTGCGCAATTGGCTGCCGCATTTCGCCCACAAATATACAGTCAATCTACTTTACAGTATTTTCTGTGAAGCGCTTTGAGACATTTAGAAGATGTGAAAAACGCAAATGCAAGGATTATTATTATACATTCTGTTTTATGACCGAAAAGGTCCCCACTCATTCGGTAGCTACTGGTAAGAAAACAGTGATTAAACACAGAATGATCTAGACGCTGCTCACTGGACACTTCCAGCCTGTGGGCCACAATTTGGCCGATGCTGAGTTATAATAACACTATAATAATCCTTGCATTTGCTATAGCGCTTTTCACATCTTATCGACATCACAAAGTGCTTCACAGAATATACTGTAAAATGAATTGCCTGTATATTTGTGAGAGAAATGTGGTAGCCAATTGCGCATAGCAGAGTTCCACAAACAGTCATGGATTGAAATGAACCATTTTTTTTTTTGGAGGGTTTATTATCAAGAGATAAGTTTTGCCCTGACCTGTCGTAAATTGATCCTTGGTCTCTGAATTGCGAAGCGAATGCTCTAACCACTGAGCCACAGGACTCTACATCATACAAGCGGGTGCGTGGTGTGCGTTCCGCCACTCGGGTTTAAAATGCCGCTTGCTCTCCTTCCAGCTCGTGTCCTGCCCAGAGCTGCTAGAGCAACATTACACAATGGATGCCTCTCTGCTGGAGAACAACATCCAACATCCCATCACCAAGTCCTGCGCCCGCAGAATCGTGCAGCCCAGCACGGATCAGATCATGGACAGGGACAGCCTCGCGAGGCACCATTCTGCCACCCTTTGCGGTGAACTGGATTCCTACAGCGACTTCCTGGCCGCCCTTCCTCACAGCAAGGTGAACTGTGTGCGGCAAAAGGCTATTCAGTTTGAAAACGCTACCTATTACTATTTATACAACCGGCTGGTCGATTTTCTCACCAGCCGGGACATCGTGAATCAGCAGATCAGTGAAGTGTTACAGAGCTGCCAGCCGGGGGAAGTGATCATACGGGATAGTTTGTACAGGCTGGGGATCGCTCACCTGAACACGGAGAGCGAGACCGAGACCGAGGAGCTGCTGTAGCCGACGCTTCTCATCCGTTAAGAAACAAGAAGAAAAAAAAAGATCTGTCGAGTCATGTATTTATTCACTACTTCTATTTAATTTACAAAAAAACATTGCGTCTGTATTTATTTTTCCTTTTCCGCTTCTCTCTCGTATGCCTTTTGTCGGGTGAAGAGCAGAGACTCACGGGTAGATTCAGTTCGGGCATGGTTTTGAGTGCCGTAGAATACTTGGGAGTCTAATTTATTTTGCTTTGCCCTCAGACTGAATTTTTCTTGCAAATCTGGATGCATTTTATCATTCTTGAATTTGATATAGCGCTTTTCAAGTCTTTTAGAAGTCTGAAAACACTTCACAGTATATACTGTAAAGTGAATTGACTTTGAATTGAATTTCGCTCACAAAGCGAAATGCGACAGCCAATTGTGCACACTAGTGTCCCACAAACAGTCATGGATTGAAATGACCAGTTTTTATTATTGCGGTGTATTTTGGAGAGATAATTATAAGGCGTTTGGACTAAGCAATCTTGCCCAAGGTTTCACCCTGACCTGCCTGGATTCGAACACTGGTCTCACAATTGTAAGGCGAGTGCTCTAACCACTGAGCTACAGGACTCCCATTTTCCACTTGTTTCAACAACAACAACAAATTACATTTATAGAGCGCCTTTCACGTCGGGAGGATGTCCCAAGGCGCTGCACAGGAGGCGTGTGACCCGAGCTGGGAGTGGAGTGTTTGGGAAGGGGTGAAACACGAAGGGGAGGTCGAAAAATTCACATGAGTAAGGCTTGTTCTTCGTGACCTTGGCGGGGAATGGTAAGAACTTGCGAGGCAAAAGGCAACCCTAAGTCCATCCAGTTCACCTTCCCCAATCATGTCATAAGTCAAACCGTTGCTTGCGGGACCATTGTCCACAACCACTGAGTAAGCTGTTCCCTCGCACTTACCAGTTAATGTTTCAGATCTACCTGTCTGCACACCCAAAGCATGGTCACCAGGAGGAAGGTCTTCATGAACACCTTGAAGTTGGGGAAGGAGGGAGCAAGGAGGTGAGATTGAAGGAGGGGGTTTTGGGTGAGGCGTAGAGGCTGAATTTGTGGCTGCCGATGGTGGAACAGAGGGGCGCGAGGGACAAGTAGAGGGCAGTCGAGCGGAGTGGGTTGGGGAGTAAGCAGGTTGGAGAGAATGGGGGAGATGCCAGGGTACGAGGGGATTTGAAGGCGAGTGTGAGAATCTCAAAATCGATCCGTTTGCTGACAGGGAGCTAAGGGGGTACAGAGTTTAATGGGTGAGTATGCAGAATGAGAAGAATTCAGCATTTTCTGTACCTCAAGGTAGATCATTCCACATGCAGAACCATCGAAATTTACAGCCCGGAAGATGGCCGTTTGGCCGCTCATGTATCTCTTGACTGAAAGATCAATTCAGTCCTTTACCTGCCTTTCCTTTCCGTCTATCTGCAAATTATTCCTTTAATCTAGCGTCAAATAAAGGGCAGCAATATTTGACAGTCATGTTTGGCTTAGTTAAAAATTTGTCTCTGGCTGGAGATCTGTATCTGCAAAAGAATTTTCAATCGACTTGAGGCAACTAACTAATGCAAATAAATAAAGATGGGTTTCTGAGAGGTTCCCAGCTAATAGGAAAATCCTGAATATTGACCTTGTGAGGGAAGCTGCACAGAGGCTGCAACATCGGATTATAATGGGCATTATTTATATCTCCCCTCCGTATAACTGGTGTAGAATACCTTTGAAGGACTTTTAACGGACCTCACTGTGATAGTCCCTGTCTGACCACTGTCTGTCTGTCTCGGACCATCGATTAAGCTGGAACCTTGTGGAGAATTTAATTAATATACGAAGCGATTAAATTTTTCATGTCTAGAAGATGTGAAAAGCGTTCTTATCAGGTGCAAAGATTATTATTATTTAATATTAAAGTTCCTGCTGATTTTCTTCCCGGGCTTGCACACTGTGAGCAACATTGACAATTAGTGTATTCTTTTTTGATCGTGATTACTTGCCTCCCTCTCCCTCGGCTCGGTGTCAGACTCCGCCACTGTGAAGCACTCCGGGATGCTAGTCCATGTGAAGAGCGCTATATAAATGCCCAGTTCTCAGTCTCATAGCCCATCATGCTCTCTCGCCCGCTCACAAAAGAAAAGTAGAAATCTAATTTTGTTTTTATTTCTTATAAAACAAGGTATTCTGTGGTTAAAAAAAATTGCTCTAGTTACAGGTTTGTTTCAAAAATACAGCAATACAGTGAGCCAGTAATAAATATACAATTAATTTCTTTTATAAAGTAAATTTATGTTTTTTAATACAACATTTCACAGCTTCTGCGTAGAAAATTATTCAAACATAATCATTTTGAGGATTGTTACTATGTACAAAGAGTAAGACAGTTTATTATCCTTGTCTTTCGAATGGTTAGTGCTGAGTGAAAGTTACAGCTTTATTGTAATAGTTACTTGTATGGTTGGACTGAAATGTTGAAATGCATTAATTTAAGAGCAATGCCCTGTGTAAGGCAATACTTTTAACTGCTGCTCCACAATCGATAAAAGCAGGGTAGTAGTTTTCTCTGAATGAAATGGGTGGATGTCGTTAGTGGGGCAGGACCGGGTCTGAAATGACACTAACGTAGGTTCCTGTCTGTGTGTAAACCAGCGGAAAAAAAAATGATCCTTTAGTCTTAACACAAAACCTTTCCCCTATTCGACAATAGGTTTTAGTTCAAAAGTTAAAAATAAGAGATGGACCGAGTGCAGTTTTCAGGCAGGGATTACGAATAATGTTGCTATTGCCATCCAAGTTGGATGTGAGTAAGACACAACTCTTAATTCAGTTCTCTCATCCTTCCTTCCAACTACTCAGAACAGGAGAAAACATAAAATGGAAATGGCCAGTAGTGATGTGATGTGGCATCAATATCAGTCAGCCAGTCACTTGCTGATCCATTCATCTTGGAACACATATGTGCTGTGGCTGCCATAGAATCAGTGTTACCTTGCCTCCTTCCAGACCTGTTTCAAGATTAGGCCTTCTTTCAATCCCCCCCCCCCACTAACATACCCTCCTCTCCGTCCACCCCTCCTGATCTCAACCACCAGCTCGGGTGTGGGTCCCTGACTGTCCGGCGCCCTGGGACGTCTTCCTAACGTGAAACTTGTGAAAGTCACATGCGCTCCACACATGCAATTTTTTATTGTGACCACTCAAGGATAAGACTAGACTTTTACTCTCCTTCTCTACCGAGGTGACGTTCAGTTGTTTAGCTTCCCTCCCCCACCCCTACCACCCACGACCTTCCCCAGAGAGCATTGTGTAACAAGGGCTGAAAAGAGCTGTGGTTCGATAAAGCTGACTCCACAAGATGGGTGGTTTGAGCTGTCGTTAGTGGCTTTTTGATTTCACAATTGCAGTGGCTGCCCAGAGTGAGCAGATGCCTTTGGTCAGTGCTCAGACGTGCCTTTCGCCCACAGTCCACGAGTTAAATAGCACGACTTGAACCCTTACAGTTAACTAACGTACGTATCCAACAGTGAGAAAGTAAATTCCCCATTTGCTCTGTCCCTCTCTTCCCCTTTGACAATTTTTTTTTTCTCTTTCTCAGCCGTCGAGTCTGTCCTTTGCTCTCTTTCCCTTTCCGCATGTCTCTGCTGGGAAAATAACTTCATGCTAAGTAAGAGAATGCAGGACTCGCTTGATCGCTAAAACGTTGGTTGAATCATTGTAGACAGGTTTGAGAGGAAGATGGTTAAGACTCCAGCAGTTCTCCCAACACACTGCACACTCTGGGGTCCCGAAACCGTGGCTCTTGCCAACCTGCGCCTAATATATTATGGAATTTGCTAAACAGGATGCGTCCCTCCAGGGCGAGAGAGAGAGAATGCGCATTCCATTCTATCTATCTGGGATTTCCATGTGAAGGTGGGATGCATGGAATCCTCTGCTTGGCTTGGAGACTCTTAAGCAACGGTGATGGGTTTCCGCATGTGTCAACAATAAGGAAACTTGATAGGCACATGAAGGAGTGTGGAATTGAAGAGGGCGGGAAGGAGGGAGGGAGGGAGTTTGTGGAGACTTTTAAATATAAACCTGGCATAGACTTGACTGGTTAGGCCAAATAGCATGTTTTCCTGTTGTACGTTCTGTATAAATCTTAGCCGATGCTCGGCAAACTCTTTTGACATCTCCATATGTTTGGGATTAGATGGGAGCCAAAGGCGTATGTTCTAAGTTAACAGGCTTCCGGTTATGCGGGTAAGACTCGTGCCAGTTAAGCCTTTGCTAAAACCAGATTGTTATAGCAATCAATGGGATCCGCTCTCCTCCAGATCTACACAGCGAGAGTATGCATTAGGAAACGCCAGGACTCTTTCCTAATAACATAATCGGTCCTCGTCGACGACAGTACCTCTTTGTGCGAAGCGGAACCCAAGCAAAATTTTGGTGAGGGCTGTTACATTTCCTTTATCAAAAAGGCACTCGCTTAGATTGTAATTATGTTAAATCTTTGCGATCAACCACACTCCGCATATACACACACTCGCACACACACACACACTCGCACACACACACACACCAAAAACAAGGCACGTGATGTGAGCAGCTGTAACATGTACATGTTACCTATCCGGCTGTGAGTTGGACGTTATTAATCTCACTCATGGCTTTTGTGTTTCTTTCATTTGTCGTCGGTGTTTCACGTGTGTCGTCACTCAGGACGGTGGGTGGGGGTTAACTAGCGAGAGGAGAACAAGTCACAGCCCACCTTCCGAGTCACACACTCTCTTTCCCCCCCCCACCCCCAACCCCTCACCAGCGTGTTTTCCGTGGACAACGTCGTAGCTACAAAATCGATCAAACTCTCGACTGGGAGCGATTAAAAAAATAATAATTAAGGGGATGCAGTCCGAATCGTTCGTTCGTCTCCCTCTACCTGACCGACGGAGATGTTAGGAAAGGAGCTTTGTGTGTCAGTCTTCAATTTGATATTGTTTCATGTATAATGGAAGGCAGCTGCAGACATAGTGGCTGAAGTAGAGACCTGCTTTGCACTGTTTGCTCTGCGTCCTGCAAGGCAATCTGTAGCATCTGTTTTGGAAAGAGAGACAGAAAGAGAGAGAAGGAAGATCAATGGCTCGTCTGAGATTTTCATGTCCAATGTTTGTCTATTAGTGCAAGAGGCGGAGAGGGTTTTTTTTTATTACAGCTTCTGGCCAGAACAAATGTTATTGGAATCCAATGTTTAGTCCCAAGTCAACTTCGAAACGATGTGCTAAACAAAACAAAGTGGGTTCGGGATCTCACATGATTGGAATCCTTGCTTCTCCTTCTACCGGCGTTGGATCAAGATAACCGTGTGTGTGAGTGTGTGTGTGTTAGCTCCAGCAATGATCATGTATGTGTGTGTTAGCTACAGCAATGATACAGCGCCTTGGAACGTCCTCTCAACGTGAAAGGCGCTATATAAATGTAAGTTTTGATTGATTGATCCTGTGTGTGTTAGCTCCAGCAATGATCATGTGTGTGTGTGTGTGTGTGTGTGTATGTTAGCTTCAGCAATGACCCTATGCATTGCCTTTAGAACTGAAGACTGTAATCAGCGCCATTGATTAATTAAGCTTTGTTTATCAAAAGCGGGTCAGTGTGCCCTATTCAGTGTGATCTCTCCCTCCTTCCAGACCCGTCTCAAGACTCCCCTCTTGGACTGAGCACGAGGTCACCCTCCTACCCCTACCCTCCTCTCCCCGCCATCCACCCCTCCTGATCCCAACCACCAGCTCGTGAGCGTAATCTCTGACTATCCAGCGTCTTGGGACTTCCTTGTGTAATAATAATAGTTGTGGGAAAGAGTGCTTGCGAGAGAGATAATAATAATCCTTGAATTTGATACAGCGCTTTTCATGTCTTCTAAACATCGCAAAGCGCTTCACAGAATATACTGTAAAGTGATTTGACTGTATATTTATGGGCGAAACGCGACAGCCAATTACGCACAGCAGTGTCCCCACAAACAGTCGTGCATTGGCATGACCAATTATATTATGTGTTTTTTTTGGTGGGGGATTATTATTAGGCGTATGGAGTAAGGAAAGTTGCCCAAGGTTTATCCCTGACCTGCCTAGATTCGAACACAGGTCTCACAGCTTGTAAGGTGAGCGCTCTAACCACTAAGTTACAATAAATGCTAGGAGGGTGACATGGGTGGACTGGACGGCCAGTCTTTGGCTGAGCAAATTCTTACGTTCTTATGAAAGAAAGACAGAAAGAGAGAGGGAAGGAGACCCCCAAAAAAACTAAGGAAGGTGTGTCCATCACCTCACCTGCATGTCTGTGGATCGAATCGTTTGCCTTTGAGGAAGCAGGAGGATAAGGACTCATTACATTGACAGGTGCAAGTGTCTGGGTTTAGCGGCTGTGATTTGGGGCAGGTCCTGGCGCAGGCACATTGGCAGGTGGCCTGGTCCCAATGCTGGTGTTCTCCGCAGGCTTTCCCAGGCAGCTCCCGCTCACACACGCAGCCACAGGTGCTCTCGTCCAGCCTCTGGTTGGGGCCGCAATTGGACGTCGAGAGCCCATTTGCGCAGATGCAACCGCAGGTTTCTTCGTCAAACCGCATGCGAGGGCCACAAATCTCGTCGTCCGTATCTCCTGTCAGCGTGTGGAGGACGTAATAATAACACTAATGATAACAATAATCCTTGCATTTGATAATAGCACTTTTCATATCTTCTAGAAAAGTGAATCGACTGTACATTTTGTGGGTGAAACGCGGCAGCCAATTGCGCACAGCTGTGTCCCCACAAACAGTCGTGGATTGAAATAGCCAATTTATTATTATTATTTATTATTATAGAAGGATTATTTTTAGGTGTGTGTGTGTGTGTGTGTGTGGAGTAAGGAAACTTGCCTAAGGTTTCGCCCTGACCTGCCTGGAATTGAACCCCGCTCTCTCACCTGTAAGGCGAGTGCTCGACTCCAATGACCTACGGGACATGTCAGTGACATGATGCGTTTTTGACAACTCTACTTCTTGACAACAACTCAGGTTTGTACACAGCATCCTTCACATTAGGATAGAGTTTTGAAACGCTGCACAGTGGCAGGGTTGGACATTGAGCAAGTAGAGAAGGAGAGGGAGTAGGAGAAGTTATTACTGTGTTAAGTAATAAGAACAATAATAAGTCTTAAAGTGGAATTTAAATGTAGATGAAGAGGGGTGACGCGGAAGGGTTGGGGCAAGAAGTTTCAGAGGTGAGAGCCAAGTAACTGAAGTCAAGTAGAATGACAATTAATTATGCAGGGTCTTTGCCTGTCAAAAATTACATAGTCACTACACTTTACACTGCAACCTGTCAAGCACTTTGGGACATCCTCCCAATGTGAAAGAGGCTTTGTCAATTGCAAGGATTATTTGCGATTATCATAAGGTCAGTAACTCACTATGAACAGCCTATGTTTAAATCCTGTCACACAACCCCTGGTGTGACTATCAATATTTATCAAGTGAGCGAAATAGTTCCTATAAAGCCAGCAATATTTTTCGTCGCTAAATAATTCCCCACAAATCTCATAATCCTGCTTCAAACTGCAACACCATTCTCTGATTATTGTATCGTCTCTCGATAATTTACTTGGCAGATGGTTTAATCCCATTTTGCCACCTTACCCTTTAAGGTCCCAGCCCCCAAACCCATCCAATCTGAAACGTTTAAACAATCTTTAGCCCTGCACACATTGCTCTGAAATGACAATATGCCGTATACAGTATTCCAGAGAATATTGCTGCAGGAAGTTTGGGGAATGTTACGTTTATTCCACCAGCGAGTGGGCCGAGAACACAGCTTCACATCTTTCAGATGAGACGTTGAAATCTGGTCTCCTCTTCAGGTGGAATTTAAAGGTCCCTTTACTCAAGTGTAGAAGAGAAGGGAGTTCCCGATTAACAATCAACCGATACAATTTGGCCATTGATTTCACTCCTGTTCACTGAGATGCTCGCTGGCATTAACTACTGCCGTGTTTGCTTACAATAACAGTCACTGCACTTGCAAGTGATTAAGCTGGGAAGTGCTCCGAGCTGTTTGTGGGCGGCGCGGAGCTATATAAAAATATACAAGTTTCTTCTTTAACGACCTCTGCAATCAATAGAACACTGTTTCGTACCTAACACGCGTGGACAAGTTCACAGCAGTTTTGTTCTGTTGCTTTGCTCTAGTGTATTGTGTTATTCTGCAGCCTATTCTGTTTAGCTATCATGATAATAATAATAATTATCCTTGCGTTTCATATACAGTAGCACCTTATTTGTTGAGATGTCTGAAAGCGCTTTGTAGAATATTCTACAGAGTCAATTGGCTGTGTATTAGTTTCTACTTTTCAGATTATTTAATTTGCTCCTAAAAGTCTAACAGAGGTTCTGCCTCAAATGTAGTTCAAGGCCAAGTGCATAACAAATCTCTCCTAACATCTCTCTTTGCTCTCCTGGCAATTCCTTGAACCGGTGGCCTCTGTAACCTTGCTTGTCAACCTTTACTCCTCTTAGAAAAACCTTCTCCAAATCTCACAAGGAAAAACTTCTCATCCCTTGTGTTACCCAGGTCAATCTCCCCACCCCTGCACTAACTCCATGATTTTGTAATTGGCTGTCACGTTTTACCCACAAGATGGTACAGTCAATTCACTTTACAGTTTGTTCTGTGAAGCACTTTGATATTTGTTAGGTCAGGGTATCAAGGTATATGGGGGCAAGGAGAGGTAATTGAAGCTGAGGTGTAGATCAGCCATGACATTATAGATTGGCGGAACAGGCTCGAGGGGCTGAATGGCCTCTTCGTGCTTCTGTGTCTCAATGATAGGATAAGGTGCTACATCAAATGCAAGGGTAATAATAATATTATTATCTCTCTTAGAGGGACGTGTTCAAAACTGATCACACACTTCAGCTTGCAACCTAGCGACCTCCAATGCATGTGTCTTGCAATATAGCTCAGTAAATGAGTGCTTCAGGGCCCTGGGCTGGAGCCTTTGAAATGTTTTTCAAAGTGTTCAATGAACTTGAAAACGTAGAAAATGTGGAACATATTGTGAGGCACGGGAGCAAATAGCAGGGACTCTGGCCACGATCTTTCGATCTTTCAAACAAGGTAGATCTTCACTTAGAAAGATATAGGCTAATAAAGGACAGTCAACATGGATTTGTTAAAGGCAAATCTTGCCTTACAAATCTGATAGAATTTTTTGATGAGGTAACGGAATGGGTGGATAATGGTAGCGCAGTTGATGTAGTTTACATGGACTTTCAAAAGGCATTTGACAAAGTGCCACATGAGAGACTTATTATGAAATTAAAGGCCCATGGCGTAAAAGGGACAGTGGCAGCGTGGATCCACAACTGGCTGTGAGACAGAAAGCAGAGAGTTGTAGTGAGCGGCTGTTTTTCAGATTGGAGGAAAGTGAGCAGTGGTGTGCCACAGGGATTGGTTTTGGGACCATTGCTGTTTGTAATCTACATCAATGATCTGGACTTGGGTGTACGGAGTACAGTTTCCAAGTTTGCAGATGACACTAAGTTAGGGAGAATAGTAAACAGTGAGGAGGATAGTAGCCATCTGCAAGAGGATATAGACAAATTGGTAAAGTGGGCAGACACATGGCAGATGAAGTTTAATGCAGAGAAGTGTGAGGTGATGCATTTTGGGAGAAGAAATGAAGGGAGGCAATATAGGCTAGATAGTACAATTTTAAATGGTGTAAAGGAACAGAGAGACCTGGGGATTTGTGTTAGTGACTCGTTGAAGGTGGCAGGACAGGTAGACAAGGCTGTTAAGAAGGCATATGGGATACTAGGCTTTATAAATAGGGGTATAGAGTACAAAAGTCAGGAAGTGCTGACTAACCTCTATAGGACTTTGGTGAGGCCTCAGCTGGAATACTGTGTTCAATTCTGGTCACCACACTACAGAAAGGATGTGAAGGCATTGGAAAGGGTACAACGAAGATTTACTAGGATGGTGCCAGGATTGAGGGACTTCAGCTATGAGGAGAGGCTAGATAGGCTAGGGTTATTCTCTCTGGAGCAGAGAAGATTGAGGGGAGACCTAATAGAGGTTTATAAGACCATGAGTAGTTTCGACAGGGTAAATAGAGAAAAACTATTTCCACTCGTGGGTGAATCTGTGACTCGTGGTCACAGATTTAAAATAGTTTCAAGGCGCAGTAGAGGAGAGCTGAGGAGAATTTTTTTCACTCAGCGAGTTGTTCGAATCTGGAATGCATTGCCTGAAAAGGTGGTGGAGGCTGATTCGATAACAACTTTTAAAAGGGAATTAGATCTTTATTTAGGGAGAACGGGTCTATTAGGCTATGGGGAGCGGGCAGGGCAGTGGGATTGAATCGCTCTTTTCAAAGAGCCGGCACAGACTAGATGGGCTGAATGGCCTCCTTTTGTGCCGTAAAATTCTATGATTCTACGATTCTATATTGGGAAGAGTCTGTACTTGCCCCCAGAGCAGCTAACTCTCCCCACTAACAAAAGGGATTGTCGAAGCGCTCTCTCTGTGTCTCCTACATGCTGGGGTCTGTTATCTGAGCTTGTAGAATAACAACAATCCTTGCATTTGATATAGCACTTTATCACGTTGTTGAGACATCTCAAAGTGCTTCACAGAATATACTGTGAAATGGACTGACCGTGCATTTTGTGGGCGAAACACGGCAGCCAATTGAGCCTAACAGTGTCCCACAAACAGATGGAGTGACCAAATTGTTTCTTTCAGGGATTATTTCCTCCCCGGAAAGCAATCCGTCAATTGATTGGGTTCCTATTTACTGCTAGATAAACAGAGGCGTGCAGAGTAAGGTGACTTGTCTAAGATTTCGCCCTGCCCGGGAATCGAATCCTTGTCTCTTTGTGTGTGTGAGGCAAGCGCGCTAATTAATACAATCATCACTGCTTTCAAAGCGCTTCCTTGTGTCAATTTGTACCAAAGAAGAGAACATGGGAGTACGTTTGCTAACCTTGACTGCTGGGGGCTGAGCCGAAGATCTCGGACTCAGTGAGACAGTCACAGTAACTGGGGTCCCAGGTCAGGCCATGGGGGCATGTTTTGTTTGCCAGACTGCACCTAGAGAGAAAAAAACACGTGAAAACCATCCGTTAGGGTCTGAGCTCCATCAAGTTTCCAGTCTGGTTGTTGCTGTTGGCCTGTGAACCACAGGCAGAGCTACGTTTCCACTATAATAATAATAATATAGCACTTTTCACATCTTCGAGATATCTCAACATTGTTTACAGGATATTCAATACTCTAAAGTGAATTTAATGTATATTTGCGGGCGAAACACGGCAGCCAATTGCGCACAGTAGTGGCCCCACAAACAGCCGTGGATCAAAGTGACCAATTTATTATTGTTTTTCTTTCTTGGGGGATTATTATCAGGCATGTGGAGTAAGGAAACTTGACCTGGCTTGGAATCAAACCCAAGTCTCCCTCTTGTAAGGCGAGTGCCCTAAACACTCAGCTACAGGATTCCTACACGAGACAATGCAGTGACTGCGTGTTTTGTGGACAATTGCCACAGAGAAACTCCCTCCTCTTTTCGTATAGCACCACGGGATCTATGACGTCCACTTGGATAGGCAGATGGGACCTTGGTTTAACTTCTTATAGTATAATAATCCTTGCATTTGATATAGCGCTTTTCACGGCCTCTAGACATTTCAAAGCGCTTCACAAAATATACTGTAACGTGAATTGACTGTTGTATTTATGGGCGAAACACGGCAGCCAATTGTGCACATTAGTGTCCCACAAACAGTCGTGGTTTGAAAATGACCAATTTTTATTGTGTTTTTTTTGGACAGGTTATTATCAGGCGTGTGTATGGAGTAAGGAAAGTTGCCCAAGGTTTCGCCCCGATCTGCCTGGATTCAAACTCAGGTCTCACGCTTGTAAGGCGAGCGCTCTAACCACTGAGCTACAGGAGCTCCACTGTAGCTTCTTGTCATCCAAAGAACAGAACTTCCAACAGTGAAGCACACCCATGAGTGCATTGCAGAGTTAGCCCATTACCGTAACCTGAAAGTCCTTATTTAGCAATCCTATTAAGATATCTCTATATGTCAGATTCTGGGTTTTGCCCAGAAGCACGCTGTGTTGTGGTCGAAAGCATAATTTCCGCGCACCAAATACATGTCCACAGTTCAATTCCCCTTTACAGCAAGTGTTTGAGGCGTCTAAACGACGTGATAAGGCGCTCTTATTATTGTGATTGAGCACAGTTTCCTTACCCGGCCGGGGATACTGTCAAAGAGCGTCTGATGATGGAGTGTGATGGTCCGAGTGGCCCTGGTTTGTGCTGACAGCGACAGGCTGTGTGATTGAGGAAGCTGATAGTTACAGGACGAGGCATCTGGGCGTTTGGCAGTTTGATCTCCATCAGCTAGAGGAGCAAAAAAAACACACGCAAAGGTTTTCCACAGCAGCAGGCGAGAGGCTGGAACTGAACCCAGCGCATACAACAACAACAGCAACTTGCATTTATATAGCGCCCTCCTCACGGGCTATGTCTGGGAGCTCTTAACCGTGGCAGAGCAGCCTGATTCAGAGCCGGGGGTGTTGGGGGGTGGGATGTGGAGGGAGGAAGTGACTGCGAGCACAGTCGAAGAGGAGAAAAATAGTCCGACTTTTAACTACAAAACAGCAACAGTTCACCAGGAGATTTCACCGCAGTAATAATAGCAGTAATAGTATCATAATAATAATAATCCTTGCATTTGATATAGCGCTTTTCACGTCTTCTAGAGGTTTCAAAGCGCTTCACAGAATGTACTGTAAAAGTGAATTGACTGTATATTTGTGGGTGAAACATAATATATAATAATAATATAATAATGATAGTAATAATAATCCTCTCATTCCGCATTTGTGAAATGTCTCAAAGCGCAGTGCAGGGTCTTGCTGTGACGTGTAGTGACTGTGTATTAGTCGGTGAACGCTCACTGTCTGCCGATTTCCACACGGCAACCGTCCCCACAAACAGCCGCTGCTTGGAGGAGCTCTAATCTCTGTTTCTGTGAATGGAATCTTCAACATCATTCTGGAGGTGCGGAGGGTATCTTTGTTGAACGCCATCAGTGGAGGAGAACGCGGCACTCCCCCAACATTGCCCTGGAGTGCGTCTCAACGTTGGCCTTGAACCTGTCACAGGCCTCTGATGCGGAGCTAAGACCGCTACCCAATTAAGGCGGGTTCTAACCCTCCGCTGACAGAGAAGCTGTCTGGGGACGTCCTCCCGACGTGAAGGGCGCTCTATAAATGTGATGTTGTTGTTGTTGTTGTGGTTCTTCTGGTAACAATGTCCTTACCAGTGTTCCCGTCTGTTTCACCGTAGAATACAATACCAAATTACATTTGTAAAGCGCCTTTCACGTCGGGAGGACGTCCTAAGGCGCTGGACTGTCATGGATTTTGGATCCCAGCTGGGGGCGTCGAGGATAGGGCGGCCGAAGGTACGGTCAAAGAGGAGGCAACATGACTACTGCAACTCTTATCTGTCACTCTATCAGTTACGCCAATGTGCAGCCCTACCTTGCAAGACATTTTTTCTACACAATCAAACAAATAAATATTCCCCGTAACACGAGCGACTAATTCATAATAAGGAGATGTTTTGTTACCAATAAAGGGGAATAATAATAATCTTTCCTTTTGATACAGCGCCTTTCACGGAGAGATGACTTCCGCAAGCGCTTCTCAAGATGCACAGTCGAGTTATTGACTATGTTTTGTGGGTAAAATTGTATATTGTTGGCGGCGTAGAGCGAGAACGGTCTCCTCGCCTCACCATCTTTCCCTCTTTGGTCTCTGGCACCTTGAAACATGCACAGATGGGGTTCGGTGTTGCTATTCTCTACCTGGCCACTGGTGGGCAAAAGAGGTCACGCTCTGTGTCAAGAGATGGACCAGGGCTCACTATGGCACAACAGCTGACAGCTACTTAATGAGTGTCAGTCAGCCTGGCACAGTGGTAGGCGATCTCGCCTCTGAGGCATCAGGTTGTGGGTTCAAATCCCACGTCAGGCCTTGAACCGGCATGGTCTGAGCTGACACTCCAACCAAACACTGGGGGAGAGCTGCATTGTCGGAGCCGCTGTCCTTCGGTTGAGACGTTAACCCGAGGTCCTGTCTGCCGGTGCAGGTGGACGTTGAGTATTCCATGTTTCGATTCAAACAGAGAAGGCAGTTTCTCTCTCCCACTAGCCCCTAAACAAAAATCAATCACTTGTTTCATGGCTGCTTGTGGGATATGGCTGTGCGCAATTCTGCTTCCATGCTTGCCTGCAAACACACAATAATTTTACAGTAAATCTTGTGAAGCGTTTTGAGACGTCCGTCTGTCATCAATAGAGCTATGCCAGTGATAAGCCCCTGTACCAAATACGAGGATTATTATTAGTACAGTATTAGTATTATTATTATTTGCCCACAAATACACAGTCAATTCACTTTAAAATATGTCCTATGAAGCGCTTTGAGACATAATAATAAAAATAATAATAATAATCCTTGCATTTGATGTAGCGCTTTTCAAATCTTCTGGACATCACAAAGTGCGTCACAGAATATACTGTAAATTGAATTGACTATATTTGTGGAGTCCTGAAGCTCACTGGTTAGAGCACTCGCCTTACAAGCGTGAGACCTGTGTTCGATTCCAGGCAGGTCAGGGCGAAACCTTGGGCGACTTTCCTTACTCCACACACCTGATAATAATCCCCCCCAAAATCAATAATAAATTGGTCATTTCATTCCATGACTGTTTTGTGCAATCGGCTGCTGAATTTATCCCACAAATGTACAGTCAATTCACTTTACCGTGAACTGCTTTGAGACGTCTAAAAAATGTGAACAGCGCTGTATCAAATGCAAGGATTACTATTATGATTATTATTATTATTAAGGCGTTGTATCAAAGTATTATCGCTGTGGTTAGTAATCAACCGACGGAATAAAAGCACAAGAGAGGAACTTACCGTCTTACTGACAAATGAGGTGCTAACGTTGACACACTGCAGCCCCTCGTTGTTGCAGCAGCCTCCACATCTGTGGACAGACACACATGGAGGTTTGTAGAACGTGTTTGTTGCAGGCCCAAGCTCTTTCCCCACATCCAAGCACACTTCTCTAGGCTTACACTGAGTCTTTTCCCATTCAAGTTCAATATCTGTCAAACGATTTATTTTAGTTATTAGTGAGAAACTTGAAAAGCACGGATACTTTGCAAACGGCAGACAGCGTGAAGGCTGAGCTAAATCTATCGTGTGTTTTGGGTGGGGATGGGGGGGTGGAACAGGGGGTTGAGGGTGTGGCGGGGGAGAGCGGAAATAACAAGGAGGAACAGGATGGCTAGTTAGGCCTGACAAGTTACGTACTGTATATGTGTCGGTTTGTTGAATTCAGTCGTAACTTTGATGTTGTGGTTACCACACGGCACAAATTCGGTAATAATCCTTGCATTTGGTACAGCGCCTCATCGCGTCTTCGAGACGGCTCGAAGCGCTTCGCAGGATATACGGTAAAGCGAATCGACTGCGTGCTCAGTGGGCGAAAGGCGGCGTGGAAATTTAGGCAGCACCTTTCGTTGCAGGGAGGACGGCCCAAGGCGCTTGAAATAACTTACGTAACCCAGAAATGTTATGTTCCTGGAAATATATTATATAATATGCAATAATAATAATCCTTGCATTTGATATAGCACTTTTCACATCTTCTAGACATCTCAAAGCGCTTCACAGATTATACTCTAAAGTGAATTGACTGTGTATTTATGGGCAAAACGCAGCAGCCTATTGCGTATAGCAGGGTGCCACAACCAGTCATGGGTTGAAATGACCAGGTGTTTTTTTTGAGCGATTATTGTTAGGCGTGTGGAAACTTGCCCAAGGTTTCACTCGAACCTGCCTGGATTCGAACCCAGGTCTCACATTTGTAAAGCACATGCTCTAACCACTGAGCTACAGGACTCCACAAATATATTGCTCAGGCGACCCGCGGATGTTTCTCAAATAGGATCCTTCTTTCCCTCAGCAGCCATAAAGCTGGACCACCTCCACCCACCTCCCCCCTACACCACCTCTCCACCCCCCCCCCCACCACCTCTCCACCCCCCCCCCCACCACCTCTCCACCCCCCGCCCCACCAGCCCCACAGCCCAACCCTGTTCTAAACTAACATGCCAACAATCCCACTTTGAGCCTTGTGTCCATTGCATCTTATCGGTCTCTGATTTGAGTAAATAAATGAACGCAAAAGGAGCTTTTCCTCACTTTTTAAGTCCTCCTTGTCCCATATCATGAAAGCCGCAGCTTCCTTCCACTCTGCGCCATCGTCCGTCCGCAGCCTGGACTGAGCTGCCCGGCTCCTCCGCTCCAAACACGCGTGGATCCTCATGTACTCTGGGTAAAATATATCCACTAACTCGGTTACGCTCGAAGCGGATCTCAGCTGCTTCTCCAGCTCAGCACTCACCTGGCCCTGCAACAGAGAACAGAGGAGGCTCTGTGAGTTAAGGCGCCTTGATAATCATCATAGTAATGACACCACTACTAACAAT
The DNA here is from genome assembly GCA_035084275.1 of Hydrolagus colliei. Classification (NCBI taxonomy): domain Eukaryota; kingdom Metazoa; phylum Chordata; class Chondrichthyes; order Chimaeriformes; family Chimaeridae; genus Hydrolagus; species Hydrolagus colliei. Next base: position 10,159,916 of record CM068752.1, read on the forward strand.
ACACAGCAGCTTCTCACGTCGATTGGCTGCCGCGTTTCGCCCACAAATATACAGCCAATTCACTTTACAGTATATTCTGTGAAACGCTTTGAGACGTCTAGAAGACAGTGAGTACATTTACTCAGCACCTTTCACGTCAGGAGGATGTCCCGAGTCACCGGACAGTTAGGGATCCGCACCCGAGCTGATATTTGGGATCAGGAGGGGGGGAGGGTAAGGATAGGAGTAACTTAAGTAAGTCCGTAAGACACCTCAAAGCACTTTACAGAATACATTGTGAAGCCAATTGTGCACAATGGTATCCCACAAACAGGTGTGGTTCGAGTGGCCTAATTATTCTTCTTATTTTTTTATATTTAGTGTTTATGAAACACCCGGAAGGCAATCCGCCAATCAACTAACGACTAGCTTCCTACTTACTGCCAGGTAAACAGAGGCGCGTGGAGGGAGGAAACTTGTCAAAGGTTCCGTCCCGGCCGTGAATCGAACCGTGGGTCTCTCACTCTCAAGGCGAGCGCTCTAGCCATTGAGCCACGGGATCCGCACAATCTGAACATGCAGGATTGCTATTGAAGCTGATAAGTGGCTATTTACACTCGGTCTTGAGGAAAGTGGGTTGCGTTGCTCGTCAAGAACCTGTTGGCTTCAACAGATATCAGGCACAGGACCAAAGTTACATTGAATCCAAGAGGCAGGACATGGAATGTTGACCAGGCTCCATTCACATGATCCCTGAATACAAGCTATTTTCTCTCTCTCTCTTCCTCTTTCTCTCTCTCTTTCTCTCTCTGCAGGCTGAAACAGGCTTGGATACCTTGACTTGGCTTACCCTTACACTTCACACATTTGCTCGAGTCTCAGAGGCAGAGAAGTGCAGCGGTTAGAGCACTCGCCTTACAACCGTGAGACCTGTGTTCGAATCCGGGCAGGTCAGGGCGAAACCTTGGGCAAGTTTCCTTGCACACATGCCTAATAATAATCCCTCAAAAAAAAAATCATCATTTCAATCCACGACTGTGTGTGGGACACTGCTGTGCGCAATTGACTGCCGTGTTTCACCCACTAATATACAGTCAATTCACTTTACCATATATTCCGTGAAGCGCTTTGTCTAGAAGACGTGAAAAGCGCAATATCAAATGCAAGAATTATTATTGCTATTGTAGAGAAAGCAACATGACCGACAGGGTGAAGAGCAACAATAACAACTTGCATTTCCATAGTTCCCTCCGTGCCGGGCGGCTTCTCAGAGCGTCTAAAAGGGAGCAAGATAAAAAAGGGGCATGTGATGAGATATCAATCACTCTCTTGACTCCAGTGCCCTCTTCACGTCTTCTAGGTGTCTCAAAGTGCTCCACAGAATATACTTTCAAGTGAATTGACTGTATACTTTGTGGGCGAAACGCGGCAGCCAATTACGCACAGCAGCGTCCCCACAAACCGTGGATTGAAAATTATCAATTTATTATTGCTTTCTTTTCGAGGGATTACTATCAGGCATGTGGAGTAAGGAAACTTGCCCGAGGTTTCGTCCTGTTTGGAATTGAACCAAGGTCTCTCGGTTGTAAGGCGAGCGCTCTAACCATTGAGCTACAGGGCTCCACATATCTTCAACCTAATGGCGCAATATATTATTGCTAAGCAGACTACAAAGCGGGTATATTATATTCTTAGTCGGGCGAATAACGAAATCCTGATGTGCAACAACGCTCTGCAGTCTGTGATATACAACTTCAATCTGCTTCTCGAAACATATTGACAAGAGCAACCCATCAGTAATTGCAGCTGGGCCACAATCCGAAACACGCCGAAGAATTTGCGACGTGCGTTCGCGAGGCTAGTTTCTGTTGAGTAACGGCACAGAATTGCGTTCCAGCGAAATTGCTTTCATAAACCTTATCCTAACAAGCAAACATGTGGTCGCTTTTTACACAGGAGTCCTGTGTGAGGAATGTGATACAAGGGCGTGCCGCGCTTTTTTCTTGACTGAAGTTTAATGAAAAGCAGCCCATCAAATTTTGCACCATTAGTGGATTAGAAATCATTCTCGAGCAAAGATACTTTCACTGGTAATTGCCACGGAGTCAGGCATGCTAACTGGATGCAGATTTTCCATTCGACGGGCAATTTACTTTGCAAACAATGTGGTAACAGGACCCCCAACGCCACCCCCACCCCCCTCCCACCACCACCGTTCATGTGCAGCCATCTCCTGCTGCGTGTGTTGTCCAATTTGCGAGCTGTAAAATTTCACCTTCAGTGATAAGCCGCTACATCGAAAGTATTTGTTTGTACCTCTTTAATAATAATAATGATCCTTGCGTTTGTTACAGCTCCTTATCACGTTTCTTGAGACGTCTCAAAGCGCTTCGCAGAATATACCATCAAGTAGATTGACTGCGTATTTTGTGGGCGAAAAGCGAGAGCTAATTGCGCACAACAGGGTCCCGCAAACAGTCATGGAGTGAGTGACTAAATTTGATCAGGATAGTGTGCAGAATTAGATCTGTTAATTATTAGGAAGTCTGAAAGACAGCAACAAAATTAGATTTGTATAACGCCTTTCATGAGGATGTCACAAGGCGCTGAAAGAGGCAGGCATTGGAATAGATGCAGTGTAAAGGAGGTTTGGCGAAAGATTGCAGAATTGAGATTAAAAGATCAGCAAAGATCTAGTAATTTGAGACCGTCTCAAAACACTTTGCAGAATATACTGAGAAGTGTTTTGGCTGTGTATTTTGTGGGCGAAGTGTGGCAGGAAATTTTTATTTACTTTATACCTCCTCTAACATGTCTGTTTGAAAACAAGTTCTGGATTGCCCTCAACCCTATCACTGGGTTTATCACAATATGTTATGCCACAGTAAAAATCCCTCCTGCCAGCAGTTGATGTGGAGTGCTTAAATGAACTTTTTAGCACTTTGTAAATCTAATGTGTAACAGCCCAATTTGTATGGAGTCCTGTCGTGTGCTGATTAGGGTGCTCGCCTCGCAAGCAAGAAAACCTTGGGTTCGATTCCTGGACAGGACGAAACCTTAGGCAAGTTTCCTCACTCCACACATCCCTGTTTACCTGGCAGCAACTGGGAACCTGGTTGTTAGTGGATGCCGGGTGGATTGCTTTTCCGGGGGGTTATAATCCCATTGAAATGCAAAAAAAATTATTAATTATTCGGTCACTTCAATCCGCGACTGTTTGTGGGACGCTGCTGTGCGCAATTGGCTGCCGTGTTTCGCCCACAAAACATACAGTCAATTCACTTTACAGTGATTTCTGTGAAGCTCTTTGAGATGTCAAGAAAATGTGATAAAGCTCCATTAATCAACTGCGAGGATTATTATTACTATTGCTTGGTAATAACTCGCTAAAAAAAAAGTGGTTGTTCAATCCACAACCATTTGTGGACGCTGCTGTGAGCAATTGGCTGCCACTTTTTGCCCGCAATCAATTCACTTGACAGTGTAATCTGTGAAGCGCTTTGAGACGTCTCAACGAAGTGGTAAGGCACTCTATCGAAAGTGAGGAGTATTATTGTGATTATCATCAGCCACTCTGAGACCAGTAATAATAATAATATAATAAATAATAATCCTTGCATTTGATATAGCGCTTTTCACGTCTTCTAGACGTCTCAAAGCGCTTCCAAGAATATACTGGAAAGTGAATTGACTGTGTATTTGTGGGTGAAATGCGGCAGCTAATTGCGTACAGCGGCGTCCCCACTAACAGTCATGGATTGAAATTACCAATTTTTTTTTTTTTTTTTGGGGGGGGGTGGGATTAATTATTGTTAGGCGTGTGGAGTCAGGAAACTTGCCCAAGTTTCGCCCGGACCTGCCTGGATTGGAAATAGGTCTCACGCTTGTAAGGCGAGTGCTCTAACCACTGAGCTACAGGACTCCAATATCATGGGCATCGCCACCCGCATAGCTCGCCGACTGTTTTGAAGATAAGAAAACTCTTCTGCTGCTTTGCCAAGGAATTTTCCGCTTGTCTGAAGTTCCCGTAAATCGAAGTTATGAACGGCTCACTTGCAAAGTGCCGCCCGCGTTATTGAGGCAGCGTTTGCACTCGAGAAAGAAAACAGCACATTACATGTATGCAATGTGCAGTTGTCTGCAGGTTAAATGTCGGTCTGCAGGGTAAATTGATTATCCCGAATTTGTTTTGGCAGGCCACGAATCACAAATTCACTCCAAACCGGAAAAGGGATTATTTTTAATAATTCCAGAAATTTAAGGCTTCCGAATCGAAAGATTTTTAAGGCCTTGGATTTGAGCCTTCGCTTTCTTAAAAAAAAAGTTACATAAATAATAAAATATTACTATTCTTCTCGCGTGTCACGTTTCACAAACAATTAAGTTCCAAAAGAATGCGTTACTTCGAAGTGCAGTGTTAGGTTGATGCAGCCCATACCATACTTGACACGAAAGGCGCTATAGAAATGTAATTTAGTTGCTGTTGTTCTTGTCGCTTATGAGTCAGGAGGTTGTTGATCCAAGTCCTACGTCAGTGGCTTTGGGTTCATTGTACCCTGTCACTCCAGTTCAGTGTTGGGGGAGGGCCGTTACTTTTGGAGATACTGTCTTTCAAGCAATACAATAAACTGAAATCGCATCTGTCTTGTTGAAAAGTCTGTTAAAGATCCCGCGACCCTATTCATAAACGGGATGGGCGGTTCTCCTGGGGTCTTGTCAAAAAGCGCTCCACAGAGGAAAGAAAAAAAATAAATTAATGGCTGTTCGTGGGTCATTGCAGTGTGCAAATCTTTCTGATGTGTTTGCCAGTCATAACAATTCACCGAAAATTTCTCCGACGCTTAATAAAGCGCTGTGTCAAATACTAAACACGCCACAATCTGCAGAGTGAAATATGACTCCCAATTAATCTGTGGCTTTAGTTTTTTTGGCCAGGAGAGACCAGAGGCCATTAATTCCGCCAGTTTTTAGCCTGGCAGCCCACATTGCGAAAATCAGTGTTGGGAATACACAGAATTGTGAACAAAATTCTTTGATTCTGTCGTAGGTTAGGAGCCCGGGTCCAAATTTCCCGGTTTCCTCGTTTAAAGCTGCAGAAAAAAAAACGCAGCTTCCCGATCTATGATGTAAAGTCAAGAATGATTCCGCAGGTCTGTGCAATCTTAAACCTTCAGACAAGAGAATGCGACGGGCTAAGACTGGGTGAAAGTCGTGGACTCCCATACAATTCGCGCAATGATTCCTTGCCTAGAGAAACCTCTCTTATCTACTCATGTCAGGCGATAGTGATGCTGAAATGTAATAGAATAGATTGGATGTGGAGAGAAACAAAATCTACACTTGACACTGTAACATGTACTGGAATGTCTTGTTAACCATTTGCAGACGACTTTTCCTGCAGCACGAGCCAATACCATTGCAACCGTCAATTCTCCCGGGTGCTCAACATTTATCACGTGTGGACAATCAAGGACTGGCGTGACAACTGTGTGCTGAGCAAAGGCGGTCGGATTCTGAACTGCTGTCGTACAAAAGGCAGAACCCAAAACCGTTCTAAAGTGTAATCAAATACTTTATATGAGGGGCTTAGGGAGTTGGGTGGGCAGAGGGGGGGAGGAGAAGGAGGGTTGAAAGCTTCAAGCGCAGATGCAGATAATTTAATGTTCTCTGTGGTTCCCAGTCGTGTGGGGAGCATGGGAAAGCCGGCTAAGGAATTGTTCGTTGGTGTAACTTACGCTGTGAGATCGGCACCCTGCAGTCTTTGCCTGTGAGAGTTTGGAAAAAACTGCCGAGTTTTGCCTTCTGAGGATTTTACCGATCTATGATATAAAGTCAAGGAATTTCTTTTTCGATTCTGCTCCCAGCAGATTAAATAAAGCAAAGCCTATGAACTGCGGTGAAGATTTTGCAGGTTGTGGCGAGCCTTCAGCCATTCTGCCTCCACCCTATGGAACTGGGTCCTGCCTCACTACCACCCTTTGCCTCCTTAACAGCCCACCTCCATGCCCTCCTCTTCAACTGCGCTCTCGATCATCCTTCTGTGACCTGCTAAAACCTTTACCAACATGCCCGCTCCCTCTGAGACTCAGTGGCCATCGGCAGTCAAGCCTTCAACCTTACTGAGCCCACTCTCTGGAACTCCATCCCAGAACCTCTCCACCTCACCTCCTCCCTTGCCTCTGTCAAGGCCCATCTCAAGAGCTTCCCCTTTCCCCTTTGGTCATCCTCCCACCCCCTAACCCTTTTGATCTCCAACCCTCTTGATTCCAACCTCCAGTAGGGGTGCAAACCCTTGACTGTCCAACGCCTTAGGACATCCTCCCCACATGAAAGGCACTAGCTATATGAATCCAAAATGTGAAAATGAATGGGATGTGGTACAGGCTGGTTGGTGCTTGCTGAGTGGAGGGATCGGGCAGGTTTTAGTAGGTCACAGAGGGTTGAGGCAAGACAAGGAAGGGCTTTAAAAGTGAGGACAAGGATCTTGGAACAAAAATCTTTTTTTTCTGCTCATATGTGTGGAACTATATATATTTATATATATATATTGTATATAAAGTATATATATTTGGAGTCCTGTAGCTCGGTGATCAGAGCACTTGCCTTACAAGCGTGAAACCTGTGTTTGAATCCAGGCAGATCAGGGCGAAACTTGGGCAAGTTTCCTTACTCCACACACCTAACAATAATCCCTCCCACCCAAAAAAAAATAAAATTGGTCATTTGAATACATGACTGTGTGTGGGGACGCTGCTGTGCGCAATTAGTTGCCGCGTTTTGCCCACAAGTATACAGTCAATTCACTTTCCAGTATATTATGTGAAGCGCTTTGAGACATTTAGAAAACATGAAAAGTGCTTTAACAAAATGCAAGGATTATTATTATTTTACACACACACACACACACACACAGCGATCTTACGCAGGATAGCGTCTTGTGGCAGAGGTAAGTGAGATATATGAAATGCTCGGGGTGAGTTACTGCGATCTGTATATCTCTCTCTCTGTCTCTTTCATCTCTAACAGCGATGAGGGGATCTACCCAGTCCATCACATTGACACCATGAACTTGCCAATGTGGGCAATGGGTCCCACGTCATCGAAAGGCACGGCACCTTGTCAACACTGCCTCACCCCTGACTGACCTGCTTCAAAAGACAAGGGCTCCAGTTCCCGTGGGAGACTTTGATTATCCATTAACACTGGAAATCGGACTCCTGTCCCTGACCAGAGGTACCATCCTGAAAAATAATCAAATCCCCGCGCCGGGCACAGCAATAACAGCCAGGATTAGTAACGCTTCCAACATCTGGATCAAAGGCCTTTTTTCCTAAGCGATGCTGTGGAATTTAATTTCGGATTCTTGTTATTATCCGTATCCAAGAGACCATTGTTTATTGTAATCGAATCCCCCCCACCCACTACCAAACCCATCCACCCACACTCTCCCCTACCCAGGCGAGCTCTAGCAACAAACCCTTTAAACCGCGCGAGGAATCCCTGAATGTGTGTTTGCAGCAGTAAAGATAATTAATTTTGCTCTTCAGAATAGGGATTTGCAGGCAGAAACCTGAACCGGCTGTTTTTGTTACGGTTCAGAGCAACCGATGGGGCTAACAAAGGTCTAGATCTTTTTTTTTTGTGTATGTTTGTGTGTGTGTTTCTCCCTCCCTCTATCTCTCTCTCTCTCACAAGCGCTCTTTCCCACAACTGTTTCTTGCTCTTCCCTACCTCTGCAACCTACTGAAGCATTATCAACCTGTCCGCTCCCTCCACTTGGCGGGCACTGGCCAGCTCCATGTCCCCTAGCCTGCTCGCTCCACCTTTGGCGGTGGTCAGTCCTTCAACCTCTCTGCCCCCAACCCTGTGGAACTGCATTTTTGAGTTCTTTCATTTAGTTCTTCGCTGAAGATGGACTGCCGGGACCGGAACCAACGAGGTTGCAAGACAGTAACTGACCCCACAGCTGTTTTGCACGCAAATCATTACTATCCATCTTACCAAAGAGACAAGGCTCTTTTAGTAACTCGTGGGACATGGCTGGTACTTACTATTTTGAGTGTCTAGACTAGGTTGGGCTCAGTCACGGTAAGATTTAAGCTTTTTGGTCTCAAAGGAGGTAACCAACAACAGGAGCTGAGGACTGGCAATCACATGTTCAATAAAATAAGGCATCTTTCAGCTCGAGGGACATTAAATCCTTGGGGGCAGAATGCCCATCAAACTTCTTGGATGAGGAGGCTGGGTGCAGCACACAGTGCACTGAAAGCAGTAAGATTTCCGCAATAATGGGAATGGGAAACACAGGAAACGTAAGACGTGATTATTCTTATGACATTCTTATAATCACAGACACTGGGTGTCACTTCAATGCTCCGCCAACAACAAAGCCAATGTATTTTTTGCGTTCCAATTCCTCATAAATAAATCCAACTAAAACACCAGCAGAATTCCCCCACTTCGGAGAAGGGTGTCAGATCAATCTGAGCAATTCTCTGCAGTGGTATTCTTCGCTGTTCCAGTTATAGGAGGATATATCATTAGTCCTAAGTTTCGCTGGTATAAAGCTAGACATGAAAAGCGAAGGAATACACAGCAGAAGATGCTTCCAAAGATAATCTTGTATCAACTAAAAGTTACAAAGCCGTTTAGAACTGAAATCATTTTCAGATTTATTCGCGAGGAACTAGAGAAGAGAAGATTATAAGGGGGTGTGGTGCGGGGGAATTGAGAGCATCTTTAAACTGTAGAGGCACTGACAGAATGTGTGTGTAACTTGCAGAAACATAACCTTTATGGATTTTGCCGATGTGGGGGGATGGAGGGGGCCTGATGGAGGGAGCATGATGGAGGGAGCCTGATGTGGCCTGTGGGCTGCCAGTTGGACTAGGAAAAGTACACTTGTCAGTAACAAGTCTTTAGGGTAATGAGAGATTAAACAGAAAAGCTGTCTCCCTCTTTCCACAGGGTAGAATCGAAGAGTAGATATCCATTTAAAGTAGACAAGTCTGCGTGAATTAATAACTAAAATAATAAATCTAGATGAGCATCTGGTTAGGAGTGGGATTTAATAATATAAAGGGGGTGGGGGGTTGGTAGGGGGGCACGGCATTGACAATGATTTACTGGGTTGCAAGATAACTATGCTATGCTACTGGCACCAAGAAAATGTCATGTGCGCCGAGCGAATAAAGAAGACAGGTTTTTGAATAATATACCAAGAGTGTTCATCCAAAAGGTGGCTTCAACTTGACCTTCTTTGGAAATTGAGTAGAAGTTACAGCAAAACGTTCACTCCACAGGTGAATAAACAACTGCGAGAGACAACACTAAGAGCTTGTGATAGGAAGGAATGTCGATATACACGAAGCAGGACTAGATTGGCCAAGCGTTCTCTCTCTCTCTCTCTGTTTTGTTTTTAAGGATGTTCTGCACTTTCTTCCGATGTGATTTCAAAGCAATATTGACAAGAAACAGACCAGAGACGCTGGCTTGGATCGGAGAACTGGTGGCTGTTTGCCATCGACAATCATATTTTGTTTCAGCTGTAATTATGATTAATCCGAGGCACAAACTGAGGGCCACCACGAAAGAGCAAACGCGACGTAGGTCAAAGAAATTTGCTTTTCCCTAGCCCAGAGGCAGGAATCAACATTAATCTATTAAAAAACAAACAAAGCGGTTTTCAACGACATTCAAAAGTATTTAGCGCAATGGATTTAAGCGGGGAGCTGAAAGAGCAATATAATGCAGTGCTGGGGGAGGTGCCGTCCTTTGGATGAGATATTAACTCAAGATCCTGAAAGTGCAGAACATCTGCAGGAGGCTTCAGGTTAAAGATCCCATGGCGCTATGTGTAAAGAGAAGAGAGTCTCTCACTCCCAGCGTCCTGGCCAACAATCCCCTACCACCCACCCACCCCTCCAAAAATAATTGGTCACTTATTCCATGGTTGTTTGTAGGACGCTGCTGTGTACAAATCAGCTGCCAAAACCACCTACAAAATACACATAGAATACACTTTACGGTGTATCCAGTGAAGCGCTTTGAGACATCTCGACGGCATAAGGAGGCAATAATGTAAAATGTATAGAGCGGAACCAGAAACTGCTTCTAGGAATAGAATTATTATTGAAGCAATAATTGCAAGATGGGATTTCAAAGGGCAAAGAAGCCAAAAAGATATTTTTCTAGGCATTGCCCTGGAATAGTGAAGATAACTTGAAGACTTGCATGGGTTGTAGGGAACGAAGATTATAAGACAAATGAAATATTAAACGATTTTCCTCTTGAGGAATTTTTTTTGTTCCTCAATAGAAAACAATGGAAGGCTACGGGGGGGCCATACAAATTCATGCAGAAAATGTAGCTTTGTGCTGAAATGGCCGTTCAAAGCCTAAAGTGATTGAATATTTATAAGGCGAAATGGACTATGTAGAATTCTTCCAGGAATACACGGGGAAATGAATGAGAATCTTTGACTGAAAGCATTTTGTTCAGTTCCAGTGAAAGAGTAATCTCACACCATTGGAAGCTAGCTAGTTAATGTCCCATTTTTTTTGGAAAAAGTTTACAAGTGTGAACCCGGGAATGGTAGGTTGGTGAACTTGACACAAGCCTATATGAAAGAAGCACTCTAAAGGCATTTGATGGGGAGGGGAATAGCTCTAACTTCAAGCTGATGGAAGTTTATGGAAGGCAGATCACAGCTATAAATCTATCACAAATCTTTGAGGATGAAGGGGAATTGGGATGTTATTACATTATAAGTTCTCCTCTTAGAAAGCTGTGTCACAATGCAACTTGTGGGTGAATCTGACAGCAAATTTGCACTCAGCAATATCTCACAAACAATTTTATCTGGAGGCTTGCGGGCTAGAATACTGCGAGTAATTCCTTTCTCTTTCCGAATCGCCTCTTTGGGATCTTTATACTGTACTTGGAGCGTGGCTTAACATCTCAGCCAAGGGCACCTGCACTTGAATAGCAACAACAGTTTACAGTTATACAACACCTCTCACATCGAGAGGGTGGCTCAAAGCTCTTAATGGGTCAGGACATTGGGACTGCTGCCTGTCAATGCATTAGACTTTCTTGAAGCAGGAGTTTGGCTGTCTCACACACTTCAAACAAAGCGACGCTGGAGCGGAGGAGACGACTGAAGTTAGGGAGCCAGGTTTGGCTAATCCCAACAGTGTTGGAGTTAAGTTGGGCAAGAATCATTGATTGACAGCACTTCACTGTTTAGACACCAAGCACAGGGCAAAGGCCAACAAGTCACCACCCTCTCCCTGGCCCTCTCCCTTGCCTCCTTCAAGACCCACCTCAAGACCTTCCTCTTCTACCGCACCTTCGGTCATCCTCCCAACTCCAACCCCTCCTTGCCCTCCACTCCTTTTGACCAGCAAGCCCCAGCTCAGGTGTAAACATTTCCCTATTTAGCACCTTGGAGCATCCTCACGACATTTAGGCTCTATCTATAAACGCAATTTCTTATTATTGGTGATGTTGACATCTCATGCACTGCTCTTGTGCTTAACCATGAAGAAACCTGGCCTGATCTCCACCTAATTAACAGTAACAGAGATACAGAGTGCTGGATATTGTAGGCGAATCTTGTGAAACATCTCCCTGTATCAAAATCAGAAAGTACTGAAAAGTGGCTGCCAAGTTTAGAGGAGTTGGTGAACAAGTGCCTTTTCCAAACACCTGGAAAACAGCAACATGTATGTACATCGTGCCTCTCACACAGAGTAGCGATCCAGAGCGCTTGACAGTGGCGCAGTGCAACACCAAGCCTGGGGGAGGCAGGGGTGACGTTAGGCAAGGTTGAAGAGGAAGGTCTTCAGATGCCACCTGAAGATGGGGAGGAAAGGGGCAAGGCGGGGGGATAGAGGAAGAGCTGTTCCAGAGTTTCGGAGCATAGTGGCTGATAGTGTAGCTGCCACTGATGGTGGAACGGAGGGCACGGAGGACAAGCAGGAGGCAGGAGCCAGTTGAGCCGTGGCAACAGGTAGTGCATTGGGAAGTAAGCAGGCCAGAGAGGTCGGGGGTACCATAGCATGTAGAGATTTGGAGACGAGCGTGAGCCGAATTTAGGTAGAGAATGAAAATGGGAGACCAGTGTCCTGGGAGGAACTCTGTAACCTGGCAGGACAAGGATCAGATTCCTGTAAACTTGCTTCAGTTCCTATGTGTGGAATGTGTAATGCTGGAGGAAGGTTGGTGGCAAGAGAATGAGAGTTCCCCCAGGAACCAGAACTGCAATTTTCTTTTAACACTTCGCTGTTTTCTGAGAGCAAAAGTGGTGTTGGCGGGAGATCAGAGACACGTAGAAAAGTGATTCATCTCTTTGCATCCAATTCTGGTTGGGTTTTGCGCTGGAAACTCCTCTTAGAGTTTGTGTGTGTTGCGTGCGCGTGTGTGCGTGTATGTGTGCGTATGTGCGTGCATGTATGTGTGTGTGTGTGTGTGTAACAAGACACCGTGAAACCAAGTGTTTTTACTGAATCAAATTGCATTGTGCAACAAATATACCCCAGAGGAAAGCAGACACACACTGATGCCTCTGACAGATGCTACAAAACCACATACACACACACACAGACACACACACAAAAAGAACAAGTAATAATAACAACCCTTGCATTTGATTTAGCGCCTTATTCCATCGTAGAGACATCTCAAAGCGCTTCACAGAATACTTTACAGTGAATTGACTATGTTTGTTTTGGGTGGGGGGGGAGGGGGGGTTAATGCGACAGCCATGTACACACAGCAGTGCTCCACAAAAAGTCATGGTTCCAGTGACCCGTTTTATTATTATTACTTTCAAATCAATAAAAAAAATTTGGAGGGATTGTTGCCCCTGGAAGGCGATCCGCCAATCGACTAACAAGATTCCTACTTGGTTCTGGTTAAAGAGAGAATTGATTTCTTCAGCAGAAATCAACACTTTTTCTACAATAATAATAATCCTTGTATTTGAGAGAGCGTTTTTTTCACATCCTATCGACGTCTCAAAGCACTTCACAGAATATACTGTAAAGTGAATTGACTGCATATTTGTGGGCAAAACGCGGCAGCCAATTGCGCACAGCGGCGTCCCACAAACAGTCGTGGATTGAAATGGCCAATTTTATCATTGGGTTTTTTTCTGGCTGGATTATTATCAAGCGTGTGGAGTAAGGAAACTTGCCCAAGGTTTCACCCTGACCTGCCTGGGTTCGAACCTAGGTCTCACGCTTGTAAGGCGAATGCTCTAACCACTGAACTACAGGAGCACACATGCCTCTTTCACAGCGAAAGTTCATGTTCCATTGACAGCTGCACTTCACAAATGCAGAAACAAGTTAAACATTGTAACTCTAGCCTTGTGATTTCCTCTTTGCCCTCCCACTCCAAGCTTAAAACCTCCATAAGCTTCTCTCTGTCCATTTATGCCATTAGTTTTGCTCACTGTGTATGTCTAGTGAACCTGGAAACGAGTGAGTGAGGGGAGTGAATTTAGCCCTGTGTGATGTGGGAGATAAATAACACACAAAGTAAATCTGCACCCCCACCTCTAAATCTTCTCTGAACACAAAGGCACCAATTTCTGACCAACTAGGGGTTAGCAATGCAAATCATAATTCTCAAAGCAGCAAAGCGGTGTAGCATATTAGTATCACTATTAATAAAACAGGGATCTTATGAACGAGTTCTTCCCCAGACTGTTTCATTTAGGGCTTTCCTGCTAGAATTCTTTAACTCTTCAGAAACAGTTTGCCAAAACAGAGTAAATGCACTTACCTCACTCTCCTCTTCTCTGTCCTGTTCAAGGTAACCCTGGCCAGATTCATATCCACTGCTGACTCCCAGTATAATAAACACCAGCATAAAACAACACAGAGGATACTGCAATCTCCTAGAGACTTTGCCTTGAGGAGGCACATTGCTTAAGTAAAGATGCATTATTGCTGCTATTATATATATTGTGTATATATATATATTTTTAAACTCTTGCAAGGTGAATTGATGGTTGGATCCAGTTGCTCTGAGAGGTACTTTTGGAAGGAAAGGGTTAAACAAACAAACAAAAAAAAAATCCAGCCTTTGAAACGAAAATTGCTGAAACCGGGTTGAGTTCCAGTGAAAACTCCCCCAAAAGCGTTCAGATTCCGTTGTTATTGTTTCAGGATGAAATGAACAAGAGGCGGTAGCAGCGTTTTGTGTTAATAGCGTTGGAATCCTGTGCCTTTTAATATGGCAACACTTAAACATGGGTGAGAGGGATAGAGACGTCAGAAGGTAGGATAAGCTATAAACTGCACGGAGAGAAAGAGGGAGAAGAGAGAGAGAGAGAGAGACTGGATGTTTAGAGGGGGCGTGTTTTTTCTATTGGATTTTTCCCCATTGACTGAGGCAATATAATTCCCTCGATCCCAAAAATATGTGAGAAGCGTGTCAGTGCAAAACACACACACACACACAGAGGCGAGTTCAAGAACACAGAGAACTTGCAAAGAGATTTAACTGTTTCCAAGCCTCTGCCTTAACTCATTCCTGACGCCCCAAAGAAAAACAGCTTCTGTCTGCCACAAAGTGTCTTTAAAGATTGATTTTCGGTGTGGTGGAGGTGGTGAATATTTTAAATAATAATATTAATCATATTAATCACAACCATCATAATAATAAACCTTTGATTTGATACAACGCCTTGCTGATCACATTGTCGCGAGACGTCTCAAAGTGCTTCACAGGATGTACTGTAAACTGGTTTAACTGTATTTTTTGGTGGGTGAGTGGATTGTACAGTTATTGTTAATGCAGTTTAATAATTGGATCTGAAATATAAGCTTGACTGCCTTGTTAATACATGAAGCAAGGTGTGCCAGTTCAACTCAGTTGGTAGAAGGTTAGGTTTGGTTTGAGCGCATGCAAATGAATCTAAAATGACGCTCAACGGCTAGGCAGGGTGTTCGTAGCTGGACAAGAGGCGGGAGAGGTTACCAGACCGCAAAGTTAAATGGCAAGCTGTGCGGTTTTAGCTGGTTAGATTCTAGCTGTGCATAACGCACATGGTGTCCTTGTCTCTTGCCAACCTGGCCTCTCGCCAGCCTGCGCCCTTATATTAGGTAAGCGGGATGTGTGCCTCCAGGGTGTATGAGCGCATTTCATTCTAACAATCCATCTCTGGAATTTCCAAGTATACTGGAAAATCTTAGTTTGGTTTAGAGACTCTAAAGCAACCATGACGGGTTTCACTATGTGTCAGATGTCAGACAATCGGGCTGACTCTCCCCCACCCCGCACCCCCCCCCCCCCCCCCCACACACACACACACCCCACCAAACAAAAATCTACATTTCTCAAAAAACAGAACAGAAATGGCTGGGATCGCTCAGCAGGTCAGGCAGCATCTATGGAGAAAGGAAAGCGAGTCCACGTTTCGGGTCCACGAACCTTTGTCAGAACTGGTATACATTTCACAATTTAACTTCTGAAACTGCACTGTCACATCAGACTAGGCAATGAGTTCAGAATCCTGCATAATGGGGAGCGAATAAGAAACAGTCCTGTCTATTGGAGTGCAACTGAATGGATCACATCCGCAGTGAGGTGATGCACTGTATGACTTGTGGCATCAGCATTTTTCATTGCACAAGAGGTTTGTTGGACCGGTTCTTGTGATTCATCTGTTCATGAGTTAGAAATCTTTTTTAATTAGTAGCGCAAATATATGTATACATTTTTTTGCAATTCTGCAACCAACCCAGCGCTGGGTGTCCGCAGAGAAATCATTGATCAATGTCTGGTCGAAAAATTCCTTACGAAGGGTGAAGCAGAAATTCCTCAAAACATGAGTTATACAAACTGAAGGGAAGCACTCCTATTTCGTTGGTAGCTTATTATCTTGCGTGGACAGCCTGTTAGTTGCTTCAAATTGAAAGACCTGGGTTCAATTCCAGCAAGTCGAAATCTTGGGCAAGTTTCCTTACTCCACACACTTAAAAACAAAACAATAATAAATTGGTCTTTCAATCCACGACTGTTTGTGGCACAATCGGCTGCCGCGTTTCGCCCACATATATACAGTCAATTCACTTTATAATATATACGGTGAAGCGCTTTGAGACATCTAGAAGATGTGAAAAGCGCTATGTCCAATGCAAGGATTAATATTACGTGTCTTTTCCTCCCTCTATTTCTAGTTCAGTCTCGAAACACAGATTCTGTCTGTCGTTTGAATTAGCTGCTTTCATCTTTTGGACTCGGTCTCAGTCAGAAGGTTGTGCGTTCAAGCCCCTCATGAGGATTTGAAATTACATTGTCTAAGCTGATGCTCAAGTGCAGTGTTGGGGGAGCGCTGCATTGTCGGAGGTGATGTCTTTCGGAGGAGATGTTAAACTGAGGTCCCATCTTGGCTGCCCGGATCCCACAAAAAGAGAAGGAAGTTTTCTCCCTGTGTCCTGGTTGATAATCTGCCAAACACAATTGGTCATGGCTGTTTGTGGGAAATTGCTTGTGTGCAATCGGTTGCTGTGTTTCTCCCACAATATTAAAGATACCTTGTGCGGATGTGTAAATATTAAACTAAGCCACATCAATCGGTTTTTTTTTGTGGACCCAAAACATACAATGCTAATAATAATAATAAACAATTAAAATAAAACGTGCACTAACTTAATCCGGTCCATTTCCCCGAGCTGTTTGCTTCTCAGAATGTATAGCATGAGCTGACGCCATTACTCTTATCATTCATCAGTCACCCAAGGTACTGTCTGTTCTTTGTGTGGTCTAACCCTGAACCACAGACATTCGCATCAGCCAAAAAGGGTGGGTTGCCAATGTACGTTGCATCCTTAGACCAAGAACCTGGAGATTTCATTTGATTTGTACCAGAGGCTTTCCTTTTTGGGCATTTTTACTGCGTAATGTGATGTGTCCCTTCCCCTCAGGAGGAAAATAATTTGAGAGAAGAGGACATGGCAGAACACATTGTACATAGTCTGTTATATTGGCAGGATACAAATGGGTCAACTGGCCATTGTTTATGTTGTGGTTTCTTTGTGCCCCGCACCCCCCACCTCCCATCCCACCCCCCTCACCTCCCTTATTCTACCCCACCACCCACCCAACCCCCGACCCTAGTAAAATCCTTGAATTGACTTTGAGAGAAATGCAAGAATAGCAATCGTGACTCCAGGGGATCTAAATACCGACTAGTTGTCTTGTTTTCCTTCCGGCCTTAAGTTTAACATTGAAGGCGCGGTCGAAGTTGGAAAAGCAATGCTGGGTGTAGGGTGAGCGAGAACATCCAGTGAAACCTGAGGGAAACTTGTACAAGAAATGTACGAGGTTAGGCCTCAGCTGGAGTACTGGGTCCATTTCTGGTCACCACACTATAGAAAGGATGTTAAGGCATTGGAAAGGGTGCAAAGAAGGTTTACTAGAATGGTACTAGGATTGAGGGACTTAAGTTATGGGGAAAGGCTAGATAGGCTGGGTTTATTCTCTTTAGAGCAGAGGAGGTTGAGAGGAGACCTAATAGAGGTTTATAAAATCATGAGGAGATTCGACAAGGTGAATAAGGAAAAAATGTTTCAACTGGTGGGCGAATCTGTGACTCGTGGTCACAGATTTAAAATAGTTTCAAAACGAAGAAGAGGGGAGCTGAGGAGAAATTTTTTTCACTCAGCGGGTTGTTCGAATCCGGAATGCATTGCCTGAAACGGTGGTGGAGGCCAATTTGATAGCAGCTTTTAAAAAAGAATTAGATCTTTACTTAGGAAGAACAGCTCTGTTAGCTTATGGGGAGACAGCTGGGCAGTGAGATTGAGTTGCTCTTTTTAAAGAGCCGACACAGACTAGATGGGCCGAACGGCCTCCTTTTGTGCCGTAAAATTCTATGATTCTATGAAATGACGCCTTCATCATCCTCTGGATAAATAGTTCTAGAAACGTAAGCCAAGCGCAGAGTACAGATAGATTAAACTATGCCCTGTTTCCCTTTAGATACCCAATGAATCGAAATATGCTGCCATGTGTGTTGCTGTGTCTATCGTCTGAAAAAAAACACAACAAGATCTTGGTTTCAGTTCTAAGATCATAGAATCCTTGAATCTTACAGCACAGAAGAAGGGCATTTGGCCCATCATGCCTATACCAGTTCTTTGAAAGAGCTACCAACTACTCCCACTGCCCCGCTATCACCTTGTAAACCCGACAGATTTTTCCTTTTCAAGTATGTATCCAATTACCATTTGAAAGTTACTGTCCAATCTGCTTCCACCACCCTGTCAGGCAGTGCATTCCACGTCATAACTGCTTTCTGGGTCAAAAAAAATTCCACTTGTTTCCCCTTTGGTTCTTTGCTCATTTATCTTAAATCTGTAGCCTCCGGTTACAGACTCACCAGTCATAGGAAACAGTTATCTATCTCCTTTCTCATCATAAGGTTATATAAAATGTTACAGCATGGAAACTGGCCATTTAGCCAACTAGTCCTTGCCAAATTTATATTCCAAACAAGCCGCCGTCCTAGCCCTCCTCTCCTATTCCTCTCCATTTCCTTCTCCCTCATCTATGCTTTAAAATTCTCTCTTAAATACGTTGATGCTTTTTGCTTTAACCAGTGCCCTGTCTAGCAATCCCCCCAAATTATAATTGGTTACTCATTTCAAAGCTCTTTGTGGGATATTGCTGTACACAATTGTGCTGCTAAATCGTGTCTTCGAGCCGTATCAAAGCATTTCACCGAATACCTTGCAAAGTGAATTGACTGGGCATTTGGTGGAAGGAACGCGGCAGCCAATTGTATTAGAAAACATGGAAAGTGCGAGATCAAATGCAAAGATTGCTATTATTATCAGTGATGTACAATCGTATTATGATTGCTGTTCAAAACATCTGTGGTATATTAACACACTGATGCTCTGCTGTACATATTTCTGATTGCAAAGTAGCCACGAAATGGGATGACTTGTATTAGAATCCGGGATTAGTGGGCTGACATTTCAGCCCACAAATATGACAAGAAGTGTGTTGGGAAACTCCATAAATTTCACCCCACATTCCGCAATCTTTGATGGGAGATTGTGACATTGTCCTTTAGGAGAAAGGCTTTTGTAGTGGTGTTAATAATAATAATCCTTGCATTTGACATAACATCTTCGAGACGTCTCAAAGCGCTTCACAGAATATATTGTAAAGCGAATCGTCGGTACATTTATCTTGTTGGGGCTGTATGTACATGTGTGTGTGTGTGGGTGAGGGGGGGTGGGGGTGGGGGGCAGTGGAAGAAGTGGGGAGAAGGGAGGATAAAGAGAAAATAGTGCACCATTTAAAAAAACAATTGGGGTTTAAAGAAATACATGGATAACTGCATCAGGAAATCCATGCGATCCATTACACGTCTTTCCACACAAAAGCAAACCGCACTGATTCCTAATGAAAGGGCCAACCACAGCGTGTGGACGGACACAAGACAAGGCTGGCTTTAAGCCAACCTACTGAAGTCTCCTCTGTTTAAGTCTAGCCTTAAGTGCATCTTGGGTTAGTTAGTCAGTGCTTGGGAGTAGGAGGGGAGAGGGGAGGGTGGAGGGGAAGATGAAAAATTCCTTCTGAGGAATTGGATGGTTTTGAGTGGTTTCAGTGGTCTCGGAGGCCAGTGTTGGAAACCCATCCATCCGTTAATTAAAAGCACATCCTGCTGCAGCAAGAGAAATTCCAGAGTTCACGTATGAATTGCATCAATATCAGTCTGAAGCGGGTGGGTGCGTGTGGGGGGTGGGGGGGGGCGCAGAGTTTTAAACTAGTAGAAGAGACATTATTTCCACTGGATGGCTGAGTCAATAACTGGAGGGCAGTTACAAATGGGAATCAACAACAGAACAAAGAGAGAGAGGTAGGTTAGGAATTTTCTTCTCTTTTTTTTGGACACGAGGCGGAGGTTTGTTGGGACTTGGAATGCCCGACCTGGAACCTGGATTGAGGAAACATGTGTTTAAAAAAACAAAATTGAAGAGGGACTTGGGCCAAAATATACAACCACAACAACAGGCATTTATAATAATAAATAATAATAATAATCCTTGCATTTGATATAGCGCTTTTCACGTCTTCTCGCTCTAGACGTCTCGAAGCGCTTCACTGTATACTGAATTGACTGCGTATCTGTGGGCGAAACGCAGCAGCCAATTTCACGCAGCAGCATCCCTACCAACAGTCATGGATTAAAATGACCAATCTTATTATTGTTTTTTGTGGGAGGGATTATTAATAGGCGTGTGGAGAAAGGAAACTTGCCCAAGGTTTCGTCCTGACCTGCCTGGATTCGAACACAAGTCTGATGCTTGTAAGACGAGTGCACTAACCACTGAGCTACAGGACTCCGCAATACAGAGAGATAGAGAGGCAATGAGATTGGGACAAAACGGAAAGCTCACTTTCCAGGCACAAGACACCTCTTGCAAGCCTTCTGGTCAAATAAACTTCCAAGTTATACAGTGCGTCACCTCTTTTCCCCTGTTGTGTAGCTATCAATGCTACATATGTCTGTGCTGTAACCCTTAACATGCTGAACACACAGGGAGACAACTGAAGGAGCGTAAAATTTTAACGCACTGTATTTAAAGGAATCCTTCGATGTTCTGTTAGGGTTCACGGCCGTTTATTGGTGCGTCCCTGTACGCAAATTGGCTATCGTGTTTGGCAGCAAACAAAACACACAGTTGCTACACTTCACAGTAAATCATATGAAGCGCTTTGAGGCGTCCTCCTGAAGTTATCAAACGTAAGGTGTATTATTGTAACTTTAGCTTCCAGCCAGTCAAGTGCTCATGAGTTCTGTTTTTTATTCCTGTTGCTGTTCTCTACACTTGTTGCCACACTGCTGTGGAGGATGATGTTAAATTCACAGTCATAGGCACCGCTACTCACTGCAGACCAGTCTAATGCAGACCGTCACAAATGCATGTCAGATTTGTGGCTTGAATTACGCAGCGATCCTAATCCCCACCGCTCCACACATGTATCATCTCAAAAAGACCAGATGACTGGCTTCCATTTATATCTGAAAGAAAATCATTGAAATATTCGCTTATTTGTTTTCTCAGCCACCAAACTGATTGCAAAAGTTAGCGTTGAAGACTGCCAGAGTGTTGCCAGACTCCTGTACTTGGTTTCCGAGTTCAAGAACACATAAGACAACAAAACATTACGTGCGGACTTCACTGTTGGTTCCCGGTATGAGAAACGGATGGGGGGAAGTTAGGTGGGGAATAGTTTGACCCACCCAGTCACCTGGATGCATTGGTGGATATCTGAAGAAAAGAATCCTTGCATTTGATATAGCGCCCTATCCCGTTACCGAGATGCCTCAAAGCGCTTCCGTTTACATCCGAAATAATCTACTGTAAGATATTGTGACTGTACATTTTGTGAGTGACAAGAAAAGACTAGAAGGTCCGCCTCCAATCCAGTCGTTGTGTGAGCGGCCACACCCTAGTGTGGAGGGTAGACAAAGAAGGAAGAAGTTTGGTGAGTCTCTCTCTGGGCAAAATATTGAACAGCAACAGTGAGAATTCTGAGGTTTTGCACTAACAATAAAAACAGCCCATGAAACCTCAGAGGCTTATCTTGTGTCCACAACAACAATAAAAGCAGCAGCAAGAACTTGCACTTATATGGGATCCTTCACATAGTGTAGTATCCCAGAGGGATTAGTTGCGAGCTGGTAAAGGATTTGCGCATTTAAGATAAACGGAGCAGTAATAATAATAATAATTTCTTGCATTTGATTTAGCGCTTTTCACATCTTATCGACATCTCAAAGCACTTCACAGAATTTACTGTAAAGTGAATTGACTGTATATTTGTGGGCGATACGCAGCAGCCAACTGCGCAAGGCAGTGTCCCACAAACAGTCGTGGATTAAAATGACCATTTTTATCATTGTGCTTTTTTGGGGACAGATCATTATTAGGCGTGTGGAGTAAGGAAACTTGCCCAAGGTTTCGCCCTGATCTGCCTGGATTCGAACATAGGTCTCACGCTCATAAGGCGAATGCTCTAACCGCTGAGGTGCAGGAGTGAGTGGAGTCTGTCCCAATTACTGAAACTCCCGACAAGTAGAATCCATTTCCACTTGAGCGATTGCCTTATTAGTTAGAAAGTAAATAGACTCCCTTGGGCTTGTCCTGTCAACAACCACTGGACAGGATGTTGCTGTTAATTTCAACATATTGACCCCCACGCCAAGGTATAAGCAGCTCTAGCATTACAAATGTTATATGTCTCTCCTTGGCTTTCCCTTTGGGAAACACTAGTCTCTTGCTTGACGGTTCCTTATAACTCATCCCTAGTTGGCGATTCCTCACGTCTGAAAATATCAGGCTAATTAAGAATAAGAATCCTTACATTTGCTGTGGAGCCTTTCACTCCACAAAATGCTTCACCGGGCATACCAATGAAAGAAATGCCACCTTCTCCTCCATGTCAACTGAATAGAAATGGAGTGAGGCCTTCCTTCTGAAGAGCCTGCACTTCGACAGTGCTTACAATCACCTCCCTCCCTCCCTCCCTCCCTCCCTCCCTCCCTCCCTCCCTCCCTCCCTCCCTCCCTCCCTCCCTCCCTCCCTCCCTCCCTCCCTCCCTCCCTCCCTCCCTCCCTCCCTCCCTCCCTCCCTCCCTCCCTCCCTCCCTCCCTCCCTCCGACTCGGTGTCAGACGCTGCCCTGTATGAAGGGCGCTGTGTAAATGCAAGTTATCCCTTCATCTTTCAGAACTCTTTAGAAGTTCAGATCGCTGGCGAATAGCAATGTCCAGTTATCTCAAGTGTGGGGGAAAGTACGTAAAGAATCACGCCAGTAGGAAAGACAAAGGCCAACATCGAATTAACTGTGAGTCCGATGGGTAGCAGTACAGCAGTGAATTGTGTGGGCTTTAGGTATTCAACGTCTTTAAATGTCACTGTGTCCATTATTATTGGCTGAGTGGATCTGTTCTCTTGATCATTGCCAAAAGAAGTGGGTTTGTAACGACTGGTGGCAGAGTCTCAAGACTTTCCGTGACCTATATTTGAACATAGAAGAACCACTGTTTGCATTTCTTCTGCTCAATGGAACCTGATTTTCATAAACGCAGCCTAACACGGAGCTGGGAATGGTGTCAGGGAATCTGCTCTGTGTCTTGTAAATGTGAAAAACAGAATGACTTGCAGTAACCCCACAATTGAATTCCAATGTGAGTCAAACTCATTGAATGGTAGTAGCTCGCACAGCACCATTGGGAATCTTGGTGCTGACGTACAACCTAACGGCAAACTAGGCCTTGGTTAACATCTCCATCCTAAATCCTCTTATAATGCACTGCACCCCCAACCCTGCATACAATACAATGCAAAATTACATTTGTATAGTGACTTTCACGTTGGGAGGACGTCCCAAGGCGCTGGACAGTCAGGGATTTGGATCCGAGCAGGGGCGGAGGGAGAGGTTGGGATCAGGGATAATTGAGGACAGGGAGGGCAGAGGAAGGAATGGTTGAAGAGGAGGGTCTTGAAACGAGGCTTGAAGGAGGCAAGGGAGGGAGGGACTGTGGGATGGAGTTCCAAAGGATGGGGGCAAAGAGGCTGAAGGTTCGACTGCTGATGTTGGGGCTGGCCGGGCAGGGAGGATGTGGAGGCAGCCCAGAGTCTGCTGAGTGGAGGGAGCAAACAAGTTGATAAGGGGTCAACAGGTCAAAGAGATAGGAAGTGGGTGTCAAGTTAAACTCTATGTATTCCAAATCCTGACACAAAACTACACAAAACCCAGAACCTTCTGTCTCTGAGGCAAGAGAAGGTGAGTCAGGCTGACACACACACACAGAGTTAAGGATGAAAGTCAGAAGAACGAGGTCATTTCATACCTCATACCTCAGCTGACCACTCAAGTTAAACACACATTTGGCTGTTCTTTCCCTAAATCCTTTATCCCACCAATTTCCTCTTAAATGACGCAATTCAATAAGTCACTTGTGGTAAGAAATTCCACTTCCTATGAAGTCTATGATATGTAACAATTTCTTGTAGCCTCTCATTTCATGCTTCTCAGAATACTTTGAGGTCATCCTTTTTGTTCAATGATTTACCGAGCAGTGAAAAATAATCTTTCACTCTTCACTCTCATGTAAGAAAAAAAACCTTTCATAATTTCGCGAACAGTCGGATCCCCTCTCAACCCTGCGCTTCCAAGGAGCGAGCCTTTCATGCCGGTTTCCGTCTGTCTAATCTTATCTTTTAATTACAAGAACAGGGGAGGACTGAAGACGGCACAAAAAAAAGATATGTACATTTACATCCAGGATTGTGTGACAATCCCTAGTATCTTTGAATTCCAGCTTAGCGTAATTCTTTGACATTTGCACTGTTACTTATTATTTATACCTTACAAAGTCTAAAGGCCTTTCATTGAGTCCTCAAATACCAGCTCTTAACTTAATTCTGCATTATTATCTGCACTTATAATTTGAAATTCCATTTTTTTTCCATCATCATCTTCCACTAAGCCGTCCTCATGACCAGCGCCGCTAGTCATTGCTTAACATTTCAAATAGATGCGAAAGTCATTCGCGTGGAGTGTTTCAAAGCTTCCGCACAGTCTCAAAACTTACACGCAGTATTTATACCCCAAATATGGAGTGTGCATCTCCCATAATTGTGCATGCTTCGCGCCCAAAGACCTTTCCTCTTCAACCGTGACTACGGCCACTTCCGCAGCCCACTCAACCCCTTCCCCTCCCCTCGGCGACGTGTTCTGCCACGTTCAGGCGCTCTGTGACACCACCCTGTGTGAGGGGGTGCTCTATAAATGCAATTGATTGTACAGCATGAATTGTTTTTATACAGTGTATACACGCTCTGTATATACGGAGTTATGTTTCGGATGTCGGTTGCTTCAGTAGAGTCTGCGAGGTCGTGGGTTCCTGCGTTGACAGAGAAGCCTTCCTTAAGATAAGCTCAGCGTCTGCCTGTTTGGGTGGATGTCAAAGATCCTGTGGCACTATTGTACTTGAAAAGACAAGGGAGTTTGTCTCTCCTGTATTCCGAGCCAACAATCCTCCGCGGACAAGATTGGTCATTGACTTCCACGCCTGTGTATGTGGGACATTGCTGTGCACAAATTATCTGCAGCTTTTCCTTGCAGTTGCTATACCGTGCAGTCAATTCTGTGAAGCGCTTTGAAGTGTCCTCCTGATATGAAAGGCATTGTATCAAACGTGAGGAATTATTTAATTGAAAAAAAAACTTTTTTTAGACTTTTTTTCTTTTTTGTTATTTTGTATTAATTTTGAAATTATTTTTAAATTATATGTATTATTATTATATTTTTATCAATTGAATCTATATTAAATAGGGCACGTAGCTCCCATCAGAAACACTCATCCTGTACTGTTCTCAATCCACATTCCCTCATTGTTCTAGTGATTTCCAGTCTAATTTAAACAGATGCTTTGGTCATTATATATTAATGGACTCCCATAGCCTTGGGGGCACAATCACAGCTTTAGAATTAAGACAACTCCAGCAAGCATTAATGTTAGCAAACTGGAGGAACAAACTGGTCAATGAAAGGATGGTAGCCAGATACATTGAGATTTAAGACATCGTCATAGTCTTGAGTGAAACCCAATGTCAAGTTTGTTATTGCTATCAGGACAGATATTAATCGAACACTTGGACTTCATTTTCGAATGGAGGACAGAGAATTCATTAGATATTTAATGCCTGGTCTCCTGGCAAATCAGCTTGCAAGCGATTTATTAATTTTACTCCTAATTTCTTACAGATTCACAGAAATGAAGTCAAACCTTCTCAAAGTTGTCCCACAAGCCTTGCCTGGCACTGGCTGGGAAGAAAATACATTTGCGCAGATTAATAGGATGATGATGATGATAACAATCCTTGCATTTGATGTCGCGTCTTATCACATCACCAAGACTTCTCAAAGTGCTTCACAGAATGTATTGTAAAGCGTAGTGACTGTGTATCTTGCGCAATAAATAGGCAATCGCAACAGCCAATTTACACAGGACCCGGAGAGGGTCCTGTTCAAGTCAATCAGGTTAGATGTTAGCCCGAGGTCCCTGTTCAAATGGACCGACCTTAAAGGTTCCGTGGCGTAGTTTGCGAAGAGGAGGGAGTTTCTCCCGATGTCCTTGCTGAAAATCCTCCAGATAAAATTGGTTATACCCTTCTTGTGGGTACAAGGCTGTGGGCAAATTGGCTGCCGTGGTTTGCCTATAAAATACAGTCACTGCACTTTCACAGTACGCATCCGCCCTACGAATTGCTATGGGATGGATGATTCGACGAGATGATAGGGTCCTGGTATCAATTGCAAGGATGATGACTATTATTAAGCCCAATTGTGCCCTGATCACTCAACACATAACTCTCCTTACATTCCGTCTCTAGCACGGGAAGTCCCATTGAATACTTTAATGACTGACATTCGAGCCCAGTATAGATGGATGTGTTTGGGATATTGAGACCCTATTATTATGTAATCTACAGGGACAGAAGGGAAGTAAGAGGATATCTTTCCAGGGACTCAGTCTCTGATAACTCGCTTGCGCGTGTGTTGTGTGGCTGTACAGAGATCAGAGGAAGACACTCTAGCTTGTGAATACTACTGTGCCTCCTCTCTCTATGTGGCTGCTACACACACAACATGCGTTCCTGCCGTGCATTAGATCTCTTTTTTGCAACCAGTGACGAACACAGTGGAAATACTGAGGTATGCGTTATTGAACTTTGCAAGATATTTGGCAAATGATACCCTGGCAACAACGTAAAAAGGAATAAGAGTTTCTCTCCCTTCGATATTCCCCCAGAAGAAATTGATCATTCACTTCACAACTGCAAATTAATAATAATAATCCTAATAATAATATAGCGCTTTTCACATTTTATCGATGTCTCAAAGCACCTAACAGAATTGGCTGTAAAGTGAATTGGCTGTATATTTGTGGGTGAAACTCTGCAGTCAGTTACGCACAGCAGCGTCCCACAAACAGTCATGGATTAAATGACCAATTTTATTATTGTGTTTTTTTGGGATGGATTATTATTAGGCGTGTGGAATAAGGAAACTTGCCCAAGGTTTCACCCTGATCTACCTGGATTCGAACACGGGTCTCACGCTTGTAAGGCGAGTGCTCTAACCACTGAGATACAGGAGCTTCAATTGGCAATTGTGTCCACATAATCAATGTTCTTCACTGTTCCCTCGAGCAGTGACTTCAGTGTCAAAAAAAATTCAGAAGGTATGAATCACTGACTGTTTGTGCTATAAATTAAATAACAATCCTTGCATTTGATATAGTTAGCACCTAATTACATCTTTGAAAAGTCTGAAAGCACTTCGCAGGATATATTGTAAAGTGGAGTGACTGTCTATTTTTCGGTTACAACACAGCAGCCAATTACACACAGCCATGGAGCAATTGGCTTTTTTTGGGGGGGGGTGGGTGGGTGTAGGGCGATGTAAATTATTGGCCAGGACACCGGGGAGAGAGAAACTCCCTTCTCCCTTTTTAACATCCACCTGAACCGGAAGGCGGTATCTCGGTTTAACATCTCATCCGAAGCACAGCACCTCCAGCAACCCAAACCTCCACCCCAGTGCTGCAACGGAACAATGCTGTCATCTTAAACTATGTGATTCCAAGTCCCGATTTGCGGGGGGGGTGTGTGCTTGAACCCACAACCTTCCGATCCAGAGATAAGAGTGCTACCACTGCATCAGTCTGACACACAGGCTGAAAGTTATCTTGCCGATTGGAATAACCTCTGGTAACCAGCTGTCTATTGAGGAAGCAAACGGTGAATGAATCTGTGAATCAGTGATGCCCGAACACGTTTATAGCTGGTAAGTCTGTGGTAAGGTATTGCTTAATCGTAGGGATTCGGAGTGTAATTAGCATTCTTTCTGAGAAAGCAGAGAGGTTGCAAAAGGCAGTACTTCCAGTTGGTGACAGACGGAGACTTGTGTCAGGTATTTTCTGGTTGGATCACTCAACATCATACGATTCCCAACCCATAGGCGGGAGATGGGCGTTCACATTCTTGTTGTGAAAGCGAGCCATGCCATGTTACTCCGTGCCGTGCAGCTGAATTGGTTGATTGTATTGTGTGTGGGTGGCCTGTGGTTCGAGCAATGTCACACTGTCAAGACATTCTCCAATAGGAAGACACAACGTGTCTGCTCAGTGTTAATGGAACAGTGGAGTGAGTGAGTGAGTGAGGGAGGGAGGGAGGGTTGGAGGGAGGGAGGGAGGGAGGGACGAGGGGAGAGACGAGGGGAGAGAGGGATGGAGGGTTGTCAGGGCAATGATGCCGCCTTTCATGCTTTAGTAATAAATAGAATCCTTGTATTTGTCATAATGCCTTATCGTGTCATCCAGACATGTGAAAGCGCTTCCCAGAATATATTGCAAAGTAAGTTGACTGCATATTTTGTGGGCAGCCAATTGCGTATAACAATCATGGAATGTATGACCCCATGTTTTATTAAAGGATTATTACTGCGGGAAGCGATCCACCAATTGAGCAACAACTGATTCCCTAGTTACTGCTGGGTAAACAAAAGCGTGTGGAGCAAGGAGTCTTGCCTAAGGTTTCACCCCACTCGGGAAATGAACCCGGGTCCTCTCGCTTGCGAGACAAAGTGCGCCACAGGATTCCACACTCTCTGCTTTGTCCATTTCCAGCTGCAAATACCTTTAACGATCTTTGCCTCCGGCGTTAAAGGGAACCGATTACCACCCGCCTCTACCCAACACAGCTCGTTAGATCACGGCGATTAGATAAACCACGTGAGCTTAAAGAGCGAACATCACAGTGAACTGCTTTAATAATGAACCACTTGTCAGGGATTAAAACCCTTTCATTTATTTCTGTGTTTGCTTACTGCATTTACAGTGAGTGCTAATGACTTCACCTCAGTAACGGAATTGGGATCTGCAATGGATGAACAGTGAGCGACAGAACGGCTTTCAAACTCAGATGTTAGACAATACAATTTACAAAGCTGTTTGTTGACAAAGTCTTGTGGGGTTTTTTCCCGCGAATGAATTTTTATTTTCTGCTGAATATGAGTCGAGTGCAAGCAATAAATATCTGATACCAGTAACTTCCTCCACACTCCATCCACTAGATGTCACACTGAACTTGGCGACAGATCGCTATCTGCCGAGAAATGATGGCGCTCACTCATTCACACACCACACCCTGGATGTCTAAACATAGTTGTACATTCGTACTTGCATACAATTAAGTACTTCTCAATACAATACAATCACCAGCATCATTTTTCTGTATTTATTTATCAATTGCTGGTCAGGGCACTGTAGAAAAAGAACATGTGTTTTGTGAACAACAACAATAATGTTACATTTATATAGCATCTTTCACATCGGGAGGACGTACCAACGCTGCTGGACAGTCAGTGTTTCTAACATCCTGTACAGTGTCAAACTGTAGCATCTTTCACATCGGGAGGACATCTCAGAGCGCTTTACACGGCTGTGTGGGCGCCTAAGCCGGGACGCTGCTGAGGACTGACGAGGATGGTTGGGAGGGGTTTGAAAAAGTGACCAAAAGGGCAGTCAGAGAGATACTTTTGAGTTGGGGGTGGGTGGTTTGAAAGTAGAAGAGAGCATACTGTAACAGAGAAATTGCTCTTAACTTGAAACAGCATTCACCTTCAAATACACTCTACTGCACAACAAAACCTTGTGAAGCGCTTTAGGACGTCCCCCTGATGTAAATGGCGCTACATCAAATGCATCCATTGTTATTAATATAACAATGAACAATGCTGTGAGATCTTTGACTTCCGCCTCTATTGCCAGAACAGATGAAGACAACCACTGGTAGTGGGAGGCTGGCGATAGATCTAGATTGATTAAGATGAAAGGTCAAAGCCGGAATGTTACCCAGTGTTTCTTTTCCACTCGTTCGTTGACCGACCTGCTGTCAGTTTCCACCACGTTATAGTTTTCTACCTTAAGTCCCCATGTCCTGTAACATCTCCCAGCTCTCATTTCCCTCTACGCCTCCACTGGGGTTTAATTTAGTTGAGTTCCAGCTCAGTCACTCTGCTCTACCAGAAACCTAATGATATCATTAGAGCTCAATGTTCCTGAATCACTGGTTAGGAAACAGTATTGTCAAAGGCTGATGGACAGGTTACCTACCAGCTCCCTTCCAGCAGGAATGGTGCTTGACACAGAGATGAAAGATGAATATATATATATATATATTTATATATATGGTTTCTTATTTTCATATGAATAAAAATAAGCCGCAGTTGAGATGTTGGACAGTTGGGGTGCAAAAGCAATGAGAAGGCTCAAGAGATCCCAATTAGAGTGGATCTTGAATGCTTTGATTGCCTCACTTCACGAGTTCCACACTGGTTCCTTATGAGGCTGTTGCCTTTCACACCACAGGCCAGCCAGTATCACGTTAACTCTAGAATGGTTCATTCACTCTGCACTTCCCTCTCCCCGGCCTGTATTCACCTTTGTTTCCCGAACCCATCTTCTTTCTCCGAAGCAATAATTTGCCTCTGAAAATAGGAGACCAAGTCAGGAACAACCTTCCCATTGTTAACACACCCTCTGTGCAACTCTAAAAATAATCCTATTATTATATACTAATAATAACCCTTATATTTAATACAGCAGTATTCACGTCTTCTAGACATCTCAAAGCGCTTCACAGAATATAGTGTAAAGTGAATTGATTGTATATTCTGTGGGCGAATCATAATTAATAAATAATAATAATCCTTGCATTTGATATAGCGCTTTCCACATCTTATCAACATCCCAAAGCGCTTCACAGAATATACTGTAAAGTGTATATATTTGTGGGCGAATCGCGGCAGCCAATTGCGCACAGCAGTGTCCCACAAACAGGGGTAGATTGAAATGACCAATTTTACTATTGTGGTTTTTTTAGAGGGATTATCATTAGGTGTGTGTGTGGAGTAAGGAAACTTGCCCAAGGTTTCGCCCTGACCTGCCTGGATTCGAACACAGGTCTCCCCAGCTTGCAAGACAAGTGCTCTAACCACTGGGCCACAGGAGCTCATGGCAGCCAATTGCGCACAGCGGAGTCCCCAGAAACAGTTGTGGATTGATTTTTGATGAATTTGTTTTAATAATGTATTTAAAATATTTTAAATCAATGCGTGTCTGGGTTCTCACGTGGGTTCTGAATGTGTGAGATGCTCGGGAGCTGCCCCTTTAAGAACTCGCTGAGTTAGAGATATTAAGCCTTGCGCTGAGTGCAACAAATGCCAGTGTGAAAACAATGGGTGGACCAGCTCTGGTTTGAATCCATGCTTTGTGGAAAGCCAATGCACTTTTACTAGCAGTGGGATGGTCCTGGACTGGGGTGGGACATTATCAATGGGCGGTTTCACCACAACTTCCAATGACTTGCCCAGGATTCCGCTGGTATACAAGGCGTGCATTTAACCTTGAGGAAGAAGGAGTCGTTTGTTTGAGTGAAACAAATGCCACTTGATGGCTGCCAGTACCTCCTACTGGCAGCCGCTAAAGTTACAATCATTGACATGATAATTTGACACAGCACCTTTCGTGTCAGGAGGATGTCTCAAAACGCTTCGCATGATGTACTGTAAAGTGTTACCCACTGTGAATTCAGTTCGCAATCGCGACAGCCAATTTGCATCCAGCAGTGTCCCACAAACAGCCATGAGCAGTTTTATTTGGGGGTTGGTTAGCCCTTCTCTTGTCAAATTGTGTCATTGTGTCTTTAACGTCCGGCTCTACAGGCAGCCAGAGCCTCAGTTCAATGTCTCATCCGAAGGGCGGCACCTCCGATAAAGCAACACACCCCCAGCACTGCATTGGAGCTTAGAGTTAGCTTAGAGTTGGTTCAGTCTCAGTAGCAAAATTGCCTCGTTCTGCACTGTAAATTGCTGTGATGCAGTATGCAGTCAATAGACACCACAGTAAACTCCCGTGAGGAGCTTTGTGATGTTTTGACGACGCATTAAGACGCTGTATCAAATGTGAGGATTATTACTATTATGTCTTGCTCTGACGCTGATCTGATTGACGTCTGGTGTAAGAATAATTTTGTTGTGTTAATGTGGAGCGCAGAGATTCGCAGAGGATTTGCGTGTGCCCAAAATTGGTAAACAATTCATAAAAAAATCAATTAGTTCATTTTATAGCACACACACACACAACACAAGCAGCACACAGAACATTCCATTGTGTAAAATAAAGTCAAGAGTTGAACCCAAGCGAGATTAATGTTAGTCAACATCTAATTCACAAAGAATGAATTCAAGACAAACTTCATTGCATTCAATTCAAAAGCAACGACCCCCTGAATGCCTCTTGACTGCCTTGCATGTTCCAGACCTGATTGAATTTGTGGCATCACATGAGCTTTGAAAAGGGAATCTGTCATTCAACTTCTTCTATCGTATTGATTGTCCATTTTAATGGCGAATTAAATGCTATTTAGGTCAGTAGGAAGTGGACCATTACAATCTAATTATTTCCTGTTTTGCGCATTTTCAAAGTACAATCCGGTCTTTAAAATCTTTCCCGGTCCCTTCTTCTCACAAGATCATAAGAGAGATTCAGATCAAGAAAGCCCTTTGGTGCATTTGATCCCACCCTTTTAAAATTGTTAACTCTACCATTTACACACGATAGACACGAGGTCTCTTAAATGAGTCCACTGTCCTGACTTCAAGCTCTATTCTTGATAACCTTATAAAATGGGTAAAATTGCCCTGCGCAACCCTGGTCCACTTGTTTCAACTGCATTCATTTTTCTGAAAGTATTCACCCTCTGTTATCGCAGATTACCTCCTAGTCCAGCATTAGGTTTAATGAGTCCAACTTAGTTCTGAACACTAGGAGCATTCAAACCAAATATAATAACAACAATAAAATTACATTTATAGAGCGCCTTTTGGTCGGGAGGACGTCCCAAGGCCCTGAACAGACAGGTCGGGACCTGAGCAAGGGAGAGGGGCAGGGTAGGGGGAGGGGTGGGAGAGAGTTAGAAGGGGAGGGTGAGAGTTGGAGGGCAGCAGGAGGCACGGTCGAAGAGGAAGGTCTTAAGACTGGCCTTGAAGGAGGTGAGGGAGGGAGCGATGTGAAGGGACTGTGGGATGGAGTTTCGTATAACAATAACAACCACTTGCATCACACAGGGTAACCTGTCAGAGCACTTCACAGCATTATTGGAAGGCCAGTACTTGCAGCATCCTCTCACTCAGCTCCTGTTAACCCTTCAAACCAAAGCCCTGGTGGGTCAGCTGGTCCTAGCTGGACAAGCAGAGGGACAGTGTTGGCAATAGCAAGTTTGGTGTTTTTAGCTAGTTGGGCTCTAAGCACCTACCCCAAACTGAGAATTCTATACATCCTACCTGCACATGGAAATTCCAGAGATAGATTGTTGGAAAGAAATGCATACACTCTCTCTCTTTCTTTTCCTTAGAGGGACACATCCTGTTTGTGGGACACTGCCGTGCGCAATTGGCTGCCGCGTTTCGCCCACAAATATACAGTCAATTCACTTTACAGTACATTCTGTGAAACGCGTTGAGACAACGATTATTCTTATCCTATTTACCTCATTCTGGATGTTTGGAGCCAAGAGCCAAAGCTTAGGGAGGGTAGTGGGGTGGGGGGATCCCGGAGTGTGAGTTATGAATATGGAGTTATGAACAATACTGAGTAAAAACAGAAAGAAAGCCGGACGAGGGAGACACTGGGATTCTTGATTGAACTATCTCTCTCAACAGGGAGCTTTCAGACTGGTATGCGTTGAAGACAAAACTGACACCCAGATGAAAATTGGACACCTCTGCTCTGCAGAACAAGGCTGAGGTGACTTGCCATTTCTGCTCAAATGAAGTAATTACCCTGTTCACATTGTTTCCTTCTGACATTTAGATTAAACACTCGGCGCCAGGCGAAAGACATTTTGGAGGGTTTCTGATTGTCTGAAACCCTCGCTGGTAATTAAGATAAAACTTCAGTCAGTGGAGAGTGAAAACTTTACACTTCACAGCCAGCCGCTCAATGCATTTACATTAAATGTATTTATTGGTTTTTATTTTCAACCGATTTTTCTTTTTTTTTTGTAACCGTACTTTCCCTTCTCCCTGTTTCTGCATCCAGTATTAATAATTCTTTATGCTTTTGCCCGCAAAACACACAGTGTCTACACTTCGCGCTGTATTTTGTGAAGCACTTCGAGACGTCTCAATGACATGATGTGTTTTATATATCAAATGCAAGGCTGATTATGATTATTATTTTTATTATCCTCATTTCTCACATGTTTCACCCACAAATATACAGTTAATTCACTTTACAGTATATTCTGTGAAGTGCTTTGAGACGTTGATAAGATGTGAAAAGCACTATATCCAATGCAAGGATTATTATTATTAATTATTATTATCTGATAAAAACACTTATGACCTTGAAAGATCTCACTGTGCTTCAGAAAGTATTCCTTGTGTAAAGCATAGTAACTGTGTATTTTGTAAGGGTACGCGGCAGCCAATTTTGACCCCAGCAACCCCTCGTGATGTCCTCTCGACGTCCTTCCGATTGTTTCCATCCCACAATCCCTTTGCCTTACTCCCTCCCTCACCTCCTTCAAAACCAGTCTTAAGATCCTTCTCTTCGACCGTGCCTTCAGTCGCTGGCCTACCTCTCTGCCCTCCCTCATCCCAACTCACGCCCACCCCACCCATGCTCAGTTCCTGACCCCTGATTGTTCAGTGCTTTGGGATGTCCTCGCTACGTGAAAGGCGCTCCACGAATGTAGTTTTGTTGTTGTTTGTTGTATTTTGTTGTTGTTGAAAGTCACTGTACAAATGTTGTTGTGGATCTTGAATGGCTTGTTCGGGCATCAAATGGTTAGTTAGCGCCAGAGACGAGCTTGTGTTGCGATTATTGAGAACGTTCTCCCTGCGCTGTACAGATGGTGGTATAATTAGCTGTGTAATGAATCTCCCAACACCTGATTCCAGTCTAACCCCAGCAATGACACTGAATTTCGATTACCGTGTTCAATCGGTACAGGAAAGTGTGGATTAGAAAGAAGAACTCGAGGCTTTCAACAGACATATGGGAGCTGGAACTCTCAAGACCTCAGCGACAGATTTGAAGTTAATTAAACGCTATTCCTATCAACACAGCCCTGTTATTATGGGGTTTAGAGACGCTGAATTCATTATGTGTGCTGCACTCTGTACCTGTGGATGGAAGCTCGCACGTTTGGCTCTGACACACATAAGTTATAGACCTTTCGGATAGTAGGATTCATCATGAACATGGCAGCTGTGTGTGTCTAAGATATCAGGACATTATTGCCTCCAACTAACTTGATAAATGTCACGTCCTTTCAGTGGCCGTATGTGTAAAGCTCACACATCTTCCCTTCCGACATGAATAAAACAAAACGAACACAACAAGAACCTGCGTTGATACAGCGCCCTTCACTGGGCCTGAAGTAACGTCTCAGAGCACTCTAACAAGGATGGTGGTCGAGCACTGACCAAGGGAGAGCGTTGTGTGTGTGTGTGTGTGTGTGTGTGTAAAGGAGGAGGTAACCATAGGTATTTTCGAGAGATAGATTTTGAGGCAAGATTTAAAGACACAAATTGATGGAGGGTGGGGGCAGGGTGTTGAGATGGGAGGGCAAGACAGAGGGAGTTTTAGCAGTAAAGGGGCTTAGGTTTCCGAAGTCTTGCACACGATGTACGCAGTACAAAAATGCAAACATTCTTCTGCTTCGTTCCTCTCCTCCGCCGTATTCCTTTCTGCGTGTTCCGTGACGCCCCATGTGGTTTGATTTATTTTCCCCCCCCCCCCAAATATAGTCAGTTCACTTTGCAGTATATTCTGTGAAGCTCTTCGAGGGTGTCTCGACGAGAGAAGTGATAAGGTCCTATATCAAACACAAGGATTATTATTGTTTTGCATCTCCTCTCCTTAGAGAGGCCTAAAAAAATAAAGGATAATGTGATGGATCTCAGGCTCTGAGATCAGGTAGATAGACTCAGCACTAACTTGTATCCGAGACCTTGGAACTCCATCCCACAGTCCCTCCGCCTCGCCCCCTCCTTGGCCTCCTTCAAGTCACGCCTCAAGACTCTCCTCTTTGATGGTTCCCATCGGCAACTCCTAATCCCTCCCTTCACTCCCCACCAGCCCGTCCCCAGCTCGGGTCTGACACAGTCACTGTCCAGCGCCTTGGGACATCCTCCTGACGTGAAAGGCGCAAGACAAGTGTAATGTTGTTGTTGTTGTGGATAACGCACGGCTGTTTCACACCCAGGAGCAGAGGAACAGAGTCCATGGTGTTGGTGATAACTGCACTTTGTGTGTTCTTTCGATCCACATCATTGTTTGCTCAGCACTGTAAAAATTATGCGGAATCAGGACTTCTGAGCTACAACACAAGTTAACTGCTTGACTGTACCATCTGCTCTGTATTCTTGCCCTGAGGAATTTGAAGGAAACACACTTGTTGTTAACACGACGGCTGTCTCCAAATCATGTGATCATTGCAATTACTCACGGATATCACTGAGCCAAGACCTGATGTCTGTCATGTAAGGAAGGCCTGTGTGAAATGCTCCTCTCTGGGACATGGGCTTGCTAGCTGTCCGCTTCACCCAGATTCAGGTTTCAAAGCTGGGCCCAATGAGGAAATGAACTGAAAGACTTAATAAAAATAACATTAATAATAATAATAATCCTTGCATTTGATATAGGTCCTTTATCACGTCATTGAGGCGTCTCAAAGCGCTTCACGGCTTATATTGTAAAGTGTGGTGACCATGTATTTCGTGGGCGATATGCGGAGGCCAATTGTGCATGGCAACGTTCCACAAAGAGTCGTGGATTCACTGTCCGGGAACATGAGTTGCTCTTTGCCCAAATTTCATTGGGGTAACAATTCCGATTGCTGAATGCGTCAATATTCATTATCCCCTCGGTTACAGTGCATTCACTATTCCTCTCAAACCTGGAGTAGCCCTATGTTTGCAAACATGGAGCCCTGTAGCTCAGTGGTTAAAGCGCTCGCCTCGCAAACGAGAGACCTGGATTCGATTCCAGGCAGGTCAGGGCGTAATCCTGGGCAATTTTTGTTACTCCACACGTTTGATAATAATCCATCAAGAAAAAAAAATCAAACAATAATAAATCGGTCATTTCAATCCATTGCATGTTTGTGGGACCCTGCTGTGCGTTTCGTCCACAAATGTACAGTCAATTCACTTCACGGTATATTCTGTGAAGCGCTTTGAGACGTCTTAAAGACCTGAAAAGCCGCTAAATCAAATGCAAGGATTATTATTATTATTATAATCACCGGAGACAGGCAGTTGTGAAGCAGGGAATCCACAGGATGGCACTGCAGGCCAGTTGTTGAGCCTTGTCACATTGTGGTGGGGTTGGGAATGGAACTTACAGCAGGTTTTGTCAAACCTGCTACATTACACCCAATGCTTGCCTGCCTGAAAGCCACCCTCTCATTTCCCTCCCCACCACAGCTGAGAGGCTTGGCAATAGGAGTGTTATTGACAGTGAATTGCGAACAAGTGATGACAACTTGTGAATAGCATACAGTGTTAATTCTGGTACAATATGACCAAGCTCCCCCCACCCCCAACACTCACCCCCTCATCCCTACTCCTTGCCAAAGTGTAGTGACTGTATTTGAAGGTGAATGTAGCAGTTAATTTTGATGCAGCAATGTGTCGCAAATAGCCATTGAGTGAATGGCTAATTTTATTTGTCAGGCAGGACACCAGGATTAACTCCCTTTTCTTTTGTATAGCCCCATGGGATCTTTAACATCTAGCTGAACAGGACCTCGGTTTAACATCTCACCCAAAGGATGGCATCTTGGGCAAGCACAGCATTGGAGGGTTAGCGTAGACCGAGATGATTCCAAGTCCTGATATGGGTCTTGAACCCACAATTCAAAGGTGAGAGCGCTACCGCTGAGCCAGCAGTGGCAAAGGGTGACACAGGGTGAAAACTGGAACAACAACAACAACAACTTCGATTTATATAGTGCCCTCCACGCTGGACGGCGTCTCAGAACGACAATTGAACACGATAGGGGAAGAACTATTTTGCCCACAAACTGTACACTCAATTCACTTTACACTATATTCTGTGAAGCGCTTTAAGATGCTCAACGATGTGATGAGGAGCTGTATCGAATGTGATGATTATTTTTAATTAAAGACACTGAAGAGATGGGGGAAAGAGGGGTGATGAGAGTAATGCCTGATTTTCAGATTTATCACCGAGGAGACTGAAGTCAATTTTAAAGCGTTTATTATTATTTTAACGATAACTGAGCACTGATGGGATGCGACAAGCACCCGAAGCGGAGAATTGACAGTCAATAATATCGAGATAATGCATTTCTATTGATGTTATGATTCACCAATCTTTGTATTTGGAATTGTTCAGTAGGCCCGTTCCTGGCAATCAACTTTTAATTATCTTTCCATTTTGTTTAATAGAAAGCGAGCAGATTAATAATGTTAAGGAAATCGCGGGGAGAATTTCCATCAACTCCAACATGAAATGTTCGCCACCTGCTAAAACCCTGTTTAAAATATTTTCTGGATGTCCTTAGGCTTGGACATTGGAGGTTGGTGAACAGCTCTTGCCTGTGATGCTCTGAGACTTTTACGGTAGAGTTCAACAGCACAACAGCAGTCAATATGTGTCTGAGTTCTTTGACTTGTGCATAAGGGGGAGAGAAATTACACCAGTATAATTGACCATGGACAGACCTTTATGCCCCTAATCTCTGTTTGACCCTTCTATCATGCTTCAGTTACATGAGCCTTTAATTTCCACTTGAAACCAATCTCTTTGATATTGCCTATGGTCATCTCCTCCTTTCTTGTGGAAGAGTGCATTCCTTTCCAACAATCTATCTCTGGGATTTCCACGTGTAGGTGGGACGCGTGGAATTCTCAGTTTAGTTTGGAGATTCTTCGGCAAAGGTAATGGACTTATGTACGCGCCAGGCACCCGAAAAAATTGAGTTACCTCCTGCTTGCCATTGAGCACAGGAACTTGAGCAAGTAAGTAAGTTGTCAGATGGTTTGGAGTCTTAACAATTCCACTTGATGGCACTGCTGCCTCACATGTTACTGTGTGGTAGTGAAGCCTAGGTTGCAGGCAACGAGCCTTTTATCTGGGCCTTACTCAACCAGAAGGATCAATTTCAATGTAATTAACTTGATCCTTTTGGGCGTAAAATGGAAGGTGCTTCATTTTGTTTTGCAATGCGTGGAATTGAAAAGGACTGTGATATTTTTTTTTCCCTGGGTTAGAATTTTTCCTCTTTTTCTCATTAAAAAAAAATGCAGCTGATCAGGCTAGCCAGGTGCTTTTGGATGGGTTTAAGGGCTAAAATGTTATTTCATTACTGGCGAGTATTATCCGAGCTGTAGGATATTGAATATATAATTAATATTAGCAAGCAGGGGAGAATCACATTAAATTAACAAGTAAATGCAAGTCAAACATGAAAGGCAAAAGTAATCTTATTTAATAATTGTTACTGAACGAGAGTGGTATAGGCAGTCAGAATACACTGCTTTCACTTGGGGCCTGTGTTAGATTTCAGCTTCCATCAATGGGTAATAGCATTTCCTCTCTGATGGACTTTCAAAGAACCCAATTGATTGTCAGTCCCCCTATTTGGTCGATCGAAATTTTGAACCGTAGCCTTCAGTCACCTCTGAGAAAAATGATTCCCATCATCAGTGTGTCAGCCTGGCTCAGTCAAAAGGTTCTGGATTCAAGCTCTATGTCGGGATTTGGAATACATAGAGTCTAGGTTTACACTCAATCCAAATAATCCTTGCATTTGATACAGTGCCTTATCACGTCTTCGAGACGTCTCGAAGCGCTTCACAGAATACACTGGAAAGCAAATTTACTGTATATTGTGTGGGAGACAAGTTGCAATGTCCCAGCCTCGATCACCACTTCTCGGCAACCTGTTTCAGTGGTTAATTACGACTATGGGTTAAAAAATACTTCCTAGTGTCTGAAAGATGCTATGGAACTATTCAAAAAGGGAAGGAAGTTTCCCTCTCTCCTAGTGTCCTGTCCAACAATTTCCCCAATAAAATTGGTCACTCGTAAAATTGGCTGTTTGTGTAACATTGCTGTGTGCAAATTGACTGCCGCGAATTCACCAACAAAATGCAGTCACATCACTTTACAGTATAATCTGCAAAGCGCTTTTGGGCGTCTTGATGACGTGCTGATGCTATGTACCAAATGCAAGGGTTATCATTTTTATTATTAAAATTGAATACATAATATGGGGCTGGGTCTGTATGCATAATACAAATTTGTGACCTTTCATAGCACAATTCCTTGTGATACATACCACAAGCAACGTGTTTTAAAACGACCGAAACTTACCTTGAGTCGAAGTGAAGAGTGTGGCATTTTTCCAGAATGAATCTCCGCTGAGATTTCTTTCTTAAGAACCTATAGCAAGGTTAAAACTTGAAATCTTTTAAGAAATACTCCAAATAGCCATTCCCTTACTGCTAAAATTGTATCCACCCCTCCATCTATCAAAAAACCCCACTCCTTTTATTTCCTATTGCTTTCCTTTTACCTTGAAGTTGGCACAGCTACAATCGAACTCAGTCAAACATGAAAGGCAAAAGTTGCCTTTTGCCTTTTCATGTTTGTTATTTGCTTCTTAAATACATTTATATTACTTTATAGTAATGTAGTGTGCTGGCAGCTGTACATATATTCACATTCAGTTTGAGATTAAAACAATTTTTTTTTTAACCTGTGAAAATATTAAGTAGCAGTTTGATGGAACAAGCAACTTTCATTCTAAATCTACATATTGTAGATAACGAATCACTCCCTCCTCTGCCTCGTTCAAGGTCTGTCTCAAGACTTATCTCTTTGACCGTGTTTTCGATCATCTCTCCCATCCCCTCTCCACTCCACCCGCACCATCCATCAAGGTTCCCACCCCCTAAATCTTGTGCCAAGGACGACTGTTAAGTGCTTTGGTATATCCTCCCGATGTGAAAAGGCACTGCGCGATTGTAAATCGGTGTTGTGTGTGTTAATAATAATAATAATAATAATAATATTAGTATTGTAGATAATATAGTTGCTGGCCAGGTGCACAGTATTCCT
This sequence comes from Hydrolagus colliei, assembly GCA_035084275.1. Classification (NCBI taxonomy): domain Eukaryota; kingdom Metazoa; phylum Chordata; class Chondrichthyes; order Chimaeriformes; family Chimaeridae; genus Hydrolagus; species Hydrolagus colliei. The sequence goes on from CM068752.1 coordinate 10,201,165, forward strand.
CTTGGAGGCGGCTGATACAGTAATTTGCTGCAATTTCACATAAACAGGAGACCCTGCAGCAAAGAGTTTCCTAAATACAACATGACATTTTAATTTCCCACCTTTCTCCGAGAGAGATTGCCTGATTAGAGTCAATTAGAGGTGAATTATGAGCGGTTTTGTACAATGAACACAAGTATGCCAGGAGCCAGGCTGCGACTGACCAAACTCCAAACTCATTTCAGTCGTGTCTTTCGGATGCAGCGGAACAGCGCAACGAGAGACCACGGGTTTAGTACCCTCGAGGATAATTTCAAGAGAGATGCCAAAAAGTAATTCTAAACCCAGGGGGTAATTAATGGCTGGAACAGGTTGCCAAGAAGGGGTGGTTGAGGCTGGGACACTGGGATTCACTGCCCAAAAAATATACAGTGAATTCACTTTCCAGTATATTCTGTGAAGCCTTTGAGATATCTTAACAATGCAAAAAAGTGCTACGTTCAACAACAATATAATGCTTTTGCATAGCGTGGGAGTGGGGGTGGGGGTGGTGGTGCGGGGTAGGAGGTGACCAAAAAGCACGATCAAACGGGAAGGTCTTTAGGTGGGATTTGAAGATATATTAACTGCAAGGATAATTATTATTATTTAATGAAAACAGCTTCATATATTGTGATGAAAGGATGGCAGGGAGTGCGTTCTGGAAGCCATGATTGGGTTGATCTTGTGCTACTGCCCAAGCCAGGCTAACAAGAAGAAGATGAAAGAGATCAAACACTGTGCTTTGGGGCTGCATGGTTTTGGCCAGACTTTTTCTTCCATCTTATTTGGTGCAACTCAAATGCAGGTCTTTCAAGGATCTTCCTTCGTAAACTTGAATCATGTTCTCCCTTTGTTTGCTCCCAATCCTCAGAATTACTCCAGATCTTTTCTTATCTTGGGCTTTGTGCTGAACTTCTCCTCAGTCTCTACAGCACCATTGCAGTGATGGACTTCAATGACCTCCTTTGAAACGTCCTCAGTGTCCTACGCAGTAGACATTGGGTATATGTGTGTGTCTGTGTGAGTGGGGGGATGGAGGGGGGGGTTGGCTTGGGTGGTGCGGGGAGGGGGGTGAGGTTGGATGGGGAAAAATCACCTGGAAATGCTCAAAAAGAAAGATTGTTAGCGATTGACTTTGGCTTGTCCACCTCGATGAAACTGTTCCAAAAATAAGAGTGCTTCGGGATATGTAGATCCAAGAATTAATTTGCTTCATGCAGTGTGACTGATTGTGCAAAGCGACCATTGTATTGTGCAGTTCGTTTGAAAGACATTTCTATGTGTTCCTGGCAATCGTTGGGCCAGAAGGAAGAAGGTGTTTCTTTCGCTCGCTTGACAATTTTCTCCTCCGTTCTCTCTCTGATTGTTAACTCTTGACGGGAGACAGAATTCTGCACTAATCTGTGGAGTCTTGTAGTTCAGTGGTTAGAGCACTCGCCTTTCAAGCATGAGACCTGTGTTCAAATCCAGCCAGGTCAGGGCGAAACCTTGGGCAAGTTTCCTTCTGCACACGCCTAATCTGTCCATAAAAAAATCTATAAAAAATTGGTTATTTCAATCCATGACTGTTTGTGGTATGCTGCTGTGCGCAATTAGCTGCTGCGTATTGCCCACAAATATACAGTCAATTTACTTTACAGTACATTCTGTGAAGCGCTTTGAGATGTCCAGAAGTCGTGAAAAGCACTATATCAAAATGCAAGGATTATTACAGTATTTCTTTTATTACAGTATTATAATCACTCTGTATCATGGTGAGGTCAATAGATAACAGATCTGAGTGATTTTATCTCTTGACCAAGGACATTAAGGTAAATTGTAGCACCCCCACTTTCACCGCAACTCCCCTCCCACTCCAACCCCTGCCCCCACCATCCACTGATAAAGTCCCCAAGTACCTGCTGAACAGGGACTGGACTGTTTGGGAAGAAGAGTTGCGACATCCAAGGCCATATCCTTGCGTAACAAACACATGATAAGTGATCATCATTTCATGGGACACTATTGGCGCAGGCCTACTGCTCGCACACCTCACAGTCACTCCACTTGGAAGTAACTGATCACGATGTTTTCAAGCCGTTGTATCAAGTGCATTACCATACAATGCTGTGCAGTATTTTCGGAAGTGGGATGTGTTGCCGTGTTATTGTTAATTGTTCTGAGCTGCTTTATCATGTTAACAGTCTGTTAGTTTGCAAGAAAAATGCAGGAAACATCTGCCGTGCATTTTTTTTTGAATAACGTTGGTGCCTGATTATTTATTCCTTTTCTTTTCCCCAGTGACTACTGACGGATCCCAACAGATGTCACAATTATGGTAGCAAAGCAGTTATGATGAATAGTTAAGTGAGTAGGATCAAGCCCATTATACGGGCCTGTTAAACAGGAAGCCTCTTGTGTTCACTGCAATAAGCAAATGCGGTTACGATGCTACGTTTGAAATCATCTACCCCTGTGAAAGGTATAGCCACTGTGTGTTTCGAAGGCCGCAAATGCCCGGTGAATAGAGACTGGACTGTATGAGGGACTGTTTTAATAGAAGAGTAGTGATATCCCAGGCAATATTCTTTCCTCGCATGAAAAACACATGTTAAGTGATCAGCATTTTATGGGAAACTGTTGATGCAGGTATACTGTTCTGCAGTTCACAAAATCATAGCATTGTGGAATTTGACAGAACAAAAGAAGGCCATTCGGCCCATCGAGTCTGTGCCTGCTCTTTGAAAAGAGCTATTCAAAGTCAATCCCACTCCCCGGCTCTCTCTCTCTCCCCATAACCCAGCAAACCTGTCCTCCCCAAATAACCATCCACCTCTCTTTCAAAAGTTGTTATCGAATCGGCCTCCATCACCGTTTCAGGCAATGCATTCCAGATTCGAATAATTTGCTGTGTGAAAAAATTTAAATTGAGTTGTGCGTAAGATCATAGTGCTAAGATACAGTTTGACCGATAAAGGTATTTAAATTTCTACCATTTGTTTGTTTGAGTCTCAGCAACATGATGCTTAGGGGCTGTGAGACATTACCAGGCTTGAATGGAACTGTATAAGTTCACGTTGTTGTTGTTATTGCTTGTGGGTGAGCCGGAAACTGGCAGGCACATGCGGAAACCCCTCACCGTGCTTAAGACTATTCTAAAATAAATCGGTTAATGTAAGATGGCTATCAGTAGATCTGACAGGGAGTACCTCTTCATGCAATGGATGGTGAGAATGTAGGACTCACTTGGTTGAAGCAAATAGCTTCAATGTACTAAAGAGCACCTGATGAATACATGAGGGAGATGGAAGTAGAGACGGAACAGGTAAGGAGTTAGGCTTGTGTAGAATATGAAGGCTGGCACGGATTAGTTGAGATACACTTGCTGGTTTGCAGGTTGCCTCTTATTAATCCATCCAAAATCAGGGTTAACAGTGTCGCTGCCTCTAGCAGAGCGATTTCGCCAGCATGTCCAACCTTCACAACAACAACAACAAGCATTTAAATAGTGCCACATCACGACCTCTGAGTTATTTTGCCGCTTTAGGTAGTTCGCATCAAACCAATTTGATAGTAATAATAATCCTTGTATTTGATATTACGTCCTATCACATTGGATTGATTCAGTGATGGACTTCATTTGATCGATGGCTGTTTCACACAATGTTACTTTTTTTTAATGAAAGACAACTGGAAGAGCAGATAAAGCTTTGGATTTAGTGAATATGTAACAAAAAAGGTTAAAAATAGACCCTGAAAGTCGTATAATTTTTTTTTAAGAAGCTCTGATTCAAAGGAGCTTTATACATGAGCGTGAAAAATCCAGAACAACTGTTTGATTGATCGAGCTTGCATCCTATGCCAGACTGCACAATTTGTACCATCGTGGCTCTCCAATTTATTTAATCTTCTGAAGGAGATTTTATCCTTCACAAGTAAATAAAACTCTGTAAAATTTCTCTTTGCCTCCCAAAGAATGAAAACAGCAGAGGATCGATTTAATGCCACCATCTGAATAGCTTAACCTTGAGCAGTAGCATTCCGGAGATAATCAGGGGACATTTTACAAAGTTGGCAAATGCTGATTAATCTACGTGCTAATTGACACACGTGGCCACATATAGAGTCCATTTGTCCATTTACATGCCTAGCTGTCCAGCACTTTGGGACGTGAAAGGCTCCATGTGAATCTAATTCTTTATTATTTATTGTCATATTTAACGTATTGACTGGTCCCTTCAGATGAGACACCAAACCAACGTTCTAGCCTGCCTGTTGATGTGAAGTTTAGATAGGTTAGGTATGGAAGTATACTGCCGTGGGCCGTGTAAAGTCACCGGTGACTGATGTGTTTTGTATAGGGCAAAAATGCCCAAGAAGTGTCTTGCACTTATGTCTTCATGCAATTCAGGCTGACCCTCCAATGAGAGCTGGGAGGAGTGCTGCATTGTCGGAGGTGCCGTCCTGTGAGTTGAAAGTTGAAATCAAGGACCCATCTGCCTGTTCAGATGTTCAAAAAACCCGTGGCACTACTCGAAAAGAGAAGCAAGTTTTTCTCGGTGTTGCAGCTTATGATGCCCCCGAATAAAATTGATGGTCCAATTCGTGGCGTTTGTGGGACCGTTGCTGTGTGCAAATTGGCTGCCAAAATTGCCTTACATCTCATAGCGCCTTCACAGGATTTCAACTGCAGTGACTGTGTACTTGCAGGCCGGGCCTGGAAATGAGCAAGGGGTAGGATTTGATCGGCGCTTCACTCACGAAGAGGAATGACAATGCGATGAAAGCTCCATACCTGACGGTGCTAGTGAAGACAGAGGAGAAATCTCTAGGGTAAACAGCACCAGCCTCATAGAAATCAACATCAAGGAATTCAATTTGGGAGATAAGATTGAGCGCTCAAATTCTGTGTACAGGAGACAGTGGCTGTGAGGCGGGTGAAGTAAATGAGAAGCGATCAGCCGTCATTTGAAAACCTGTGTCATTCGCAGGTTGCACGTGTTCAAACAGTAATATGTTTTCAATCGAGTGAGTGAAGTATTTTCTTCAAAGGAAATGAATGCAACAAAGTTTTGGGTGAACGGATGAGTCTTCTCGGATAAAATGAGAAACGGGGGAAAAAAGGGAATTAAACAACGAGCCACAACTTGTATTAGTATTGTACCCACCCCCTCCTCCCCCCACACCCAATTTGCACTGATTAAAACCTCTGAGTGCTTCACATTGAGGGGTTTGGATGCCTGGCAAAGGTGAAGGGGAGAAGGGTGAGGGAGATTAGGGGATGGAGGATGAGATTCCAGAGGTTAGGGAAGATGGGGAGCGATCATTGATAATAATAATCCTTGCATTCGATATAGCCTTTTATCACATCATGGAGACTTCTCAAACTGCTTTATAGAATATACTGTAAAGTGAATTGACTGTATATTTTGTGGGTGGAACGCAGCAGCCAATTGCTCATAGCTGTGTCCCATAAACAGTGGTGGATTGGGTGATTAAATTACACTTGCTGTATTATTAATGTTAAGAAAGGATTATTACCCATGGAAAGCTATCCGCCAATCGACTAACAAACTGAGTTCCTATTTACTGCTAGATAAACAGACATGTGGAATAAGGATACTTGCCCAAAGTTTCTACCCATCTGGGAATCAAACCCATATCCTCTTGGTTGTGAGACGACTGGTCTAACAAACATGCTGCAGGATTTCACAAGGGACGGGGGGGAGGGAGGGAGGGAGGGAGGGAGGGAGGGAGTGAGGGAGGGAGGGAGGGAGGGAGGGAGGGAGGGAGGGAAGGAGGGAGGGAGGGAGGGAGGGGTTGAAAGAGGGAAATGAGGAAGCTCCGAGAAGCTACTCTGCATGAGATTGCGCTATATTAATGAAAGTTGTTGTTACATAAGTATGTACGAATGTAAGATCTTGCTTGGCGAACGAAGACTATGGTCCATCTAGTTTGCCTTCCACCATCCTGACAGTCTTGGCATTTCATGTCCTAAACTATACGGTTGTCCCACAAACAACCATGAAGTGATTGGCCAATTTTGTTTGAGGGCATTGTTGGCCAGGAAACTGGGAGAGAGAAACTTTCTTCTCGTAACAACAGCAACTTGTTGCTTACATATTAAACCACATACTGTTCAACATACATATTAAACAACTTATTTACACAGCGTGCTTCAGGCGTCTGGGCGGAGTCTCAGAAAGCTTGGCGTAGACCTGTTACTCTGAGAAATGAGGGAGTGATGGGTGGACATGAGGGAGGGAGGGGATGGATTAGTGGAATCTCAATCTAACTTTGTTTACATTAATTTCAGATGCCACATTAAACCAGATAGATTTGGTAAGTAATCTCTCCGCTCCTTCATCATTCATCATCTTCAAAGCATTACTCAGAGGCAAGCACTTTCTTACTGGAGAGACAGCCTGCTTAATCTTCTGGCAGGATTTATTCTGAAAGCTTGGCCCAACCACTGTCTGTTTCCACTTCCATTGACTGAATGAAATTGGTTTCGACCGAAATTAATCCGTTTTTTTTTAAAAAAACTTCATTTTCTTTTTCTTCTCCCCCAATGTTTTTTTTCGTAACAAATCGGCTTTTGCTCAGATTCATTACATTCTCTGATGACCGTCAGCGAGAAGCAAGTGATGACTTTTTTTATTTAAATCTTTTCTTTATTTTATCACCCCCGGGAGGAGGAATGCTAGCTACTGTGTCTTATTTCATACACAGCAACATACACTCTAAGCAATTCCAAAGAGATTACTGAATAAACAGGAAGGCACGTCGGAATTAAATGCCAATATATTTTTATATTGTTATGCAGAACAGTGCAGGATGCAGGACTGAATTCTGCTGTCCACATTCAACTCCCTTGATTTTTCTCTGCCTCTGAGACCAACTTTCAATCACCCCATTCTAACAGCTCCCTTTGCCCAGCGAGCACCACTTTAATTCACCCTCTCTCTGTATCTGCCCCTATCCGCTGGAACTCCATCCTGGAGTTCCTCCAACTCATTACCTCCCTTTGTTCAAAGCACGTTTCAAAACGTAACTCGTGAACCGCAGTTTTGTTCAATTTTGGTGCCCAGCCAATGGTTTGAACATCCTTCTGATGCAAAAAGCATGTATAATTGTTAATTGTATTGTAATTATTTCATAGTGATAAAGAGATCTTTGGAACGGGTTTTGTGTGGCCTTCACCACCCTCACTCCATCTGCTCATCCCCAATTTTTGATCATCTCAGCGATGAAAGATTTCATCCTAAAATATAAAAGGATTGTTCGACTTGGGATTGCACAGAGGGTTAAATTCCTGACCTGCAAAAACTTCAGTTCATAATCACCTGGAACCATTGAGTGAATTGACAGCAACTGTGCAGATAACAATGTTCTGCTACACATTCCAACAAACGTTTGGGTTATATGATTGCAAACTGCTAATGTCATTGATGCCAATGCTAAATGGGATTGACAGTGTCATCCAATATGGCTACTGTCAGATATTAATGTAAGGTTGTGTACATTACAATCTTGTAATGTAATACAAGATTGTGGTGGGCAATTTCAGGACAGACACCAGGAAGTATTTCTTTCCACAGCGGAGAGTTAATGAAAAGGATTGGCACGGGATGTATTTAACCGCAAAATTATGTTTATATAGCATAGCGCCTTTCAAGTTGCAAAGATGTCCCAAAGCACTGGGGTTGTGAACATTTATCTTATTGTTGCTATCGGCAGAAGGTAGGTAGGGTGGGCATTCTGAAATGGATGACTTCAAATCGGCCAAATGGTCTTCTTTATCTGAAAATCACTTCTGATCTTGGGAAGTTGCGTGCCGTAAATTTCAAAGGAACTTCGGAGAGCTTAGACAACAACAACAACCACTTGCATTTATAAAGCACCCCTCACTCAGGATAGCATCCCAGAGAGATTCTGTCTACATCAATGAAATGAATTTGCTGCCTAATACTGCGAGAGGCACCACAGGAGAATAATACAGATTGGCAAAGATCTCTGTGTATATTCCTTTAGGGGGGGAGGAGGGGGAAACAGCATTTTTATCCAGAGTTATGTCTAGAACCCCCGCTGTTCACAACCTTCGTAAATTATTTGGAGGAAAATTCTTGCAATGCTTTTAAAGTGTGACGATGGTACCAAGCTATGTGACAAATCTAAAGGGAGATAAACAGTACACAGAATCCATGGAGCGATGAGGCAGACAGGACTGAGGATTGCCAGATGGGTCTTAATGTAGACAAATGTAACATGATGTACATCGGAACAGTAGACGAGCAAGCACATGTCTACAGGGAACAGGTGTTGCTTTAAAAAATACAATGCGATTAAAATTTATACAGCGCCTTTCACACTGCAAGGATGTGTCAAAGTGCTTGACAATGGGAAATTGGCACACAAGCTAGGGGTGGGAGAAGGGGGAGATGGCGGAGAGAGGAAAAGTCATAGAGAAACTTCGACCATTTATGGTCGAAGAGGTAGGCTTTTTTGAGAGGGCCCTTGAAAGAACTAAAAGATGAAGAAAGGCAAGGATTTGCCGGTGATTATTGATCATTCACTGGATGTTTCCTGCTGCGTGGAAGAACAATCTCTTTCTCTGGCATTTGGCCAAATCCAGGAATGCAAGCTTACTATCTAGAATCCAGGCACCACATGTTTCCCACCCGACAAGATCCTTCCATAACAATTAGAGATTTAATTACATGTAGCAGAGAGTTTCATCAATCTTACACTGGTTAATAAAGCCTGATACCGAAGCAGCGGCAAAGAAGACTGAAGTTTGGGGAGGTTGGGTTTTGATGCGCCGTGTTTCATAGAATAATTCTGTTTCATAGAATAATTCACTAGTGGCTTTTGCGAACCAACTGTATTTTGCACATGGGCAAGAACACTTGGGAAGCTTGTGGTCCAAATCCCTGACTGTCCAGCGTCTTGGGATATCATCTCGATGTGAAAGGCACTACACAGATGAAATTTGGTATTGTATTGTTTCTTCCTGCCCTTATGCTCTTATCCTCCTGTAGTGCAGGCTGACACTCTCACATAATAAAGCACGCAATGTCCTACAGCCAGCCATGATCAGCTTTGTCTGGGAGGTTGCTGCCTGGGTACTGGAAGAAATCTTTTGAATAGAACCATGAGAATCGTTAACATCCACCTCAAAAGGCAGGCGGCACATGGTATTTAACATTCAACAACAAAAACGACAACTTGTACTTATATCTCGCCCCTCACGCAGGATAGCGTCCCAGAGTGTTCAAAGGATGGCACCTCCAATAATGTAGCGCTTCCTCCAGCAGTGCACTAGAATATCAGCCTTGATTATTAGTCCTGATGTGGGGTTTGAATCTACAGCTGAGACATGAGATTGTTACCAACTGAGCCATGCTGACACAGCAATGGCACCAAGAATTCCCCCCCACCCCCCCTTTTATCCCTCAACACTTCAAACCGCTATCATCATCAATAGAAATATTGATCTCAAATGCACTTGGCAATTAAGATTAAGCTCTGCAGCTTAGAGCAGTTCAATTATAACGTTTGCTAAGATTTAGCCCACTATTTCGCACTGGAGAAAATGCTCTGAGAGGTTCTTGAAATGTGAGGGTTACGCTGTCATCTGTTATAAAGAGTTTCATAAGGATTTCAAATGGTCCAGACTTGGAATGATATATCATCTGCAAATGGCACCAAACGAACCGAACAAAACTACAAGTGCCAGGAATGAAAAACCTTTCAAAGGAAATAAAGATTTTAATTAATTTTCACTTGTCGAGCACTTGAAATCTCTGCTTGGACATAAATTCCCCCAAAACGCCCCAGGCATTTTTTTTTTCCTTTACCCAGAATTACAGATATATTGAATCCTACAGCACAGAAGAAGGCCATTCGGCCCATTGTGTCTCTACTGACTCTTTGGAAGAGCTATCAACCATTCGCACACCTCCTCTCTTTCCCAGAGTCTAGTAATTTTGTTCTTTTTAAGTAACTTTCCTATTCCCTTTTGAAAGTTATTACCAAATCCCTGACTGTCCAACGCCTTGTGACGTTCTCCTGACAGAAAAGGTGCTGTACAAATGTTGTTGTTGTTTTGTCTTGTTGTTGTTACATACCATAATAGCTCGCTGTGTAAAAATAAATTCTCCTCATCTCCCCTCTAGTTTTTTGTCAATTTTCTCGCATCAAGATGAAGTTCTGGCTGTTGTCTTTCACCCTCAAAATACACAATCACTCCACGTTTACAGTGTCTTCTGTGGAGTGCTTTGAGATGTTTCAATAATGTGATAAGGCGCTATTTCAAATGCACATACTATTATTATTAGTAGTATTAATACCGTAGTATTATTAAGGAGGTGACTCTTACAGTCTCGGTTTTGTGCTTTATCCAGTGTTCCAATTTACAAAGCCTTCTTATACAAGTGTAATTTTGTTGTTGTTGTAATGGTGATTGAACATGCAGCATCTGTTGTCAATTGGAAAAATGCTTTGCACCTTTTCATTCCTTGCCTGGTCATTGATAGCCAAGAGTATGTTGAGAAGTTCAATGGAACGTAACTTGCGATAATGCAAGTTAAACTGCTCAGCAACGAGAAATGATTCACTTGATCTTTGGTAATGAGCTTGGTTTATAGCCTGCAGGGTAGCGGATGCAAGAAAATGATATGCAAAAACCAGACTAACTTGTAACTTGTATGGCTATGGTTCAGGGAGCAAGAGCTTAAGATGTGATTGAAACAATTCATTGATAGAAAAGAATACATTAAAGCTCGGAAATAAATTGCCTACAACTCCACAGTGTTTGAATACATTGGCTAAAGAGATTCTCCAAAATTAACCATAGTTTTAAAACGTCAGGGGATATGTTCTAACAGTATTTGCGCCCGATATAATGCCTTATCACTTCAGCAAAATGCCTCAAAGAACTTCATAGATTTGCTGTCAAGTGTAGTGTATTGTGCGTTTGCAGGCGAGCACAGGAGCAAATTTGTGCAAAGCAACGTCCCACAAGCAGCCATGAAGTAAATAACCATCTAGGATTGTTGGCCATGATGTCTGGCGAAAATTCCTTCACTTTTTGAATTGTACTAAATAATCTTTAATGTCTATTTGAACAAGCAGACGGGAATCTTAGTTTAGGACCTAATTCAAGATCTGATGGATGTGTGGGTGGGTGGATAGATGCTCCCAATCCCCATCTTTTCTCCGTTATTTCCCAATGAGAACAGGTTCAAACCTCAACAAAGTACACCTTGAGAACCTGGAATCATTGCTTGTTGCTCTTCTCAAACGATTCAATGGTCGTTTAATGAAATGTCCAGAAATGAATGGAAGAATGGCCTCACTGATGATCTCCATAAGGTACTATATGATCTCCAGGCAGGTACTATACTAAATGCAAGAATTATTATTGTTGTTGTTATTAATATTATTAATAGTGAAAGTTTTCCATTCAATGTCCACATCTAATCTAGTATATATAAGATATATAATCACATCAGAATAAATCCTTCTCTTCCATCAGTATTATTCCCTGAAAGGGTGGTGGAAGCCAATTCAATAACAGCTTTTAAAAGAAAAGTGGATAATTATTTGAGAAGAAAAAGTTTACAGGGCTATGGAGAGATAGCGGGGGAGTGGGATTGATGTGGACAGTTTCTTTCAAAGAGTCTTTCACAGACCCCATGGTTTGAATGGTCTCCCTCTGAGCTACATAATTCTATCATTCTATGATTGCTTAACAAGCACCCCTGTTGTTCAGCGGGTATTTAAGGCCCATTATTCACATGCTTAACATTGGCTGTATCGTTTTATTCCTTTGCGGCAAAGCAAGCAATTCAGGTGAACGGTGTGATTTTGACATTGCGATTATTTAGACCATGTTTTTAGCACACAATGGAAGCCAGCTAGGAATTTAACATCAGAAACGGAAAATAACTCCCAAAAGAAAGTCATGCAAAGAGCAGTGGATGTACTTTTCCTATCGATCGACCTGAAGAACACACCGTTTCTTTTTTCTCTGCAAGAATATCGTTGGGTTGAGATAGTCAGGTTCTGCCAGTAGGACATTGATTTGCTGAATTGGCCACTTTCCTATTACCCTGGCTGGCTGTATTATTATTTTTTTTATCACAGACTATGCATCTCCTTCATATAGTATTGATTGGAAATAAAGAGTATGATATTGTTTCAGGAATGCAAGTCCCAGTGTGTTCTGCTGGAGGTGGAGTATTCCAGGGCATGTCATTCGGCTTACTTAACCAACCGTGTAAAAAAGATATTGTGCAATTTTCCTTGTACATATTACATAAATCTATTGCTGTTTTCTTCGTTTGATTAAAATTAGGCATCTGGGCTTTGTGCTAGGAGACTCTAATCCATCAGTGCAGTCTATGAATATAAATGAATGGCAGAACTGAGGCTCAAGCCTCTGTTGTCCCTCAATGCTCAATTAGTCCTTGACGAAATTATTATATGAAATTGAACTTTAATATGACTGTGAATCAGTGGATAATACGGAATCTATTGTGATTTCACCTTGAAGTGACCTGCTTGCTCTTCTCTGCCTTATTTCTCTTTGATCCAATGTTATACACATGCACAATGACACAGTACCCTAAGATCACTGTCTCAAGCATCACCTTGATCAGGAGTCCTGTGCTCAGTGATTAGAGCACTCGCCTTACAACAAGAGATCTGGATTCAATTCCTAGCAGGGCGAAACCTCGGGCAAGTTTCCTCACTCCACAAACCTGATAATAATCCCTCAAAAAAAAATAGATTGGTCAGTTCAATCCAGGACTGTTTGTTGGATACTGCTAAGCGCAATCGACTGCCGAGATTTGCCCACAAAATATACAGTATATACTTTCCAATATATTCTGTGAAGAGCTTTGGGACGTCTCGAAGACATGAAAAGGTGGTATATCAAATGCAAGATTTATCTTCCTTTCTCACATTGATACCCTTCACTGTTCTACTCTACACCCCTTTCTCTCTCAATTCTGGGCAGCAATGCTTATATGGTGGAGCGATCAGATGTGTACAATGTACTTCACAGCTTGACCATGACTTCAGGGCATCTGAACTCAACTGATTTGCAATGTAGCCCAGCATCCTGCTTGCCTTATTTATTGCTGCCTCGTATTGCCTTGACTGTTCGGATATAATTAGTTGCTTTGCAATGTTCATTGCCTAAAACGGTTCATGCTGATTCCATGAAATCGGTTTTATTACGGTTTTATTATGGTTTTAATGTGTCTCTTTACTGCTTATTTGAGGCTTTGCCTATAGTGCATTCAATTGCAGTGAATGCGATACATATGTTGGATACCGGTAGTCCCATAGACTGCATTAGCTGCTGATCTTGAAATCCCTGTTGATGGGATTGCTCTGTAGAGAGAGAATAATAATAATAATTGATAATAATATAACAGTCACAATTTATACTGGGAGGACATCTCAAAATACTTCACACGACAAACTGTAAAATAATCTTTGCATTTGATATAGCGCCTTACCTCGTTCTCAAGTTATCGTAAAGTACTTCACAAAATATACTGTCAGGTGTTGTGACTGTGTGTTTTGTGGGAAAAGGCGACAGGCATTCTGCACACAGCAACGTCCCACAACCAGAGAAGAGATAAATTATTTTGTCTTTTCATACAGTGCCGAGGGATCTTTCACTTCCACCTGAACAGACATGGACTGGCCCTTCCTTTCAATTCTACATCCAATTGACGGACAGATAAGTAAGGAAGTCCCTGGGAATTGTATTATGAACTAACTGTTGATCGCTGCAGCATTACAATTGTTACACTAATGGTCATCAAACTGGGTCTAAGGGATAGATAATGTTACCCACTTCCCCAAGCCAAATATTTACGCAGCCACTCTGCTGTGCACTGTCAGCAACTTAACATTTGTTTGCCAGATTTCTGTCATCACACATCCCCCACTGGGATGAATATTTTATAGGTCAACAGTGTGGCACTGTAGAGTTCTCTGCCAGAGCGGGAGAGGCAGGAAAGGCTGGCGGGAAGGCAGGGGACAGAGGGAGGGGGAGTTTGGATGTGACGTTAAACCAAGGCAACCATGCAAACGACAGGTGGGGGAATGTGAGAGGTGGTGTTGGGGGTGGGGGGGGGGGGGGGGGGGGGTCAGTGAAGTTCAGCCATCAGGAGGGAGGGAGGAAGGTACAGCGAGGGGCATGTGACAAGGCACAGGAAAGGGAAGCAGCAGGCAAGGTGAGAGGCAGAGAAAGAGACAGCAGGGAGAGTGTGGGACAGGTGGCGGAGGAGAAGGAAAGTCCTAGTCAAAGGAGAAATGGACAATCGCTTCAACTGCATGAGTGAGGAAGGCAGCACGTCCATGACTCCTCACTTCCTCACATTAGTTATGAACCATGTTCACCTACAAATACTCAGTCACTAGACTTTACAGTTCTGGAGCGCTTTGAGGCGACCTTCTGATATGCAATCATTCTTCATTATAGTAATAACAATCTTTGCATTTGATACAGCGCCTTATCCCATCATTGCAATGTCTCAAAGTTTACATGGGATATACTGTAAAGTGAATTCACTGTGTATTTTATGGGCAAATGCAGCAGTCTTTTTGCTTGTGAGGCGAATGCTCTAACCACAAAGCTACAACTCACAGGAATCTAATGAAGGGAGTGAGGCCTGGGTAACAGGGAAAGTGAAGGACAAAGAGGAGAGAGTGACTCTTATGACTGATTGGTTGATGGCAGTTTTTCACCTAATTTATTTGGGGCCCTTGAAATAATACAACAAAAAATTACACTCATATAGTATGTGCCCTTCACATCGGAAAGGCATCCCAGGGCACTGGACAATCAGGGGTGTTGGACCCAAGCTGGGAGTTGGGGTCAGAAGAAACGGAAGGAAGTGAGGATGAAGGGTGGCTGGTGGCACGGTCGAAGAGGAAGGTCGAAGACCTTTAGACAGTACTTACAATATAATAATGATCCTTGAATTTGATGTAGCGCTTTTTCATGTCTTCTAGATATCTTAAAATGCTTCACAGAATATACTGTAAAGTGAATTGACTGTATATTTGTGGGCCAATTATGCATAGCAGTGTCCCCACAAACAGTCGTGGATTGAAATTACCAATTTTATTATTGTGTTTTTTTTTGGAGGGATTATTATTAGGCGGGTGTGTGGAGTAAGGAAACTTGCCCAAGGTTTCGCCCTGACCTGCCTGAATTCGATCATGGGTCTCACGCTTGTAAGGCGAATGCTCCAACCACTGAGCTACAGGACTCCACGAGGCAAGGAGGAGGGTAGGGCAGAGGGAATTGAACGTGTCGAAAGCCGTATTCAGCCATCTATTATCTGCACATATTTGGTTTCCGACTGGATTGATTATGCTCACTCCCAGCCTTGTCGATCGGTGGAATTAAATTGCAGAGTACCGATCAGAACATTTAACATTGTGGAGCGATGATACACTTCAGCAGTGCAAGCCAAACCCTCCTCAACACACCTTGGGGGCATCTTCAGAGATTCCAATAAGCCAATAAATATTTAACCTCTATCAGTGCTTCTGCTTAAGTAGCTGCAGATAATTCTATTAGGGCCGAAGTTGCCAGGCATGTTAGTTTGTTCTATTCACTGGTAAACCACTAAATAATTTACGTCGGGATTCCCAAGGTAGTCTGAGCTGGGTATTCAAATCTAGAAGGGATCAGGAAGCAGCTGACACAATGGAAGGAATCATTTCACACCGCAATCTATTTAAAAAGTCTGCTGTCAGTTGTTGCCTAACGAACACACACACACACTCACGGGAACAGGAGTAGGCCATCTAGCCTCTTGAGTCTGTTCCACTATTCTTGTAGGTCATGGATGATCTGTATGGACATTGCTGTGTGCAAATCATCTGCTACCTCCACATTTCACTGCATTTTTACAATAATACCTAGAAAAGTGCTTTGAGATGTCCTCCTGAATGTGAAAATCACTCTATCCAATGCAGGGTATATCTTCCCTGGTGCAAAAATTCACAGAAAATAATAATCCTTGCATTTGATATAGTGCTTTTCATGTCTTCCAGACTTCACAAAGCGCTTCACAGAATATACTGTAAAGTGAATTGACCATATGTTTGTGGGTGAAAACGCGGCAGCCAATTACACACAGCAGTGTCCCAGAACAGTCGTGGATTGAAATGACCAATTTTTTTTGGAGGGTTTATTATTAGGCGTGCGTAGAAAGGAAACTTGCCCAAGATTTGGCCCTGCCTGGAATTGAACCCAGATCTCTCACTTGTACAGTGAGTGCTCTAACCAAGGAGCTACAGGGCTCCACTAGATGGACTAGTCTTCTTTCGACAAGCAAATTCTTATGTTCTTAAGAAACTTTTGCATGTATTGTATGCTTTTTGTAGGTTGCTGAACAAACTGATGACTTGTGAAGCCGGCCTGTTATACTTGCGGTGTGTAAGCAGGAGGCCGAGAGACAAACAGAATGGAAAATGCCCACTTGAAGTCATGCTGATAACGATGGAGTCAGAGCTTTGTGCCTTTACCCAAACCCTTGTCTTTCCCACTCTGTAGGAACAACTTAAGTGCTTTATTGCAGGGCTCATAGGGACATCACAGATTTACAATGTCATCTGGTCATGCAGCAACTATATAATTCTCTGGCCAACATCCAATAGAACTGGAAGCTGTGGCACTCGAAATATAGGGGTGTTCCACCATTTCAGCAGATTGGTTCTTATCAGACGCAGGCTTAGTGCTTAGCAAGCAGGAATTGCTCTTAGGGAATATCATTAAGGGGCTCGGAAAACAAGAAATTTATTGGTCATGAATTCATTTTAATGGCCAAAACATAAAACTTAATGGCCTCAAATAAAACTCGCTCGTATTAGTTCTTATCTTGTGCTCTGCAAATTCTACATATTCTCCGCACTCCCTCCCTCTCCTTTAACTTCTTCATCCCAATTTTATCGCATTACAAGGGTTGCAAGCCTCCGTGACTCTTATCGAGACCCAACCGATTAACCATCCGACCACTTCGCTTCATCACTTCAATCTTGCTTCTTTCTCCCCATCGCTCCCTCTGTTCTGAGAGCATTACCATGTGCTGCCTAACAGGCAACCATTCTGCCCTACACACTTGAATAATAATAATTTCTATTCCTTGCATTTGCTGGAGCACCTTGTCACAAGCGATGCGCTAATCGTCCAACAACCGAGTGAGCAGTAAGGAAACTTGCCTAAGGTTTCACTCTGCTGGGAATCGAACTCGGGTCCTCTTGTTTGAATGAAAGCGCTGAAAATTGCTGCTGTTGGTCGACACTTTCTTCATCTTAATCAGCGAAAGGAACATGTTAATTGTACCAGTATCTATATTAGTTGCAAATTCATTGCTGTGTCTTTATCAAGAAATAAAGTGCAATCACTCGACAAACAATACAATCATTGGGAATATAAAATATAAAATAAATTGGGATAAAATGTCCAGATAAAGCTTTGGTGCATGCTTCAAATCCCTCCAAAGTGCGTTCCAAATGGACTGGTGGGGGGGGGGGGGGGGGGGGGGGGGGAATGATCTTAGGAGCGTATGTGTTCTGTTTAGAGCCTATCTTCAAAGTACGTATGTTTATGGAAATGATTCTCATAAGCAATAGCTGAGCTACAAGTAATTACAAGCAAATGGATGCTATTAAGATACAACCCAGTCTCCTGGGATCTCTCAAGTAATTCACAGCCCAAGAGTGTGATTCAGTTAGTGTCTCATTGCACAAGTGAGTGTATAATGATCCTGCCTTTTGAAATACAGATGGTAACTAATGTTTCTGAAAGGTTTGAGGTTTGAGTTAAAGGGGGCTTTATAATGACATGATATTGTGGGATTCTACAGCACAGTAATAGGCCATTCAACCCATCTAGTTTGCTCCTGCTGTGGTTTTGTTTCTTCTTGGAGCTAATCTACTCTACTCTCTTACTTACACCCCCGCACCAATTAATATAACAATCTTTACATATCCCAGCCTTCACAAGGGCAGTATTTCAAAGCGCTTAACAATGACCGAGGAGGAGGTGACCGTAAGGCCAGTTGAAGAGGAAGATCTTCAGTCAAGGAGGGGGCAAGGCGGTGGGATTGAGGGAGAGAATTCCAAAGCTTTCGGGCGGATTGACTGAAAAGTTGCCTGCTAATGGTGGAGTGGAGGGGACGAGGGACAAGCAGGAGCCCAGAGGCAACCGAGCGGAGGCAGTGGGTTGTGGAATGGGGAGAGAGGAGTTCAGAATGGTAGGGAAGTGCTAGGGCGTGAAGAGATTTATACCAAATGGATTTATACGGGTCATTCGTGAATTGGCAGGATGTGACTAGTGGAATACCACTTCTTCACTCAGAGGGTAGTGAATGTATGGAATTCCTTACCCCAAAGGGCTGTTGATGCTCAGTCCTTGAACATATTCAAGGCTGAGACAGATAGATTTCTCATTCATAAAGGGATTAAGGAGTAAAGGGATAAGGCAGGTAGCTGGAGTTAGAATGGAATATCAGCCATGATTGAATGGCGGGGCAGGCTCGAGCAACTGAATGGCCTACTCCAGCTCCTACTTCTTATGTTCTTATGTTCTAACATGTCTCCATTTCAAGCATCTCTCTTGAACCCACAATCTTCTGAGAAAAGGGGATTCTTCCGACTGAGCCAGGCTGACACCAACACCTTTTGGAGAGGTTGTTGAGTCTTTCCCACTGTCATAAAGAGGAACTCCCTGCAATAGCATTAATAATAATAATAATTGCATTTGATATAGCGCTTTTCATGAGTTATTGATATCTCGATGCGCTTCACAGAATATACTGTAAAGTGAATTGACTGTATATTTCTGTGGGCGAAACGTGCCAGCCAATTGCGCACAGCAGTGTCTCACAAACAGTCGTGAATTGAAATGGCCAATTCATTATTGTGGTTTTTTTGAGGGATTATTATAAAGCATGTAAGGAGGAACCTTGCCCAAGGGTTCAGCCTGCTTGGAATTGAACCCAGGTCTACCCTTGTAAGGAAAGTGCTCTAACCACTGCACTACAGGAGGTTAATGACTGCATGATACTGAATGCGACTTCAGAAAGCACTCAACCTTTGTCTCAAGTACTCAGCCACGTTGAGTAAGCAAACCCTTATGTATGGATACGATTTGTGAGGCAAGCGAATGTTTCATAATTTAAATACTAAAAATAATTAAACGATGTGAGAGGTTTGTGTAGAATATCGCCAATACCTTCTTCTGGTGTTTCTACACAGATCTAACCACCCAATTGATAGAGCAAGTGAACTACAGCCTTGCAAATGCCATGGATGTGATTAATTTAGTTAGGTAACATCTCTCACAAGTCTATTCTATTCCTGCTCGTCGCGTTACTCATCGTCAAGTGTGAAATCAAACTCTAGTTTCCTGAGTAAACTGGTAGCTTGTGTTTTTGCACTGACCCCTTCACGTTGGTTAAGAGTCTCGGAGTCTTTCATAGTGACTGGGCTGGAAGCTGAGCCAGGGAGAAGGGATGAGATTTATAGACAGTGTGCGAGACAGAGGGAGTTCTAGGGATTAGGAACAAAGTGATCAAAGATCTGGCTACCAATGGTGCTGGGAGGCTGATAGATATATTGCATGTATTAGTTTTTAGGAGGGAGCAAGGATTGCGGAATGAACAGATCAGAGAGACAGGGAGGTGCAAAGGCATTGGGAAGGAGGTGGGGGAATATATATATATATATATATATATATATATATATGCATATACTGTATATGACTATAAATACACAAAATATATGTAAATATTGTGAGAAGGGATTTAATACACAAAGAGCCAATAAATAGGGCTGAGGCTGTCAGCAGAGGTCTGGGTTAAGGCCCAGATAATAGTTCTGTGAACAGAGTATGGGATCAATCAATCACATTTTGGTAAAAGTTTTAGATAACAAACGTTAGCAGGTCTATTCTCATTGTTTCCTTTATAATTAAAACCAATTTCAAATCAACACTCTTCAAGCAATTTAGCCCAAGGAAATTTAACACAGAGCTTCGCGGTACATAGTTTAGCCTCTGTGATGCAAGTTTCCATAGCATCAATGTACCATGGAATTGGGTTTCTTACAGTAATCCAGTTTACATCGATTCCAAGTTGCCAATACATTATGCAATTGGCCATTGATATTACTGGAGAAGCCTAGTCATTTTCGGTGGTAATTAAAATGAGAAAATAAGATTTGTTAGTGCATTTACCTTAACTACACAAGGAATCAGTGGTGAGATGTATTCTAATTCTTCTTGTGCAGAATACTGGAACCTAAAGAAATTAGGTTGATGGGTAATAAAGGCATTCTATTTCCATTATAGTATTTGGAGGCACATTAACATTGTGCCTCTTCCAGTATCCAGAGTTATTGCTTTACGGTTTTGTACAGAATTTGCACTGAGAATGTTTGCAGGTTTTCGAATTTTCCTGGAGTTTATTCACCGATGATCTCAGCAGAGGAAGCATTTCATTGCTCATTCACTCCATGGATATTTCGTTGAAATCCTTGCTTGCAAATTTGGCTGCCATGCTGGCTTCTATTCTACATATGGTCATAAAAGGCGCGAAAAGCATGTAATTTGTCGTTTTTGTTGCTGTCACTGCTCTTTGTATTACACTAAATCCTGTGAAGCGCGTTGAGACGTCTCACAGCATTGCATTCAACATCTGTGCCCCCACGCTCTGGAACTCTATTCTGCCTCATCCTCTCTGTTGCCTCCTTCATGTCCCATCTAAAGATCTTCCTCTTGAAGCATGCCACTGACCACCCTCCCACCCACCTTGCCCTCCTCCACTTCTGACCCCAACTCCCAGCTCGAGACCAAAAATCCCTGACTGTCCAGCTCTCGCTATACAAGTGTAGTATATAATATATAACATTAATAATCCTTGGATTTTGATATTGTGCTTTTCATGTCTTCTATCAAAGCACTGCACAGAATATACTGTAAAGTGAATCGACTTTGTGGATTAAAATGATTAATTTATTATAGTTTTTTTTTGACGGATTATTAGGTGTGTGGAGTAAGGAAACTTGCCCAGGGTTTCACCCTGACCTGCCTGGATTTTAAACAGATTTCTCATTTTTGTAAGGCGAGTGCTCTAACCACTGAGCTACGGGATTCCTCACTGAGCTATAGCACTCCACGTTGTTGTTGTTGTTGATGTCTCAATGAAGGGAAGGAGTGCAGTATGCAAGGATTTATGAGAAAGATTTTTATTGCTTTCTTCGCTCAACGAGGGCTCGGTGGACGCCTTCCATTGTGTAAGTCTTTTAGGCTTTAGCTTTGGGCTCGAAATTCTATTCCTGTTTCATTTTAATGATAATTTAATGTTAATTTCACGTTTCAGTGTCACGTTCCCAGAGGTGATCTGCCAAGGGAGAGAGGGCAGGCAGGAAACCGCTCTCTCTCTCTCTCTCTCTCTTTCATTACGGTTCCGCCTGAAGCCGCCCGATTTCTAAAAGTCAACGGCAACAGAGTCAATATTTACTCAGTTTTCTCAAAAACAATTAGCGAAACTGGTCTGCAACAGGCTGAAATTATTTTTTTCTCTCTCTCTCCTGCCTTAACCAAATGTGCTATGTCGGTACGGTTGAGCGCGCAATATGTTAATGACATGTGGATCCAGTCTAATTGTCCCTGACTGACAAGTTACTGTTTCGCTGAATAAATGAATCACTAAATTAACCATTATCGGAACAAACAGATGGTCACTGGCTTGGAGTGTAAGGTGGGCTCTCGGCCCTGTGTGCAGGATGTCTCATACGTTGGGAATGGATTCTCTCCGGCGTGTTGCGAGCTGCTTCAAAACTTTATGATCTACCAATAAACCACGCTTGGTAAAATGGTTGAGGACCGAACTCCAATTTGATTTCAAGATCTGGTCATCACCTTCAAGACCATTCACGGTCTTGCCCCCACCTACCTCTCCGACCTGCTGTCTCCCTATGAACCTCCCCTCCTCTGTTCAGTGGGCTCTAGCCTGCTCCATGTCCCCCACCCGACCTGCCCTACCATTGGTGGATGGGCTTTCAGCCTCTTTGCCCCCACATTCTGGAACTGATTGTTCAGTGCCTTAGGACATGAAAGGGGCTCTATAAAGGTAATTTTATTGTTTGTTGTTGTTGTTGTTGTTTCCCTGCCTTACCCTGCCCTGCTCTCCCTCCTCCCACTCACCCCACGCCCCAAACCCACACACTCTCTCCATGGAGTCTGAGATCCTATGTGGAATTTCCTACTGAGAAACAACATCTGACATGATGGCATCGATGAGCAGATGTTCTGATGGAGTCTGGGAATGAGCTGTTTCCTTGCCACCCATTCCTCCACCCTCCCCAAACTGCACAAGTCTCTATGCAACGAGGAACTCAAGGTGTGTTTAGCACAATACTTTTTTCTTCCATTTTGGGACATATTGGGCAGTGGAGTGAGTGATCATCGTGGAGTGAGTGATCAATTTATTTGTGCAGCACCTTTCAGGGCAGGAGGATATCCCAAGGCACTGAACAGTAAAAGGTTTGCACCCTAGAAGCTAGAGGTTGGAGTCAGGAGGATTGAGGACCAAGGTGTGGGTGGGATAGGAGTGGGTGGGTAGATGACCGAAGTCAAAGTGGAAGGTCTTGAGATGGGCCTTGAAGGAGGCAGGGGAGGAGATGAGGTGGAGGGGCTCCAGGATTGAGTTCCAGAGTTTTGGGGGCAAAGAGTTTGATGGCTCGACAGCTGAAGGAAGAGAGGGGGGGGCATCAATTCAGGCATGGGGCTTGAACCCACAACCCTCTGACTCAGAGGGGAGAGCGCTACCCACTGTCACTGTCTCTTGCTTCCTCAAAGCTATTGAGGTCAGTGGACTAAACCGCAGCGAGTGCTCCACGCACAGTGCAGTCGGTGGTGCGAGCTGGGCAGTTCCATTTCACTGGCTAACTTTAGCAAATCTGGCCCCACTCGCTTATAAATAAGCAATGGGATTTTAAATAATGAACAAAACTGCTTTCCAAATGTAAAATTTTAATTATAGATGCGGGAAAAAAAAGCATTGAATCATTCATTACAGCTGCTCAGGGTTAAATTCACTATAAAACCTTTTAAATGGAGCAGAATGGGCCTCAGGCCAAAGCAACATTGTTGGAGGTGCTGCCCTCCAGGTGAGCAATAAAAATCCTCTCTATGTTCAAGTGGATGTTAAAATGGCATTACTCGAGAAGAGAAGGGAGTTTCTCTCTCCCTTGTTGATCTTGGTCAACAATCCCTCTGATAAAAGTGGTCAATTGACTGACTATATTTGTGGGGCCATTGCTATGTGCAAACTGCCTTCGCCAACAAGATGTACAGTCACTGCACTCCATGGTGTGCACTACAACAACACAATTACATCAAGGGAGAGGGGCGGGGTGAGGTCGAGGGGCGGGGTGGGGGAGTGGGTGGCAGATGAGAGTTAGGAGGGGAGGGCATTAGAAGGCACGGTTGAAGAGGAAGATCTTGAGACTGGCCTTGAACAAGGCGAGCAAGGGAGTGAGGCGAAGGGACTATGGGATGGAGTTTCAGAGTGTAGGGGAAGAGAGGCTGAAAGTCCGTCCACCGAGAAACATGGAGCAGGCTGTAGCATTCTGAACAGAGGGGGCGGGGAGGTTCATAAGGGAACAGCAGGTTGGAGAGGTGGAGGGGCAAGGCAGTGAATGACCTTGAAGGTGAGAACGAAGATATACAGAATATCCCAGTTTGGGTATGGATGCCTGACAGTCTGACACCGTGGGACGTCCTCCTGACGTGAAATACGCTGTACGTATGTAATTTGTTGTTGTGGTTAAGCACCGAGAGACATCCTCCTGAAGTGAAAGATGCTGTATCTAATGGAAGGATTGTTACTTTAATACCTTAATGTAGGTTAAGGTCCCAGCCAATTTCTTCTTGGTCAAATTGTGATGATGTTTGCGATTTCAAGTCAGGAATGTAGCTCCTTCAATTTCACACTCTTGGTTTTTTATTTTATTCACACTTTCTGTTTGCTTCACGCAAGCTTGAGTGCAGAGGATACTACAGTAAATTGTTCCGTATAATGTGTTTGCCTCGCTGGGCCGAGCATTGTGTTACAGTTAGAGAAGCCATTAATAGAATACCCTCCATCGTTTCCAGTCCTTTTGGGAGCCATGGAAATGTCACCTCTGGAATGCCAGTGGTTGGTGTTGAGTAATGGATATTGTAATTTAGATGGATATCTCGGAGTTTGGCTTGATTACCTTTGAGGTTTGGGGAGAATTTTTTACCCCTGGTTGTACAACTCTCTCAGGAGAATCACTTGGACTAGAACTGGAAAGGAAAGTACAAACTAGCTGCATGTGGCCTGTGCAAAATATATCCACTAACCCCCCCCACTCCCCTCCTTCAGCAAAGGTGTGAAGCACTTTTCTACCTCCTACTGATGTGAAATGCCCTGTATGATTATAAATTGTATTCTATTGGGACGTGCGTTGTGTTGTATTTAATTGAGGGATTGCTGGCCAGGGCACCTGGGAGGGGGGAACTCCCTTCTCTGCGCATGAGATTGTTTAGTGTCCAGCTGGAAGGCGGATGGTACTTCGATTTAACATCTCATCCAAACAACGGCATCTCCTTCAAGGAGGGAGCGAGTTGGAGGAGCTCTTGGATGGAGTTCCAGAGACTGGCAGAGGTGGGGGTTTGAGACAGAGAAAGCATTGTTTGGGAATAATCGCATCCCTTCTTAATCCTGGGATTCACATGCCTCACTGTTTGCTGGTGGCATCCTCTGTCTAATTTGTGAGTTAGGATTTAGGAATTATTTCACTTTGCTGGTGGAATAAATAGTACTGGGCTGTCCCCCATGGCACCAGCTCTTGGTAAATCGTGACTTATTGATTCTCTCTCAGTCATGGAATAAATTATATTCTACTGTCCCCCAAGGCATCTCCCACAATTTGACTTGTGAGTTATTGGCCTTACTAAATAATAGCATTGCACTGGACCCTACGGTGTGCCTTCTGTGCTTTCGTTTCAACTTGAAATTGCAGGATCTTGGTAACGAGCGACCAATTTAAATGTAATCACAAAGTCAAACCGAAGAAATAGATTTGTATTCCAAGCTCCAGCAATCATACATCTCCTTCCCTTCAGCGTACATGCAATGTATCATTGACTGAAGTTTTGTTTAATCCTACAAGCCCTGATTTCCCAGTGGATTTAAATTCTCCACGTATCTTTGGAACACTATGGGCTACAGTGCAGGAGTCAGTGTCAATAAAGTTTAGAGGCTTGGCTTGTTCTTTGCTAGAGCTTCTCAACGAGTGTTTGAGAGGAGAGAATTTACAGGTGAATCTTTGGCCACCTCTCCTGTGTTGCTTGAATCTACAGTTGTAGCGTTAATGGAAAACCCATTAAAGTAAAATAGGGAAAATGAGTTATCTTCACTGGATGGGGTGGATTATGCCCCATAACTATATTATAACAATGACAAGGATTATTCTTATTACATGCTGCTTCCATGTGAGAATTTATTGGAGGAATTTTGAGTCGAGTGATGTGAGTTATCACAAGGTCGTAGGAAGAATAATTTCTTACTCTGCACAATTTGGGATGGCGTTTACAATCCGATTTAGTCCCTGGGATTCAAAACCCCCCGTCAAAATGTGTCAACATTTCCGCAAAATGTACAGTTGGCAAACATGACATCCGATTCACCATCTCCCTCCCAATCCCTCCGCCTTGCCCCTTCCTTCCCCTTCCTTCCCCTCCTTTAGATCACGATTGATCACGTTACTCTTCACTCGTGCATATGTTCACCTCCTCCTCCCAGCTCGACATCAGACTTCATCAGTGTTAAATCCTCTGAGGCGCTGCCCAGTGTGAAGGGCGCAATATAAATGCAGGTTGTTGCTGTTGATGGTGTTGAGCTAGAGGCAAAAAAAACCCTCCCAAATGTTTTGGGTTGAATATGGCCCGAAACATTAAATTTATCCAGTTTGCAATATATTCTGCAAAGCAAACCAGTAAAGTTTTTTTTGTGTTGAAAAGTTTGTTTGCATTTAGCTGCAGTGTGACGCCATATGTTATAAACAGCAGCCCATTCACCCGTTGAATTCCTGATATTTCTGGGAGTGGATTCAGAGCGTGAGCAGAGTTAAATTGATGCGTTTTAAATCGAAAGCGCTCCGTACCTTTAGGGGAGATTCAACATCAAAACAGCTTCAAATTACTGCTAACTAAGCAGAACAAATAAGGGCATTAATTGGCTTTGGATTCTCTGCTCCTGCGTCGCTCAGTATAGTGCGTTCGTTATTACTGAGAGCAACCTGGCAGAGAGAAACCTAAAAGTGCCACTTTCTGAACCAATGCACTTCCTGATCCGATGCGCTCTTTACGAGGAAAACAGCACAGATCACAGATTGTCACCCGCAAACACATCAAGCACTCCGAGAAACATATTTATTGATGCTAAATTTATGGATGATATTTATTTGATAAATAAATATAAAGTTGTTGTTGTTGCAGAGGTATTGCAACACACAAAGGGCGCTGTATAAATGAAATTTGTTGTTGGCTGATTTAGGTAATAATCTCTCCCCCGCCCCAATATATATATCTATTTTTTAAATTGTGTCTCTCAATCCACGACTGTTTGTGAGCAGTTGGCTGCCATGTTTCTCTCACAAATACACAGTCCATCCATTTTGCAATATATTCTGCAAAGGCCTTTACAAAATATATCACAACGATATGACAAGATGCAAAATCGAATTCAGGGATTATTATTTATTTTATTGTTGTAGTAACCAAGGTAATACCACAAGATTGACAAACTTCTACACATTAAAAGAAGCAGGAGAGTATTTTTTTGAAAGAAACAGTGGGAGATAGATAGTCCATGATAGATTGATTTGACTATAGAGGGAACTATAAGAAGGAGAATTTTATTTGTGGGAAGTGTAAATGGAATGGATTTGCCAACCAATAAATTGACTTTCCCCAGTTGAATGGTTGGAGACAACAACAACAACAAAGTACATTTGCATTGCGCCTTTTATGTTGAGAGGATATCCCAAGGCACTCGACAATTAGGGTTTGGACCCAAGCTGGGGTTGAGATCAGGGAGGGTGGAGGGTAGAGAGGATAGTGGTAGGGGAGGGTGACCAGAAGGCACTGTCAAAAAGGAGGTTCTTGAAACCAATCTTGAAGGGGGAAAAGAAGGAAGAGGGCGAGGAGAAGGGACTGTGGGATGGAGTTCCAAAGGGTTGAGGCAGAGAGGCTGAAGGCCTGATTGCTGATGGTGGGACAGGTTCGGTGGGGGACACTGCTGATTTAGTGAGACTGTATCTGTGCGTGGAAACAAAATGTAAAAAAGTAGAGCATCGAAGCACCAGGCTGCTTGCTCCTAATTTCGTCTTAAACAATCAGTTTTCATTTTATTCCGTGGAAATGATGGCTGGAAAAATATTTTACACACCGTGAAATACAGTTGGTTTCTCAGAGGAATCAACAGAAATGTAACAGCCCAGAGATTAAAATTCTAGGCTTCATCTGTTAAACTAGGGCAAGGCAGCTCTGGGATCTGGGATATAGATACAGTCTATACAGCGTGCATACTAACAGTTTAGTTAAACTACCACTAAACGGAAGGCGAGAGAGAGAGAGAGAGAGAAAGAGAGAAGAGGCGAGGGGGTGGGGAGGGGAGAGAAAGAGACTGCAAAAGCAGTGCCACAAACACTGTTCATGCAGAACAGACTAATTACTGCACAGCATCTTTGGAAGGATAATGGTTAATGCGAAACCACTCCGGTAAATAGAAACATGACAATTAGACTGCCCTCCTGGTCTCTTCCTGGCTGAAATGAACAGGCTGATTTGAGACATCTGGTAATGTAAAGTGGCTAATTTAGATCCTTTTTTTTTCTGGGTTTCAGCATCTGATGCTGAGTGCTTTAATTCTGCTCAATTTCAAGCAACCTGGACGTTTTCAACTAAAACATTCCAATGTCCAGTGTTAATGCATAACTGTATAACTGTAGAACTGTCCCTGTTTCTTCATTTCTTTCTTTTGCCTCTCACTTGCGAGCACTCGCCTCGCAAATGAGAGGATGCAATTTCGATTCCCGGGAGGGACAAAACCTTATGCAAGTTTTCTTGCTCTACGTGCCTCTTTGTAGCTAGCAGTACGCAGGAACCCAGTTGTTAGTCAATTGGCAGATCACTTTCTGTGGGTAATAAAGGCTGAAAATGTTTTATTTGGTCACTCAATCAAAGACTGTTTATGGACACTGCATTGCAGTCACCTATAGACAATTTACTTTGCAGTATATTCTGTGAAGACGTGACAACAACAACAACATTACATTTGTATAGCGACTTTCACATCGGGTGGATGTCCCAAGGCACCGTTTCGGACCCGAGCTGGAGTCGGATTCGGGAAGGGTGGGGGAAAGGGAAGGAAAGGTGGTCGACCGATGGCATGGTCAAAGAAGAGGATTTTGAGGTGCGACTTGAAAGAGGCTAGGCAAGGGGTTGAAGGCTCACCCACTGATGGTGGGGTGGATGGGTCGGAGGACATGGAGCAGGCTGGAGCCCGCTGAGCGGAGGGAGAGACCAACAAGCAGGGTATTGGTGGAGCCTAGATTATAAAGCACCACATCAAATGCAAGGATTATTATTATGAAACAAAAACAGAAATGGCTGGGAACACTCAGCATGTCAGGCAGCATCTATGGAGAAAGGGAAAATGAGTCAACGTTTCGGGTCCCATGACCCTTCATCAGACCCATCGATGTTGTAGGATTATCATTATTACTTGCAGCTTGATTGTGGAACACCAGTGGCATTGTGCTGGAGTGTCAGTGTAGACTGCAAGCTCATAGCCCCCGACCTGGGGCGTGAACCCAGAAACGCAGACAGGCAAGAGCAGTCTTGATCGTTATGGGCTGACACGTGCGGACAATGTGACGCAGTGGCATTTCGGCAAGTGCTGATGATTGGAGATTCTAACGGTTGGTGACCTGACCACCAAGGTTTTCCATACATGTAAAAAAAATTTGGTCATTTCAAACTACCGTGGGATGCTGCTGTGCGCAATTGACTGCTGTGTTTTGCCCACAAAATATAGTCAATTCACTTTACAGTATCTTCTGTGAAGCACTTTGAGACGTCTAGAAGATGTGAAATGCGTTACATCAAATGCAAGGATTATTATTACATTTATTATATTATTATTATTATTATTTATTATAAACAAAAACGTGCCCAAAACAGTGGACCAAATTCACTCCAAGTTTATTGGAATTCCAGCAACTTTCCAACCTGTAACTCTCTCTCTATCTCTCCCTCAGTTGTTGCTGGCCATGTTCCCACAGTTCTGGGTATGAATCCAGCTGGGATTACTTAGCATCCTGGTCGGCGAACGATCAGTAAAATTAAGCACTATCAACGTAGGAGGTAAGCAGGGGGTCTAACCTCTTGGCTGGAGAAATGAAAAACAGTAAATGCTTGTGATTAACAGGGAGTCCAAGCACTCAGGCTGTGTAAAATGAGTCTCTCTAATGTGTGAGCAAGTCATGGGTCAATTCTCCAGAGGTCAGTACAATGAATATTATCAATGAAGGGAGATAAGTAGGGGGTCCATCCTACAGCTCTTGGAAGCATTACAAGAGAAAATTTGCCAAATGACAGTCCTGGATCTTGGCCAAACGCTGGAATAGAGAAGCGCACTTAACAGCCTGTTAATGTGCTGAGGAAGCTAACCTCTTCGCAATCCTTATCCACTATCTTCGGCAGAGCTCCTGAAAGTGTTAAAAAAAATGTTGAACCCAGAGAGAAAGCGCTCGACAGGACAAGAGTTATTCAAATTAATTGTTTCGCGACGGAGCCTATTCATATGGCTCCATTTCCAGGTCCATTTTTTTGTGTCAATGTGTCACTCACCCGTTGAACCCCTTGAGTGGTAATGTACAGTGAAAGAATACGGAACCGAAAAAATTGTTAAGAGAACCAATCGACTCGTCAGAAAAATACTGAATTCTTTGATTGCTGGGAATTATTGTCTCGTATCTCAGTGGTTAGAGCACTCGCCTTACAAGTGAGAGACCCGTGTTCGAATCCAGGCAGGTCAGGGCGAAACCTTGAGCAAGTTTCCTTACTCCACACACACACCTGATAATAATTAATGCAAAAAAAGAACAATAATGAATTGGTCGTTTTAATTCACGACTGTTTGTGGGGACACTGTGGCGCGCAATTGGCTGTCGCGTTTTCACCCACAAATATACAGTCAATCCACTTGACAGTATATTCTGTGAAGCGATTTGAGATGTCTAGAAGACATGAAAAGTACTACATCTAATGCGAGGATTATTATTAGTATAATTATTATTATTATCTAAATCTGGCTGACAAATATTGTTTCCTAAATTACTGTTGGCTGGGTCAACAACGAGATGCACTGCGTTGCAGCGCAAATGGCAAAGATGCAGAGAGAGCAAACTTTCCCGGGGTTTCATTGGCTGCCCTTTTGTTCTGAGTTGATCATGGAAATTGCCTCAACCACAGAAACCAACTAATGGATTCTCTTGAAAGAAGTACATTGTGTTCGAATGTATAACGCGGATAGACAAGAGGCACGGGACAGAAGTCAATGAGGAATTGCCAGCCAATTGACATCTTAACGATCAGGCAGTGAAATAATGAGTTATCATAATGGTAATTCATTACATTATTGTAATTTATTTGCAACACTTGATTTAAAAAAAAATCACTATTGCACTGTCTGTTTGCCTAGTGTTAGTGTTAATGGGTGCTCTGCCTCTCACACAATGACTGATTGGGCATTGTTAGATTAGTAATGGCTTAAACAAGTCAAATGCTACATATTGGTTGACTTGTAAATTCCTGCTAACCTTTCAGTGAGACTCTGTGTTAAAGTCTCATTTTAAAAAACCCTCTAACATGCGTACTTTCTCACAAAAGGATATTTCACAATAAAGGGATAATTGGGTTCTGGTTGCAAAGAAATTAACATTTTAGTATTTCTCGTCCGTCCTTGTAATGAGAAGTTAAACCGAGGTCCCTTCTGCCTGTTCAGGTGTACTGCTCAATGATAATGTGCTTACTCACTCCATGGTTGTTTGTGGGATGCTGCTGTACGCAATTGCCCGCCATGATTCTCCCACAAAATGCAGAGTTACTACACTCCACAGTATATCCTGTGAAGCACATTCAGTCTTCTCGATGACCTGCTAAAGTCATCGCTATATCAAATACAATTATTGTTCACTATTAAAAGCTTATTTCTGAACTCGGTTTACTTGTTTTTGTGTTGTGGAAAGAGTAATCAGGGTAAGTTTGCCTTCGCTCTCTTTCTAAAGAGGTGGTGGGGATACATGAGTCAACACAAAGTAAATGTGATAGATGATACCCTGTACACTCACCAGAAACTGTTTCATGATTTCCACCTGATTTATTTAGGCAAACCATGCACGGAAATGTATCTGTCAAGAAAGGTGAATATAATAATTATTCTTGCATTTGATACAGCGCCTTGGAACACCTTCAAGGCGTCTCAAAGTGCTTCATAAAATATTCTGTCCAGTGAATTGACGGTATATTTTGTGGGCGAAAATAAATAAGTTCTTTATTAGATCTTGGTTGCTCCCTCAATTCAAATGCCCCACCCTTTTCCTATACTTCTTCACCACTCCCCTCCTATCTCTGTCTTTTTCTATTCAACAACCCCATTAATTCAGCCTTGATCGCTTTCCATTCAGCCTCTATCTGTCTGCAGCCTCCACTCAGCGAGGTCCGGCCTGCTCCAGGTCCCAAGCCTTGCCTACCCCACCATAGGCAGTCAGGCCTTCAGCCTCTCTGCTCCCAGCCTTTGGAATGCCATCCCACAGTCCCATGGCCAAGCACAAGGCCCTCCTGTTCAACCAAGGCCCTCCTGTTCGCCCTCTTACCACTACCTTCCCTACCCTTCACCCCTCCTGATCCCATCCCTAAACCCAGTTCCATAGCTCAGTGGTTAGAGCTCTCACCTTACAACTGTGAGACCTATGTTCGAATCCATGCAGATCAGGATGAAATCTTAGGCAAGTTTTCTTACTCCACACACTCCAAATTTTTTTAAAAAATTGGTCATTTTAATCCACGACTGTTTGTGGGAAGCTGCTGTGCGCAATTGACTGCCGGGTTTCACCTACGATATACAGTCAATTCACTTTACAGTATATTCTGTGAAGCGTTTTGAGACATCTAGAAGATGTGAAAAGCGCTATATCAAATGCAAGGGTATTATTATATTATTATTCTAACCCCCAGCCTTCGCACATCCTCCTGATGTGAAAGGCGCTATACATATATAATTTGTGTTGTTCTGGGAAGATGGTTACGCATCTTTGCAGCATCTTCTCCGTGGGACGAAATGTTTTCTGGCCTTAGTTCTGACTTGGCTCTGGTTTTCAGACCCACAGCCACTATGATGTCTATGATGATTCAGCAGTGAGAGCGCTGAGAAACCTTGGCTTACACGGAACTGCCTACAATCAGTTTCATTCTTAGTACAATACAGCGTTGATTGTCTATAAAATCTGGTCAATTGTACTAATGGTTCCAAAGCAACATATTAACGTTCAAGTGAGGTAACCTACTAATTATAATCCTGACTGTATTCTACAATAATTAGCTTTAAAAGGCTTTATATACAAAGATGTGATTAAAAAGTGTAATGACTATACATTTGGTATTAAACTCGGTGCAGCTGCTTGAAGGATTTATTCATCCATTAAAAAACAGTGATTCGTGACTTGGGATAGTTATCAGTATTTCTTTCACATTTAGCCAGCAATTCGACTGTGGGCAGTATGCAAATCTCTGCTTTAAATGTTTCAATGTTCCCGGTTTTACCATTTTTCTACGGCTTTTACTTCCACTCTCTACCTTGCTCTGTTTCCTCCAGCATAGGATGTTTGGACTGCGGTCTACCTCATATTGGGTTCTATCAGACCCTTATTCATACAATACACAGTCAATCCGCTTTCAGGTGTATCCAGCGAAGCGCTTTGAGACGTCTCAACAAAGTGATCAGGCGCTATATCAAATGCAAGGATTCTTATTTTTATTATTATTATTGTATTTAAAGCTTTGGGACGTCCTCCTAACCCTAACCCTAAGGATGAAAGGCCTGGACTTGGCCTGCTCCAAGCCCCCCGCCCGAACCGCCCCACCATCGGAGGACGGCCTTCAGTTTCTCCGCTCCCACCCTATGGAATGCCATCCCTCAATCCCTCCGTCTCGTTTCTTCCCTTTCTTCTTTCAAGGCCGGTTTGAAGACTTTCCTCTTCGACCGTGCCTTTTGTTCCACCCCGAACTTTTCGACCTCCCCTTCGTGTTTCACCCCTTCCCAAACACTCCCCTCTCAGCTCGGGTCACACGCCTCCTGTGCAGCGCCTTGGGACGTCCTCCCGACGTGAAAGGCGCTCTATAAATGTAATTTGTTGTTGTTGTTGTTGTTGAAAGGTGCTATACAAATGTAATTTGTTGTTGTCAGTATTATTACTCCCATTGGAATCAATCACTTTCTCACTTATACTGTGTCTAATACACCCTCAGTAATACTGTTATCTGGGATTTAACACAATCAATATAGAAGCCATATTATATACAATAACGCAGTGCATTATATCCTACAATAGACTAAATATGATAATTATAGGCTCTCTATTAGAAGTTTTTTTTAAGTAAAACTTGATAAGTCTTTATGTAAATTTTCTAATCCTCTCGCTGTGGCTTTGCTGTGGCAACGGAGGAACAGAGATCAACATGATTCTCTCCGTCACATCGATACCAACAGTGAAATCAAGGAGCCAGCTTGTCACTTCACTGGACAAAGCCAGGTAATTACTTCCAATCTGTCAGTGTTCATTGACAAAGCCGTTTTCTCCATCTTAGCGATATATATATATATATATATATATATAGATATCGACTGTATTTATATATATATATATATATATTGTATATGTTCCTTACTCGGTGAATTTTGTGTTCACGGAAGTGAGTTGTGTCAAGACCTGGAGAATGTTATTGTTACACCCGCTTGCTGGTGTAGAAATCCTTGCTCTATTACGCGATTAGTAACTAATAACGCTGCCCCCTGTGTACTCATGCTAAATGGAGGCCACAGTATTAACTTGCATGGCAATCCCTGTGTACAGATACAAGCACAGACCTGGATGCTTATTGCTCTTATTAGGATCGACTCGTTACCTCTTATTAGTACAAAATAGAGTACATACTATTTTCAGGTGATTGATATGTAGATAAGGAGCATATTATGGTTTCACATCTTATAATGGTAATTGTCAAATGAAGCTATATCTATCTATATTAAACATACATCTACAGATAGATACATATGTGCACAATTGGTTGCCACATTTCAGCCACAAAAATATACACTCAATCCACTTTCCAGTATTTCCTGTGAAGCGTTTTGAAACGTCTTGAAGACATGGTGAGGCGCTATATCCAATGCAAGGATTTTAAGTATTATTCATATTGTTAGTATTATTCATCCGTACCCTCTCTCACACCCCCTTATCTCTCTGATCTTCCCCTATTCCGATCTACCGTTCCCTCACTAAATCGAACTTGATGTGCGTTTCCTCACCTCGCTATCAGTGGCTGATCTTTCAGCAGCTGCATCCCTAAGTGACCAAATTGTTATTAGTAATATTAATGAAGGGATTACAACCCCCAGAAAATGATCTGCCGATCGATGAACAACCAGGTACCTACTTACTGCTGAATAAACAGAGGAGTGTGGAGTAAGGAAAGTTATCTGAGGTTTCGCCCTGTCTGGGAATTGGACCTGGGTCCTCTTGCTTGCGAGGCGAGTGCTCTAAACACTGCTTTAAACACTATACCCACAAGACTCCACATAAGAACGCTTGTTGGAGAAAACAAGGAGCTGAGGCTCAGCATAGGTTTTAAAACAATTCTCTGTGTCATAAATTATTTTTAAAATCGGGGATTGCCAATTCTTCAGGTCTGGGTCGGGCTGTGTGTTCCCTACGGATGTTTATTGAAAGATATTGATCGAGAGTTGTGTGTATTCATCCTTTAGTATGAACCTTTAAATTGATCTTTACTTTCTCTGCACCATATTTTTCCACTCAGACCATCAAATCCTTCTCATTTTTTTTAAGTTAGAATGTTAACGGATGAGCCTCGAGTGGCTTGTAGTGAAATATTTACCACTATTCCATTTGCGGATAAATCGGTTAAAGGAAACGTGGCAATAGCCGCAGCTGCAACTCAAAGCGGTCAGCGACTATAATAATACAATAGTAATCCTTGCATTTGATATAATGCTTTTTCACATCTTCTAGATGTCTCAAAGCGCTTCACAGAATGTACCGTAAAGTGGATTGACTGTATCTTTGTGGGCGAAACGTGGCAGCCTATGGCGCACAGCAGTGTCCCACAAACGGTCGTGGGTTGAAATGAGCAATTTTATTTTTGTGGGTGTGGAGTAAGGAAACAAGGTTTCGCCCTGACCTGGCTGGATTCGAACATGGGTCTCACACTTGTAAGGCGAGTGCTCCAACCACTGAGTTACAGGACTCCACGTATATCTCACTTTACTGGGTGCCACTGTGGGGACAGCGCTGGTCGCCAAATATTTGATTAACCAGGAACAGACTCAGAAATAATTCACCAGGTGAAAAAATAATTCGCAATAATAGATGAAAATAAATTCTAATCTGTGCAATCAGTGTTTTTTACACCTCACGCTAATTTAAACACCCACAAACACTCTGCAAAGTAATCATTTAGCTTGGCCAAACATTAATATTTACTCTTAACCGAGGTTGGTTCCCAGACTTTTCATGTTAGTAAATGAATTAATCGCGACTGGTGATTGATTAATAATTGATGTGTATGTTTTGGATGGAAATGACAATGTCAGGGGCTCTTATCAAGAGTTTCCATGGAAACCGGCTAACCTTGATTCTTCCAACCTTTGAAAACTGGTCAAAATCGGCTGACGTAACGCAGTGCCCGACTCCACTATAGTTGCAAGCCTGACCTTAGCATCATTAAATCACATCAGATGTTGTTTTGCACCGAAGTCCTGTAGCATGATGGTTAGAGCACTCGCCTCGCAAACGAGAGGTCCCAGGTTCGATTCTTGGGCAGGTAAGTTTCCTTACTCACCTTACTTCCTATTCCTTTCTTATGAGGTCCCAGCATCCCGGAGAACTCTCGGACGACACAGGACTGACCTGGTCACACCGGGAAGATGTTTTGACGTCAGTTGGAGACAGAGGATTATAGATCGCTGAACATTTCAACCGGTCTCGTGCCATTAATCACAACATGTCAAAGCCTCATTACAACGCAGTGTTAATTGCCCCATACATTTAAGCGCTGTCCACTGTTGGGACTTAATTACGCCTGAGAAGCCGTTCATTATTGGCCAGCGATGCACATTCAGAGCTTGATTCTAAACATGTGACAAATGACTGAAACCTGGACTCATCTCATTAAAAACGGTCATGACACAGATTATCTTGGCTCATGCTGCCAAGCTTTTTTTTGTATGAGGTCGGGAGGATGTGGGGGGTGGGGGGGAAGAGGAGGAACGCAATTAAAATAACTTCTGTAAACGTTGTTTGCATTTCTGAAAGCAGTTTCTGCGTGGTTCTGGCTCCTCGTTGCCTTTTGCAAGTCTCCCTCGACCAAACACGTAAGAAGGAGAAGTCAGGGGGAATGCTTGCACACAGACAGATGTCTGGACATGGACAACAACAACAATAATAATAATGCACAACTCAGCTCTTATTCAGATCATATGAATTTTCTTTAAAGCATCACCACTAAAGGCCCTGTATGTTAAAGTGCTCTAAATACCTGCCCAGTGTGAAGGGCGTTGTGTAAATGAAAAATTGTCGATGTTGTCGTTTTGGACACAGACTCGCTTTCATAAGAAGTGCTATTTTTTTGCCCTTGCCAACCCCCCACCCCCCACCCCCTTCAACACAGTCCATTCTGGGAGCATTGTTGAGCACGTTGATAATAATCCTTACATTTGATATAACGCCTTAGCATGTCTCCCAGACATCTCAAAGCGCTTCACAGAATATACAGCAAAGTGAATTGACTATGTATTTTGTGGGCACAATTACAATGTTTTGCCTCAGTTGGAAGAGAGAAGTAGGAGTCCTGCCAACTATTGGGGGAGTGCACTGTATTATACCAGATATGTTGTGAATCTCACAGTATCACACCAACCACTGACAGTCGTTGGCATCAAATACTATAAAAATTATAATAATCCTTGCATTTGATATAGCACCTGATCCAAGCACTTCACAGAATATACTGCAGAGTGACTGAGGATTTTGTGGGTGAAACACGGCAGCCAATTGTGCACAGCATAATCCAACAAACAGTTGTGGATTGAGTGACCCAAGTATTTCAATGTTTTTGAATGTTTATAACCCTCAGATTATTATCCCAAGAAAGCGATCTGCCAATCAACTGACAACCAAGTGGCTACTTACTGCCAGGTAACCATAGGCGTTTGAAGCAAGGAATCTAACCTATGCTTTTGCTCTGCCTGGGAATCGAACCCAGGTCCTCTTGCTTTGCGAGGCGAGTGCTCTAAACGTTTTGCATTTCCATCATTTTCTCTGCTTATTTGCTCCCTTAACTCGAATTTAAAGTGAAAGTTAGATTTTTTTTCCCATTCGGTAATCGTATTATGAAATCTTTCTACGATTGAGTTGCAGCCGCGCAGAGCACGGCTCCATTAATGTTTCATTGCAGAATCCCGCGAATCATGTTTGTCCCTGTGATTTCCCACGTGGGAAGATGCCAATCTGGGCTCGAGCTGAGGAAGCAACTGAGCGGAACTCAACTGCTTTACTCCAGAGCAAGAGAGAGCTGGGAAAAATTGTTGGAAAGAACGGGCCAGGTTTGGAGCTCTTACACCCCCTAACTGACTGTGTATTTTGTGGAGCCCTGCAGCTCAGTGGTTAGAGCACTTAGCCTTACAAACGTGAGACCTGTGTTTGAATCCAGGCAGATCAGGACGAAACCTTGGGCGAGTTTCCTTACTCCACACGATCCTAATAATAATCCCTCCATAAAAATACACAATAATAAAATTGGTCATTTCAACCCACGTCTGTTTGTGGGACGCTGCTGTGCACAATTGGCTGCAGCGTTTTGCCCACAATATACAGTCAATTTCCTTTACAGTTTATTCTGCGAAGCTCTTTGAGACATCTAGAAGGTTTGAAAAGCACAATATCAAATGCAAGGATTATTATTATTTATTATTGAACAGCGGCGTTTGTGTGGAGTAAGGAAACTTGCCTAAGGTTTCGTCCTACTCGGGAATCGAACCCGGATCCTCTCGCTTGTGAGGCAAAGATCTTTTAGGAAAAAAAGGATACTAAATCGTTTCAGTGAATTAATCAGATTTCATCACCCAGTTCGCACCTTTTTGAAGCAACACTTAATAGATTTAAATATCGCGTTCACAGTTTTTAGTCTGTGGATCACAAGTGGGAATAGTTATTCACAACCTGTTTGAAATTCTCTTTGCATTGCTACTGCTTTAATCGCACTAAATCAATGTGTTGCTCAGACGCTGGTTAACCCGTTCAGTGCCGGATGTCCTTCACAGTCTGAAACCTCGCATAACATTAAGCGCACTTACGAATAATAATAATCCTTGCATTTGATATAGTGCTTTTCATGTCTTCTAGACGTCTCAAAGCACTTAACAGAATAGACTGCAAAAGGGAATTGACTGTATGTTTGTGGGGGAAATGCGAAAGCCAATTACGCCCAGCATCGTCCCAGAAATAGTCGCAGATTGAAATGACCAATTTATGATTGCGTTTTTTTTTGGTGGATTATTATTTTCATTCCATCGGTAGACATCGAAGTTGTTGAGCAGAAAAAACTCTTCTCCCTGTTAAGTGCTCTGGGGCACTAACTTGTGTTGGTGTGGGGGGGAGGGAGCGCTATATAAATGCAAGTTGTTGTTGTTGCTGTTCTCCCAGCATAAAGTGGAGGGCAGAGTTGTTAAACGATGCCTGTATAATGCGCTGCTCAGAAAGAGAAGGGAGTTTCTCCTGGCTGACTCTGGCTGACAATTTCCCCACAGATAAAATTGATCATTTACTTTGTGCCTGTTAATGGGACATTGCTCTCACGAATACGTTTTTCCCCCAATCCCTTCCTTCACGTTGCTGCCTCCTTCCTCTCTTTTGGATCACGACCGATCTTACGGTCATCTCCTCCCTCCTCCCCAGCTCGGCCACAGCCTCTGCCATTGTTAAACTCTCTGAGATACTGCCTTGTGTGAAAGACACTGTATAGATGCAAATTGTTGTTATTCTTGTGGTCCACTTAAAAACACACAAATTCTCTACACTTTGTAAAATCCTGCAAAATCCTGTGAAATGCTTTGAGACGCTCTATCAACATGAACATAGCAAGCATTACAACTATGTTCTTACACGCATGAGACCTGTGTTCCAATCCAGGCAGGTCAGGACAAAACTTTGGGCGAGTTTCTTTACTCCACACTCCTAATAATAATCTCTCTAAAAAAAAAAGCACAATAATCATGTCATGTGGTCATGTGCATCCACGACTGTTTGTGGGACGCTGCTGCGCGCAATTGGGAGTCGCGTTTAGCCCACAAATATACAGTCACAGTATGTATACACATTCTGTGAAGCGCTTTGAGACATCCAGAAGATGTGAAAAGCGATATATCAAATGCAAAGATTATTATTATTATTTTATAACCATTGCAAGGATTGTGACTGCTATGCAAGCTAAGTGCATCACAAGACAGTCTGAAAGTTGACCTTTGTCTCCTGCTAAGAGAAAGGGATATCTGGTGACCGACTAGACTAACTCTTACCTATGTGAGTTAGCGCATGCGTTTGAGCAAAAACGCAGCAAGATTGATGGTGCAAATGCTTCTCTCCTTGATGGCTATAAAGGGCTTTAAATTAAATTGGTTCTGGGAAACAATTCAAGCAAATTGACCTGCCATCTATATTCAGTTCCTGGTGGGACACGAGTTCAAAGGAAAGTAATGCCAATATTTTAGCTTTAATTAGCTCGGAATCGGTCGTTTTGCTCAGAGCACAAAACAGGGATGGCTGCTGTGGGACTTGGAGGCTTTCTGCTTGTTCAGCTTTGGCCGCGGAGGTTAGAGCAAGTTGTTGGAGCCGTGCCCTGCGTTTAAGCTGTACTATTCCTAACCTGGGGGAGAGTTTTCCCTTTGAATGGAGACCAAAGGCCGGGACCTCGACCCATTCCCCCAGCTCCACTCACCTCGGTCTAATAATACTAATAATAATAATACTAATAACAACAATAATAATAATAATAATCACAATAACAGCCATAAGTATTGGTTGCATGTGGTGCAGTGCCTTTCCCATTGGGAGGACTTCTCAAAGTGCTTCACAGGATTTACTGTTGAGTGTGGTGACTCAGAATACTAGACATTTACAACAACAAATTACATTTAAACAGCAACTGACAGAGTTGTCTTGTCGAGAGGTGGACGTCAAATCATCTTCAAGTCTCTACGTTATGATTGAGCTTCTCAAACCTAGATTATGCCCACAAAATATACAGTCAATCCACTTTAC
This sequence comes from Hydrolagus colliei, assembly GCA_035084275.1. Classification (NCBI taxonomy): domain Eukaryota; kingdom Metazoa; phylum Chordata; class Chondrichthyes; order Chimaeriformes; family Chimaeridae; genus Hydrolagus; species Hydrolagus colliei. The sequence continues at coordinate 10,241,920 of CM068752.1, forward strand.
AGTGTATCCTGTGAAGCGCTTTGAGACGCATGAAAGATGTGATGAGACGCTATATCGAATGCAAGGATTATTATTATCATTCTCTTTGCAAACCTGAGCTGAGGCCAATTGCAAAGTGTGTTGTGGTTTCTCTGAGTAGCCAGAATGTTGTGGGCTTGAGTCTCCATGGCAATGTTGTGTAATACCTACACCTGTAACTTGCTGCATCAATAACATTGATGAAACTTTATGATATAATTTTTCAAGTGAAATGACAGTGTAAATCAGTTTCATCCAACGAATGCAGTTAGGGATTCAGCTTCTGGGAGCTGCAATCGGAACAGAATCCAATCCAATTCAGGCTGAGAGGAACCTGCTCTCTGACAGCTATTAATGATTCCAAGTGAAGTGAGTTTAGATATTCTGAATTTAAATCTTTAGACCTTTCGACAAGACAACTCTGTCAGTGTTAATGCACTGGGGGGGTGTGTGTTTGTCTGTCAAATAAATCCCCCAAACCCCAGAATCTATAAGAGTTGAAAGAGCGCCATTCAGGGTCTTTAACCAACATATTTTTTTCGGCTTTTGTTGAATCTCTGAGGTTATAAAAGCTTGTTTGTGCCTCACAACAAGAACTGTTGTCACATAGAAAACAATTGCCTACTACGGGCCCACTTTTGCTTGTATCAAAACAAATCTTTCAAACTCACGCTGCTTTGATGGCCCCCCACACATGTGAATATCCCTAACAGCTAAATTTCGCTTTACGCAGATGCAGATCAATGACCGGAATGGGTTGACAGCAGGTGTGATAGAAACCGCAAGGCTATGACTCATTTAAAGAGCTGTTTGATGCTGTGATAACAAACCACCACTACTAATACTAATAATCCTTGTAGTTGGTATAGCTCTTTGCATGTTTTCTAGATGTTTCAAAGCACTTCACAGAATATGCTGTAAAGTGAATTGACTGTATATTTGTGGGCGAAACGTGGCAGCCAATTGCGCACAGCATTGACTCACACATTGACTCAGTCAGATTGAAGTTACCAATTTATTATTATTTTTTTTCTTGGAGGATTATTATCAAACACGTGGAGTAAGGAAACTTGCCCAAAGTTTCGGCCTGACTTGCCAAGAATCGAACCCAGGTCTCTCGCTTGCAAGCCAAATGCTCCAACCACTACAGGACTCCATAATGGGGGGAATGGTGAGATGGGTGTCCTGGAAGTATGAGATTGGATGGGCTGAAGGGCCATCTTCATTCCCAAAAAATCAATCTACGAGTGTTTGTGAGGCATTGTTATGCCCAATTGTCTGTTGTGTTTTGCCCACAAAATGCAGTCAATCCACTTGACAGTATATCCCATGAAGAGCTTTGAGACGTCTCAACTATGCGATGAGGTAGTATATCAAAAGCAAGGATTTATTATAGTGGGACCACAACTTTTCAGTCACCTGTATATGTATTATATATATAATACTAGAATTTCTAAAGGATAGAAGGATTAAAGAATATGGGATAGGGAGGGTAAATGGAATTCGGTTAGAAGATCAGCCGTGATTTTATTACAAGGCGTGGCAGGCTGAATGGTCTACTTCTGCTCCTATTTCTATTTCCAAGTAGGAACTTCGGAGACATAATTGTGCTTTTTTTCCCCCCAAAATTAAACTTTCATTCTATCAAATTGGGTTTCATCTCCATGGATTGTGGCAAATGAATTGTCTGTTTTATCTAGCTTCAAAGTTAAGTGATTTTTTTTTTCTTTTACCCTCTTATAATTCTTTATCTTTGTCAAGAGAATTTTTGTTTGTGTTTTATATCTGTCTGTCTATCTCTATATATATGTATTAAAAAAAAATGATAATGAGTTTTACTTTCCATTCACCATTTCCCCTGGAGCTGTGAATGGAACTGTCAAATCAACCGGATGGCTTTTAATCACAGCATCGCTTGATAGGTAACTTTGAAATGACAGAGTGTGAACGCTTTTCAATAGTGACGGATTGACGGACCATGTCAGGGAAAAGTGCCTGTTTAATTCCAATTGCTTTGCAGTGAGGTTTCTTCTCTGCTGTGCCTCCTCTGTGCATTTCGGGTGCTTTGTTAACCACTTTTGGTTCTTCTTTTTCCGGTTGTCTGCCACACTCAGAAACCCACCACCATGCTTAAGGTTATCTGGACAGAGCTGAGAATTCCATGCAAGAGCCAAGGCTTGGGTTGACCGCAGACTTTAGGTTGTGGTAACTGCTGGAGCCAAACCAATTAAAATCTCATAGCTTGCCAGTGATATCGCTGGCTGTTACGATTTCCTGCTGCTTGTCCAGCTAGGACCACTCTAACCATTAGGGCTTTGGCTTGCAGGGTCAACAGGAGCTGGGTGGAAGGATTCCTTGCCCCCACCCAGTGACAGATCTGCCCTTCCAAGTCCTGCTGATGAGCCAGGTTGGCTATGCTGCTTCCACCGTGCTGGTAAAACACAGCAGTGTGTGGAAAGGTGGTTATGCTAAAATGTTTTTCAGTGGACGCTTTTGGTGAGGAACTTTTCTGTTTAGAAAAAGAGTTGCTTACGCTAAGTTGAATCAGTCTAGAAACTTGTGAGTGCATCAACCACCCAAGTTGCATTGGTTCCCTCTCCCTCAAAGGAAGGGAGCACAATTGGAGGAAATGATGAGCAAGAGATTCAAGTTTTGATATCTTTAAGTACTGAAAATTGGTTTATCCCCTCTAGAACAGGATCGAGACTTGTTCTGAAAGTCCAAGCTGACTGGAAAGGTGTTTGATTATCAGACGCTCCCTCGTTCGGATGAGATGTTAAGACAAGGTCCTTATCTGCTTATTCAGGTGGATGTTAAAAATCCCGTGGAGCTTTTCAAGAAGAGAAGACTTTCTCCCACTTTCCTGACCCAAACCTCCAGATGACATTGACCACTTACTTCATGGTTGTTTGTGGGAGTACAAAATGTCCTACAAATGCACAGTCACTGCACTTGGCAGGGATTGCCTGCGCTTTGAAACATTTGGACATTGCATCAAACGCAAAGAAGATTGTTACACAAACCATATTTTGTGGGTCGTGACGTTGCTTAGTGCAATCGTTCAGACAGGGGTGGTCATTGCTCAAGATTTTTTTTCGGGGAAAAAAACCAGATGAAATAGATTTGAGTCATTAGTGGATGTCACACATCAATAATTGGATTTAAACATATCTACTCAATTGTGCAGGACGTATGTATCTGGGTGAAAATGAACATGTCCAGGTGAAAAATGCAGCACTCGACTTCATCCATCCCTTGGCACTTCCCATAAGCGCTAGACAAATGTAATTTTGTTGCTGTTGTTTTCAAATCCCACCCGATGACCTATCTTTTTGACTGTGTGTTTCATTACCCTAACCTCATTACCCTAACCTCCTCACCCCCTCCCCCAGCCCCAACCAACGCCCGACTCGGGCTCCCACTCGCTCTTTGTGAAGCAAATTGAGACCTGCTTCCAAAGTGAAGCGTTACGCCTGATTCTCATTTGCTGCTGCTGTTGTTGCCATCAGCGAAGGATAAGAGCCATGATCTGAGAGCCTAATCCCAGGCTATTTACATGCGTCGTGGCACTGATGTACAGCAATAACCTCACAGAAATTGACTTCCAAAAACGTTGGCGTCTCGACACGAGAGAGAATTAGAAAGCCGCAGTTGTTTTTAATATGTCTGACATTTCCAACCGTTGCATGGATAACATTCCAGTCCACTGCTTAAGAATTCATACCACTAAATTTAAACCTGCTCTCAGTCACATTCAATCACATTGCCACTTAAGCTCTGCAAATGTCCCTCTGTTATAATTTGAAATGACTTCGGATCTCGACGCTGCTGTGCGCAGAAATGTCCCTCAAATTATCTATCACAATCAGCAGCATTCAGCCCTCTCATTTTGCCGTGGATTGATTTTATAATATAGGTGTGTTTGATTTGCTACACGCCTGGACGGTTTGACAGCACGCATTGCAGTGTCAGCCGCTGATTTGATATGCAACAACAACAACAACAGCTTGCGTTTATTTAGCACCCTTCACGTAGGGTAGCGTCAACGAGGGCTTGACGGTGGTGGAGTCTGACACCCCGAGCCAAGGGCAGAGGGAGTGGGTGAGGTGACCGCAAGCACGATAATCATAATAATAATAATCCTTGCATTTGATTAGCGCTTTACACGTCTTCTCGACGTCTCAAAGCGCTTCACAGAATATACTGTAAAGTGAATCGATTGTATATTTGTAGGTGAAACGCAGCAGCCAATTGCGCACAGCAATGTCCCCACAAACAGTCGTGGATTGAAATGACCAATTTATTATGGGGTTTTTTAGGGATTATTTTCAGGCGTGCGGAGTGAGGAAACTTGCCCAAGGTTTCACCCTGGCTGGGATTCAAGCCTAGATCTTATCAAAAAGGATTTGAAGGTGGGAAGGGAGGAGGCAAGGCAGCGGGATTGAGGGAGAGAATTCCAACACTGTTGTTTGGATGAAGTCAAATATTCCTCCAAATGTGTATTCATCAGAACCTTCTACATCTTTGGCACAGCTGATCACACTCCTCGAGAACTCCCACCCTTGCGTCTTTGTTGGGCAGAGTGGCTGAAAACTGACTTGATGATTCGTTTAAAGGGGGGGGAAGAGAACAATGAGCTAGAGTAGGTGAAGGAACTTTAAATGTAGCAGGGTTAGCGTTCCTATGTGATGTGCCACATTAGGCTCAAAACGTGTGGCCCTACAACATATTATTTGCACGAACCGCAGGTATTTCAGCTTGCCTGCACAGAAAGGTTAGGATTTGCCCATTGCAGTTAATTTCCATCCTTTATTACCATCTGTTGCAGCCATTGTCCTTTGTGTGTTTCCTTCCCGAGGATTATTCTGTTCGTGTTACTCGCTGCTGAAGGTTGCTCTTTAATCTCATCGCTTTTTTCGCTACCGAGTTCATCCTGTACAGCATTTTCTTCTCCCCTGTTCACGTGTTTTCCATTGAAAGAGAATAAATTGAGGGCATTCGGGTTCAGGTGAAATCCAGGAGTGGAATTCAGACTGGGTTTGGGGCGGTGGTGAATGTGGGGTGGGGGGGGGGTTCTGAGGATGGGAATCCAGTGTTTACTCTGTGGACTCTGCTATGTACAAATGAAGAGAATATAATAATTATAATCACAGTCCTTACATTTGATATGGCGCCTTTCATATCAGAAAGGTGTCTCAAAGCTCTTCAAAGGGTGTACTTTAAAGTGGTGTGCCTGTGTATTTTAAACACTCGGAGATGCTGCTTGGCGTGAGCGGGCGCTGTATAATTGCTTCTTGTTGTTGGTGTGTTTTGTGAACAAATGCTGCAGCGCATTTGTGCATGCACAGCAATATCTCGCAGACAACACAATGTGGGTGAGCAGTTTTATTTGTGGGGTTGTTAGCTAGCCAGGACACTGAGAGAAACTCATTTTTCCTTTCAGATCGTAGCGTCTTTAATTTCCACCTAAACAGACGGACGCTCAGTTTCGCGTCTCAACACCTCCAACAATGTGACACTCCACCCAGTATAAGTATGTAAGAGATAGGAACAGGAGTCAGCCATTCGGCCCCTTGAGCCTGCCCAACATTCAAATAGATCATGGCTGATCCTCTAAGCCAATTCCGTTTACCAGCCCCTTCGATCCCTCTGTCCATCCCTCTGACTCTGGAATATGTTCAAGGACTGAGCAATCACAGCCTTCTGGGGTAGAGAATTCCATAAACTCACTACCCTGTGAGTGAAGAAATGTTTCCTCAACTCTGCTTGAAAAGGCAGACCCTTAATCTTGAGACCGTGACCCCAAGTTTTAGATTCTCCAACCAGGGGAAACAGTCTCCCACTGTCTACTCTCTCAAGCCCACTTAAGAATCTTATAAATTTGTTTATGATCACCTCTAATTCTTCTACAATTCTACATCCTCCATTGTATTGGAGCATCAGCTTAGACTATATGAGGGCAAAGTCACGCCGTGAGGCTGGAACCTACAAACTCCAAGACTCAGACTCAGAGGTGAGAGCGCTCCACACTGTTAAGAGTTTTCACGTGAGAAATGCAGTTCGTATTTGCGAGTGTGACTTATCTCACAATTTTGCAAACAAGTTGCTCGTCCGGCAGGAGATTTGCAGAATCCAGAGGCTGATGGAAGCTTTGCAAGATCCACTAATGAAAGAAAATCAAAGACAACAAAGAATAATAAGCGATTTAGGAACTATAAATGCATTACGGTTCCCAGTGATTGGATTTACAGTTGCAAACGACAGAAGTTAACACAGCCTCCCACTGCTCCAAAGTGAATTACACAAATGAGTTCAGATGCAGCCAATTTCAGAGAAACAGACCATTGTTGGCATTTAATGAGGTTTGCCTTTAATCGAGGTGTTAATTACCCAGGTTTTAGTTTTGATTAATTGAGTCTCGAGGTTTTTTTTATTTCTTTCACACTTGTGAACGAGCTGAATGGAAAAAAAAAGGGATTTTACTCTTTTTTTTTCCCCCACCCTTGTTTTTAATTATCTCTTACGCACTGACAATTCCGGGATTACACTCAGCTCGGAACGGAGACAAAAGAAGTTTCGATCTGGCGGGGCATGTTTTTTTTCGCGTTGGTTTATTTAGTGCAAACAAGTCTCACTCACAAGTGGGACACAGTGCTCTGGGCAGAACATTTCAACGGCCATTGCAGAGATAGCTCTCTAATCCTCCATTGCCTGTGCCAGTCCGCTCGGAAAAACAGCAGCCAATTAACCGCGATCATCTTTACGTTTTCGTACAGAGGCACTTCATCCCGGAAAGGCTTCTTGAAGCATTCCACGGGATTTCCTGTGCAGTGTAGTGACTGCGTGTTGTGCGGGGTCTGTCGGAAGCTGTATCTCTGTGATGTTCTTCGAGACGTGAAGGGCCTTAATTGACGCGTGTTCAAGTATCTAATACCAACTGAGAATTCCGTGCGTCCCACCTACACATGGAAATTCCAGAGATATTTATTGGAGTACAACACACCCTCTCTCAAAACAAAATAGCTCTTTCATTGCAACAGCTATTGGTCCCAAACTCCACACACTGCAAACCCAGAAGTCCACAAATTCTAAAACATATCTCACTTGGCCTTAAAAGCACTGAATATGGTGCAAATGGGCAGTGCATCATGCATTACGGTAGCACATCTTGGAAATGACTTGTTTAATAATAATAAAAATACTGATAATAATCCTTGCATTTTTAATATAGCGCCTTAACACATCATCTAGGCGTCTCAAAGCGTTACACAGAATATACAGTACTGTAACGTGAATTGACCATATATTTTGTGGGTGAAATGCGGTGGTCGATTGTGTACAACAGTGTCCCGCAAACAGTCGTTTATTTGAAAAAGACCAATTTATTATTTTGATTTTCTTGGAAGGATTATTAGTAGGTGTGTGGAGTAAGGAAACATGCCCAAGGTTTTCGCCCTGACCGGGAAATGAACCCAGGTCTCTAGCTTAAGTGTGAACTCCGAAATCTCGGCTTGCAGAACATTAAAATGATGAAAAATCTAATTATTTTTCTTGCTGTGTCTAAATTGTTTTGCAACAAATCAACGTAAACAAAACACACAAACATATAATAGTCCACTAGGTATTTACGGGGCTACCTGTGGTGAATGCGATATTGGATCTGATAATTATCAACCGAGATAATTAAATGATAGTTATTGCCCGTGAGAATTATTGCAGACAGCGCAATATAGCCATGAAGTGAAAAACCTTACATCTTCTAATAGATGTGTCTATGCGGTAGTTAATGTCAAACAATACAGCTTCTGTGTTAATGTCAAACATACAGTTTCTACCAGTGGAAAAGTAGTAATGCAAGTGTGGGAATTTAGTAAGATAACTGCAAATTGTTGTTGTTGAGAGACTTGCTCAGTGAGACAGACTGAGACACACACACAGAGTCAGAGAGAGTGAGACTCACACACTATCCTTTACACATTGTCTCTCTTTCTCTCTCTCTTCCTCTCAAATGCTCTTTCTCTCTCACACATCAAAAGAGAGAGAGACCTAAACACTGAACGCAGGGTAGCCAACCTGTGTGGATGTATCAAAGTTAAAACTGGTAAATAATTAATTGAATGCCTGAACATTTGAACATTCAATTAGATTGGAAACATCAGTGTACGCTGTGTTGCCGGAATTAATTTGCCGGTTCCATTAAAGGTTCGCTGTAAAGTTACAGTCTGTTTTAGGGACTTTTCTTTACCAGCTTTAATTGACTGATGCTCAAAGTTGTGCAACGTGATTGAACTTCAAGCATCTTGATGTGATTTATGAAGCTGACTGTCTGTTCATCATCTCAGTTCAATTTCAACTCAATTTCCAATTTAGACCACTACAACGTCAATAATAATAGATAATAATAATCCTCGCATTTGATGTGGCGCTTTTCACGTCTTCTAGACGTCTCAAAGCGCTTCGCAGAATATATGGTAAAGTGAATTGAACTGTATATTTGTGAGCGAAACGCGGCAGCCAATTGCGCATGGCAGTGTCGCCACAAACAGTCATGGATTGAAATGACCGATTTCTTACAGTTTTTTTTGATGGATTATTATAGGCGTGTGGAGTAAGGAAACTTGCCTGGATTCGTAACACAGATCTCATGCTTGTAAGGTGAGTGCTCTAACCACTGAGCTATAGGACTCCACAATAAGACACCGTTTGTCATGAAGGGTGAGATATCAATGCAAGTTGTTTGTTGTCAAGTAATAGTGATAATAATGCTTACATTTGGTGCAGTGCCTTTTGCGTCAGAAGAATGCCCTAAAGTGCTTCACAGGGTGTATAGAAAAATGCAGTGACTGTGTGTTTTTGTGGGCCAACCTGACAGCCAATTTGCACTTGGCAACGTCCGTCCCACACGCAGTCGACAGATTTTTGTAAACCCGGGCGATTGTTCGACAAAAACCTCCCTTCTCTTTCATCGAATAATGTCATGAATCTCACAGCTCTGGGGCTGCAGGATTGCAGAATCATTTCTCATCGGAGCACACATTGAACCCGAGAAAGAAGGAAACGGGTGACATGACATCCTACCTGATAATAATGATCACAATAGTAACAATTGGACATGATCTAGTGCCTGATTACGCTGTGACGACGTTTCTACACGCTCCACAGAATATATTGTAAATTGGATTGCTCGTGTATTTTGTGGGTGAAACGCAGCAGCCAATTGCAGACAGCAGTGCCCTAGAAACTGCGGTGGGTTGAGTGACCAGTTGTGGTGTGTGTGTGGGGCGTGTTCAGCTGGCATGTGGATGGGAGAGAGGTAGAGTGGTTGGAGACAATATTTGAGTTTTACTAGTCCAGTTTATAGTCTGTCGTTTGGTTATATGTTAAACCAACCCCCCCCCCCCCCCATCAACTCCCCACCACCCCCACCTTCCCTCCCATCTTCCACAACTGGTTTTGCAGTCCTTTCACTCACACTTCTCTTCGCATCATTAATAATGCATTAGAAATATCACTGCGTCTCTGAGTTACTGTGAACAGCAGCTATAACAATCCTAACTGCCACCAACAGCTACAACAATTGCAATGCTGCCTCCTGCGGATGAGGTAATCCAGGCCTGAATGGACGGGACCGAGGTCGAGACAAGTCTTTGCCCTTCTTTCTGCCGATCAAATACGTTCTGATCTGGTGTAAATATAATTTGAACTAGGAGAGTTAATTGGGTCATATAAGGAAAGCTATTCAGCTGCGAAGCAGGGTCTCCGAGATTATCATGCTTACTGCTCCCCCAAGATCGTTTTCGAGTGTTGGAAAATGTACGCTCTGATTAGTACTGCAGAAGAGAAAAATTCATTTGCAACAAAACCTTGTGAAAAGCAGGAATGTGGGATTTCTTTGTTGCAGGGTCCTGTAGCTCAGTGGTCAGAGCACTCGCCTTGCAAGCGAAAGACCTGGGTTCAATTGCTGGCAGGTCAGCGCGAAACCTCGGGCAAGTTTCCTCACTCCACACGGCTGATAAAAATCCCTAAAAAAACAAACAATGATGAATTGGTCATTTCAAGCCACGACAGTATGGGGGACATGCCGTGTGCAATTGGCTGTCTCGTTTCGCCCACAAATATACGGTCAATTTGCTTTGCAGTATATTCTGTGAAGCGATGTTGTGGGACGTGGGGTGGGGAGGAGGGTTTAACTTGTAGAAGATATGAAAAGCGCTATGTCAAATGCAAGGATTATTCTTAATTGTGAAGAACTGTTTTTTTTTCGACAGGGCAACTGAGCAACAACTGAAACATGTAGAAGACTGATGATAATTGTGTTCACAAGTATTCCATTATATTTAGTGTTCGACTAAACCAGTGGTGGCTGGGTGGGAGGGGTGGCTCATGGTGCGTGGGGGTTAGGGGCAAACGGAAGACTCAGTGGACTTTATTTGCTATTGAATCATGGTTGATATGTTGCTGTCACATTCATTGTGTGAATGCTACACACAGCTACAGTCAAGCGAGAGCGGCAAAGATTGTTAATCTGAGCAGCCAGAGAGGTGATCAAGTCAAACCTGTTCCCCTGCAAGATACTGTCGATCCTGAAGCGGATTATCAAACTGTTCATCCAAAGACCCGCTGAACGTTCTGCTCTGGGTGTGATACGGGACGCTGCCCCGCGTCAATAAATACAAGTTGTTGTAGTCGTTGGTAAGTGGTGTTGATGGGAACATTCGTTGCCACAGAAAACAGGAGTGAAATTGCTTTTGTTCATCCAATCACAACATCAGCGAAAACCTGCGGTTTTACACAGTGCCCTCCACGCCGGGCGGCGTCTCTGAGCGCTTCTCAATGGCGGAGCCCGAGACCGAGCCGGGGAGAGGGGGGAGGTGACAGTAAGCGCAGTCGAAGAGAAAGGTGACCTGAAGATGGGAAAGGAGGGGGTGAGACAAAGGGGTTGAAGGAGGGAGTTCCAAAATTTAGACAACAGCAACCTGCATTTAAACAGAGCCCCTTCACACAGGGTAGAGTCTCAGAGCGTTTAACAATGGCGCCGTTAAACGCCGAGTCAGGGGAAAAGAGGTGGGGGGTCGGCAATCAGCCTGTTTTCAGGGAAACATCTTTAATGGGAAGGAAGTAAGGTGTGGGTGGGAGGTGGGAAGAAATTAATCAGAGGTGAGAACTCGTGTAACAGACGCCGGAGGTGGCCTACAGAGAAGACCAGATAACATCCGGAATTCCTGGGAGGTTACAAAGAGAAGCGGTGCTGGCAGCGTGAGATTTAACTCTCAGTGTGAAGAATATTTTTTGACCGATAATCAAAGGCAGGCACGGTGAACAAACTCCGTTAGCTTACAAACTTTGCGGGCAACAAAATGGCGGGCAAATTTGACGGCGGTTTTGATCATTGTCACAAGGAACGAAACGCCAGAGATTTCACCACAACAGACTACGGCAATCCTGGCATTCGAGGTAACATTGTGGAGCTCCTGTAGCTCAGCGGTTAGAGCACCCGCTTTGCAAGCGAGAGACCTGGGTTCGATTCCAGGCGGATCAGGGCGACACTTGGGGCAAGTTCCCTTACCCCACGCGCCAGATAATAATCCCTCAAAAAATAATAACAAATTGGTCAGTTCAATCCACGACTGTTTGTGGGTCACTGCTGTGCGCAATTGGCTGCCGTGCTTCGCCCACAAAATAAGCAATCAATTCACTTTACAGTGTATTCTGCGAAGCGCTTTGAGACGTCTAGAAGATGTGGAAAGCACTATATCAAATGCAAATATTTTATATTTCTATTGACATTAAGAGTGTTATGGAAGCATTTCACAGGTAATTGCTGGAAAGAGCTTGATTGTGCTCCATGTCAACTGTCCCCAGCCCTGTCCCTCTGGCTCGTTGCCAGATTCCACCACTGTCAAGGATGTGGTGTGGATGCTACCTGGTGCGGAGGGTGCTGTATAAATGCAAGGTTGTCGTTGAAATCAACCAGCTACAACAATAACAACAAAAAACACTTCATTTATACAGCGCCCTCCGCGATGGGTGGCGTCTCAGCTGCGAGTGACGTTAATCGAGAGGTTACTAAGGTGCTGAAGTACATAACTATTAATAATGTTAACGTTGGCGACAGTTAAGAAACTCCGCATATTTCCCTACTAGGTTTCTTTGTTGCAGCATTTAACAAGCGGAGAATTGGAACTATCCACTCATTCGATAACCTTTCTCTAATATCTTTGCCCCTAACGTAGCTCAGGTTGAGGAGGCAGGTTGTACAAGCCGAAGGAAGAAAGAGAGCGAGGCACTGATACACAATAGAAGTGTGATGATAATATCTCAACATCGCTTGCTCAACAGAACTATTGATTCAGGCTTCTCAGCATGGAGACTAACACACTATTTGTCTGCTCATTGTCTTATTCTGTCCATATCTGCCTGAAGAAATTCAATCACACTTCTGCTTTCAGATGGGAATTTAGTCAAACCTGCAGACGCGGCATTGCCGGTGAAAAAACGTCATTATTTTTGATAAGATTCTTTCATGAAGACGGGGGAAATGGATTTGCGCTTGTCATAGTGGCAAGATACAAAAAAAAAGCACCTATTTTTCACAATCTACTTCTGAACAAGTCCGATGGATTTTCAATACCCATCCTAATGATGATGATAATAATAATCATTAGAATTTTAATAATCTTTACATTTAATTTTACACCAATTGACTGAGTGTCTGGCCTTTCAGTGTATCCTGTGAAGTGCTTTGGAATGGCCTCCCGTTGTGAAATATATCGAATGTAAGGATTATTATTGCAGCAATCTGATCTGTATAAGTCGAATAATCACTTAAGTAGCACATCTGCCCAAATCCTGTTGAATTTGCTCTTAATAGTAAGTTTCACCTAACTCATTCTTTGCAAAAGTCATATGAAATGAAACCTATGCAAACCTAACTGATGCAACCTATGTGAGGTTTACTGTATTATTTTGCCTCACTGCTCAGATCTTTTTCTTAAATAAGCCTATCAAAGAGGTAAGGTCGAAACTATTCCCTCAACGTTAAGGTGAGTGGCACTGAAGAATCCAAACTCATTTGAATGCAACTCGCATTTGTTTGGGCAAAACCTGTTGAATTGTGTATTTCAAAGACTCACATTCAGCCGCATGCCTCACCCCCCCACCCCCCGCCCCTCACACACACACACCTCACTCCCTATTGCACACACACACAAAGAAAAAACACAGATGACAAACTTATTAGCGCTTCCTAGACCTTATTCTGTGTAGAGCTCATAAATGGGTGATTGAAATTCCGGGGGACTGGGTTAGCTCAATTATATCATGGACGCTAAGCGTTGAGCAATGAATGCTTGTAACTGCGATCGAGTCAATTCAGTTTGCAAGTTTTTGGAAAGATATGCTAAATTCTTAAAGCCCTGTAATACTCCTATCGTTTCCGGCAGTAATTTCTTCATTGTACCTTTCCTGTTGGATTTCGAAAACGCTTCCCACAGCGGTGACATTAGGCTGCCACACTTATCAAAATATTGAATTTGACTACCGCTGTTGAATGTCATATACATTATGTTCATTGTAAGGAGACCGCAGAGTGTATTGCCTAAAAATATTAGAGATAATATTTAGTAAAAAGGCAGTGATATGGTATCTGATGATGATTATAGTGTCAGCTACAAACTGAGTAGCACTCACACCTCTGATTCTGAAGATTATAGGGTTCAAGACCCACATCAGGACTTTAAATTCGGAGTGTGGGCTTGTCATTGATGTCGCTATCTGTGTTTTAAGGTGGAAGAGGTCAATTAATGCAAACCGAATATTTTCCATTTGTAAGGAAGCTTCTTCGACGATGTTTCGTCCTTCTTATGCTCAGAATAATTGTTTCGTGACTTGCGTTCATTCCTACGCTCTCACATTCCGACTCGGAAACAGATTGGCATTTCACAAGTTGGTAATAAAACTAATTGAGAAAATATTTATGTTTCCAAGAAACTGAATAAACCTTGGCTTAAAGGATTAAGCTTAATAAAAAAAAAGTGAGAGTTTCACGGGGGCTTAGAAATGAAATTAAAATGAAACAGACAGTGTTTATTTTTTCTTGCAAAGCAAGCAACGCGATTTCAATAATCCTGTTTTACTTTAATTTTGTGCTAATCCAATTAATGGGGGATTTTCTATATATCTATCTATACACGAAAAAAGTTCAGTGCTACATTTGCATGCAAAGAAACATAAATGCCAAACACACAATAGTTGGAGTTAAGAAATGCGGAGTACCACGTGAGCAAACCATGGCAGCACTTCTTTCGCAAACTTAATGTCAACTATGGGAGTTGGGGGCAAGATGTAATTACGAGCTAACCTCAAGGCTCAGTGGATAAAGCCGGCGGAGTTGTAACAGGTACCTGACTAATGGTGCATCTGATCTTCATAATTAAGCGCTGTAATCTTAAGTAGTCAACTCTAACAAGCAATGGCTTTACACTGGAAACCGCTAGGAAACCAACAGCAGCTCCCAGGCTGTTCTCCGCTCCTTATTTTTTGCACAGACATCAAGAGAGGAGAGGGGAGAGCTATGCTATGTTGTGTTATGGTCCATAACATAACGGTTGGGGGGGCGAACCGAGCCTCTCTCCTTTGTGTGGTGTCTTGGTTGCCCATGGACGCAGGCATGGCTTTTGCAGTACTTGATGTCTACCACTGGAGACCCTCAATGAGCTGTGAACATCTCAGCCTTCCCCTTCATGGTGGGTGAAGCACTGTTCCACAGATTTATGGCTGGCCCGAAAACTGGCAACAGAGCCCAACCTCCCCCTAAGCAATGAATGTCTCCAGAGAACATTATGTATATCCTCACAGTTTGTCCCAGATGGGGGCAAACCAGGACTTTTTCTCCTTAACATCAGCTCAAGCTTAAGGTAAGTGCGGGAGGAGTGGGACTAGTTTGAATGAGAAGGTACAGGCACGATGGGCTGAATGGCTGCCTTCGATGCTGTAAGTTCTATGATTGTAAAACCTATCATCCTCTTTCTCTCTGATGCATTTTACATTTCTGCCAAAAATGCCCCCAAGTTTCGCCCAGGGCTGGTTTCACATCGACTATGTGAAAATCCGTGGGACGGGAGGTGATTTAACCCTCGATTTCTCTTCATATCTACAAGGGGGAAGCTTGCCTCACAATAACCTCCAGCACTGATCAACTCCTTAACACATAAAGGGAGCTAGGACGTCATGTGTTGAAGGGTACACCGAATGACAGTGGCGCACAGTAAAACTCAACAGCAACAACTTGCATTTAGAAATCGTATCACCCCTAATTCGTTTGTCTACCCAAGTCCATTTGAATTTCCTATTATTCATAAGTTTTGCGTAAGTCTGCGATAAAACTTTACACAAGTCAAGTCATGTTAAATGTATGGTCCCAACCTTATGTGAGGTTTGCTGTGTGTTGTTCTGCCAATGTTCTGTGCCATTGGACCCAGCAGCTTCATTTCATTATGGATTCTCGCATCGGGTAACCAGCATCGCTCGCTATTCCATCTGTATTGTTTTCTTGGCCCTCATAAAACACTATTGGGCTGAGGGAGTAAGGGAGTGAGGAAGGGAGGGAGTCAGGGAAGCAGAGAGCCAGGGAGGGAGGGAGTCGCTCGCTCCTTCACTCGCTTGTTTTATTTTTCAACCAGTTGCTAGGGGCCTGATTCAGAACATAATTGCTCAATTTCACTCAGGGTCCATAGGGAGCGAGTTCCTGCAATGCTGCAGGTCCCAGTGAGACCCTGAGCATGCGGCAGTCTAACTCTTGAGTGAAAATTGCTCTTTGATCTCCGAGGACAGCCTTATTTATTGGCGAGTGTCACCGAGCCGCGCTTTCGGTTCCAAATGTCACGGTTGCTAATGGGATCTTAACGCCAGGCACAGCTCGCTGCTCCCGTCACATTGCCGCAGACTTTACCAGCCGACTGAATTGAAAGACGGCCATCGCACTTTACTCCTGTTTGCTTCCCTGCAGTCACACCATCATCGGGTCGGGTGAAATGGGCTGACCTCACCTCACGATGGGGTAAACACATCTGGTCCCTATTAATTGGGCAAACAACAACAACAACAACTTGTATTTGAATGACAGGTAGTGTCCCAGAGCTCTTGAAAGTGGCGGAGCACGGCTCACAGCTGGTGGGGTTGGGGGGGAGGTAGAGGTAACCGTAGCCATGGTCGAAGGGGCAGGTCTTCAAGCACGACCTGAAGATGGGGGAGGATGGGACGAGGCGGAGAGATTGAGAGTATTTTTTTTAAGAGTTAGAAACATAAACCTAATATGTTTTCTCTTCATCCGTGCCTTCGGTCACCTCCTAACCCCACTCCCCTACCCTCGAACCCCTCCTGAATCCAACACCCCAGCAATTCCTTGACTATCCAACGCCTTGGGATGTCCTCCTGACATGTAAATGTTATTTACTGTGCTTGTCCCACCTAATCCAAAGTGGTTCCTTCATTGCTGCCGGCAGCAGGTGCCTGATCGCTAAGATAATTTGTTACGACAGATACATGGGCGATGTATTGGGATATATGGATGATGGCAGACAGGTTCTGCTTCCAAGCATCAGGAGTGAACCTTGTGGAAGGCAGATGGTCCATGCAAAGAACACAGCGATATTTATCTGCTCTCCGCAAGGATTGTTAGAAGACAGAAGACAGATTTATTGTGATGGAATGGCTGTGACGAGGATAGGGTTAGGTTATGGAAACACAGTGAGGGAACAGTAGCAACAACAACAACTTGGATTTATATAAGCGCCCTCCAAGCCAGACGGCATCTCAGAGCGCTTCTCGACAAAGGACCCCGGGTCCGAACCAGGGGGAGGGGGAAAACATGAGTGAGGATTTTGAAATTGATCCTCTCTGAGACAGGGATCCAGTGCAGTCTGGCAAGGACTGGAGTAATCGGGGAACATAGTTTGATGCTTCACTCTACCACACAGCATTTGACACTGAAAGAGAAACGCTTCACATATTGACAGAGAAAATCCCCGCACCCCACCGATTATGCGAAAATGCTGTGTCAGTTGTCCTAATCACAGAGTTATTTGTAAGCTAATGAATTGTTTATGAGGTGCTTGACAGGACAATCTATGAACTGCAACAATAGCGAGAAGCCATTTCCACAGGTGGGGGAGGCAGTGACTGGGGTACATAGAATAAGTTATAAGATAGTCACAAGTAGAGTGAAAGGAAAGCTGTGGAGCTCCTGTAGCTCAGTGGTAAGAGTATTCGCCTTACAAGCATGAGATCTGTGTTTCGAATCCAGGCAGGTCAGGGCAAAACCTTGGGCAAGTTTCCTTACTCCACACGCCTAATAATAATTCCTCCTAAAAAAACAATAATAAAATCGGTCATTTCAATCCACGACTCTTTGTGGGGACGCTGCTGTGCGCAATTGGCTGCCACGTTTCGCCCACAAATATACAATCAATTGAGTTCACAGTATATTTTGTGAAGCGCTTTGAGACATCTTGAAAACGTGAAAAGCGCTATATGAAGTGCAAGGATTATTATTATTAAAGCGTAGGCAGTTGTTTTTTCTAACAGGGAGTTGTTGGGATGCATAATCCCTTGCTATGTAAAGTGGTTAGAGATACAACATCAACAGCTCGCACTTATACAGTGTCCTCAGCACAGGGTGATAATGTGATAAATGTAAGTTGTGTGATTGGTAGGGTCTCAGAGTGTTTGATAGAGCGCATTGTGGAATTCAAGAGTGAAGTAGACAAGTGAATGAAGGGTAGAGGTTTACGAGAGTATGGGGATAAGGCAGGGCAGTGCGATTGAACGGACAGATTGCCTCCTCCGAATGACCTCCTTCCGCGTTGTACATTCCTATGCTGGTTGGATGCAAACAGAGACAAGGCACAAAGCAAATTCTTCCGAGAAAATCGTCGTTATTTGTCTTTGGTTTGACATTTTCAGTGAAAAAAAAGAGCTGTCAGTTACGATAAATGTCAACCGTGGTTGAATTTGTTGATTTGGAATTCTTTTGGTTTGTGTGAAAAAAGAAAAAACTAGGAAATTGATGTGGCTGGGAGGAGGCTGATCACTGCCACTTGACAATTGTGACGTCCTCTAGTGGTTAGAGCACTCGCCTCACAAGCAAGAGAACTGGGTTTGATCCCCGGCTGGGTAAAATGTTGGGCAGGTTTCCTTACTCCACACACACACCTATGTTTACGCAGCAGTGAGTAAGATCCTGGTTGTTAGTTGATTGGCAGATCAACTAAAATGTAAAATTCTTTAAAAAAATGTAAAATTCCAATAGTTTAATTCACGACTATTTGTGGGGACGTTGCTGTGCGCAATTGGCTGCCACGTTTCACTTACAAGATACACAGTAAATTCACTTTACAATATATTCTGTGATGCATGTCTCAAAGATGTGATAAGTTGCTGTGTCTAATGCAAGGATGATTATTATTCTTATTACAGAACATCCGAGGCTGATAATGAACGATGTGTGTGTGTGCATATGTATGTGTGTGTGCATGTCTTAGTCTCTTGTAGGCAATGATTATTCGGGAACAACTGTTCACATCTACTGTCACCTCCTTATGTGTGTCTCAAGTCCCAGCAGCTCCAGATTTGTGGTACCCTTCGATTGAAACAGCTCTGGCAGACATACCCTTACAATAAATCGATTTTTAGCCATGACCTTCCGTCCGGACAGGACATACCTTGAGTAGAAGGTACATTAATTGTGCGTGCACAGTTCCGTTCACCATTTCCATACCAGTTCCAGTCCTTCTGAACGTTCAGCTCCAGGCGTGGTGAGCACTCACTTTCGATCAGTGTAATTTAAGATGTCACTAAGATCCTACAGGCAGTGCAATGGGACACAGAGGTGTTCATCAAAGGGTAATCACCTCATTCTAGAGGGATGAGGTGTTAGGAATTAATAGTTAATCTGGGGCTCTTGAAAAGAGATACCTCAGGGGTAACGTTAGAGAGGTTCATAACAGGATAGAGAAAGGACATCCAACTTCATATCTGATAATAATAATAATCCATGCATTTGATATAGCACTTTTCATGTTTTCTAGATGTCTCAAAGAGCTTCACAGAATATACTGCACAGTGAGTTGACTGTATATTTGTGGGCAAAACTGTGGCAGCCAAGCAGTGTCCCACAAACAGTTGTGGATTGAAAACCAATTTATTATGGGTTTTTTGAAGGTTTATTATTAGGCATGTGCAGTAAGGAAGCTTGCCTAAGGTTTCGCCCTGAGCCACCTGGATTCGAACACAGTATCACGTTTGTAAGGCGAGTGCTCTAACCACTGAGCTACAGGACTTCACGTCAATAGAACAAGATGACACAGCTCGAAAGTTTAGGACAGACGACAGGAAGAAGTATTTTCTTTTTACCCAGCGATTAATCAATGGCAGGAATGGGTTTGTGAGTTCGGGTGGTTGAAGCTGGAGAAATTGACTCATTTGAGAAGCAGCTTGATGTCGTAATGGGACGGTGGACTAGATGGAATGAAATTCCGCACTCAAAACCTCTTTGGCGACCCTGTGTGGTCTGCCAATTCGCGAACAGACCCAAATAATAGCAGGATGCACTCAGGCACACTTCCTCAGCACGCTACAAGTGGCTGCGATCCGTCTTGCTCAAAACTCTATTACCAGCAAAAGAAATGGAAGTGTACGAGGGAAAAAGTTCAATTGGATAACCAACTGTGAATTTCTCTTGTTCTTCTGTGCACCTGACATGTTTTATCTGCGGCTGGGATAAGTAGACTATTAGTGAGACGTGTGTCAAATTGTCTGTATTTGTTGTATAGATGGACAAGATTTTCCAGTTTGCAGCTGCGCCTGCCATGACAGGTTTATCCAAGGTACAAGGTTCATTATTGCACTTCCAACTAACAACTCTTTAAATTCGCTGAAACGATGTGTGGTGAGCTGAGCTATTGAATTCTTCTCAGTTCTTCCTTTCTGGAGCAGACAATAACTTTCAGTGTTATCACTGGCCTGTAAAGATAGACTTTAAAGATTCAATTTGAAAACAGCAAGGATGTCTCGCTCTCTCTCTCTCTCTCGGTCACTTCAATGCACGACTGTTGTGGGACACGGCTGTGTGTAATTGGCTGCTGTGTTTCACTCACAAATAAACAGTCAATTAACTTTTACAGTACATTCTGTGAAGTGTTTTGAGAGGTTTAGAAGATGTGAAAAGCGCTCTATCTAAATGCAATAATTATTATTAGTAGTATTATTATTATCTCCTGTATAAAATTAGTCAGTCACTTCATGGCTGTTTGTGGGATATTGCTGTCTGCAAATTGGCTGCCCCGTTAACCTATAAAATTCACAGTCACTACACCTAATGGTAAATCGAATGAAGCTCTTTGGGATGTCCTCCTGACCCGAAAGGTGCTGTACCAATTGTCAAGAATGGAAGTTAATGCGCGATCGTCCAAAAAGTAAATGAGTGCGGTCATTTCGTTCTATCATTGATTCCTCTTTAGTTTGTAGAGCAAATTTATTTTTTGCTAACTGTTCTCTAACTCACTGGTTTTATAGTGCATTAACAGATGGAGTATGCTTTAATTTGTGGCTGTTTCCGACAGGATTCATTATCATTGACGCTGAGATGCAAATAGAGAACATACCAGTTATTAAAAGGACATCAGGCTGAGTGACCTGTGCAAACTTAGCTTTGATCCATCCTCAGCTAGCCAGGGATTCTTTTCCAGTTACTGACAGTATTCTCTATTCGGGACACAGAATTTAAGCTGTAACGTGCATGACTGTGATATGTCTGTGTCCTTGAAAGAGGAATCCATTCAGCCCCAATTACCTGCCTTTCCCCCCTAATGTTCCCTGCAATAAAATCAATTCTTTCTTGAAAGTTAACATGCATCCTGCCTCGAAACACCTCATTCCATATCCCAACAACTGACCACTTAACAAGATAATTCCTCTTAACCTCACCCTTTGCTCCTGTTAAACAATACAACACTAATAATAGTAATCCTTGCATTCGATATAGTGCCTTATCAGGTCTTCGAGACATCTCAACATGCTTCACAGAATATCCTGTAAAGTGAATTGACTTTATATATTTTGTAGGTAAATTTAGAGAAAAGAGTTACAGATTGCTGTACAGATTCTTGCACAAATGCAATGAGTTATGTGGGGAAATTACGGGGTTCATTTTGACATAGTGATAGCATTGACTCGAGAGGTCTTTTGAGGGAGGCATCAGAGAAGAGGTTGTTGAATAGATAGTGATAAAAACAGCAATCGTGTGCAGTCAGCATAATGGAAAATCAAGTTTATGAGCCATTAAATGTCTCCCACGTGTTGGATAAACAGTCTGGGTGTTCACTCACTTATAGCAACCATTTATTTCTGGGTGCACTTGGGGATTCCAAAAAATTGCGTGCTGTTATGCTGTGAGTTTGCTGTACTTTTTTCTAATTAAAAAGAAAGTTTGACAAAATGTGGGGTCTGGGACTTTTACAATAATGATAATAATAATCCTTGCATTTGATATAGCGCTTCTCACTTCTTCTAGACATCTCTAAGTGCTTCACAGAAAGTACTGTACAGTTAATTGACTGTATATTTGTGGGTGAAATGCAGCAGCCAATTGCGCACGGCAGTGTCCCCACAAACAGTCGCGGATTGAAATGACCAATTTTAGTATTGTCTTCTTTGTGGAGGGATTATTATCAGGCTGGTGTGTGGAGTAAAGAAACTTGCCCAAGGTTTCGCCCTGACCAGCCTGGATTCGAACACAGATCTCACGCTTGTTCGGCGAGTACCTTATTGATATCGAGCAATGCTGATAGACCACAAAGAGTGATGTAAAGAAACAACTTGCCCGATAATGCATCTATCCAGGGAAAAAATTGTTGGAATGACCCAAAGATTGGATCGGTAGTGTTAAGTCCATTTGGGCGGTAGGTATATGTGGCCATTGCTCCAAAAGTTTGCATGCTTTGTTCTGCTGTTTCTCTATGGTAATTGACGGCTGGCGGTAAATTAATTTATTAAATGGAAACATGTTTTCAGTGATTAGTTTCAGCAGCTTAAATGACAGGTTATATTAGACACTTGATCCCATAAGTTACCTCAAGCAATGCTGATAGACCACAAAGAGAGAGAGAGAGAGAGAGAGAGAGACGGAGAACCACCAGTGTCAGCCTGTCTCAGTTGGTAGCACTATCACCTCAGAGTCAGAGAGTTGTAGGTTCAAGCCTCACTAGTATTAGCTATAAATCATAGTCTAGGCTAATGCTCATATAATCAATTGGCTGATGTGTTTTGTCCACAAAGTATACAATCAATCCACTTTACAGTACATTCTGTGCAGCGTTTTGAGATGTCCAGAAGACATGATAAGGCGCCTTATCCATTGCTATATTCACCTGAACAGGCAGATGTCCTGGACCTCAGTTTTAACACATCATCTTTAGGACGGCACCAATAAACACCTTGACACTGGATTTAATGGCTTGTAATTCAGAGTTAGTTGTTCTGCCAACGTACAGAAATTGCTGCTGTTTCTACTTGCCTGGCTTGTAGCGTTGTCAGAATCCTGTGATTGAACTGCCTTTTAAATCACTCTCTACTGAACTCCTGGTCGCATTATGCAGTGTGCCAGCCTTTGTTGAGTTGAATGGTGTCACCCCGGGCTCCAGTCAAGACACTACAGCTGTCGCTGGAGGCTCTGTGTTTAGGTTGGTGGGGGAAGGAGAGCAAAATCAACAGCCAAGGCTTCCCGTTTCACCCACAAAGTCAATCCACGTTACAATTTATTCTGGGAAGCGCTTCGAGATACCTGATAAGACGCAATGTCAAATGCAAGGATTGATATTATTCTTATTCTTATTACAGTATAATAATTATTGCAGCATGACAAAAAAAATACTTTGAAACCCACTGTCTGCCGGTTGGATGACTAATGAAATGAATCACAAAACCTTTGTTGTTTGGCATTTGTTCAGCAATTTTCTTTCCTTTTGGATTGTTGCAGATGTGATACAGTCACCCACGGTGTCTGCAGTTCCTGGCCCATCGATAGAGGGTTGATTGAATGCTGTGTTAATGCCTCTGATTATCTCGCCTAGTGGGAGGATAGAAGAACAATCAATCCTCTGTTTTTTTTTGTCATATTCAGGCAATTTGGAAATAATATAATAATCCTTGCAATTTGATATAGGACCGTCTCACGTCGTTGAGACGTCTTGAAGAGCTTCGCGGAATGCACTGTAAAGTGAATCTTCACTATATATTTTGTGGGCATAATGCGGCAGCCAAATGCACACAGCGGTCTTGAATGAAGTGATCAAATGATTATTATTATTATTTTTTAAAAATCGGACTATTACCCCTGCCAATGGCCTAACACTGGAGGCTCCCTGCTTACTGCTAGGTAAAAAGTGGAGGAAGGAAATTTGCCTTAGGGATTGCACTGCCTGGGAATCGAACCTGGGTCATGCAAGGCCAGTGCTATAACCTACACGCAACAGGACAGTACCTGGATTATAAGGAATTAGCTTGTTTTTTAAGTCCCTCTAACATCCAAAGGTTTCCCAATTAACATTGCATCGCTCACAAAAGGAAATCCCCCCTAGGTGCTTAAATGCCAAATTGTTAGTGATAGGTACTGTGCCAGCCCTTTGTCTCAGTGCTTTTTCTTTTAAACGCATTTCACTTGGGAAAAATAGATTTTATCGCAGATACAAATCCTTACGCCAATCTCGGTCTCCTGAATACGTACACGTTTTTATTAGACACTGCCTGCAGCCCGCTGCTTGATCAAAATCTGTGCTGAGTTGTTTTAAATCAATTTGAGTAGCTGGTGTAGTTTGGCATTCGTTGGTCATGCTCACACTTTTCATCTGTATCATCTAAAAGCCCAAAGGGACAACGCATATTGGTAGGTGACTGAGTCTGTTCAGCAGTGAAGTGATGGGAAGAATATTTCAAGTCTTTTGCGGTCTAGTCAATGAGATCTGAATCTTAGTGTTTCTTAACACGACGGTTCATTAACAGCAGCTATCAGTTGCGAATGGGATCGATTGCCAGAGACCGCTTGAAACAAAGCTCAGCAGTTTATTTAAAGGACAGCTTGATGCCTACAAGAGGGAGATGGGAATGGGGGGGTGGGGGGTGTGTGGTGGGAATAGGGACGGTGAAGACGGTGTGGAGTACAACCACTGGCACTGATTAGTTGACCAATTCGCCTGACAAGCGTGAGATCTAGGTTCGAATCCAGGCAGGTCAGGGCGAAACCATGGGTAAGTTTCCTTACTCTACACACATGCCCAATAACAATCTGTCCAAACGAAAAACACAATAGTAAAATTGGTCATGTCAATCCACGACTGTTTGTGGGACTGATGTGTGCGCAATTGGTTGCCACATTTCGCCCACGAATATACAGTCAACCTAATTTAAAGTATATTCTGTGAAGCGCTTAGAGACGTCTAGAAGACGTGAAAAGTGCTATGTCAAAATGCAAGGATTATTATTAATGTATCTCTATGCAAATGGGTGTATCACCCCAACTCCATCACACAGGAAACTCTGCTCTGGAGTGGATCACATTGGAATAGATTTCCCTTGTGATCAAATTCTGGTTCCTGGAAGAAATCTTTCATGAAATAGTAGCCATTTGGTCACTCAGTTCACTTTGCAGTATATTCCGCAAAGCGCTTTGAGACAGATGTTGGGAAGACATGATAAGGGGCTATTTCAAACTCAAGGATTATTATTATTAGTGGTGAGATGGAGTGGAAGATATGGGAGAAGGGAGTGGATGGGTGGTGGGGGGGTTGAGTTGATTTTATGTTACCAGCTGGTCGCAGAGTTGATGTAAGTGAATGCCTAGGAGGTGTTCACAGTTATGTTCCTGTCTCGGCAGCTGCAGGCCAAGCTGTGCAGCCCAGGAGGTTGCAAAGTGGGGAGATAACACACGAGAAAGCAACGGTACTGCTAAGGCAGGAAAGTACTCCTTTGTTCTCCCCAAACCTCCTTGAAATCCCCACCTCGAGACATTCTGTTCTCACCGCTTACAAATCTCCTTCAGAAATGCTGATTTCTTTCTGTGTTCAAAAGTGCCCACGTACTTTGCATTTCTGTCTGATGTTCGCGCTACCTCATGAATGCGGGAAAACTATCTCCGCAAGTATAATCAAGTCACGGCTGCTGCCCTCAACTGAAATAATTAGAAAAGTCTCAAAGATGGCTGCAAAATAATACTAATCCTTGTATTTGCGGGGGCCTGCAGCGTACAGCGGTCAGAGGACTCACCTTGCAAGCCGGACGAAACCTTGGGCAAATTTCCTTACTCCATACACCTAATAATAATCCCTCGAAAAAAAACCCCAAATAATTGTCATTTCAATCCGACACTGTTTGTGGGTCACTGCTGTGAGCAATTGGCTGCTAAGTTTCGTCCACAAATATACAGTCAGTTCACTTGACAGCATATTCTGTGAAGTGCTTTGAGACGTCGAGAAGAAGTGAAACAGCACTCTATCAAAGGCAAAGATTATTATTATTATTCTTGTCTTAGGTCGGGAGGATGTAGATTTTGAAAGATTTTGTGGAGTGGGAGTGACTGATTTGCAGCCAGCCCAATTGTGCACAGCAATGTCTCATAAACAGCTAGACTTAGTTGAAAGTTTAAGCTTAACGCAGAGCTCTGTGTCACAGAATGGTAGAATTATACAGCACAGAAGGAGGCCACTGAGCGCATCTTGTCTTTGAAAAGAGCTGTCCAAATCAATCCCACTCCCCCGCGCTCCCTCCATAGCCCCACAACTTGTCCTCTCCAAACACTGGTGTGTGCCCAAACGCTGTTTATTTCTTCTGTATTCCTCAAGTAACAAACACACATGCTGTTTCTGTGTTTAGCAGCGACCCAGTTAACTTGTAACAGCAATTCTGACAGTGACCTTTCAGCAAAGCATGCGATAGAGCTCTGCCAGGTTCCACCCTTTTTGTTCAGGATTTGGTGGCAAAGATATGATTATTGTCGCACAGTCAGCTCAGTGCTTTGGGCTTTGAATCTTTCAAGAATGCAACTCGGAGCAAAGGCAAGAGCGTTTTTTAACTGAGCTCGGAGGTTTTAGAGCAGCGCTCGCATCTGCAAGCAAGAGGACCTGGGTTTGATTCCCGGCAGGGTGAGTCGTCAGGCAAGTTTCACAACTCCACACGCCTCTGCTCGCCAAGCAGTAAGTAGGAACCCAGGGTGTTAGTCGATTGGTGGATCGCTTTCCCCGGGATAATAACTTATTCAGCGCCTTGGGACGTTCTCCCGGCGCTCTGTAAATGTAATTTTGTTGTTTTGTTGTTTGTTGTTCCAAAAATAAAAATAATACTAATTTGGCCACTTCAATCCACGACTGTTTGTGGGACACTGCGAAATTGGCTTCTGCGTTTCGCCCACAAACTGTACGTCCGCTACACTTTACAGTCTACTATGTGGGACGCCTGGAGACGTCTCGAGATCAGGCGCGGTATCAAACGCATGGATTGTCATTATTTTAACATCCGCCCGAATAGACAAACTGGTCCGTGGTTTAATGGCTCATTGGTGAGGCGGCAAAAATGTCCGCTCCCTGCTTAATCAGCTCGGAGCAAACACAAACTACCAATGTAAATAAATGAATTGCTTCCCTTCACCTTCAGTAGCTGTGTTGGAGGATGTGCTGAGCTGTGCCCAAGTCCTCGACGTGAGTGAATTATCAGCCCGACGCCCGGCGTAGACTTCATCCCCAAATTGCAGCCACAAATCAAACGCTGGATAGTGTTTGGGGTTGTGTGGGGGGGTGGGAATCTGTTTTCAAACAAACAACTTTGATGGACAATGAGAGGTGATGTGTAATATAATATGTGCACCTGACCTTACTAAACTGTTAATACGCAATCCGTGGTTCGGCTGACAGGCGCTGCTTGATGTTGATGCTTCTAAACACATTACATGGATTGGTAGAGAGCTGATGCAGTACCCAACACACTGGAATAGATTGGACCGCAAAGATACAAATCTATTTGTCAGAGCACACCCTAGTCTGTCCTGGACATGCAAAAAGTTTTCTCTGGAAATTGCTCACGGCTTTGCAACAAATCAATAGCCTTTGGAACTTTGCTAAATCAATTTCTGTTCTTGATGCAGGCTTAAATAGATCCAACTTCGTCCTTTTCCTAACTCAGGACGTGTAGTAGCCGGGGGTTACGAGTCGTTGCAGTGAAGTTTAATCAGCGGTTTGGATTAGTTGGTCAGATTACTTGCTTCCCTTTTACTGGCTTCTTGGCTGATTTATAAGCTGAGTAATGTCAGTGCAGTTGCTGAGGAATGGAACAAATCTCCAACCATCAACATTGCGCGCTGCCACTGAGGCAGCGTGGCTTATTTTACTTGCAGATTCATTCCTCCGATCGCGGCCCTGATAGTGGACACAAAGCAGCAACAACAACAACAGCTCCTGTCGCTCAGTGGTTAGAGCACTCGCCTTACAAGCAAGAGCGAGAGCTGTGTTCGAATCCAGGCAGGTCAGGGCGAAACCTTGGACAAATTTCCATACTCCACACGCCTGATAATAATCCGCCCAAAAAAACCACAATAATAAAAATTGGTCATTCTCACTGCTCGTGGGGACGCTGCTGTGCGCAATTGGCTGCCGCGATTTGCCCACAAATATACAGTTAATTATTCCCTTTACAGTATATTCTGTGAAGTGCTTTGAGACATCGATAAGATATGAAAAGCGCTATAACAAATGCAAGGATTATTATTATTATTATTATTATTATTTATCACAGAAACAACAACAACTGGCGTTCGTTCATACCGCGCCCTTCACATACAACGTGTCCAAGCCGTTTGATAGTGGTGCATGTGGAGCAGGCAGGAGGAAGAAAGGAAAGGTTACCACAGGGACATGCCTCTGTCATGTTGACCAGGTTTCGTTGCAGACTCAGCTCGGAGCTGGTATCTCATCAGTTGATGTGACATTTGTGGAGAGATGTGTGTGTGTGGTGGGGGTTCAGGAAAAGAGAGCATAACAATAATAATACTCTTTGCATTTGATATAGTGCTTTTCTAGCACCTCAGAGAATATACTGTAAAGCGGATTGACTGTATATTTTGTGGGCGAAACACAGCAGCCAATTGCACACAGCATTATCCCCACAAACAGTGGTGGGTTGAAATGATCAATATTTATTAATGTATTTTTGGGAGGACGGATTATTATTAGGTATGTGAAGTAAGGAAACTTGCCCAAGGTTTCGCTCTGACCTGCCTGGATTCGAACACAGCTCTTACGCTTGCTTGTAAGGCGAGTGCTCTAACCACTGAGCTACAGGATTCCACAATACCTCGCAGGTGGTGCACAGAGAAGTGCTCTGAGATGCCGTCTGACGTGGAGGGCACTATGTAAATTGAAGTTTTGTTGTTGTTGATGTCCCAAAGCACTTTGCCCGATGTAGGACACAGTCTGTCTTCTTGACTGTTACTGCTTCAAGCCCAGCAAGTCCAGTCACCAACCTTACCCCACTGAAACCAGCTCAGTTGATCTTTGACTCACCTATGACGGTTGAGGCAAGCTTGCCAATGTTTCATGCTGATCACCAGTAAATAGAAAGTCTCGCTGGTCTCCCTGACCCACAGATGTGATTTAAACACTTGTCTGAGTGTTGGCTAGTTTGCAGCAATAAGCATTAGTGTGACTGAATCACTGAAGTTTACAGTACAATACAAAATTACATTTATATAGCGCCTTTCACATCAGGAAGACTCAAGCTGGAGTGTGAGGGTGTATAGGGGATCAGGGTAAGGGAGGGTGGAGGGCAGGGAGGGAAGGAGTGTGGTTGAAGGCACGATTGAAGAAGATGTTCTCGAGATGTGCCTCGGAGGAGGGAAGGGAGGGAGCGAGACGATGGGGCTGCAGTTCTGGAGGGTGACGGGCATAAAGGTGCCAAACTGAAGGCGGTTTCTCACTGTGTTCACATGAGCAGTTACTAGGAGCAGGAAATCACAAGTTATTTTCACTTCCAGCCGGTTGAGAGATGGTGGGAGTGAACTTTCATCCAATTAGCCCTGGCTGAGCAAGACAAGGGAGACATCATTCAAAGTTCCCAATCTCTCATGGTAATCAGTCACTGACATCAGACTTGCTTACAACAACAACAACAATTTGCACTTATGTAGCGCCCTCCACGCTGGGTAGCATCTCAGAGCGCTTAACAGTAGCGGAACCTGACTCCAAGCCGGGGGTGGGGTGGTTGGGGGGACGTTTTTCAGGTGGGACTTGAAAATGGAGAGAGAGGGGGCGCAAGGGCGGAGGGATTGAAGGAGAGTGTTGCAGAGTTTTGAGGGTGCAGTGGCTGAAAGCCTGACCTCCGATGATGGGGTGAAGGGTGCAAGGGACGAGCTTTTGGCTTTCAATTACATTTCGATAATTACTTATCCTATGTTATTGTTTGCACCTGTACCTCCAGCACAGTGTCAACTCAGCTGATCTCCATGGTGACAGTCTGACGTGGTTTTGGTGAAGTCGGAGAGAAAAGTCTTCTCTCTGAAGCCTTTTCTCCCCAAATTAATTGCTGTGGCAATGGGGGGGGGGGGAGGGTGGATGGTGCTGGGGGGGGGATATTATTATATTGTGTCACTGCCACTTCAGTAATTGGCTCCCGAACTTTGTCAGATTCCCCACCGGCTTTTCATCTGTTGAGGTCTGTTTGGCACGTTTGCAATTCAGAGCACTACGGAGTTATTTTCATGCCCTGTCCTGCCCTGTCCTACCCAGCCGCCACTGAATTAGCTTTCATTCATTCTGGAACTCTATCTTGGCATTACCTCTGCCTCACCCCACCACCTCCTCCAACATCCCCACCCCCACCACCCCCTCCCTCCATACTCAATTGTTAGTCGATTGGCAGATCGCTTTCCATGGGTGTTATGGAAAAAAGCAAAAATTATAGTGTGGTCACTCAACCCACAGCTGTTTGTGGGACCCTGCTGTGCGCACTTGACTGCCGCGTTTCGCCCACAGAATGCACAGTCACTCCACTTTACAGTATATTCTGTGAAGCGCTTTGAGGCATCACACTGATGTGCAAGGATTATTGTTACTGTTTACAGCCTGCCTTAAATCCGATCTGTTCAGCATTGCTTTGGTCAACCTTCCCCCATCCGAACTCTTTTAATAATAATAATAATCCTTGCATTTGATTTAGAGCTTTTTGCATCTG
This sequence comes from Hydrolagus colliei, assembly GCA_035084275.1. Classification (NCBI taxonomy): domain Eukaryota; kingdom Metazoa; phylum Chordata; class Chondrichthyes; order Chimaeriformes; family Chimaeridae; genus Hydrolagus; species Hydrolagus colliei. The sequence continues at coordinate 10,272,202 of CM068752.1, forward strand.
ATCGATGTCTGAAAGCGCTTCACAGAATATACTGTAAAGTGAATCAACTGTATATTTATGGGCAAAACGCGGCAGCCAATTGTGCACAGTAGTGTCCCCACAAACAGTTGTGGATTGAAAATTACTAATTTTTATTATTGTGTTTTTTTGGACGGATTATTATTAGACATGTGTGTGGAGTAAGGAAACTTGCCCAAGGTTTGGCCCTGACCTGCCTGGGTCGAATACAGGCTTCACGTTTGTAAGGCGAGTGCTCTAACCACTGAGCCACAGGAGCTTTTGACTCGGGCGAGAGTGAGCCAGATTAAAACCTGACAGTTATGCCTGTTTGTACACCACACACATCCCCAGCAAAAAATCTTTGGTGCAAGAACCACACCAGTATTTCTCCTCTGTAGGGCTATTCTGCTCTCTCTTGGCTCCAGGTAGTCTCAAAGTTCTGTCGCATTAGTTTTGCAAAGGCAGGTCTTAGCTGAATCAGCAATGATCTAATTATAGTGACAAGCTTTACATTATAAAATATTAGCACTCAGCAAAGCACACAGAAGTTGCTGATTTACCGCTGGATTGTGGGGGGGAAATGGCTGTGTGGTTCATTGTACTGTGCACCAAACGCGGCAATTCATAGAGCTTACAAATGGTAAACTTGATCAGTGCTATTCCACTCTCTGCAAGTCTAGCCCTTCCTTCCACGGCCCTACCTCCCCCCTCCCCCCCCCCTCCCTCCCTCCCTCCCTCCCTCCCTCCCTCCCTCCCTCCCTCCCTCCCTCCCTCCCTCCCTCCCTCCCTCCCTCCCTCCCTCCCTCCTTCCTTCCTTCCTTCCTTCCTTCCTTCCTTCCTTCCTTCCTTCCTTCCTTCCTTCCTTCCTTCCTTCCTTCCCTCCTTCCTTCCTTCCTTCCTTCCTTCCTTTCCTCCCTCCCTCCCTCCCTCCCAAACCACATCTCAGAACGTACCTCTTTCACGCCCTTTCCATTTATCTTTCTCCTTCCCCCCCTCCCTCAACTCTGAACTGCCAGCTCGGGTGCCCATCCACCACTGTCTAATGCTTTGAGACTCTGTGTCAATGTAAATTGCAATTATAAATACACCAATGATGGAGCTGGCGAATTTCAACGTTGGACTCAACGCCGTTTTGTGAGGATTGAATTAAGTTAGATATTTGTTAGGTCAGGGTACAAAGGAATATGGTGCAAGGGTGGGTAACTGGACTGGAAGTACAGATCAGACATGATGTTATAAAATGGTGGAATAGGCTCGAAGGGATGAATAGCCTACTCCTGTTTCTATGTTTCTGTTAAGAGAGAGGGCAAAAACATCAGCCCAAATCCAATATTTTGTCAAATCCCCAAATCTGACAGGGAATTACCGGTACCCGACATCTGGACAAATCACGTCCCTGTTTTACTGAACTGTTGCCTCTGTGTCAGTGAGTGTGTGCTCTGCATGCCCTTATTTAACACTGCAAGGCATGGATTTGTGTGACCACTGTTAACTACCATATTTGGTAGTTCACACAAGCATTGGGAATGATTTACAGATGGGCAATGGGAAATTTTCCTAATACTAATAATAATATTAGGTCATCAAGAGGCGAAGGGAAGAACATAGAAATAATAATAATCTTCGCATTTGACATAGGGCCTTATCACACCTTCTAGACGTCTCAAAGCGCTTCACAGAATATACTGTAAAGTGAATTGAATGTATATTTGTGGACAAAACTCAGCAGCCAATTGTGCAGAGCAGTGTCCCCTCAAACAGTCGTGGATTGAAATTACCGATTTTATTCTTGTCTTATATTTGGAGGGATTATCATCAGGCGTGTGTGTGGAGTAAGGAAACTTGCCCAAGGTTTCACCCTGACCTCCCAGGAAGTGAACCAGTCCCTTGCTTGCGAGGCGATTGCTCTAACCACTGAGCTACAGGATAACAATCCTTACAGTTGATGCAGCGCCTTTCACATTGGGAGAATGTCTCAAAGTATTTCACAGGATTTACTGTAAGGTGTATTGACAGTGTATTTTGTAGACCAATCCTGCGGCCAGTTTGACCCCCAGTAATGTCCCACAAACCGCCATGAAGTGAAAGATAATAATCCTTGCTTTTGATATAGCGCTTTTCACGTCTTCTAGACATCTCAAAACGACTTCACAGAATATAATGTAAAGTGTATATATTTGTGGGCAAACGCAGCAGCCAATTGTGCACAGCAGTGTCCTCACAAACAGTCGTTCGTGGGACACAAACAGTTCACCCTGGTGGATCAGCAAAATGTGGGCTTTGAGACCCAGAGTTTGCCCTTGTTGTCGCTGTGCAGATCAAGTAGCAGGAGTCTTGAATGTGAAATCGTGCATTTGCCTGATTTTTATTTCTATCTATGTTATTCTCCGGGCAGCTTCAATTCCATCGCAGGTGCTTAGCAACAGTGCGCACAGTGAGAGAGCAATGCTGATGAAACCTTTGAGATTAGCTTTTCAATTCTTGCTAACAAGATTCTGTCTGGAGAGCACGGCCATGTTGCCTGCGCAAAGGGCGAGCATTTGGAATACTGCGGCAATCCAAACCCACAACTAGCTCGATCGGTATCTGGGAGAGATCGAGTGGACTGCGTTTCGCCCACAAAATATAGGCAGTTCACTTTTGCAGTATATCTGTGAGACATCTCGAAGACATGATAAGATGCCATATCAAATGCAATGATTATTATTATTATTTTCAAGCTGCCAATTTGATTCCTCGTCTGAACGATGGGGTTTAGGGTTTAAATTGAGGTGTAATATCCTGAGGTGTGTCAGAAAAAAACCTGTTGGAACCACACTCTGGTACATAGCCCTCTGGAGAACACTGGTCAGGGAATTACTTTTCAAGTAATTCCTTTAAGAAATACCGCAAATTAGACACCCGTGAAATGGAAGCGCAAGGGATGGATTGCAGAGGATATCTTTTACCCCCATGTTTGTTTTTTAAACAGTGCACTGACCAAAAACTGAACACGTGGAAGAACAATGATAATTATATGGTATTCAACTGTACTCATATGTTACAATTACCTGTGGTTGGGTAACAGGATTTTGCGTACACCCTATACTGTCCAACATTCAATAAGCTGGAGAGAAAACCGCGTAGGGTTCACTGAATGGAGGTGAGAGTGGTTAGCGCTCTAGGATGCTTCCCCGAGTGAAGAGTATATATAGATTAGAGCTCCTGTATCTCAGCTCGCCTTACAAGTGTGAGACCTGTGTTCGAATCCAGGCAGGTCAGGGCAAAACCTTGGGCAAGTTTCCTTACTCCACACACACACCAAATAATAATCCCTCCAAAAAAATACACAATAATAAAATGGGTAATTTTAATCCATAACTGTTTGTGGAACACTGCTATGCGCAATTGGCTGCCGGGTTTCGCCCACAAGTATACAGTCAATTCACTTTACAATATATTCTGTGAAGCGCTTTGAAATGTCGATAAGATATGAAAAGCACTATGTCAAAATGCAAGGGTTATTATTATTATTATTATATGTTGATGTTGAGGTAATGGTGAACCCGGTCATGCAGAGAGTAGGAGTGGGGCAATGAACAAGAGAAGGTCTTCTCGTAACCCATTACAAGATTCCGCTCAGACTCAAGTTGCTGCATAAATCCAGCTCAGTCCTCCAGTTGAAGCGAAGGAAAGCACGGGTCCTTGTAATTAATATTTCCATCGAAGAGTCACCTTTGTGCTTAATGGAACCTTATCACTTTTATTACCATGAACGATTTTTAATTAAGATATTCTATGGCTGCGCGGTTCATTTTGCTGTAAAGGGGAACCTCATGTATTCAACTGATTATCATAGTCATAACAGCTGTCACAATACATTACAGTTTTAAAGGGGTTAATGTAGAGCCTTCGCTGTGAAATCTTACAGGACAGAGCGCCAATAAAAAATAAAATATGCGTTATTTGTGGATATATTCTGCTACGGCTACAGATTTAAATCTATTTAAATCTATTTAAATCTGGAACTTGAGTGCAGTGAGTCCAGCAAAATTTGCGAATTTTTTCAAAAGCATCTTTAACTTGGAGACCGTTTCGCCGTAAAGTTTCTTTCAAGGACTATGGAAAGCCGACTTTAAAGCTGAGACCGGAATCAACAGTTCTGGACACTCTAGAATATGGGACAAAGTAGTTTAGTGGTTAGTGCATTTGCCTCACAAGTGAGAGGATCCAATTTGATCCCCAGGCTGGGTGAAACCTTAGGCAACTTTCCTTAATCCACACACCACTATTTACATAGCAGTGTGTAGGAAACCCGATTGATGGTTGATAGGTGGAATGCTTTCTGTGGGTAATAATGCCTTCAAAAAATAATGGTAATGACATTAATAATAATAATTTGGTTACTCAATTCATGAATGTTTGTGGGGACACTGCTTTGCGCAATGGCTGCCGGGTTTCACCCACAAAATACACAGCCAATTCACTTTGCAATCATTTCTGTGAAGCGCTTTGAGACGTCTCAATAACGTGATAAGGCACTGTATCAAAGGAAAGGATTATTACCATTACATTCCAATTTTGCTCAGCTGAAATCTTTTGGCAGTCCCTTTGTCTCCAACCCAATGGATGTGTATCTCTCAGCCCCACCAATCAATAATTTGCTTGTTCTCCCTTTATATTAAACCTTCAGCAAATGCATTGTTCTGTTTTCATTCCTTTCAATGCTTTTTTATTTGCACAAATTCCTACATTCCTCCGTATTTCTCTCTCAGTTATTAAACCTTAAGTGGATCTTGTCCTGTGTCTTGGCTGCTTTGATAACAGCCTGGCACAGTGGTGGCACTCTCACCTCGAAGTCAAAAGGTTGTGGGTTCAAGCCTTCTTGTTGGGACTTGGAGTGACATAGTCTAAGGTGACATTCCAGTACACCGCTGGGGGGTATTGCATTGTCGGAAATGCCATCCTTCGGATGAGACATCAGTCTGACTATAGCACCTTAACACACACCCAACTCAGTACACACTGTGGAATGTAGCATGAGTATCGTATGAACTGCAACAAAGGATGGCGCCTGATGCCATCTCCCTTTACCCACTAGGCTACGATGAGGGCTTTTAACGAGATTATATTTGGTGTTTATTATTCTAATCGTTGCGTAGCGATGAAGGTAAAAGGTGAGAGGTTTGGCATGAATTATTCATACATTGTCTGACCTTCTTTACAAGTCATTAACATAATTTAATTAATTGAGGTGTTTGCTGTGCTCTGGAATTAGATGTCCAATTGCCTCGCATTATCTATGACTATGTTTGTGACAGCTGTGACCCTGTTTTTTTACACACATATACGGAGACGGATTGCATTTTTTTAATTTCCAAAGTCTTTCATTGTGGTTCTGCTGTGAGTGGAGTGTGATGTTTCAGTTATGACAGCGAAGAGTTAGTTTGGAAATAATAATTTCATGGCTTCGGTTACTCTTCCCTTTACTTCACACCTTCCTCAACGTCAAGGTCCTCAATCGCACTCCTAACACCCTTCCCGCTCCAGCATGCTGTTACCTCTGTGGTCTACTCCTACCTCACCCATACCCTCCAGTTATGCCGAATGCAAGGATGATTATTATTATTATTATTAATGTTCAGTCAGCTGTTCTCACGAGCCAGTGAGTTGGAACTCAGACCTGGAGGAAGAGGGAAAGGCAACAATCCTGTGGGTGAGATAACACCCTTATTTCACCATCGCATTTAATTTGAGCCCTCGGCTCGCTGCACACAAGCACGTCCATCATCAAAGCCCCAGCAAGTCCCTAATGCAGTCAGAACCATTCTCTAATGATCTCTTAGCACTGCGAACACTATCATTATCCCAAATCTCAAATACCATCCACAGCACCTGGCAAATTGCTCATGTTGTTGTTTTACACACAAGCTTTGCACAACAACATATTTTTTTCTCTCTCTCGGTTGCAACGAGTTGTTGATTTGGAGAGTATTCTCTCTTTTTGCCGTGGATTGTTAACCCTGATGTAAGCTTTCACTTCCAGATGATTTATTTCATCATTAGTCTGCGCGTAGCGAAGTCCTGCAAAACAGCAGCCCTGAAGAGAATGACCGATTTTATCTGGGAGAGAGAAACTCCCTTCTAGTTTCCGATAGTGCCACGGGATCTTTAATGTCCAACCGAACAGACAGATGGGTCCTCAGTTTGAATGTTTCTTCTGAAGGATAGCATCTCCAACAACACAGCATAACCCAAACATTGCATTAGTTGAGTCCTGAAGCTCAGTGGTTAGAGTACTTGCCTTACAAGCGTGAGACGTGCGTTTGAATCCAGGCAGGTCAGGGCAAAACCTTGGGCAAGTTTCCTTACTCCACACACATACGCCTAATAATAATCCATTAAAAAAAAATCACAATAATAAAAATTGGTCATTTCAATCCATGACTGTTTGTGGGACACTGCTGTGTGCAATCGGCTGCCGCCCACAAGTGTACAGTCAATTCAATTTTGTGAAGTGCATTGAGACGTCTCGAAAATATGATAACCCACTATACCAAAATGCAAGGATTATTATTATATTATTATTGTCAATTTCTATCCACAACTGTTTGCAGGCGCTGTTGTGCACAATTAATTGGCTGCTGCGTTTCACCCACAAACATACACAGTCAATTCACTTTACAGTATATTCTGTGAAGCGCTTTGAGACGTCCAGAAGATGTGAAAAGCGCTATATCGAATGCAAGGATTATTATTATTGCTGTATTGGAGTATCAATCTGGACTGTGTGCTTAAAATCCTAATGTTGGATTGCAACTTTCTGCCTTTGAGGTGAAAGTCAGGCTGATTTGTTCAAACTCCTTTTGCTTGAAGAGAGAGAGGATTTGATGTCTTCCCTATATCTGGGATAGATTGGTTTGTTCGGATGAGCTTAATCCTGACGGACGCTGATTGTAAGAATGAATATTTAAAACAGGGCTCAGTGATATCTGCCCTGAGTAAGGAAAATACTCAGTCGCAAAACAAATCTGTGGCATTTATTGTTAAATGCATGAGAATCTGCTACTTATGGATGTAATATTGGATTTATCATCATTGACAAAGTGAGCGAGCATCAAAGAATTTTTATGATTCTTACAATAATTAAAGCTTTCTACATAAAAACGTGGCAGCCAATTTTACCGAGATAGATAAAAATGTGTGAAATGTGTGTTCAGCAATGCGTTTGTGTAGCCATAAAATAATAATAACATGCATTTTTATAGCGTCTTTCATGTAAAGTAAACGTCCTGGAGCGCTTTACAAAAATTGATTGGAAGTAAAAGTTATTATTGAGAGAGAATGTGGCACACGGAATTGCACCGTCACATATCAACAGATCTGTCGAGGCAATTTTCATGTGAGGTTGCTGTTCAAAGTGGAGTGGAAATAATAATGATAATCAGAGGAATAATCCTTGCTTTTGATATCCCTCAAAAAAAAATTGGCCACTTCAATCCACGAGGATTGCAGTGCGCAATTGGCTGCTGCGTTTCGCCCATATATATACAGTCAATTCACTTTACAGTATATTCTGTGAAGTGCTTTGAGACATCTAGAAGATGTGAAAAGCGCTATATCAAATGCAAGGATTATTATTATTATTATTGCACCTTTCGCATTGCGAGGATGTCTCGCAATGTCTCCTTTGAGAGGATGTCTCAAAGCGCTTCACCAGGAATCACTGCAAAGTGCAAAGACTGTAATTTGTGGATGAACTGGCAGCCAATTTGCACGCAGCAGCGTTCCCCACAAACAGCTGTGAAGTGAATGACCAGATTTTATTTGGAGGATTGTTGTCCTTGTTGCAAGTATTATTATTTATAAATAAATCATTTATTTCTAAGCCAGGTGTATACTGCACCTGATCATAAGGACCTTCAAAACCGAGCCCTTAACTCACAGATACCCATTATTCTTAAAATAATCCACCGAATCTCCTCAGTTATGCATCATAACTTACAGATATACAGATATCAGTATATACAGATATATTTGCCCACAAAATACACAGTCACTCCACTTCGCAATATATTCGGTGAAGCACTTTGAGACGCCTCAACAATGTGATAAGGCACCGTGTCAAATGCAAAGATTATTATCATTATAACAAACAAACAAGCAACTTGGATTTATATAGCCTCCTCCACGCCAGACGGTGTCTCAGAGTGCTTCACAATAGCGGAGCCAGGGGCCGAGCCAGGGAGAGGGGGAAGGTGCGGTCGAACAGAAAGGTCTTCAGGCGTGACCTGGAATGGAAAAGGAGAGGGTGAAGTGCAGGGATTGAGGGAAGGAGTTCCAGAGTTTTGAGGCATAGTGACTGAAAGCATAGCCGCTGATGGTGGAGCGGAGGATTCGGGGGACAAGGAGGAGGGCAGATCCAATAGAGCTGAGGCAGCAGGTACTGTTGTGAGGAGAGAGGAGGTTAGAGAGTTGGGGGGCTGCAGAGGAGTGGACGGATTTAATCACAAGAGTGAGGATCTTGAAGTCGATCCGCTCCGTGACAGAGAGCCAGTGAAGTCTGGCGTGGACTGGGGTAATCGGGGAGCGAAGTTTGGTTCAGGTGCGAATGTGGGCGGCGGAGTCCTGTATGAGCTGGTTTTTGTATTATTTGATATTAGATTATCACGCCCACACATCACCTCAATAACGATTATATAGGTTAATGTGAGATTATTTAACAAGTACATCTGTTAAAAGTCTCTGAATAACTCAACAATAACTTGCATTACACCACGCTGTTCACACAGGTTAGTATGTGGGAGTGCTGAACTCGAAATAACAAACAGGCTGAAACTTGTTACCTGTTATTCATCGGTGTTTATTGCGACAACTTTCTCACTTGTTGATTTGCACGGTTTGACTTTGCTGTCAGTGCTGGTAACTGACTTTCAGAAGATTGCTTTACATAGACAGTCAATCTTTTCAGAATTGCCTTTTTCCCCTTCCCTCGTCTCCCATTAAATGTGGCTCCTGCTCATCTCTCATTACTGCAACACTGGGAGCTGTAAGGAAGCATTGAAGATGATGCTTTGATGGATGTTTTGAATCTGACTGACCCTGGCATCAGCAAGTATTTTGTCTCTTTAATAATTACGTTCATAAGGTCTTCACCACTATAGATAGCTCCAGGGGCTACTTAAGCATTGTAGCAATTTTGTGAAGGGTGCGTTTATCTACTTGAAAGAGTTTTTATTGTTCAATGTTGGTCTTGTCATTTGAAGGAAGCTGGTGAGCTAGAGAAAGGAATAACTTTCCTTTTTCTTGTAGTGTAGTGGTTGGATGACTTGCATCTCAAGCTTGAGGACCCAGGTTCAATTCCTGGCCGGGCGAAACCTTAGTCTTATTACTCCACATGCCTCGGTTTACCTGGCACTAGGTAGGAACGCAATTGTTAGTCGATTGGCGGATCGCTTTTCTGGGGTTAATAATCCCTTTGAAAAAAATTCTAAGAATAATTTGGTCACTCCATCCACGACTGTTTGCAGGACACTGTTGACTGCTGCGTTTCGCCCACAAAATACACAGTCAATTCACTTTACAGTATATTCTGTGCAGCGCTGAGAGACGTCTGAAAGACAGGGCTATATCAAATGCAAGGATTATTCTTATTCTTATTATAAATGACGTACCTGAACACATACTCATTAGTCCTATCAGTCAAGCTCTGGTGACTTGGCAGCACATTATTCAGTGACAGGCACAATGGGCTCACTGTCTGTGCCTGTTACTGCAAGGTGATGCACAGATAGGATGGAAGCAGACAGTTCTAGATGGGTTCGGGCCACTCACTCTTTCAGGTTCAGAGCTTGCAAGTGCTCGGAAATGAAAGAGCTTATTGTAAGGCACTACTCGCTTTGAATTGAACACTGAACGCAGAGTGACACTTTTGCGCTGTGTTTTTCATCTCCTCCCGTCCCCATTAAATGTTAAATTTCACACCCTCTTCCCGCTGTCATCTGCTCCTGATTTTTCCTTCACCTCCCATTAACATCATTTCACAACTATAATTCATGCAGCCTGCCTGTCTGCCTGCCTGCCTCCGCAAAGTGATTGTTTGCTTAACCTCCTGTGTGTTATTTTCCAGCTTTTGTTTTACACCGGGGCATTTAGTGAAATCATAAATGAAAGGAATCCTTGTGTTTGACATTGCACCTATAACGAACATCACAAACACCTTAAAGGGCTTCACAGAGTTTCTGGGTGTTTGCCGGTAAATGCAGCTGCTTGTTTACACGCATCAATATCCCTCGAGTCACCATGAAGTGAATGCATAATTTGTGTTTAGGATTGTCGGCCAGGACATCAGGAGAAACGCCCTTCTTTATTTCGAGCAGTGCCAAGGGATCTTTAATGTGCCCCCCCCCGATCAGGCACTCGCAGGATCTCGGTTTAACCTCTCATCCATTAGAAGGCACCTCCGATATGGAAACACTCTCCCCCAGCACTGCATTGAAACATCAGCGTAGACTGTGAGCGATGCTCTGCGTTCACATGTTGCACATGTTCACTCCCTCGTCCCAGAAAGGGTTGTACTGCAGTCGACAGCCTAGGAAAGTATGCCTCCAGTCAATCTCCTTTTCCTAATGAGGAAACAATTTTGAGTTTATTCTCAGAGCTCTGCCATCTCAGGCACTGTTCTTTGCCACGTCGCTTCAGTATTATCTCTTCAATATTGTCACATTTTGACATTCCCGTGTCTGAGTGACTGAATAGCAGTCAATTAAATGAATGTGGAAATGCGTAGTGTTGACTCAAGGGAGAGTTTTGAGACATCAAACCACGTTCGGGGGATTAACAGATAAAAACCCTGGTTTTGAAGATGAATGCAACTTGCAGGATCGTCGAGTGACATTGAAGCTTATATTGTGCCTTTCCTCTACCAATCTAAACATTTAACGGAGATAATTCTCTCGTGCTCATTTTGATTGCTGACCTATCTTTGGGTGGTCGCAGTGAGCTATTTGGTGATTTGGTTCCAGGGGAAGGGAAGGGGAAAGGTTTTAAACGGATTTTAAACCATTTTTTTTTAAAAAGCAGCCAATTTCACCATCTGCCTCCAAACTCCAACGAACAGTTCCAATAATAAGCCTTGCATTCGATGCAATGTACCACTGTTTGTGGAATGCTGCTGTGCGCATATTGTCACCAATCCGTGACTATTTGTGGGACACTGCTGTGCGCACTTGGCTGTCGCATTTCACCCACAAGTACACAGTCAATTCACTTTACAGTATATTCCGTGAAGAGCTTTGAGACATCTAGAAGACGTCAAAAGCGCTGTATTAAATGCAAGGATTATTATTATCACTATATTCTCTCACATTTGGCGAGTGATGAAACATAGCAACTTTGAGACGTCTCAAAGCGCTTCACAGGATTTACCATAACTTGCAGTGGCTGTGCATCTTGTAGGTGAAACACGGTAGCCAATTTGTGCTTAGGAAAGAAACCTGTCCCCAAAATAGCCGTGAAGTGAGTGACAAGTTTTATTTGGAGGATTGGTGGCAAATAGCGGAAGAGACAAACTCCCTTCTCTTGTGTAAAAGCACCTTGGGATCTTCAACACCCATCTGAACAAGCAGATGAAATCAGCCAGACTGACACCTCCTCAGCCTCACATTCACAGCAACAACTCGCCCACAAAATACACCGTCAATTGATTCGCTCTCCAATGCGTTCTGTGAAGTGCTCTGAGATGCCTCAATGACGTGATAACGTGCTCTATCCAATGCAAGGTTTATTATTATTACTCGAAAGCTGGGTTCCCGTGTGTGTGTGTGTGTGTATCACACATCTGATTGACTTAGAAAACACTATAAAGTCCTGATATTGAAGAGAATGAGAGGGCAGTGACAGTGTGCACCCAAATTGATTCTTAACACACTTGATTATTTGTTTTCAGATTGATGATGTTACAGTGAGATCCACTGGATGTTTCGTGTGGGCGTGTCGCAAGAGGTTTAGCTTTCCGTGAAATATAATGGGACACGAATAGCATTGTGATGCTGTGTGGAGGAGTTCTGCTCTGTGTTTGAGAGAAACACTATTTCTGCAACTTGGAATGAATTTATTTCAGATCAGCAAATATCTCTCTTACAGGCTTAGATAAAAAATGAACAAGTTCTCCAAGATAATGCCACACATTCAAGCCAAGCAACGCTACATTCAGCCTTGTTCCCTCCATTCTCTCAAACTGCATCCTGGAGTCCCTCCAAGCCGCTCGCCCCCTCCCTCTCCTCAATCCAAGCTCCATCTCAAGACTTAGCTCTTTGACGTTGCTTTCGGTCATTGGTCATTTCAATCCACGACTATAGCCCACAAATATAGTCAATTCACTTTATAGTATATTCTCCGAAGCGCTTTGAGGCATCTAGAAGACGTGAGAAGCGCTATATTAAAATGCATGGATTATTTACACTGACATACACTCACACACACAGTGCCAAATCTTCATGAGTATGATACGCCCATTTCAGTCCTGTTGCATTTGAGATCTGTCCACGGAGCGAGCAGATCTATGGAGGCTTCTTGAACAGCGAGATTCCTGTGTACTAGTCTCCTTGTGTGTTGTGAGGATTAACATCTAACTCCTCAAACTGCTGTCATTTGAAGTCAAGCAATGCCTAGCAAACCATCTGACCTTGATAACCACACTAGTAGGTCAGTCTGCCCTGGGGGAGCTATGCTCTTGCCTGCCAGACAGACCCTGTTACCTCCTCAGTTGGAAAAGTGGAAAGGACTGATATCTTTCCTGTGTCACGTCGCAAAGGCTGTGGAGCACTAGCTCAGTGGTTAGAGCCCCTGCCTATCAAGCAAGAGTCCAAGATTCAATTTCAGGCAGGGCGAAACCTTGGACAAGTTTCCTTACTCCACTCGCCTGATAATAATCCTGCAAGAAAGAAAAACAAGTAATAATTTGGTCACTCAATCCACAACTGTTTGTGGGACACTGCTGTGTGCAAAATGGCTGCCGCGTTTCACCCACTAAATATTCGGAGTCCTGTAGCCCAGTGGTTAGAGCACTCGCCTTACAAGCGAGAAACCTGGGTTCGATTCCAGGCAGGTCAGGGCGAAACCTTGGGCAAGTTTCTTTATTCCACGCACCTAATAATAATCCCTCCAAAAAAAATGGTTAATTCATTCTGTGACTATTTGTGAGGACGCTGCTGTGTGCAATTGGCTGCTGTGTTTCACCCACAAAACATACAGTCAATTCACTTTCCAGTATATCCTGTGAAGTGCTTCGAGATGTCTGGAAGATGTGAAAAGTGCTGTATCAAGCGCAATGATTATTATTATTATTATTATAGATCAAATGACCTGAAGGGGCCTTCTTCATCCAAATCTACCTTGTTGTCTGGGAGCCCCCAAATGTGCAAAAACTTATTTTGCATCGAAACTGCATCGTGGACCTGTTACTTTCTAATGTATCCCATGCAGTAAAGTAATCGGAAAGTTTTCAAAGGTAAAGTACTTTGCTTGATGCACCGGGAAGCCATTGTGGAGAACAGGAGGTGGTAAATGGCTTTGAATTGTGAATGCCAATTCTGCTGCCTTGGGACTTGATAGGGAACGATGGAGCCCGGAGAAACAGAGAGGGAGAGGAAGAGGTTTGAAAATAAAAATTGTCACTGAGATTAATCGGGAGGTGGGGGAGGCATGTAACGGAGCTATTGCAAACAGGCCGTGTATTTTCCGTAGATATTGAAAGAGAGGATAAAAATATTGCTCTTTATTCCGCGAGTGATTTATTGAGAACATGCTCACTTATTGAAATAATGCCAGAGTCTCATAACTATTCATATGTCTTCTTTCTTGGTTGATTTATTTCGTGTCAGTGGGTATTTTTTTTGAGGTTGACAATATCAAGTAGAGTAGCCGAAATTCCCTGTGTTTGGCAGAATGCACACTTAAGACTAGTCACCGGGTTTAAAAAGATCTCAAGGGACGAGGCATGGAACTGGAAGAGTGCTTGCAATTCTTTAACGACAGTTGGTAGCCTTGAGAAAAAACTGTAACAATGACGACTTGACTAAGTCCCCTCCACACTCTCTTGATATAGTGCTCTCTGCTTACCCCGCAATGCGAAAGGCTCTTAACCTATGGAGTCCTGTAGCTCAGTGGTTAGAGCACTCGCCTTACAAGCGTGAGACCTGTGTCCGAATCCAGGCAGGTCGGGGCGAAACCTTGGGCAAGTTTCCTAAATCCACACACCGAATAATAATCCATCCCAAAACAAAAACAATAGTACAAATTGGTCATTTCAATCCACGACTGTTTGTGGGACACTGAAGTGCGCAATTGGCTGCCGTGTTTCACCCACAAATATACGGTCAAATAACTTTGAATCACTTTGTCTAGAAGATGTGAAACAGTGCTATGTCAAATGCAAGGATTATTATTATTTATTATTATATTTATTGCAACGGTCCAGTTTATGCTGTTCTTTTGGAAAATGGCAAGTATTATTGCGCTAATTGTTTCAAACTGACGCTGAGCTGCTTCAATCTTCAGCAATAATAATTGCATTTCATTTCGGTCGGTTTTCCACAACAGCAAGGTGCGCTTATACAGCGCCCTTGACGGCAGGTAGCGTCTCTTTCATTTCTTTTTTGATCCAGTGTCCATGAAGTCGAAATGCGTCGTTGCACTTTGCGGTTATTGAACTGTGAAGTTGAGTGACTGTGTCTCTGTAGGCCAAAGCACCAGCCAAATTGCACACAACAAGACCCCAGAACCTGCTGTGGGCTGAGAGATCAATTTTACTTGGTGGATTGCCGGTCAGGACATTTGGGGAAAATGAACACCCTTCTGAGTTATCAAGATAAAAGGTGTTTTAATCCTCAATTTAACGCAGGTATAACACAGACGCAGAGATACTGTGCCGAAACAGGACCTGTGCATTCAGACTGACGGTTGAGATGCTGCGTTATACAGCATAAGTGCAAATCTTTTTTATTTTATTGCATTAACACGCTTTATCTGAGTTTGCTCAGCTGTCGCCTTTTGAGGAGAAAAAAGAGAGCAAAGGGGATTTTGTTTTGTGTGCGCTGGGAACGGGAGTAGTTTTCAGTCAAACAATCGAACGATAGTTTTTCCACTGCCTTTTCAATTGCTGGTTTTCAGCTGGTACTTAGAAAGGTCCATTAGGTGCGTGTCATCAGCACATGAAAAGGTAGCATTGGATGGATGGACGCACTTGAGGAGTCTGTTAACGGTGACAAAAGGAAGCAGAAATATCTCTCCGTTTCCCTGAGGGACTCCAATTTCAAATGGCTTATATCAGACAATGTGTGTGTGTGTGTATTTTTTTAAACAACGTCCCTTGATGTCTGCCCAATTACTCCGATAAAAGGAAGCCTTATCGAATGCGCTGTTTCTGTGCAATTATACGGTTTTATTGTGCAATAAAAAGGTTTGAAGTTGACAGCTCGAGCAAAGAGGTTACATCTGCTGCTGTGACTGTCATCATCTGGACATTGGGCTAGCTCGATGCCAAATATTTTCAGACAAGGATTGGCTTTCCACTGGGTTCCTTTGGTTGCCATTGTATAAGGCAACTGGTGATTGGGATCCCGTTTCCTTTGCTGCACAAAACAACCCCTTTCTGTTGAGCTGGGAGCTTAAGAGTGGAGTGCTCCGACCACTGAGCTGCAGGATTCTGTTACGCAAGTCGGTTATGACATTCGGTTTATTGCTTTGACGGAAGATTTCAATCACCTGCTCCAAAGGAAAGCTCATAACAACTCTAATCGAGTGCCCACAACAAGTCTAATCGAGTGCCCAGCTGCTGTGTCTGCTGTTAAATCACCAACACGGCCACAAAACCCAGATGATGGCCCCCGGTACATCTGCACCAAAATAGGCTATTCAGCCTCTGAGGCCACTGTAACACACAGTGAGCGGGGAAATAGCTCAATCCGGGTTTTTTTTTTGTACAGACCATTTGCTTTGAAAGCATTTGGCCAAATGCTGGGTTTCCGTAAAAAAAAAAAAGCCAACAGTTCACATTCTTTACCGGACCCCAGTTCACCAAAACCTAGATGAAAATTGCAGCATTTCACAATGAGACACATGATAATTGTTACTCTGCAATAGGGATGAGAGTAATATTACTACTGCTGATAATAATAATACTAATCCTTGCATTTGATATAGCACTTTATTACAGTACTACTGTATTATTATTAATCCTCGCATTTGAATTTGACCCTTACTGTGTTGTTGAGACGTCAAGAAGCGCATCGCAGAATATATTGTAAAGTGGATTGACTGTGTATTTTGCGGGCGAATCGAATGTAACAATAACTACAATCTTAATAGTAATAATTCTTGCATTTGTTAAAACGAGTTTCACATCAGCAGAATACCTCAAAGCGCTTCACAGGATTTTACTGTATAGTGCAGTAACTGGGTATTTTGTGGGCGCACATGGCATCCAATTTGCGCAACTCGATGTCCCATAGAGTTGGAAAAATCATCCATTGTGTTGGATGGGGAGCAATCTCTGAGCCAGAGTTAAGTTTGGGAGCATCGTTTTGTTTCCGTGAGATATGAACCACACAACACAACATGTTATTCTACTGCATGTAATCCCAGTTCACATCCCACCATCTGATACACCACACACTGCCGGTCCTAACCCACTTGAGAAAGAAATGCTAAAGTTTTCTTTTGCTCTCTGTGAAATAATTCACTAGAAACATACAAGTAGGTCAGGTAACTGCAAAAGGTGTCATTGGTTGATTTGCCAGAAATAGGGCACTTCTTCTTGGCTGTTTTAATTCAGCTTTCACCAAAATGTCATGTTCGCTTTGTCTGTGTCCATGTACAAAATACACAGTCACTTCGCTTCAAAGGAAAGTTTGGGTGAAATGCTTTGAAGCAACCTCCCGATGAGAGAAGCACTCTGTCAAATGCACAGATTATTATTAAAGACAGTTCTCACCTTCTTATGCTTGCTGCTGAGGCTCATTATAAAACTCGCTCTGATGTATAGTCCCTGCAGTTTACACTAGAGTAATGCTTGCAATTGATACAGCCATATCACGTCATTGAGACGTCTCAAAGCGCTTCACAGAATACACTGTAAAGCGAATTGACTGTGTATTTTGTGGGCAAAAAGCAACAGCCAATTGCGCGCAGCTGTGTCCCACAAACAGTTGTGGATTGAGTGACTAAATGATTATTATTTGAGGCAGCATTTATAACGGAAAGTGAGTCAACGTTTCGGGTCCACGACCCTTCGTCAGAACTGGGGCATGTTGGGAGGGAGAAGTGGGGAGGCAGGGCAAGGAAGTCAAAGGAGAAAATGTATCTTTGCCTTCTAGCCCCGCGCTCCCCCTCTCTGTGAGTCCTTAAAAGCCTCTCCCTCCCAACACACCCTCGATCTGGCAAAGGGTCATGGATCCGAAATGTTGCCTCACTTTCCTTTCTTCATAGGTGCTGCCTGACCTGCTGAGTGTTCCCAGCAATTTCTGCTTCTGTTTCAGACTTCCAGCATCTGCAGCATTTTTGCGTTTTGTTATTATTTGATGTCCTGTGAAGCTTTGTGAGACGCCCTCTCGACGTGAAAGGCGCTGGTGCCAAACGTAAGGATTGCTATTCGTATTCTTGTTATTCTTATTATTCTAAAAAGGGGGAAAAAATAAAAGGCCCTTCACTATTTACTTCACTGGTGCTGCAATTGAGACAAGGCAATTCTCTCTGTCCACACTCATTACATCTCGCAATCTTCAATCATCTGCTCAGGGTTTCTTAATGATGGACCAATGTTCTAAGCAAAGCTTTGATATCTTGTTGGCATAGAAAAGGCACAGTTTTGTTCCTCAAGCCTCAATTCTCTGTGAAACATTTCAGCTTCCTAATCCTATTACCTCCTGGTGCTGTGATGTTCCTATGCATGTAATTAGTGTGAAGGATTGTACAATGTTTTACAATTATTTTTAATGCGGCGTTGGTTCGTAAAGTGCAATAAACCTTAGAAAAGTTAGTCAATTATTCACGTTTTATTTTAAATTTATATGAAGCGAGCAGCTTAGATTACAGTGAAAGCTACTTTATTCTGGTGGGGACTGGAGCTGGGGGCGAGGGGTGTGTGGTGGGAGGTGGGGAGTGTAGAGATGGCTTTTCATCACAAACAGAAAAGATGAATTTCGAAGCTTAAAGGGATCATAGTGTTTTTAATGTTTGCTGTTAAAATGAGTTCCTCAAATACACAGTATTGTGAAGCTGCCTTGATTCCCCCCAAGTAACACACTATTGCAATAATACATTCATCCAACTCTTCCCTCATCTCTCCCTCCTCCACCTCGCATTTCTGTGGAGTCGTTAGTTGTTTGAGCACCTGCCTCACAAGTAACTGATCTGGGTTAGATTCGCAGCAGGGTAGAACGTGGGACAAGTTTCCTTACTTCACACGTCTCTGTTTACCTATCAGTAAGTAAGAACCCTGTATGTCAGTCGATTGGGGGATCGCTTTTCTAGGGCGTAATAATCCCTTCAAAAAAAATGAATCACTCAATCAACGACCGTTTGTGGGACACTGCTGTGTACAATTGGCTGCTACGTTTCGCCCACGATACCAAATGCAAGGATTATTATTATATTCTGCAAAGCGTTTTGAGACGTCTCAAATATGTGAAATGGCGCTGTATCAAATGCAAGGATTACTATTATTATCAACCAGGTTCCTACTAACTGTGAGGTAAACAGAGGCGTGTGGAGTAAGGAAATTTGCCTAAGGTTTCACGTCCATTGCGTCTGTGAGCGTCAGTCAGCTATTGCTGTACGCCAACAGATGTGACCTGTTGAGTAATTTTCCCAGCTCCTTTCTTGTCTTCTCTTCTGCAGGGGCGCAATTAAAATTTGAGAGAACGAGTGTCAAACAGTTTTTTTTTAAATCCCTTCTTCTCCTTTTGCTCATTGATTTTTCCCTCTCTCTAATATCTCTCTCTCTCCCTCTCGTCACTCTCTCTCTCTCTCATTCTCCCTGCTTATTTATTCACATAAGAGCTGTCAGTTTACTGGCAGCGTTCCGTCTTTGCTGTTGGTGAGTGAAAACGTAGAGTTTTAGTAATTCACATGCAAATTGCAGCATTTAGTTCTCTTAACCGGCGTTCCATTTTTCCAGTATTTCGTAACACAAAAACAAGCTTCGCTCGTGGGGCATGGGGGGAAAGAGTGGGGGAGAGAGAGAGAAAAGGCTTGAAAGTTGTGTGATCTATCAAATCCAGCAATGCAAAGCAGTTTACACTGGCTTGGGCAACACATTTACTTGAGGGATAGTGATAGTGGCAAGGTGTTCAATTATTGAAGCTAATCAATTGTTGCTACATTGGATACTGATGCAGCCTTTCAGGGAATGCACCAATGAATCAACTTCTGGGAGAATTTGTTTTTGATGAATGTGCTGTCTCTTGTCTCTTCAGGGAATTCAAAGGACAATCTACATTCCCTGATTTCAGTGTGTTAAGGGTTTAATTACGCCACGGTTCTCTGTGCATCGCGCTCCGTAATATCCAGAGGCAGACAGTTTTGAAGGATGTGTGCGGTGGCTACACAGCGCACTCGATAATATTATATACTAAACAGCAGCAAGGAAGCGAGCGGGATCCGTGTGTGATGTGGCTTCGCCTCTTCTGAAAAGAGCAAGGGCAGCAAGCCATATGTTGAGAAAGTAATTCAGCAAAAGAATAAATGATGATTAGATGCCATTTATAGCGGGATAGGAACCTAATGACTATTAAATCGATTGCAACTCCCTGCTTAACCACAGATAGAGAATGGAAGTGCCTTTCTTACTACCACAAGGCTTGACCCTCTCCCTATAATTCAAGCAGGCAGGAGACAAACTTACGGACTTGCTGTCATTACGACCGGGCTGTTAACTTTGACACTATTTCTGGCTGAGATTATCTACCTGGAGTACAAAAAGAAATCAGAACAAAACAAATAATTTCCAGTTTTGTTTTGATAACCCCCAGTTGTAAAAATTAATTCTGTTTTTCGGTTCCTGGTTTCTAAAGTATGGGTTCCACTCTGCAATATATTAAGTTTAATATTTTCGCCCACAAAATATACCGTCAATTAACTTTACAATAATAATAATCCTTCCATTTTGATATAGTGCTTTTCACATCTTATCGATGTCTCAAAGCGCTTCAGAGAATTTACTGTAAAGTATATTGATTGTATACTTGTGGGTGAAATGCTATATCCTGTGAAGTGCATTGAGACGTCTCGAAGACGTGATAACACAGTATACCAAAATGTGAGGATTATTATTACAGTATTATCAATTTCAATCCACAACTGTTTGTGGGCAATGGTGTGCACATTCAATTGGCTGCCACATTTCGCCCCCAAACATATACAGTCAATTCACTTGACAGTATATTCTGTGAAGCACTTTGGGACTTCCAGGAGATGTAATAAGGCACTACATCATATGTAAGGATTATTAGAATTTTCATGCCTGGAAGATGGCAGTTTATCTAATCTGCTTTCTGCAGTAAACTGGAAGCTGTTTGTGGAAATTGTTATCAAGCCCGTATTTTGCTGTTTCCAGAAGATTAACACAACAATAAAATTGGTCATTTCAATCCACGGCTGTTTGTGGGACAGCCATTGTGCGCAATTGGCTGCTGCGTTTCGCCCACAAATATACAATCAATTCACTTTACAGTATATTTTGTGAAGCGCTTTGAGACGTCTAGCAGATGTGAAAAAGTGCTATATCAAGTGCAAGGATTACATAGGGTCCGTCGATATGGAAATTTTCCGATTTAGATATATCGATGGGCTCATATCGAGATATACCGAAATATCGATATTTTCGGGGTTTTCGTATGTGCATGTGTGCGCAACGCGCGCATTCGGAGTGCGCATGCATTCAGAGTGCACGCGCATTCCCAGTGCGCGCGCATTCCGGGTGCGCATGCATTCGGGGCCTATCTCCTCAGGAGGTAAATATCTTTCTCTCTCTGTCTCTCACTCTTCCATCTCTGTGTTTTTCTGTCTGTGTCTCTCTCACATCCCCCCCATCTCTATCTATCTGTATATTATCACATCCACCCCGTCTCTCTCCCCCCCACCCCCCCAGCCGTCTCTCTCCCCCTCACCTCCCAAGCCGTCTCTCTCCCCCTCCCCCCCCCAGCCTTCTACTCCCCCTCCGCCCCTTGCATACCTGTATATTGTATTCTAGGACTATGAATACAATATGGCGGCTTTGCACCTCGGTCTGTGCATTGTGTATAGAGATGAGCATTCTGGGTTTTGTAGCTCAGTGTGCGCGCATTCTGATTTTTTACCTTGATATATTGATTTTTTGATATATTGATATTTTTGAAATGCCTATATCGGCGTATCGATAGAAAATTATATCGGGTTTTAGCGATATATTGATATATCGCTGGACCCTAGGATTATTATTATTATTTGAACAATGATAAAACTTTGAGCACCAGTGAGCTGAAACTCTAGGGTGTAGAATCGTCTTGCAGGGTGATGACAAAAGCTTGCATTCGCATCAATCTGGCTCACTCGGTTGCACTCTCGTTTGGGACAGTTATTCATCCCCTTTGTGAGAAGGTTTGTTTGGGATCCTGAGCACAGTTGGAGACTAGTGGAAGCCATTTACCGAGACGCAAGTAAAGGCAGTTAATCCTGACCAGACCATTTGCATTACTGCAAATCACTCACATACACCACACTGGGAACAATCTCAAGCTAACACATAATCAGGTCTGCTTCAATGCGCTTTACGCTGTGTATGTTTAAGCAAAGCAATTTGGATGAAATATATAGTGCATGTCCCAGGAATCCTGGCAGGCGCACTACTGTATTGTGTACAGCGAGAAGATACACATTGATGAACCCAAGTAACATTGCTTATATTCCCAGTCTGAGCTTCTGTCTCTGGCCTCAAACCGTCAGGAGAGCGAGAGACAGAGAGCAAGCACTTTTTAAAGTTCGCCCCATTGTGCCAAATCCTTTCCCTGAAAATAGTCTTAAAAGTTGTCAGTTAGGCCATAGTTCCACTGCTTTCTAATAATATTCATTTCAATCCACGAATGCTTTTGGGACACTGCTGTGAACCATTGACTGCCGCGTTTTGCCCACCAATATACAGTCAATTCACTTTATGGTATATGCCATGAAGCGCTTTGAGACGTCAAGAAGACGTGAAAAGCGTTATATCAAATGCAAGGATTCTTATTATTAGTATTATTATTGTTATCTCTCAGTAGTGTGAATGTGCCACTCTCAATTCATGTTCATGAATGGTTGCGGGTGAGACCTTGCGAGGACACCTCGATTGTTTTTGTCTCAACCTGGGGCTTCAAACCCACCAACCTTCAGACCCAAAGGTAAGCCTGCTACCTGCTGCGTTATGTCATTCAGTGCCGTGTCGAGCCTTGCCTCAAGCTAAGCATCCAGAGCAAAGCCCCAGTCTCATTACCATTGAGCATTCGTTCACTTTGCAACATATAACATGCATTGCGAGTGTCTAGCGGGCACTTTGTGATGCTTGTGGAATTGGTGAACCCCTGACTGATTGAACAGCCAACACTTGCGATGCAGTTGTGCAGGTGTCAGGCGATAACTTTTAATTGGGTGCCTCAACGTGTCCACTCTCTCCCATGGTGGGGAGGAGGGGTGGGGAGGAGTGGGGGTGGGGGGGTCCCATCTGGCGCGTACTCTGTATTAACTGAGCAAGAGCCAAATGAAATGTTGTAATTAGATACGTCTTTTTATTGCGTCGAGTTACAGTAATGTTGTGGCTGCCCTCGAAGATTTAATTAACTAATAACTTTTGATGGCACCGAGTAAATGAAGCTATAAACCTCTCGTAAACTGATTGAGTACTGAGCCGGGCACAGGTCTATGTTGCCCTTGAGAGTGCCGGGACTCGGGGTCCTCGCTAAAACGTACCCGATGACTGATGATCGGTGACAGGTGGGATCCTGCAGTTCAATGGTTAGAGCGCTCACCTCGCAACCGGGAGACCTGGGTTTGGTTCGCGGCAGGGCAAGTTTCCTTACTCCAACGTCTGATAATAATCCCTCAAAAAAAAACCAATAATAAATTGGTCACTTCAATCCACAATTGGATTGTGGGGACACCGCTGTGCGAAATTGGCTGCCGCGTTTCACCCACAAATATACAGTCAATTCACTTTGCAGTATATTCTGTGAAGTGATTTTAGACGACTAGAAGCGTGAAAAGCGCTAGAGCAAACGCAAGGATTATTATTATTAAACCTGCCTGTTCAGGTGGACATTAAAGATCCCACCATGTGATGGAGTTACAGAGATCAGTTTCTTAACTGCTAGCAAAACAAAGGAAATAATTTGCAATGGGGAATAATGCACTAATCATCAAACTAGATTCAAGTTGTAAGTGCAAGCTCAAGGTCAGTCCAAGAACTTCAGATCCATTTTTTGTATTCTTGTTTTCAATCAAAGTTTGCGTTTTTTCCTACCGACAATTATTATTTATGCTATCTGCTTTTGTTTTGATCCAGCCCTGTTTTCTATAAACTAGACTGATGTGAGGAGGCAGGGAAATAAAATACGTTTTATGTAGTGATAAATCATTTAATTTGAATTAATGTTGTCATTCCTTGTCCTGTCCAAGTTATTTACATCAAAGTCAAGGGCACATTAGCATTTAATTGTGTACTGTTTACTGCCATGGATTATTAGATTTGTATTGCGCACACAAGATACAAATTCTGGTGACTGTCCACTTGACTCGCGTACCTGACCTATCCATCCCAGCTTTGTAGCCAATCTTTGGTGGACTCCTGTAGCTCAGGGATTAAAGCACTTGTCTCACATGCGAGAGGACCCGGGTTTGATTCCTGGGAGAGCAAAATATTGGGCAAGTTTACTTAATCCACCTATCTCTGTTTACCTCCGTTAGTCTATTGGAGGATCGCTTTTGCGGGGGTAATAATCCCTTTGGCGAGAAAAATTGATTACAAAATTGATCACTCAACCTACGACTGTTTGTGGGACACTGCTGTGCACAATTAGCTGCCGCGCGTCACCCACAAATATATACCGTCAATTCATTTTACAGTGTATTCCGTGAAATGCTTTGAGATAAGGCTCTATATAAAATGCCAGCTATTTATCTATCCCTTCCCTACAACCCCCTCACCTCAGATCTGGTGTCTATCCAGCACTGTGTAGCACTTTGAGTAATCTTCCAGATGTGAAGGGTTCCATCCAAAGGTAAATTATATTGTGTTGCATCTGTAACTTGGAATAGTGAATTCGGAACTCGGGTTGAACACACACAAACTGGATTTAGCTTTGATGGCTGACTGGAATACAGCACTATTCTCAAGGGACAGAAACTCTGCTCTCTGAACCTTATCAGTGGATTTTGCTCCTACGTTTGAAAACCAGGGGAGCAAAAAGGTGTAATACTTATAAAAAGATGCACATTTAATAATAATAATAATAATCCTTGCATTTGATATAGCGCTTTCCACGTCTTCTAGACGTCTCAAAGCACTTTACAGAATATACTGTAAAGTGAATTGACTGTACATTTGTAGGCGAAACATGGCAGCCAATTACGCACAGCAATGTCCCACAAACAGTCGTGGATTGAAATTACCAAATTTTATTATTGTGGTTTTTTTGGAAGAATTATTATTACACAAATGCAACTTACTCAGGGGTATGTGTTGGGGAATACTTCAGGCAGGTTTCTGGGCTTTTGTTTATTCAGATGGTAAGTGTTATCATGAACTAAAAACAAAAATGTGGGTGTGATTTTGGAGTCAACCTACACCTTGTACTCACTGAAATTAGGTAAGTGGGTTGTGTCCCTAACACTAAGTGCTGGGAAGTGTGTGGAATGTGCAGAGACTCAAGCAGGTGAAAAGCGCCATCGTCACAATGAACACGATTTTGGGGGTGGGGTGGGGGAAGGGAACGACGAAAGAAACAGTGAGAAAAGAGCCCATTTGACCTAGAACTGAACCGAAGCGCGAGACAAAAGGAGCGAATACAGCACGATGTTACTGAGCGACATTGTTGCCACTCTGCTCCAATTCACCTTGTAATCCACGTGTGGCTTGTACAGCGAGATAGCCTCCGAAACGAGTAGCAAAGAGGAGGCGAGACTGGCTGCTATATCCGCGAGGAGCAAGTTGCTTTCGGTACAGATTGCGTCCATTTATATTCATGTAACACAGGCCCCTGCCAGTTTGGAGTGTCAGAAAGCTTTTGTATGCAGACATCTCGGAGCACGGAAGGGCAAGCAGCCTCGGAAGAGACTCCTTTCAGAGATTTCAATGTGTAATAATGGCTGTTAATTTGGGCCCTGGCGCAGACAAAAGTGATGATCGCAGACGCAAATGTGCAATGATTTAAAAATTCTGAGGTCAAGTCAACCGACAATTATGATGGGGGGGAGCGAGGTAGTCATTTAGTTTCTCCTCTCGCTGCACCTGCGATGAAATGCAAACGGAAATACTTCCATTCTCTGTGGTGCGTTATCACGTTGAAACATCTGCGAGTGCTTCGCAGGTGATTATTGTCAAGCGTAGGGACTTCCAGTGGAGGTGAATGTATGTGTCAGCCAACTCGCACACAAACAACTGTGTGGGCAATGGACAACAGTAATACAACAACAACCTTCGATTTATATAGCTCCCTCCACGCCGGACGGCGTCTCAGAGCGCTTCACAATAGCGAATCCTGGGACCGAGCCAGGGGCAGGGGTAGAAAGGTGACTGAAGGCACGGTCGAAGAGAAAGGTCTTCAGATGGGACCTGAAGCTGAGAAATAATAATAATATTAAGAATAATCCTTGCATTTGATTTAGTACTTTTCACATCTTATCGATGTCTCAAAGCGCTTCACTGAATATGCTGTAAAGTGAATTGATTGTATGTTTGTGGGCGAAACGAGGCAGCCAATTGCGCACAGCAGCTTCCCCACAAACAGTCGTGCATTGAAAATGACAATCTGCAGGACTGGTGAGCAGCACAGAGTGGAAGGAACTCCCTTCTCTTTTCAAACACAGGATCTTTAACAAATAACTGGTTATCACAGTAGATTGACAAACTGGATTGAATCTCTTTGTTGCACAAATCTCAATGCTGCCAAATCGATACTGCGGGCAGTATCTTCCCTCTCAGCTCCCGATAACCCTGCAAGCCAAAGCCCTAACGCTAGGTTGGATAGTCCTAGCTGGACAAGCAGTGGGGAAAGGTTTCCAGTGTTTCAATAACAAGCTATGCGGTTTTAGCTGGTTATTCTCCAACAGAGCCCCATCTCTGGAGTCCCGCCATGCCTTGGTTCTTGGAAGTCTGCACCAAATACTCTCTAGAATTTGGCGAGTAGGATTTGTCCCTCCCTCCCTCCCTCCCTCCCTCCCAAATCTTGGGTGATGAAGCTATTCATTACCCATCCTATTAGTTGTCCAGCCTGGAATCAGCACAGACCAAGGAATCAACCCGAGATGTCTCCATTTGCCTGGCTCAGTGACTCATTGAATACCTCATCGAACCAACAGAGGAGGTGACCTTTTTTTTCCCCCCACTCTCTCTCTCTCTCTCTCTCTCCTGTTGTTTGTCGTTTGCAGTGTTGTGTCTTTCAATGCATCAAAGGTCAGTTTTATGCTCCAAATCTCCTCTGGATTCCAGGACCCCTCTGAGACGCCATTAACTTTTACGAGATACAACTTCCTGAGACTCCACAGCCGTTTAAATGTCTTGCTTTGTTTCCACTTGTACACTTTGCCATTTAATAAAAATATGTTGCTATCGCTTAAAGTGCTGTGTAGGAGAATTTGGGATTGAGTCGTTTTCTTTGTACCCAGCCTCTTATTTCCCCTGGCCCCTTTTTTCTGCCTGACCAACACAGAATGGAGATTCAAATTTACTGCCTCTCAAACTAAGAGATGCAGAACAAATTCTACCAGGCCATTGGCTCTTCCAATGGCAATTGTATATATGCAGTATATATATACACAATATATATATATATATATACATAATGGTAGCAAGGTACCTATATTTGGATTAATTTATCTTCCTCTATA
Organism: Hydrolagus colliei; assembly: GCA_035084275.1. Classification (NCBI taxonomy): domain Eukaryota; kingdom Metazoa; phylum Chordata; class Chondrichthyes; order Chimaeriformes; family Chimaeridae; genus Hydrolagus; species Hydrolagus colliei. The sequence continues at coordinate 10,299,295 of CM068752.1, forward strand.
TCTTTCCATCCCAAGATCTGCACCTTTTAATGTTTAAAGTGGGAGGGGGGGGAAGTGATTTTATTTTGTAAGGTCGAGCCACCGCAGGGTGGACGCAGAACAAAAAGCCACTTTAAGGTCAGTCCATTCAGTCTCTCCGAATGATATGTCACCCATTCAAGCGATTGTATTCTAGGGGAAGTATGAAAGAGGAGACTGACTTGTCGGAGTCTATGTACAGTACTGTGGAGTCACATAGAGCGATAAGGGTATGGAAATGGGCCATTCAGCCTAAGTATTCTGTGTTATCAATAACAGGAGGGTATTTATAAGAGTGACTCACCAGAGATGGCTTCTGTTCAATGAATATATTGATATGTGCCCTGTACTCTTCTGATGACCAAAAGTGCGATCAACATGGGACACATTAACCATTGTTACAAAAGACAGTAATACGTTCAACTTGGTCACTATCCAAGCTAAACCAATGCTCATCTGGCCTTCAGTATCTGAATTTTCATTAATAAATAATGCAATGGATTTTTTGAACATCTGTCCTTTTGATCTAATTAAGGGCTGTAAAAGGGCTGTGTCACCATATCTGACAGGAGGCAAACTTCAGAAGTCATTAATTAAATTAATTGAATTAAGGAAGGACTGTATATTTTGTCCACAAAATATGCAGTCAATTCACTTTACAATGTATTCTGTGAAGCGCTTTGTCATCTTAAAGACGCGATAAAGCACTATATCAAATGCAAGGGTTATTATTATTAACAATATACAGGGAACTATCCCTGTTTTCAGCTGTTAACCTGCTCCAAATTAATTCTCCGTTACAAAGTAAGTTGGGCAAAGGACACAGCATTGCAGGTTGTGATGACAAAGGTGGCTTATCCATCTGATAATAATAATTATTATAATCCTTGGCATCTGACTTTCCTTTACACATTAAAAACTCTCGCGGATCCCAAATTTTCTCTCGTACTTAACCTTAAGAAATTGTCCTTAATAGGTTAAGGTTCTTCCAGATTTTCGGAAAAATTCTCAATTCACCATTAGTTCGAACGTGCTTTGTCGAGTCATTGAGACGTGTCAAAGCGCATCGCAGCATTCTATATGAAACGTGCAGCCACTGTGTGTTTGTAAGGCGAAGGCAGCAGCTTGTTTGCACACAGGATGATCACACTAGTTTGCACAACCTACGTGAAGGGTGAGGGCTAAATACAAGTTATTGCTTGCTTCTTGGTCCATTTATTTGTTTTTGAAGAGTGAGAGAAAATGGCCTCATTGGCAGGTTGGGTTTGGGCTGAGGGAAGCCATTCAGCCTGACAGTGCGAGAAAGCTGAATTAATGCTCTGAAACACGCTGCCCAATTGCAGGCGAACCTTGGGTTAATGACTGCATCTCTGCTGATGTAAATTCTGCTTCCCTTCCATACTGACAGCCTCAGTAAATCCTTCCAGCTCGTAATGTCAGCAGTGTTCAGCGTTTAAACAAAAATAAGCGTTTTTGAAAAATCAATTGCTGTAAATTACAAGACAAAGGACGAAAGTTAAATTCCATCCCTTCATTTCATTACTTTTTAAAATGAAGTCACAGTCCTTTAAGGGCCTGTGCAGCCGTGCGTTTCCAACGGATTGTTGAAAATTTACAACAAAGACAACTTGCATTTATTTAGCGTCCTATGAAAGAGCTAGCCATTCAGACCCATTCATCTGCCTTTCCCTCATAAAGCTACAAATGGCTCCTTTTTGGATATCTAATCCCCTCTTGAAAGGTAATATGGTTTCCGCCTGGATCACTGGCAGGGCTTTTTGCACCCTAACAACTTTGTGCAAAATAAAATCCTTTGAATATCCTATTTTGCTCCCTTATCTTAAATTGATGCCCTCCAGTCATTGACCCAGTTACCAGTAGCAGCTTAACACGCCCGATCTACTCTAGCAAGAAGTCTCAGCATTTTACAGACCTCTATCAGGTCTCCTCTCAGCCTTTTCTGCTCCAATGTAAATAGGATCAATTCCTCTTGTCTCTGCTCATGCGTTTTACAGTCTAGGTCTCTCTATCTAACAGTGTCACGTGCATGAGACTTGTAGCCTGACTGCAAACGGGAGGGGTAAGTGAGTACCATTGATATTCAATGTGTTTCTGGAGTTAATGAAGTTATAATTAGAAGATTGTTTTTACTGATAAGTAGGGCGCTGCCACTTCAGGGAGAGAATAGTAACAACACAAATACACCAGATAGTGTCAGAAACCGTGAGAGGAAGGCTTAGGTATTTTAGGTTTGCAACCGAACTGACAAATTAAACTTCAGAGTTGCTGGTTAAAAGTAGACCAATACTATAGTGGAAGTTTCTTGTAAAGCACCCTTTTCACATGTGTTTTCAACTGTTGCGAGATCCATAATGTACCCCAGGAACAACGAGAGTCTGTGTTACGAGATTAAAAACCCTAATACAACAACAACAACAACAACTTTGATTTATATAGTGCCCTCCACGCCAGTCGGCGTCTCAGAGCGCTTAATAATCCTTGCATTTGATAATGCGCCTTATCACACCATTGAGAGGTCTCAAAATATATTGTTTCACAGAATATATTGCAAAGTGGATTGACTGTATTTTGTGGGCGAAATGCAGCAGTCAATTATGCTTGGCAATGTCCCACAAACAGCCATGGGTTGAGTGACCACATTATTGTTTTCCCCAAGGGATTATTAACCCTGAAGAGGAATCCGCCAATCAACTAACAACTGGGTTCTGACATACTGCTGGTAAAACAGAGGTGTGTTGAGAAAGGAAACTCGCCTAAGGTTTTGCCTCGCCCAGAAATCGAACCCGGGTCATCTTGTTTGTGAGGCGAGTGCTCTAACCGATATGCAATATGCACTGTTTTGTGCCCTGAGACTTCAGTCAAGGCTGGTGATGGCAGCGGATCTGTGGACGAAGTGACTTGAAACATTAATGCCAAAGGCAGCAAATGTATATGTATGTGGGTTGCATTGGTTCTGATCACAAATTCTTTCAAGCATGACCCAGGTCAATGGAAGAACCTGCCATTGCTTCAATTTCATAGTTGATGATAGATTTTTTTAAAGTTCAATCATGACTTTGTTCCTTCGTAGTGACTTTTTTTTATCACTGTTTATGATTAACAGGTCTTTAAATCTTCCGCTTGACCGTGCTTACTTTCACTGATATATTGGATAATCACATTGAGATCAAGGGATTTAAGCCTCGTATGCTGCCTGCTAAAACAATTTTCTATTCCCAAATCCAATCGAAATCTTGATAACCAGAATTTAAATCTTTTAAATCGCACACCGCACATCATTTTCTCAGCAATCACTGTTGTAACAGTTTCAGTGACTATTAATCAGGTCTTCAGAGAAACTTTCCAGAGGAGTTAACTAAAAGATTGACGGGGGAGAGGGGGAAGGAAGTTAAGATGTATCACTTTGCACCTCCGCACGATGGTCAGAATAAACTGTCGAGTGGAAAGGAGGGAAGAGGCATGGTTGGGATAAACATTCGCCTACAAATATCCAGTCAGTTCACTTTACAGTATATTCTGTGAAGCGCTTTGAGGCGTCTAGAAAATGTGAAAAGTGCTATATCAAATGCAAGGATTATTATTATAAATAAATAACACACTAACAAGTGTCAGCACATTTCCCATTGACAGTAAAATAAACTGAAATTCAACTGTGATCAGTGGAATCATTCGTTTTAAGAAATTATCAGAACAAATAATAATAATAATCCTGGCAATTGGTACAGCACCTGATCACATCACCGAGATGTCTCAAAGTGCTTCACAGGATTTATTGCATAGTTCAGCTCTGTTTGTGATCAAACGTAGCAACACAATTGTGACAGGAATGACTCACAAACAGCCATGCAACAAGTCATCCAATTTTATTTGGGGGGATTGTTGGCCTGGACATCAGGAGGGAGATTCACTCTTTTTGTGAATAGTACCCATGGGGATCTTTACCATCCACCTCAACAAGCAAACGGGATCTCAGTTTAATATTTGATCCAAAGGATGGCACCCACAACAATGCAGCACAGTCCCCAGCGCTGCGTTGAAGTGTCATCTTAGACTCCGTGAGTTGATGTGCGGATGGATCTGAAGACGCAAACTTCTGAGTTTAGTTCGAATTCAGTTTATTTTGAAAGTTAAGTCTACAAGACTCTCCTCTTCGATGGACCCGTCGGCAACTCCTTATCCCCACCAACCCCCCCACCCCCCCCCCACCCCCACCTCACACCCCTGTCTCAGCTCGGGTCTGATGCAGTAACTGTCCAGCGCCTTGGGACGTCCTCCTGACGTGAAAGGCGCTATACAAATGTAATTTTGTTGTTGTAAGTGAATCGCACTGTTGCCCAGTTTTCACCTGGTGGGTGCACAGAGGAGAGATGGCAGTGAAGTCGCGGTGGACGAGCAGAGCATAACAACCGCAATAAATCACACTGCTCATCCCCACCGTTCAGTCATGCTCTCTGCCACACACCCTAAAGAGATGACATAATGTCTGATCATTTACAAAACAAAAACCCTAAAACAAATGACTTTGCTGTTTCTGTGTCAGTGTGTGTGTGGGAAAAAAAAGCACACATATCTGAAATTTGATAAGCGTTCTATCTCCAGAGCCCTGTGGCCATTTTGCTTATCACTTTGTAATTCCATTATGTTCATTTTCATTTACTTCCTCTAGACTTGGCTGGATCATCGATTTCTTTTCAATAAAATTTCATTAAAAAAAACTATTGGCATAAATCAAAGTCCCCAACTCTGGTATGTGTCCAATATTGTGCGTCTGCAACTCAATGGGAATGCGGTTGAGTTGGACGCAAGCCGGACTTACCTTATGCTTTGTTGTTGCACCTCCCACCGTCATCCATCTCTGCCAGTCACAGCACGCCCCAAATAAACCTCATTTACAACAGCACAGCAGTCTGCGGTGCCATTGCAATGATCACAGAATCCTACAGCACAGAAGGAGGCCATTTGGCCCATCGTGCCTGTGCTGGCTCTTTGAAAGATGCTACCAACTCGTCCCATTCACCCTCCCCTGCTGTTCGCCCATTTTTTTTTTCCTTTTGGAATGTACACATCTAATTGCCTTTTGATAGTGATTATTGAATCAATTTCCACCATCCTTCCAGGCAGTGCATTCTAAATCGTACCAACTCGCTGGGTTTAAAAAAACAAATTCTCTTTCCATCTGGTTCTTTTGACATACCTGATAATACCTGATAATGCTGCAATGGAGGTGTGCGGGTAGGGGGAGGGAGTCGGGGGGAAGCCAAGTTGGTGGGAGGGAGGAGGAAAGATGGGGGTGGTGGAGAGGGTGTGAAGAGGAGGGAAGGAAAGGGGTGCCACTCAAATTTGCACACTTAACCATTTGTTCCACTGGGCTCAGCTTCTGAAGCTTTTGTGCAGATCATTGCTTAAACAGAGACACTACTGTGTGAACCACTTTGAAAATACAGAACGCGAAAGCGTTTGGTGTGACAGTTTTGAGAGATGTTAAACATGTTTCTGATGATTCCTCGGCGGGTTTATTTCTATTTTCCCCCAGTACAATACAAATGTTTTGCTGCCAACTTCATCTCCTGTGCGAAAAGTCTACAGGTACCCATTCATTTCAGTGTAAACAGCATTAAGTGGGCAAGGCGCTTTGGTTGGCACATTGGCAGACACAGCCAACCTGATTTACTAGAGAGATTGCGAATATGTCCTTTGCAAACGCACCTGCCCGCTGCTAAATCTGATGTATGAGTGTCTATTTCATCATCTCTCTGAAGCTCTGCCAACAAAGGAATCTTCACTCACAAATCAAAATGGGATGTTTGAGCTCTTGCCATCAACAGAGATGATAAAACGCCTTGGGATAAAGCTCTATAATACCATTCTGCTGCTGTTTCCATATTCCATAGCCCCATAATCATGTTGTGTTTGCTATTGTCAGTGAGATGAGTGTTGCAGTGTTTGCCTGGACTGAGGTTGGATTTCCACTGTTTTCCAGTGAATTCAACACCTCCAAGTAGTCTTTCAGCCATTATGCCCTGAAGGAACTCTGGAACTCCATCCCTCAATCCTCCCTCCTTTCCGACTTTCAAATGCCACCTGAACACCTTCCTCGGGACGTCCTCCCGACATGAAGTGTACTTTAGAAATGCAATTTTGTTGTTAGTTATTGTTGCTGTTGATCGTGTTTACAGTCACATCCTGTCTCCTTCTCCCACCGGCTCAGCCTCAGCGCTTCGGGATCCTACCTACCCCCTGTGAAGGCTCTCTATATAAGTGCAAGTTGTTGTTTTACCATGAATCATGTCTTTGCACCGAGCTGTGAAGACATTAAACGAGAAACTGAAACCAGGCTGGATGTGGGAGAGAGCGATAACTGGGTCTCAGTCTTTGGTGATGATTTGTACCTGCTGTTAGTGATTGATAGAGTTGTATCCGCAGGAACTTTTTATTCTCCATTCCATTGAGTATTTTAATGTTCCAGCTGCCCTTACCCAACACATTTGTTTCCCCCCAGAATGTACATCACTATTATTAGCACTAAACAGTATCTGCCATTAATCCGTCCATTTCTCCACTCTCTTGAACCACATGTGGATCACCCACTTGTGTTCCGCACTTGGCAGTAACAGCTGGTGAAGTACTTTGAGACGTTTCGGTGAGATAATGCCGCTAAACTGCAAAATCTTTCCCTCTTTCTTGTCAGATCGGTGTCATTTGAAGTGTTTCTTGGTTTGTGATTCATTCAGCTGTGAGACTGCGAAGGTTGGAAATGTGGAGAAATTGTTTTGAACTCCAAAACATTATCTCCGGCCATTAATATTCATATGCTTCACCAGAAGAATTCTCATTAAATGACTCATTAGTGTAATAATTACAATCTGACATTATGGACATTAATTTATTTAAAGTAGTGATAATAAGCGAATTTAATTACAGTATCATTCGCGGGTGTTCTTTAATCTCTTAAGCACTTTCCTACCACAAAGTAATTTTTTCTCTTTACACGATGGAAATAACTGCACTGTATCATGTTTGTGCACACTGACCAGATCATAAACACTCCAAGCATGAGTGGAGCCTTACTTGTTAAGTATTCAGAAGACAATGAAGACGTTTACTGATCCAGAGAGAAATTAAAGCCAAGATAAAGCAAAATACTTCATTCAGAAATACCTGAACCTTTGCAAACACACTGGGACGATATTCCTCCAGGGACTTCAGACGTCCTCCCGATGTGAAAGGCGCTCTATACATGTAATTTTGGTGTTGTTGTCTAGATATAGATGTACTTGTATAGATATGCCTATCATTGTAGGGCACCCAGAATTTTGGCATTATCGGAAACACAGCCTCAAATTCTAGAAAGTTTTTCCATTAGTTCTTTCAAAAATCTTGGTTAGGATGGAATTTTTTTAGTTTAAGATTGAATAATGTGCAGAATAACTGGATCTTCTAAAATACTATTTCAATAATGTAAAACGACAGCCGTAGCGGAATTTCTCCATTCCACTTTATAGTACAGCCTGTGAGGCCATCTCAACAATATGCTAAGGCGCTGTATCAAACAGGATCGTTATTATTAGCAATCAGATCATTTCTGATCACGCAATAGACTGGACGAATTGGGGAATTCAGGAAAAACTGAAATAGATAAACCAGAAAACAGGTTCCTGAGTTCTTGTGCAATTTTGCAAACCAGTATTACAGCCAAGTTGTTTCATTCAGGTTCCCGATCAGAATAAGCATTAACCAGGCCTGGGATTTAAAGTAGGAGAGAGGGTTGGCTTGTTATTGCAGTAAATGGAGTTCAGTGGTAAAAAGGAGGGCACATATGGATACACTATACACATATCAGAAGTGACAGCTATCTAGTTAAATCCATTAGAACAGAACTGATGAGAAGTACAGTAATCAGATGACATATTCAGCATGTCAGAGAATACCATTCTCTTTATCTCACCCTTCAAGGAGAGTATGGGGTGAGGCTTTGTGAGCCTGTACATTGGCACAATGTGCTTAAAATGAGATTTTCCATTAACAGGGCACTAAGGACAGCCATTCGGAGCATTAAGGTGGATTATTATTATACCTGGTTAAATTGCACTATCCTGCAGCTCAGTGGCTAAAAGCACTAGCCTCGCAAAGCGAGAGGACCTGGATTTGATTCCCAGGCACGTCGAAAGTTAGGCAAGCTTCCTTGCTCCATACGCCTCTTGTTTATCTAGCAGTAAATCATGAGGTGGATCACTTTCCTGGTGGTAATAATCCCTTGAAAATATTGGTCATTCAATCTACGATAGTTTATGGGACATAAACTATCGTAGATTGTTTATGCTAGGATTATTATTATTATTGCTATTATTATTAATATCCTTTTTTGACATGCACATCTACACTGCAAATTCCACTTGTACCCAGATTCACCCCAATTTTCTTAGCATTGCAGAGCAGGCAGAAATAACCATGTTCTTTGAGTTCAGTCTTTGCTTTTGAAGCCGGTTTTCTTTCTTACAGGAATCAGAGAAAGTGGCTTTGATACTCGGACCGCATTGAAAGATTTATCAAATTCTTTGAAATACTGAGCAAACAGTGCAAGTTGACTGTCCGCACCCCACCCTCCCCCCTCCACCCACCCCCCAAATAGTTTAGTGGCGAAAAAAATTTGCTGTGCGATTATCAATGGGGTGACTCCAACTGTGTGTGGTATCCTTTTCCAGGTGTCAAAGCTCCTAATCAGACATTGCCGTACTTTACTTATTAATGAACCTAAGTGAATTTGGCTTGTCATCCCTCAGAACTATGATAGAAATTGGAAATCTCTTTGTAGCCAAAGGATTTGCACAGAGAACAGTATGAATCAGTGTTCAGAGCGACAGCTACCCAGCACAATTTCACATTCCGGAAATCGAATAGCCTTGAAAATTGTTCTCTCCCCACGTCCCACTGGGAAATCTGTGCTCATTGTCTCTTGTTAATGGTCTGTCTGAGATGATTCCCACATCTCTGGAGTGTCTTCCGAGTGTCTCAGTGTCAGCCTCTGTACATGCACACTTCGCCGCTGATTAAAAAAAAGGAATAACCGGTCCGTGTTCATCTCAATGTCAACTCCTCCACATCGCTGTAAGCTCGGAAAATAACCTCACCCTTGGCTGAGATGCCAGTCACTATTCCCTCGGGGAAATGTCTTCGCCTTGTCTTCAAAACTCTTCTAATAACTTACCTCGTTGCTCACCTTTCTTTCTTTCTTTCTTTCTCTCTTTCTCTCTCTCTCTCTCTCTCACTTTCTCTTTCTCTCTCTCTTTCTCTCTCTCTTTCTCTCTCTCTTTCTCTCTCTCTTTCTCTCTCTCTTTCTTTCTTTCTTTCTTTCTTGGTTGCTCGGTGATGAGCACTTTGAAACACTTCTCTAAGTGAAAGTTACTCTATAAAGCATAGGGTGTGGGTGGGAATGCCCGTGAGCCAGGCAAGGTAGCCTGGTTCGATCAATTGCTGGGCATGCAACAAATTAAGTGATCATTAGCAATGCTGGCTGTGATATAGAATATACTACACAAGTGTAGCTCAGTGGTTAGAGCACTTGCCTAACAAACGTCAGACCTGTGTTTTGAATCCAGGCAGGTGAGGGCGAAATCTTGGGCAAGTTTCCTTCCTCCACAGGCCCAATAATAATCCCCCCAACTTTTTTTTAAAAATTGGTAATTTCAATCCTCGACTGTTTGTGAGACACCGCTGTGTGCAATTGGCTGCCACGTTTCACCCACAAATACACAGTCAATTCACTTTACAGTATATTCTGTGAGGTGCTTTGAGACTGATGGGACAGTCATCAGCCAGTGGTGAGCATGTAGCTATCAGGTGAAGAGAGGATTGGACTAACTTACCAGCCATGATCTAATAGAACGGCGCAACTGGCTTGAAATGCTGAATGGCCTACTCCTGTACCTATGTTCCTTTCCATCCCAGGCTTCCACCTAAAGAATGATTACACGGATAAAGTGTGTGGCTGTGGAACTCTCTCAGGCTAAGGTCCTGTCTCCAACATGGATCAAGGAAATTGATGCAGCCTCGTAAACTAGTGCTCGATCCCCAGCCAGGCTGCCTTAGCAAGTGAGAGGGGGGTGGGGGAAGCAGATAGAATAAGCCAAGGCTTCTGTCTCCTATTTCCAAATCATTAGTTTTAGCAATGTCTGGAGATAAGGGGGAAACACGGAGGTGGGGGAGGAGCGGAGGGGAAGGGAAGGTATCCACATGGAAAACAAAAAATCCTCATTCTCAATGTCAATATCCACACACTGGATATAACTGTCTGGGTTATCAAAACAGCCTCTTCCTCTGTTATAACAAATATTTGTTTCAACTGTTACACTTATACTTGTGTATAACACAATAATAACATTACTAGTCCTTGCAGTTAATTTATATACCCCCTCTCATGTCAGGAGGATGACTCAAAGTGCTTCACAACATTTATTGTAAAGTTTAGTGACTGCGTTTTGTAAGTGAATTATCTTCAAAGAGAGTAGACCTTTTCACATCCGAAAAAACATATATATATATATGTTCACAAACACACAGTGACTACACTTTACAGTATGTCCTTTAAGCGCTTTGGGACGTCCTCCTGATGTGCGAGACGCTATAGCAAACGCAATTATTATTGTAGGATTATTACTGTTACATATGCCTTTATTTATGGACCACTGTTGTGAATGATGAATGTTGCTTTTCAGGAAGCTACCTCAGGGTGCAAGAAACAGTTTTATCTAACAAGGCCCTTGGGACCTGTCTGGGTTTTCATACCACTAAATCTGTCTCACATGATAAGACTGAAATGTAACAAGGAGGCTGTACAGTGTGTGTTCAGAGCTATCTGTAAACCAGAAGGGTGAAGGTGTCTTCATTTGACTTGGCCCTATCACTAGTAACTAATGTCAACAGAAGGTGTTTTGTAGAATGATGGGTATGTCTCACTCTCTCGTTCCTTGTTCTTGTATTAAGAGGACACAAAATCAGCCGAGGCACAAGTAGACTAATCTCGGGAAAGACTGTATTGAACACGAGATGCAAGGCTCTCAAAGAAACGATTGGAATTATGTTTTGTTGACTCTCCCAACAATATGGTGAGATCAAACAGAGCGTCAGGTAAAGGATCACATCTAATGCAGGTATAATGAAAGTCTATATCCTGAATCCAAATTAATTACCATACAGATCACATTTGCTCCTTCATCTCATCCCAGGGCAGTACGTGGGATGAGGCTGACACCCGTCACCCTCCAATCTTTCATAAGTTACTGCACTTCAAAGTACATAATCGCATGAAGCTCCTTAAGATGCTTTGACACTGCGATATCAAATGGAAACATTCCCTCTTTGTTATTACTGTATCATTGTGATTATTATTATTATTGTTATGCGTGAGATACACTTGGAACAAGACTTCAGAAGGGACTGCAGAAAGGCACTCTTTGAAGATCTCTGAAACATTTTAAAATTCCTCGTCTTATTTTCGCAACACGCCTTTGCCATTGCAGCGTGCATTCCGAGTACATTTTGTTGCATCTAATGAGCTTTCTGTGTGATTTGTGCCACCTCTAGCAGTCACTGTTTTCCAAGTTGCAGATCCATCTTATTGTCCCTTCCGCCCTCGCCTCTACCCTGTGCCGCCCTCTGTGTCTTGTTGACTAGCCTGATAATGAAAGATTCATCACGCCGAGGGTAACACAGCGCACAAAGGAAGCTGCCTACTCCTCATGTCTCTCTCGGTGAAGCATTCAACAATGGTTAGAGATAGTGCAATTGGAGCGAGCTAAAATCCAATTACTGAAGGGCGAAAAGCGGACAGTCGCGCGTTTATGATGAATTAGCATTCTGGCACAAGTGGAAAAGTGAAAGCTAATGCAAATGTTGGAGAGTGCTAAAGTGAACCATTAACCAAGTCATTTAGCTTAGTATTGGAAATCCATTACACCTTTCTCCCCAAGGAACCGAGCTGTTGAATGCCCTCTGAAAGCATTCGAAAGCAACGTGAGGATAGAGCGAGCTCCACCCGTTCTCAGCAAGGTGTCCGACGCTAGTCAGCTGAGGTCACCTAGCCCTGACCGCCTTTGACTCCTCCGCACAGACACCGCGCACCTCCGTCTGGTAATTGTGAACTTCTCGGGTCAGTCATATTTTAAGACTCGCGCAAGTTGTTGAGGGCTGGGCAACAGCAGAAACAGTCAATGAGCAGCCCATTCTTCTCCATTAAGGTTGTCAAATGTATCTCGCACGAGAGGTTCAGGTAAACATGTGAACACAGAGAGCACACAGGATTGGAAAAGACTATTGCAGTGCACGTCACACATTCATTTGTAAAACAAGCATAATAATTGGACCCCAGTCTACCTGTCACGTCCCTCCATTAATTCTTCAATTTATTGCTATCTTTACCAATTCCTTCAGTGACCCAATCTGGCTCCATCACTTATCTTGGGTAGTGGATTCCACGTGTTCAATATTCATTGTATAAAGTAATTAAAACTGGGCTGTCTGTTTGCCTTCCCTCTTCTGAGCTTGAGTCTGCGTTCACTTGTCCTACACTTGTTAACCATGTTAAACATTAGTATTGGGGGTATTTGTTAATCCATATCCTTTGAAAGAGGTCCTGCAGATAATTGGATTTTATAGATGTCAGCCTGGCTCAGTTGATAACACTCGCACACTGAGTCATTCAATCTCCCCCCTCTTTCAAAGCCTCTCGAAACATCTCTCTGACCGCAATTTCAATCATCTGTATGAAGGGGCTGCATCAATATAGGTTAATAATAGTAATCCTTCCATTTGATATAGCATTTTATCACATTGTTGAGACGTCGAAAAGCGCTTCTCAGAATACATTGTAAAATGGATTGGAGATTTGCGCTCTGAGACGCTGTCCTGTGTGGAGGGCACTATATGAATCAAAGTTGTTGTTGAGAGGGAGGGAGGGAGGGATTATATTATCACTGAAAACACGCCTAAGGTGTTGCCCCCACCCGGGAATCAAACCTGGGCGCTTTCGCTCGCAAGGCGAGGGCGCTAACCGTTGTGCGTCGAGCCTCCAGGTCCATTTACGATGGAAGGATTCAATGGACTGTTGGTTTAAGTGCTTGAAACTTGATGATTTTTACCTGCCCTATTGGAGAAATCTTACTCAATCCAACCTTAAGTTTCTCGGAAAAGTATTAATCAGCCGTCATGTATATGCAGAGATGTATGGATTCTGGGTTGACATTTAACATGGAGATGCACCTTCCAAATGCAACATGATCATCGAGCAGCTCCAGAAAGACGGAACATTTGAATATCTTGTGCGCACTTGCAGATCTTTTTCATTACTGTTGATTTATGCCACTTTGAGATGCACACAATGTACGTGCCTTGTCGCTTGGCATCTAAGTGACAGGCACTGGGGAGGAAAAGAGATTCAGTCAACATCTTGGTTCACACTGACACCACTTCCAATTCTCCATTCACCAGCGGGAAATCACCCACAACACCTTTCAAATTGTTTTAGTTTCAAATTTTACAATATGTTTCTCCTCGCAGCGAATTCTATCAAAGGCCCTAATTTCAGGAATTGGGATTGACACAACGCCGTTCTTATGCGAACACCCTCTTTAACCATGCAAAGGAAACCTCTTCAACAAACTCTTGCAGAGATTACCATTTGATATTTCCAAGGCGTAACAACCAGGTTGTTTCATTAGTTAAATGTAAGAAGTTTCTGTAGAGCTCTTGTAGCTCAGTGGTTAGAGCATTCGTCATTACGAGGGTGAGACCTGTGTTCGAATCCAGGCAGATCAGGATGAAACCTTGGGCAGGTTCCCATTCTCCACATGCCTAATAATAATCCATCCAAAAAACAAACCACAATAATAAGATCGGTCATTTTTAATTCACGACTGTTTGTGCGATACTGCTGTGCGTAATTGGCTGCTGCATTTCACTCACAAATATACTCAATTCACTTTACAGTATGTTCTGTGAAGCGATTTGAGACGTTGATGTGAAAAGTGCAATATCAAATGCAAGGATTATTATTATTATTATTCTGTACAGCATGAGTTGAGAGGGACGTGAATTCTAACCTGTGAATGCCCTGGTCTGAAAGGATTCCTATTCTAACCAACGCCCACCCAAAGCATGGAATGGAAAAAGTTATTGGGACATGATGGGGGAAATAAGGCTTAAGAGTTAGATGATTGTAGCATTGTGTACTATATTGACTGAGTTACACCAGAGAGGTCTGATATAGTGTGTGTTTATTACTGTCAAGTGGTGTGTATATGCAGAGGCTGAAATAAAGCATTGATTTAATTAGAAAGAAAGGAACTTAACAAGGTAACATGGTGACATGTTAGTCCAACAACAACAAATTGCATTTCTAAAGTGCCTTTCAAATCATTAGGACGCACAAGGCACAGGACAGTCAAGGGTTTTGACCTGAGCTGGGGGTTGGGATCAGGAGGGTTGGGCGGCAGGGAATGTGGGGGTAAGAATAGGAGGGTCTTAAGATGCGCCTTGAAGGAGGCAAGGGAGGTGGGGCTAAAGGGTTAACCTAGAAGATATCCAAATGTTGAGACATGACACTGTTAGAATCCAAACTAGGTTGATTCCTTATCTATCCTGATACTGTGAGGTTTGAGCCAATATTAGCACAGATTGACGTTGTGGTTGAATCAAAAGATTGATACATCAGATCTTGGTTTGTATGTTGCTGGTACACGATTCAATGGCCCACTATACATGTCACAGGAACTTTCTGCAGTGTATCCACGCTACTAATGATCGATACGGAGCCTCTCACTCCTTGGTGTTATTTTACTGCAGTATTTTTATGGCTCCTAAAAAGCAATTTTACATAAGAGGTTCACATATACTCTGAACTAGCTAAACACAGAGTTTTTATGCTTTCCATTAAAATGATAGACTAAGTTTTAATTTCCCCCAAATTCATATAATTACTGATTCTGCTGCTTAGAGCTTAATTGTCCAGCTCCCTGGTGGACAGTAACCACAGAATTCAGTTACATGTCTCTCTATAATCACTTAATGATTTTTTTAAAAATTCAAATATTTACACCAATTCAATAATTGATTGGAATTAAGATGAGAGATTAATTATTAATGTGTGGGAGACATTGCTCGTATCTTGCTCGTAATAAGTTGTGTTAAATGTGAGGGTCGGGTGTTAAATTTTTGTTCAGAAGTGCAAATCAAATCAAGCTATTAGACAAAAAGTCCTGTAGCTAAATGGTTAGAGCACTCGCCTCACAAGCGGGAGGAGCTGGGTTCGATTTCCAGCAGGGCGAAACCTTGAGCAACTAGCTCCACACGCCTCGGTTTACCTAGCAGTAAGTATGAACGTGGTTGTTAATCAATTGGGGGTTCGCTTTCCTCGGGGCAAATAATTCCTTCAAAATAAATAAAAAATAATTTAGTCACTCAATCCACGATCATTTGTGGGATACTGCTGTGCGCAATTGGCTGTCGCGTTTCACCTACAAAATATATAGTCACTACACTTTACAGAATATTCTCACAGATGTGATCAGGCACTATTTCAATGCAAGGATAATTATTATTAGCAGTTCATGGAGTGTCACATCCATCAGGCCCTTGGTGGCTCCTGATCACAGATGTAAACGCCATTGCAGACGAGAATCACCTGCAAAATACACAGTCACTGCATTTTACAGTATATCCTGTGAAGCACTTTGCGATGTCCTCGTGAACTGAAATAAGGATGGAAGGAGGGATGATTGTTATCACATTAGCTCACAACCACTGGCTCACTGGCTCACAACCCTTCGATTCCATTGACACACTGAGGTCCTTACCAATCTGCCTGAATTACTGCAGATTGTCTTCGGAACATACATCGTATGTCAGAAGACTCTTTATTTTTACTGCAACCTGACCCCAAGTACCATCTTGTCACCATTATTACTATACCGTAATAGGATTATATCAGGATTATTATTATAATAATCCTTCCATTTGATATAGTACCTTAACACGTCGCTGAGGCGTCCCAAAGAGCTTCAAAGAACATACTGTAAAGTGGACTGACCGTGTATTTTGTGGACGAAACGCGGCAGTCAATTACACACCATCATTACCACTGGCAGACAGAGAAGGGTGTTTGCGTCAATTAGTATCAGCATATGAATATACTATCTATGACAGTGTTAGTTGTTCATCTTGAGGTTGTCCTCTTTATGGCAAAAAAAATGGTAATTGGAAGGACAAGATCTATGTATTGGATAGTGCAGAAAAAAGCTTCTAAAATACTGTGTAACCAGAGGCGTTAAACCCGCGTCTAGTGAGAAAAGCAACAACAGAGGTAAGCGAGCAACCATGCTGCCTTCTCCCAGAGCTCGACAAAGTCAAACCCGAATTCTATCATGTCCATTATAAACCCTCAGAGCAGAGTTATCACCGGCACTAATCTGGGCAGCGAGAGACTTCCTGAATGAGAGCCAAGCCTTCATATCTATTTTCCTTCCATTTCTTACCTTCAATATCATGTTCGCCAGTTGAAAGTCAGGGAGGGTAGCCATCACTTTCATGCAAACTCAATTTAGTTGTGCCTTGGATGGGATGCTGGGGGGGAGAGGGGTGGGGGTGGGTGGGGGGGGGAGCAGTGGTAACAGCTCTGGTGATTTTAAGCAGACGTAACCGCATTTGTTTTTTTAGCAACTAGAAGACATATTGGCAAGATTTGTGCACCTCAATGTTGTGCCTTCTGTGTTACCTTGGAGGGGGTAAATTCAAAACAGACTTTAGAAACACTATTTCAGTAAGTGCGTTGTAAATATACGTACAGGTTCCTGAGGGAGACGGTGAAAGCAGAAAGTGAGTGAAAGCAGAAAGCAGAAAGCAGAAAGTGACAGTTCTTTCAAGACAAAATGAGCTAGATTTCTTTTAGGTAATTATAATCTTACAAAATACAGTATATACAGTAGTTTGGCTAGTAATGACATGTGCAAGCAACTGTCAGGATGGCGGAAGTGAACTGGATGGAACCTTCGTCTAACAAATTCTTATGTTCTATGCTTCCTCTCAAGACTGAAGAGCCCGAGGTTGTCTGATCATTGCTCATAGCTCATTCTTGTAACACTGGGGAATCATCCTCATTGCTCTACACCACCTCTAGAAATTGGGAAGCGCCATTTTGTGTTGAGTATTCAAGGTGTGTCTTGACCAGAGCCGTGCACTCTGGTCAATCCGCGTTACGGGATTTTCACAATGCAGCCATCTGGCGGGAAGGGCGCTATCGAATGGCAAGTTGTCGTAGCTGTTTGAAACGTAGTAAGACTCTTTATCAAATGCAACAACAACGAACGCACGGATTAGAATTAAGCCACCCGAGTATGTCATTTGACGATCTCAGCGCAACTGGTTAACAATGTAGCCCAGCATCCCGTCCGCCTCATTTATTGCTGCCTCACACTGTTTTGACGTAGTGAGCGACACAAATCAACGAACACCCCGGCATTTCTTTCGGCTTCCTCCTGGGAAAATTCTATCCCACCCAAGGAGTGCTTGTATTTCCTATTCTTCCACCCTGTACGGAGTTGCTCACGTTTATCTGTATTGATGAATGCAGGATCGAGTCTCGGAGCGCTGTGCAGTGTGCTGGGCCAAAGCAATTTGCTCTGTTGACGCTCTCAGCACTTCTCGACGTCTCAAAGCACTTCTCACAATAGACGGTAAATTGAATTGACTGTATATTTGTGAGTGAAACGCGGCAGCCGATTGCAGTGTCCCACGAACAGTCATGGATTGAAATGACCGATTTTTTTTTGTTCGAGGAATTATCATTGGGCGCGTGGAGAAAGGAAATATGACCACGGTTCCCCCCTGTCTGGAATCGAAACCAGGTCTCTCGCTTGCAAGGCAAGCGCCTCCAACCACTGAGCCACGGTTCTGCGTCCAAACACGTTATAGGAATATATATATATATATATATATATCGCTGTGAATTTTTTTCAGACTGTTTTGCTGCGTTCTGCTGAGGAAATTGGGGGCAGAGGTGGGGTCTGTCTCACTTGTCTAAAGGTTTTTTGCCCATTAAAACACAAAGGGTATATCCGTGCGCAATTGGCTGCCTCGTTTTACCCACACAATGTACAGCCAATTTACTTTGCGAGACATAATATGAAGCACTTTTGAGACGTCTCAACGAATGTGATAAGGCGCGACATCAAATGTAAGCATTATTCTTATTAAGGTTGTGAAGGGCATCATTCACAGTTTTGCTTCACTGTAAGTGGAAGCGGCTTGAAGTGAGGATAAACTATGATTCTATGAAACTGGGACTCCGACAGTTCATATCCTACCTGGGAAAGCAAAAGCCTTTCTTGGTTACACCTGCATGCCTTGCATTGTATCCTTTTCCAGAAGAGCCTGGCTGGTTAGGAGAAGTCAAATGATAATAATATTAACGTAGAGTCCTCGGTGGTTAGAGCACCCGCTGTGCAAGCGAGAGACCCGGGTTCAGTTCCAGGCAGGGAAAAACCTTGGGGGAAGTTTCCTTAGTCCAGACGCCGAAGAATAATCCCTCGAAAATGCAATCGTGTATAGTTTTTTTTCAATCCACAGCTGTTTGTGGGGACACTGCTGCAACACAATTGGCTGCCCCGTTTCGCCTACAAACGCACAGTCAACTCACTTTACAGTCTAGTCTGTGAAGCGCTTTGAGACGCCCAGGAGACATGACAAACGCAATGTCCGATCCAAGGATTATTATTATCATTGGAATAAAAATAAGATCAGGGAACCTTGCACTCGGGTTGAAAGTTGCTGGAACTCTCTCTCTCTCTCTCTCTCTCTGGTCTTGCCTGGACCCAGATGGTTGGATTGAAAGTGAATTGGAGTAGAGAGAGAGAGAGGAGTCACAGACAGACACACAGAGAGAGAGAGAGAGAGAGAGAGACAGCGGTGAAGCTGTGATGGGTTGGAGTGAGGGATGTGGTCCTGGCGTTCAAATGCTGTGTGTGTCTCTCACTCTCCCTCTCCCTCCCTCTCCTCTCTCTCTCTCGTTTATCTGCATTCACATCACATCCTGTCCCTCGACAGGAGGGCGCAGCTCAACTCTCTGTCACACTGTCCTCTCAATTCCCAGTGTACAGTAACGCTATATCATAGCTCGCTCCTGTGCTCGCCTTCAGCACAGACACTGCCTCCTGCTCACCGGGCACCTGCAAACAGCCCTGGCCGCTGAGGAAGGCAGTGAGTGTGTGAGTGTGTGAGTGTCTCTCTCTGTGTGTGTGTGTGTATGTGTGATACAACCCAACGCATTTGTTTTTTTCTTCAAGTCAGTCAGTCAATGTGTCTCTCAAAATTGCCAATAAATCCTTGCTCAATGGCGAGAGCCAGGAGTGTGGAGTGAGACACACACACACACATATGTATATATACACACACATATATACACATATATATATATATACACACACATATATACACACACACACGTTATTTTTTTTCCTCTTGAAGCTTGACTCTCTCACTTACTACAGCGTCTCAGCGACTGTCAACTCCAAAGCAAAACCCAAACAAACCCCAGGTAAGGTAACGCGGTGTGGTCGGATTCAGATGCCAGTAGTTTGTCTCTCTTCGCCTTTTGAGTGTTGCATTGAAGTTGTTGCTGCTGCTCTCTCTCTCTGTGTGTTTGTGTGTGTCTATGTGTGTGTGTCTGTGTGTGTGTGACGGGATGCTATGTTATTTTTTTTTTTTGGGGGTGGGGGGACACTGTCGCGAATTTCACTAAAAAAATCTCTAGTTAATATTCTTCACAGCTTTTAAGCCCAGGTCAGTTCGCAACCTGGAGAGAGAGACAGAGAGAGACAAGCGGTGGATGGCTGGGGGGGGGGGGGGATGATCTGCCTTCTAAATTGGGGACAGAATTGGTAAAGTCCCCCCCCCCCCCCTATCCACCTCTCTCTTTCCCTCCGCTTCTCACAAAGATCCAAAGGGAAGGAAGGAATTAATAATGTACCTTTCGCTCTGGCAGCACATGCTGATGACTTTAACTGGGTTAGACTCAGCTGCTAAACGCTTTCTGGCAAAGAGGGACTTGTCGAAGCCCCTGTACAGTCCTTTCCTATTAATATTGACTTGCACACAGCTCACTGAAGACCTGCCTTCATTTCTAGATTTAGTGCATCGACCTGCTGAACCACCTGATCTCTCTTATTTCATTCTTATTTTTTCTTTTGCCCCCCCCCCCCCCACGTATAAATTATTGTGTGGCAATATCGTCAAGACGTGAATGTGTGTGTGTGTGTGTGTGTTTTGTGTGTGTTCATTTATACCCCAAGGTGGCAGGCTGCATCTTCCTCCAGGCAGTTAGTTTGTTGTGTGTTTGTGAGGTTGGAAATCCCCAGGTCCCTGTATCTCCTGTGGGATTTGCCCAGCGATGTTTCCGTCTGGGTGGCGGGGCGGCGCTGAGGGCATTTACTCGTGTCTGGCACTTTGTGGGACACGTGCGTGACTGTGCGCGTATTCGTGTGTGACGAGCGTGTCTCTTGTCAGAACTATTAGGCCCTGGAAATGTACCGAGTAGGTTAGAAAGAGCTTTGTGCGTCTCCGTCGCTGATCGGCCCGAGTTCCTGCCACAGTGATATCGAGGGTAATAAACCTCGCGTTTGATGCGGGCGCCCCATCGCCCCCGTCGAGACGTCGCGCAGCGCTTCACGGGGTGCGGTAACGTTTACTGCAACGTGAATTGACTGTATATTTTGAGGGCGAAACGCGGCGGGCGATTGAGCACGGCGGCGTCCCTCAAACAGCCGTGGATTGAGGGACTACATTTGTGTGTTTTTTTGGGGGGGAAAAACTTTTCAATTCGCTTTCATTTTATCTTAATAATAATAATAGTAATAGTCATAATAATACTCCTTGCTTTTGATATCGCTGCCGCCTTTCACTTCGTCGAGACGTCCCAAAGCGCTTCAGGGGATATATATTGTCCTGTAAAGTGGTTGGACTGTGCATTTTGTGGGCGAAACGTACACTGTAAACTAAACAGAAGGATTACTAAGCTGGATGAGTTGTGCATCTACTATTACAAGATCGAGTCAGTTTGGGAGCAGAGCGGAGCTGTGGAGAAGACAAGGCAGTATTTATCAGTCTAGCATCTCGAATGGGTTGAGCAGCATGTCTCCAGCGCTAATAGATCCAGCTGCCATTCCATCCATGTCACCGTTTAATGCCTTTACTTGCTTTGCCCCGGGTGTCTGTGGGCTGTGCATTGGTTGCTGCTTTCTTTGCTCTCTCTAAGAATGCGCAACGTCTCAAAGTCACTTTACACTGAGCGTTTCCAGTGTAAAGCACAATGATGTGTTGAGTTGCTCCCAACTGTTCCATTAGATTAGAAGGTGAGGACGCTCTGAGACGCTGCCCTGCGCAGAGGGCACCAGATAAGTGCCAGTTGTTATTGTTGACCATTCTGTCCCAATCTCTGGAATTCCAGCCCGGAGTTTCTCCGACTCCCTCCCTCCCTCCCTCCCTCCCTCCCTCCCTCCCTCCCTCCCTCCCTCCCTCCCTCCCTCCCTCCCTCCCTCCCTCCCTCCCTCCCTCCCTCCCTCCCTCCCTCCCTCCCTCCCTCCCTCCCTCCCTCCCTCCCTACCTACCTACCTACCTACCTACCTCCCTACCTCTCCTCCCAACCCTCCCAACTCTCCCAACTCTTTGACCACGTTTTCAGTCATCTCGCCATTCCCACCCCTTGGCTCCCACCTCCCACTCCTTGGGACGTCCTCTCAACGTGAAAGGCGCTATACAAATATAATTTTGTTGTTGTTGTTGTTGCTCAGGTGCGCGCCTTGCCCTGTGAATGCACTTTGGACCGTCCTCCTGACAAAAATCACTTTGCCACTAAATTTTTTTTTATTCCTCCCTCTTGAAAGCATCACCAGAAAGACGTCAAACAGGCCACAAGTTTGCTTGGAGCGCCTTGCCTGCGTGGACTGATTGACTCACAAATCGTATAGATACAGCTCCGATCTTTTGGTCCTATCCCTTTATATCCCCGTTCGACACAAGGCTTCGCGCCGTGGGAAATAAAATTGAGTGTCTGAATCAGTCTTCTCTATTTTATACAGTTGGCATTTACGTTCTTATTGTGCAGCATCATGTTCATATAACTAGGACTTTAAGCCAGTAAATATATTCAGGTAATAATCTTCTCTCAACATTAAGGTCAGAGTTATTCCAAGAACTGACTGTTAACGGCTGATTCTGTTTGCCAGCTCAATGTTTTCTCTCTCCCACCACACCACCGTCCTGAAGATACTTGCTCACATCGGGTGACAGAGCCTCAGGCACACATCATCATCCTCCAGTAACTTGTCTATTCTTTGCATATAAGCTTTATGCGAATGTTGGTGGGCTATGTGACCATGGCTAGCATCATGGAAAGTGACATTTAACTCCACTCATTTCAAAGATATCTCAAAGCAACTCCTGCGATTTCCTGTAAGGGTAGTGACAGGAACCTCACTCTTATGTTTAAATCCCTCCGTACCTTGGCACCCCAGCGACCCTCCCTCCCCATCTCTCTAACCTGCTCTCTCCTCACAGCAGTACCTCTGATGTTGGCGATGTGTGATGTGCCAGTTCCTTGGGATGTCCCTTCGTGACCTGAAAGTTGCTATGTAGCTCCTGTAGCTCAGTGGTTAGAGCACTCGCCTTACAAGCATGAGACCTGTGTTCGAATCCAGACAGATCAGGGCGAAACCTTGGACAAGTTTCCTTGCTCCACACACCTAATAATAATCCGTCCCCAAAAAACACAATAATAAAAATTGGTCATTTCAATCCATGACTGTTCACGGGATGCTGCTGTAAGCAATTGACTGCCGCGTTTCGCCCACAAATATACAGTCAAATTCATGTTACAGTATATACTGTGAAGTACTTTGGGATGTCGATAAGATGTGAAAAGCGCTATATCAAAATGCAAGGATTATTTAATATTATTGTAGAAATGTAATTTTATTGTTGTTATTGTGAAATTCGAACACTATTCAGCTCAGTCCTTGACAACAAAACTTGTCCCCGTGTAACTGTCGGGGAAGGAATGGCTTTCCATTGCAGAGGGTGATCAGATGAAATGAGTCGTTCGAGTGATATCAGCTTCAAGGAGTCACATTAAAGTAAAGTTTCAAATTCTAAAGTAGATAAGTGCCCCATAAGTTCTTGATCTCAGTGTTATCTTGTAGCATGGAGTCCTGTAGCTCAGTGGTTAGATCACTCGCCTTACATGTTCAAATCCAGGCAGAATAGCGAAGCATTATTGTCTAATTGGGTTGTATGATTAAGGATGGTGTTTTTGCTTCCTAGTGGGCTCTCTTACTTTCTTCTGGTTATCAGGAAGAGCGTTAAATCCTGCCCCCCCCCCCCCCATCATCTGCAACAAATTCTATTGGGTCGGAAGTATGAGGGACAACAACAACAACAATTTACATTTATATAGCGCCTTTCACGTCGGGAGGACGTCCCAAGGCGCTAACAGACGGGAGTAGCGAAGGGCAGGCTTGCGGAATGGCAGAGGCCGAGTCATTTGGTTGCATGTAAACATCATGTTGCAAACGAGCAAAATTGTATTGGAGGCGGCGTGATTTGGTCTGGGAATTGAAGGAACGCACAGGTAAAGGAGATTTGCATAGAGGCCGGTTGTATTCCACTCTTGTCGCTGGTACGGTCGGGCTTGAGAATTCGCTTCTGGAATTGCATTGCAAGTAGATTTGACGGCAATGGATTTATTTATCGAGTGAATAAATACCAAAGGCTGCGATCTTGACGTCAAAGAAGATTGCTGAATCTTTGTGGTGTTGATCCACATCCCTTGCTGTGATATTGGATTTCTAGATGCTTCTAGTTGCCCTTTCATTAACTGTGGCTAAAGCTTGCAGCCGGTTACGTGGGCATCAGCATAAAATATCTTACTCAGCCAACCTCTCCTCAACTCGGCTCCGTGTACAGAATCCGAAGCACCAATGATAGTGAGGCAGGGCGCGGTGCTTTGAGACGTCTTCCTGACGTGAAAGTGCTTGAGACGCTGTCCGGCGTGGAGGGCGCTGTATAAATCAAAGTTGTTGTCGTTGTTGTTGTGGAAATCTGCCGTGCAAATGTTAATTGTAACTGTACTTTCTTCTGTGGACTCCTGTAGCTCAGTGGTTGGAGCACTTGCCTTACGAGCGTCAGACTCGTGTTTCGAATCCAGGCAGGTCAAGGCAAGTTTCCTTCCTCCACACGCCGAATAATAATCCCTAACAAAAAATACACGATAATAAAAATTGGTCATTTCAATCCATGACTGTTTGTGGGACACTGCCGTGTGCAATTGGCTGCTGCGTTTCGCCCACAAATATACAGTCAATTCACTTTACAGTATATTCTGTGAAGCGATTTGAGATGTCTAGAAGACGTGATAAGTGCTATATCAAAATGCAAGGATTATTATACATTATAGATGTTCACCGCGGTGCCCAAGTGGCTACTGAATTTCACTAACAAAATATACAGTTGATTCACTTCATAGTATGTGCTGCAAAGTCCCTTGAGACACATCAAATGCAAAGATTATTATTAGATGGGAGAGGTGGACTGTACAGTATTTTGTGGCATTTTCCGGCCAGTTTGTGGTGAGATTTTTTCCGCCCTCTTAATACCAAGACACAAGTCCTCTTGTCAGTAATGTCAAGACAGAATGGCCCTCGGCAGCACTACTTAAGATGCTATAAAACGCACCAACAATATTTCTGATGTATCTGGGCACTCAAAGTATCTGGGCTTCAGTATTTCAAAGGCTTTCAAACCTCGAGAACGCTTCTGCCACAAAAACAACTAAATTACATTTACACAGTCAGGGAGATGTCCTGGGACACCTTAGAGTGTAGCTCAGTGGTTAGAGCATTTGCCTTACAAGCGTGAGACCTGTGTTCGAATCCAGGCAGGTCAGTGCAAAACCTTGGGCAAGTTTCCTTACTAATAATAATCCTTCAAAAAATCTATAGTAAATTGGTCATTCCATTCTATAACTGTTTGTGGGACACTGCTGTGCGCAACTGGCTGCCGCGTTTCTCCCACAAATATAAAGTCAATTCACTTCACAGTACATTCTGTGAAGCGCTTTGAGATGTCTAGAAGATGTGAAAAGCGCTATAGCAAATGCAAGGATTCTTATTATCATTTGCATCTGAGCTGGGTTTGGAATCTAGATGGGTGGAGGGTAGGGGAGTGGGAATGTGGCCAAAGGCACGGTCATAGAGAAATGTCTTCGGCAGTACAATGTGTGCCTACAAAACCTGTTCAATGATTATGGAGGAAATCACTTTGCAGGGTTTGAGTCTAGCATCTGGTTAATGGATGCCAGCCATGCAGTGGATAATGTCTTACAAACTGGTAAGACACCAGTGATTGAATCATGTGTTGAGCAAAATAATTCAGCAGGTATTAATTATAATAATAATACTCCTTGCATTTGATATAGTGTATTACCATGTTTTCACAGAATAAAGTGAATTGACTGTGTATTTTGTGGGAGGAATGCCGCAGCCGATTGAGCATGGCAGTGTCCCACAAACAGTCGTGGATTGAAGTGACCAATTTTTTTTCAAGATTATCACCCCCTGAAAGGCGAACTGCCAATCGACTTAACAATCAGGTTCCTACTTACTGCTAGGCAAACCATGTGTGCGGAGTAAGAAAACCTGCCCAACATGTTGTCCTGCCTGGAATTGAACCCAGGTCTCTTGCTTGCGAGGCGACTGCTCTAACTTCTGAGCTAGAGGACTGTTTGGGAAAGAGAAGGGAAGATTCTCCCGAGGTCTTGGACAAAAATTCTCCAGATAACTTGGTTGTTTCGATGTTGATAGGTGCTGTTGTGAATCCAAGGATCATTACTAGCATCATTGTTGTGAATAATATCAGAGTTCAGCATGTAACTTATAACAGTAAGACCTTCTCGGTTGAGATGGAGGGAACGTAGACAACTCCTGCTACATCAAAGCCAATTGGTTGTTCTCCCAAAGTGATTAATCTCTCTCATGTTTCTCTTCTCTTGTTTCTGGGGTAACAAGGCAATATTGCCTGTGAAGTGTGGATTATATTCCTTGCATTTGATACAGCGCTTCTCACATCTTTTAGACGTCTCTAAGCGCTTCACATAATACACTGTAAAGTGAAGTGACTGTATACTTGTGGGCAAAACACGGCAGCCAATTGTGCACAGCAGCGTCCCCACAAACAGCCATGGATTGAAATGACCAATTTATTATAGGTTTTTTTTGAGGGATTATTATTAGCCATGTGGAGTAAGGAAGTTTTGCCTGACCTCTCTGGATTCGAAACATAGGTCTTACATTTGTAAGGTGAGTGCTCTGACCACAAGGATTCACGAGGTATATCTGAGCTTGTAAAAGTGACGAGAGAATCGAGGGTTTGGGAACAGTGTTTAAACCTGCTTGAGTTGTGACTTGCTATACCCTTGTTTGTATCTCTATTGGCTTAATTGGTGTTTAGCACTTGTGTGCTAATTACGTTAGAGATGGGTTGAATCGCATGTGGAAAATTCAGACCTCCTGTAATTATACCATGAGCGTTATATTACTGCTTTGTGGAAACCTACCATTATATGTGGTGAGTGGAAGGTAAAGGTAACACCCACAGAACAATTCGAGCACGTATCTCTAATGATGTTAATTCAGCTCCCTTTCACAGTAGCATTTAGTAATTTTGCCAAGTCAGTTCCTAGGGGGGTGTCATCAGTCCTCATAAATATTCAGAGCAAGGAATCGGAACACATCCAAGATCCTTCATCCCGCTTTCACATAATTCTTTGCAACAGGTC
This sequence comes from Hydrolagus colliei, assembly GCA_035084275.1. Lineage (NCBI taxonomy): Eukaryota > Metazoa > Chordata > Chondrichthyes > Chimaeriformes > Chimaeridae > Hydrolagus > Hydrolagus colliei. The sequence goes on from CM068752.1 coordinate 10,326,203, forward strand.
GTTTTATGAAGGGAAAGAATGGAGAAACTTGTAAGTGTCGGTCTACTTAAAATACACGGTCACTACACTTTCCAGTTTATTCTGTGAAGCGCTTTGAGACGTCTTGAAGACCTGCTAATGCTCTATATCAAATGCAAAGATTATTATTATTATCACTTTCCATTTTCAGCCACAATTCTGAATCCTCAAAACCCATGGCTTTTTACATCGCTCCTTCTCACAGGTAAATGTGCTTACACACACCCAAAGATGGTTGAACATAAATCAATGAGACTGGTATTGTTCGAGATGACCATTTATTTTGCAAAAATCAGGTGTAGCGAGAGAGAGTAAGGTAGAGACGTGTGTGATAGGATAAACACTGGTATGGAGTTGTTGGAAAATGAAGCCAGTTTTGCTCTGTCTATGTAAATCTCAGTGGTTAGAGCACTAGCCTTACAAGTGTGGACCATGTTCGACCATGTTCCAGGCAGATCAGGGTGAACCTTGGGCAAATTGCCTTACTCCACATGCCTAATAATAATCCGTCCAAAAAAACCCACAATAATAAAATTGGTCATTTCAATCCACGACTGTTTGTGGGACACTGCTGTGTGCAATTGGCTGCCGCGTTTCGCCCACAAATATACAGTCAATTCACTTTACAGTATATTCTGTGAAGCGCTTTGAATCGCTGATAAGATGTGAAAAGCACTATATCAAATGCAAGGATTATTATTATTAATCTGGATTTTTGCTTTCTTTGATACAACTTGGCACCATTGTCTACTAAACCCATAATAATAATAAAAATCCTTGAATTTGACATAGTGATTTTCACGTCTTCTAGACTGTATATTTGTGGAAGAAACGCAGCAGCCAGTTGCGCACAGCGGCGTCCCCACAAATAGTCATGGATTAAAATGACCACATTTTATTATCATGATCTCCAAGGTCGATAAATGTGGAGAACAGAGAGTTCCAGCTTGTCTTTCCTCCCCTCACCCACCCCCGCCCATGTTTAATTCATTCCTGTTACCACATCCTGGCAATGGTTTCCCTGGAATCCACATAAATACTGCTGCTAGGATAGTGTGCCTTTGCTGACCCATCCCTGGATATTGGCAGCGAATTTTGCTGACAAATGCACAGTATCTAAATGAGGCGTGGGTAGCACAAAGCGCACTGTAATCCTAACATTGCCCGAAGGGGGTAATTTCAGGAGCATTGGGAATCGCACGCATGGATTTAAACACAACGGATAGCAATCAAACAAGGGCTCGCTCCTCTGCAGTCCATCACTGCTCTCCCGGGATTGCTTGTAGTGCCATTAAAGAGCCAATCACATTTCTGACTTTTAATACGATCAGAAATTGAAACCCTTGAATGGGCAAATGTGTCACATTATTACACAACGGCAAAATCAAGTGTTTGCTTGCTCTTCGGAGCGATGCAGAGCTGGGAATTTAATGGGGAGGAATTCTAGACGAACTCCATTTTCGTAGAGTTTCAAACAGGCTGTATTTTGGCAAATTGCTGCATTGATTTTTGTCTTACACGATCTTAGAGAAAACTGGTCCCTAAATGAAAGCTGCAGTTCACAATGTGGCCGCATTCTGAAATGTCACAGAAATAGAGTAAATCTAGACCCAAGTGGCATTTGTCACTTTGGATATTGCTCTCTTGCACTGCTCTGCGTTTCGTCCACAAATACACAATCAATTCATTTTACAGTACATTCTGTGATATGCTTTAAGATGATAAGAATACGTGAACAGCGCTATATCAAATGCAAGGATTATTATTATTAGAAAGAAAAGACCTAGAGAGATCTGATATCAAGAACAGCAACTTGAATTTGTATTGCATTCTTCACGTAGGACAGTACAGTATCTTGAAAGGCGCTATACAAATGTAATTTTGTTGTTGGAGTGCTGTACAGTGGCATTTATGTGGAGCCTTTCACTTCAGAAAGACTTCTCGAAGCGCTTGAGCTAAGCAAGGGGAGAATTGGGGTGGAGGAGGTGATAATAGGCAAAGAGGCTGGTGGGATTCGATGATAATTAACGAGGAGCATACGATATGCGAGAGATTGAAACAGAATAAACGTTAAACTGCCAAATGAGGGTAGCCCATAATAACCTGGAAGGAACCCCTGTACTTTCTCAGCATAACCTTATTATAATGTACAATACATTGCATTCCCATCCCCCCTCTCGCGTCAGGGGGATATCTCAAAGCTCTGTGTTCTCTCAGCCCATCATTTGCTTCCCGCGTCCCGACTTTCGTATTGTTCTGTTATTCTGCTTCAAACTGGCGGCTGGAACCCTCTGCCCACAAGCCGGTGTTGTGATCGGATAATGAATATTTTTATTTTGCTGTTGTCTTATTTCCATTTTAATTGGCAGCACAAACTGCAGATTTATTTGTGAGTTTTGGCCTGACTCCCAGTCAATTAGAATGATGGATTCCTGAGAGCTGTAACCCTGTGCAGCGTTGAACGTCAGCATTACGTGCACGGATGGTATTGGATAATCGTAGAGCGATAAACCATCGTGGCACAGAGTGCATCGCTGTGTGCGGAGCGTGCGGGAAGCTCATTGCCCCTGTAACACACTGCGGCGGGGGGGCGGGGGGGGCGGGGGGGGCGGGGGGGCACAGTTTTGAATGCGCGGGAGTTGACGTACGAGCGGTGGCACTCACTGTGACAGTCTTTGTTTTACAGGGAGGTGACAAGATAAGGGAATCGTTCCTTGCCTGCCTGACTGCCTGTTGACACACACACACGTGCGCGCACACGAGAGCGGTGAGTGACCCCGGGAATTAAACACAGTGATGCTTGCTGCTTTTGTGAGGATATTTTTTTCCGAAGTGATCGCTCGCTGCGCCTGGGATTTGGCTGTTCAAACAGCAGTCTGTATGCCTTGCACCATTCACTTGAAATACTTCGACAGGCTGTTTGGAGAAGCACCACTTGTATCAGGCGGATCGAGAGACCGCGCGGGGTTGAATAATGCATGACGAGAACACTGAATATTCAGAAAACCAGGGCAGTAATTAGTTTGAAAACGTACTTGCACTTTTTGCTTAACTTAAGTCTGTTATCGTGCCCGGCAAAGCGAAGATCTTTTGCTCATTGTTTGGATAGTTAAACCAGTTTACCTTCAGTGGTATAAATTGACCATATTGATTACTTCGAGCTTGGCCCGGGGAATGGGAAGGTGACCTCTTGTGACCTCAGCCACGACTTTAGCCTAAACCTCTGCCACTGCCCGTCTCAATCCCTTCACCACGCGCCCTCTTTGCCTGTCTTCAGATTGCATGTGAAGATCTCTCCTTTTGACCATGACTACGGTCACCTCCCTTTTCCTCCCTGGCTCGGTGTCCAGCTCCGCCATTGATAATCGTTCCGATACTCTACCCCACATGGAGGGCGCGATGTAAATGCAAGTGGTTATTGTTGATGATTATTCACCAGACAGAGAATATATGCAATTTCTCTCTGCTACTGCAAGACAGAGTCTGGTTCTATAAATCCCCACCACCCACCCCCGCCTGGCATAGTCACAATCAGAGGTCCATAATATCTCACAGACTTAGTCTGTAATTTCTCAGTGAACTCCTTGACCTGTCTGCTGCGTTCGACACAGTCGATCACACCATCCTCCTTCAACGTCTTTCCTCCCACCTCAACCTTCAAGGCACAGTCCTTGACTGGTTCCACTCTTATTTGACCCATCGTTTACATTTTGTTTCTTCCAATGGCTTTTCATCAAACCCCCTCACAGTTTCCCACGGCGTCCCTCAGGGCTCTGTCCTCGGTCCCCTTCTTTTCACCCTTTACACGTTCCCTCTGGGCGACGTCATCCGCAAACATGGGGTAAATTTCCACATGTATGCGGATGACACCCAGTTGTACCTTTCTGCCTCATCCCTCAACCCCCAGACGATCGATGTTCTGACAGCATGTCTGTCCGACATCGAATCGTGGACGAGGGACAACTTTTTGCAATTGAACATGAGTAAGACCGAGGCCCTCCTGATTGGCTCAAGCCAGCGCCTCCGCACATCGGGCGCTGCCAGCCTCAACATCCAAGGCTGCACTCTCCACCTCACAAAGCCAATCAGGAACCTCGGCATCATGTTCGATCAAAAACTCTCCTTCCTCCCCCACATCCGCGCCTTGACCGGCACCGCCTATTTCCACCTGCGCAACATTGCCAGGCTCCGCAACTATCTCACCCCCCGCGCTGCCGAAACACTCGTGCACGCATACATCACCTCACGGCTGGACTACGGAAACTCTCTCCTAGTCGGCCTCCCCAGTTCCTCCATTCATAGGCTGTAGGCCATCCAAAACTCTGCAGCCCGTGTACTATCCCGCACCCGCCTCCGCGACCACATAACCCCCACCCTCGCCCGTCTCCACTGGCTCCCCATCCTCCAGAGGATCGAATTTAAGATCCTCGTCCTCACCTACAAGGCCTTGCACGGCCTTGCCCCATCCTACCTAGCCAATCTACTCTCCCCCTACACGCCCACCCGGACCCTCCGTTCAACAGGACTTGGCCTGCTCCAAGCCCCCCGCCCGAACTGCCCCACCATCGGAGGCCGGGCCTTCAGTTTCTCTGCTCCCACCTTATGGAATGCCATCCCTCAATCCCTCCGTTTCGCCTCTTCCCTTTCCTCTTTCAAGGCCGATTTGAAGACTTTCCTCTTCGATCGTGCCTTTTGTTCCACCCAGAACTCTTTTACCTCCCCTTCGTGTTTCACCCCTTCCCAAACACTCCCCTCCCAGCTCGGGTCACACGCCTCTTGTTTAGCGCCTTGGGATGTCCTCCCGACGTGAAAGGCGCTCTATAAATGTAAATTGTTGTTGTTGTTGTTGTTGTTTTTATTGCAATAAATCTTGCATACGTCTGATCGGTATCAATTGTATAAGTCATACGTTTGACCAAGTCCTGTTGAATTTCCTGTAACTTACGCAAGTTTCACCAACATTTCGCCCACAAATATACAGTCAATTCACTTTACGGTAATATCTGTGAAGCGCTTTGAGACATCAAGAAGACGTGAAAAGCGCTATATCAAACGCAAGGATTATTATTAACATACTTTGCCTAAGTCATATTAGATGTAAGCACTCCAGGACACTGTATAAATCCAAGTTGTTGTTTTTATTGTTGTTATGATAAATGTATGCTGCCAATTGACACGACTTATGGTGAGATGTACTGTATCTGTAAATATAGCAAAGGAGACCGCACTCGGTCGGTGGGTATAACTGGGATGTTGAGCAGAGGAACTGCAGAAGCCGTCAATCAAACAACAGTGAGGACAGCCTCTCCCTGGCTTTCTCTTACACTGTCTCACTTACCAGCCCAAGCTTCCCACAGTCACCAGACATATCAAGGCCTCGTGTAATAGCTCTTTAATTGGTTCTTTGACCCCGACCAGGACTGGTTTGTCAGTGTACCTGGGTTAATGTTACTATTTCGCACTTGACATTCTTGGGTGGGTGATTGATGAAACCAGTGTGTACTTGTCTGCTGAGGCTCAGCATCTCAGCCTTTTTGCAGTGCACGGCCCTCCGGTATATCCTTCGCGCTCCCTCTCGTTCCCACCGGAAGAGCTCTGAGACACTACCCTCGTGGAGGGTGCTATATATCGATGCAAGCTGTTGTATTTTACAACATTCTCATTCTCATCCTGTGTGCCAATTTCACTCCGGCTACAGACTTGTGCGGAACCTTGGAGCATTTAAATGCCCTTTTGTGAAGGGAGCTGCTACATAAGAACATGTAAAGGTCTTATAGCACTTTGAAGCAAAGGACATGTATATAACAGGGTTTCCACTATCGGTGTTCTTTTTCATAATATTCCTTGCACTTGATAAAGTACCTCATCCCTTCGCCGAGACGTCTCAAGGAGCTTCACCAGTATTTACTGCAAAATGAATGGACTGCGTACTTTGTAGGCCAAATGTTCTTTGAGCACTTGAGGCCAGGAAACCGCAAATGCACAGCCATCGCACTTCACAGTAAAATCATTTGAAGCGCTTTGAGACGTCTCGCTGAGGTGAGACACTGTAACAAAATGCTATGGTTATTATTATTATTAAAACCACGATAGTACAAGTCCTCAAGTATTTATTCTTTTGGCTTGGAGGAATCTCGTTAATGTTCTTTCGCAAACAAATCACCCTATTTGTTTACTTTTGTTGGATGCCTTGTCGAGAGATAACATGTTCACCGTGGCTTAGTCTCTGGCTGTGTTCTCAGTCAATGTCATCTCACTGTTCGGCACACAGATTAATGTCTTGTAGATCCACTTTGTACTGTACATTTTTATGTAGAACAGCTCATTAAAGTCCAGGGCAGAATTATGTGGATCGCTCCAATTCGACAAGCGTCTGATGGAAAAATGAAATGAGTGTCTCCGAAACAGTATGAATTTAATCAAAACATCGAGCTCTTCAACGGCAGGGGAATCGATCCTCCGGGACATGGAACAATTTCTAATTTTTGCACAATGTTTCAGCATTAAGCACATCCAAGTCAGGTTACAGAACAGGCTGGGTGGTTGGCTGTGTCGCTATTACGTAGGCTCAATGGCTCGATCGCAACAACAGCAACAACAATAACAACAACAACAACAACAATTTACATTTATAGAGCGCCTTTCACGTCGGGAGGACGTCCCAAGGCGCTAAACAAGAGGCGTGTGACCCGAGCTGGGAGGGGAGTGTTTGGGAAGGGGTGAAACACGAAGGGGAGGTAAAAGAGTTCTGGGTGGAACAAAAGGCACGATCGAAGAGGAAAGTCTTCAAATCGGCCTTGAAAGAGGAAAGGGAAGAGGCGAAACGGAGGGATTGAGGGATGGCATTCCATAAGGTGGGAGTGGAGAAACTGAAGGCCCGGCCTCCGATGGTGGGGCGGTTCGGGCGGGGGGCTTGGAGCAGGCCAAGTCCTGTTGAACGGAGGGTCCGGGTGGGCGTGTAGGGGGAGAGTAGATCGGCTAGGTAGGATGGGGCAAAGCCGTGTAAGGCTTTGTAGGTGAGGACGAGGATCTTAAATTCGATCCTCTGGAGGATGGGGAGTCAGTGGAGACGGGCGAGGGTGGGGGTTATGTGGTCGCGGAGGCGGGTGCGGGATAGTACATGGGCTGCAGAGTTTTGGATGACCTGCAGCCTATGAATGGAGGAACTGGGGAGGCCGACTAGGAGAGAGTTTCCGTAGTCCAGCCGTGAGGTGATGTACGCGTGCACGAGTGTTTCGGCAGCGCGGGGGGTAAGATAATTACGGAGCCTGGCAATGTTGCGCAGATGGAAATAGGTGGTGCCGGTCAAGGCGCGGATGTGGGGGAGGAAGGAAAGTTTTTGATCGAACATGATGCCGAGGTTCCTGACTGGCTTTGTGAGGTGGAGAGTGCAGCCTTGGATGTTGAGGCTGGCAGCGCCCGATGTGCGGAGGCGCTGGCTTGAGCCAATCAGGAGGGCCTCGGTCTTACTCATGTTCAATTGCAAAAAGTTGTCCCTCGTCCACGATTCGATGTCGGACAGACATGCTGTCAGAACATCGATCGTCTGGGGGTTGAGGGATGAGGCAGTAAGGTACAACTGGGTGTCATCCGCATACATGTGGAAATTTACCCCATGTCTGCGGATGACGTCGCCCAGGGGGAGCGTGTAAAGGGTGAAAAGAAGGGGACCGAGGACAGAGCCCTGAGGGACGCCGTGGGAAACTGTGCGGGGGTTTGATGAAAAGCCATTGGAAGAAACAAAATGTAAACGATGGGTCAAATAAGAGTGGAACCAGTCAAGGACTGTGCCTTGAAGGTTGAGGTGGGAGGAAAGACGTTGAAGGAGGATGGTGTGATCGACTGTGTCGAACGCAGCAGACAGGTCAAGGAGGACGAGGAGGCAGAGGGAGCCCTGGTCACAGGCGGTTAGGATGTCATTTGTGACCTTAACCAGGGCAGTTTCTGTGCTGTGGATAGGGCGGAAACCTGATTGGAGGGGTTCAAAAAGTGAATGAGTTGAAAGGAAAGAGCAGAGCTGGGAGGCAACCACTCTTTCAAGGACCTTGGATAGAAACGGGAGGTTGGAGATGGGTCGATAACTTGATGGTTGCGACGCATCAAGGGAGGGTTTCTTCAGGATAGGGGTGATGGTGGCTGTTTTACGGGAGGTAGGGACGGTTCCTGAGGAGAGGGAAAGGTTAATGGTGTCAGAAATGAGTGGGGCTAACAAATGGAGCTGGGTGTGGAGGAGGGGGGTGGGGATGGGGTACAATGAGCACGTGGTGGGTTTCATGGAGGTGATTGTTTTTGTGATTGAAAGCGGGGTGGTGGGGTTGAAAGTGTGAAATGGGGGGTGAGTAGGGGTTGAGGTAGCTGATGAGGGCGCTGAGGTGGAGGAGTGGTGGGGGGAGGAAACCGCAGAGCGGATTTTCACAATTTTGGATTCGAGGAAATCCAGCATCTCCTCACAACGAACGTTTGAGGAGAGGATCTGCGAGGTGAGGCGGGGGGGGACGGAGGAGCTGGTTGGTGGTGGCGAAGAGGAGGCGGTGGTTGTCCTTCGCTTCCAGGATTATCCTGGAGTAGAAGGCTGATTTGGTGGTGGCTAGGGCGGAACGGTAAAATTTGATGCGGTCCAGCCAGATTTGCCGGTGGACCGTGATGCCAGATTTGAGCCAGGTGCGTTCAACTGCTCTCACTTGGCTTTTGACAGCAATAGATTTTAACAGCAATAGATTATATGTGTATAGTGCCCTTCACATCAGGAGGACATCCCAAGGTGCTGGACAGTCAGGGATAGTAATAATCATCATAATAATAATAATCCTTGCATTTTATATAGCGCTTTTCAGGTCTTCTGGATGTCTTAAAGCGCTTCAGAGGATACACTGTAAAGAGAATTGACTGTGCATTTGTGGGTGAAATGCGACAGCCAATTATGCACAGCAGTGTCCCACAAACAGTCGTGGATTAAAATGACCAATTTATTTCCCCCCACCCAAGCTGGTGTTTGGGATCTCGAGGGTGGGAAGGGTAGGGCTCAGAGGGTGACCGAAGACACGGTCGAAGAAGAGGTTGTCTTGAGATGGGGGCAAGAGAGGGGACGAGGCGGAGGGATTGTGTGACGGAGTTCCAAAGATTGGGGACAATCTCCTTAAAGCTCTTAATAATTCACTGCTTTTCATTAATGTTTAAATGTCACCTGCTTGAAACTTCTGCGAGAAATAAATAATAATTTATCCCAGTCGGGCTGGCTCAGTGGTAGCCCTCCCACATCTGAGTCAGAAGGTTGTGGGCTCAAGCCCCATCTGGGGGACTTGGAATCACATTGTCTAAGCTGCTATTCCATTGCAGCGTGGGGGAAATGTGGCATTATCAGAGGTGCCACCCTTTGGATGAGACCGAGGTTAACCCAAGGCACCACTTGGAAAGAGAATGGAGTTTCCTCCAGTATCCTGGCCAACAATAGTCCAAATAAAATTGGTCACTCACTCCATGGCTGTTTGTGGGACATTAGTGTGGGCAAACTGGCTGTGGCATTTCAATCAACATTCAGTCAATCCACTTTAGATTGTATGCTGTGAAGCGCATCACACTGACCTAAAGACATGAAAAGGCACTCTATCAAATGCAAGGATTATTATTATAGCATTATATATAATAATAACAATCCTTTTTCTATTTTCACATCATGAAAAGGCGCTCTATCAAATGCAAGAATTATTATAATAGTATATATAATAATAACAATCCTTTCTCTATTTTCACATCAGGAGGATGTCTCAAAATGTGCAATGTGTTGCTACTCAAATTCTAGTCAAGATTTGCATTACATTTTAGAGAGTGCGGAATTGGGCAATTCCTATATTTTGAAGACGATTTCCTGTAAATTTTTTTAAGAACCATCAAATAATAAAAAAAGCACAGCTTCAAAGTTAAGACCGGATTCAACAATTTGTCAAATCTTGCACTGTAGGAGATGCTGAGAAAATAGCGTAAATCTTAGACCACTTATTTCTCCCCAGTAGTGAACACTTCAGAGATGTATAAATCGTACGGAATTCTGCTTTCCTCCAAACTAATTTATTCTCTGGCTGATGTAAGGGCCATGGGGTGACATTTCTCCCCCTTATTCATTACAAATCAGCAGCGATGCCTACCCATATGTATGTAGGCACATGTGTGTATGTATGTGATTATATACATATATATTGGTGCCTGGCCAATATATTCCAATCTCCCCAAATTAATTGATCATTCACTTGGCTGCCACGTTTTGCCCACAAACTACACTAGTCACTACACTATATAGTACTGTATATTCTCTGAAGCGCTTCGACATGTTTCAATCACATGATAAGGCGCTATATCAAATGGATGTAGTATATTCTGTGAAGCACTTTGAGACATCTAGAAGATGTGAAAAGCTCTAAATCAAGTGCAAGGATTATTATTATTTATTATTATAGTTACGTCACTTGCCAGTGCAATGTACCTGCGAAGCATCCTGAAGTGAAAAGGCGCTTTATTAAATGTAATAATTCTTCTTGCTCTCCTTCTGATTATTAGAATGTAAGAGGGAGCGCGTGTCTGAATCGTAAGTGCAACTACTGAATGTAACAAATTACAGTTGCCTGCTATTAGCCTTAAAGGAAAATTGCAGACATCCTTGTGTTTGTATGGGTGCAGATTTCCATTCAGGCCTTGCGTCTAAATCTTTCAAACAGAGGACGGATTCTTTTTTTTTTCTCATTTCGTTTGCACAATGGAGAGCAGTTAGAAAGTGTGGCTTCTCCACTCACCTGGAAGGGGAGCTTTAACATCATTCGAGAGATCATTAACTGCCTTTTGTCACCATGGATTGCTGCTCCTAGCTGAAAATCATAGGACGCTGGAAATGTCAGCACAGGAGGCACTTTAAAAAATATATATATATTAGTTGTTTCATTAAAATGGTCTCTCTTTTTTCCCCCTGGTAGCGATTCAATGGGAAGTGATGAAACATGGCTGTTAGCAGGCGTTTCCACAAATTATAATGTTCCAAATTTTCTCCTTCTGCCTTCGAGATGTGCAATGCCAAAGAGATAATGAGCTTTGATGGGGGTGTGAGTGTGTGTTGGGGTGGAGGGATGGGGAGTAACAGGTAGATTTCCCCAGGAAATAGTCATAATAAGAAGAATCTTTTTTCATTTGGTATAGTCAGTGCCTCTGCTTTTGGGAGGGCATGTGGAGTCCTGTAGTTCAAGTGGTTAAAGCATTTGCCTTACAAGCATGAGACCTGTGTTCAAATCCAGGCAGGTCAGGGTGAAACCTTGGCAAGTTTCCTTACTCCACAAGCCTAATAATAATCTGTCCAAAAAAAAACACAATAAAATAAAATTGGTCATTTCAATCCATGACTGATTGTGGGACACTGCTGTGCGCAATTTACTGCTGCGTTTTGCCCACAAATATGCAATCAATTCACTTTACAGTACATTCTGTGAAGTGCTTTGAGTCATCCAGAAGACGTGAAAAGCACTAGATTAAATGCAAGGATTATTAGTATCTCAAAGTGCTTGACATTTTAGCCTGAAGTCTATTGACCATGTCAATTTTATCGTTGATCAGCCAATTTGCGGACAGCAATGTCCCACAACCAGCCATGAAGTCGATATTTAATTTAATTTGGGGAATTGTTGGCCAGGACACCGGGAGAAACTCCTTTCTCTTTTTAAATAATGCAACGAGATCTTTGACGCCCACCGTGATTCTTGCCAACCTACGCCCAATTCTTCCCGGAATTAGATAAGTAGGCGGGCATGCCTCCAGAGAGAGGGCATGCATCCCATTCCAATGGGAATTTCTGTGTGTTGGTGGGACGCATGCAATTCTCAGTTTGGTTCGGAGACTCTTAAGCATTGGCGATGGGTTTCTGTACATGACAGACTCCCGGCTGACCTGAAGAGAAATGAACAGATAGACAAGAACTTGCTTCATGTCTCATCGAAATGATGGTAACAATAATAATAGTTAGATAATAATAATCCTTGCATTTTCTATGGCGCTTTTCACATCTTCTAGACGTCTCAAAGCGCTTCACAGAATCTACTGAAAAGCGAATTGACTGTATGTGGATAAAACGCGGCAGCCAATTGCGCACAGCAGTGTCCCACAAACAGTCGCGGATTGAAATGACCAATTTTTTACCTCCGGCAATGCAGTGCTCCCCGCCCCACCACGGGTAGTGGTAGCACAGATTATGGGAAGTCAAAGTGGAGCTAAAACCTTCTGACTCAGAGGCAAGCGTGCTTCCTACCGACCTAGTAAGCCAGGCAGACACACATTGATGAAGAAGGGAAAAGATCTTTGTGTTGTAAATTTTAATTTGTATTCACAAAGTAACACAGTTATGCCACACAAAGCTGGATGTCTGCTGGGCTGTGTGGCAGAGTTTCTAATCTACGAGGTCTTTTCTTTCGAACCAGTCACCTTCAACAATATTGCCACCACTGGGGACGTTTCACTTCTGCTTTATGATGTTTTATTAAACATTAAAAAAAATTAAGGGGCCTTGAGAATTAGTTTTTTCCCTTCTTTCATCCAAATGCTGTAAATTTCCAGTCAAAAATTATCGATGATGATAATAATAATCCTTTGCATTCGATGTAGCACTTTATCACCTTGAAACATTCCAATGCGCTTCACAAGGCTTTCTGTAAAGCGTAGTGACTATATATTGGTTCATCTTGGGACGTCCTCCCGACGTGAAGGGAGCTACGCAAATGTAATTTGTTATTGTGGTTATTGTTGTATTTGCCTGCAAAACCAACAGCCTATTTTGTGCCCAATAAAGTCCTATGAATAGCCATGATGATCAGGATCAATTTTGGCCGAGACACCGAGGGAAACTCTCCTTCTCCTTCAATCAGCGGGGTGGGGGGTGAGATCTTCAAACTTCCTGGGTTTAACATCTCATCCGCTAATTTGAATAATAGTCATTTTTAAAGTTAAACATTTATGGTTTTGAAACTAATGAACGAAACCTGATCAATTCATAGGTAAATACATTTCCCAAAGTCAGCGGTTATTTTCCGCAGAAGCCTATAGGTCCTATTGGAAATGTATTATATCAATTTCTTGATATTATATTGATGACTCAAAAGACCTGTCTTTCCTATCCTCAGGCAAATTAGCTGAAGTGCGATAATTGTGGGAATATCACTTCAGCTAGCAGCCGAAGAATTGAAGGCGAACGCAGGGGTGGGGGCTGGGCGAGTGGGGGAGAAAATTTCCACAAAGAGAAATCTCAGTGCATTAATAATACATTTGACATCTTAGGATCTCAGGAGAGAGTGCAGAAAAAAAACCCAGTGTTGCTATTTGAGATCATTCGGATTCTTAAAGTACATTATGCCTCAGGAAGCATTTGCACTCGACTTAGTCACACATTTTTCAGCAACAACAGTACTCTCAGAACTCAAAGGTGCTCCTTCCTTTTTCTACAGCAAAGTGTACCTTTACCGACTGTCAATTTACAGTAGTTGGTTATTTGGCACAAAGAGGGATCATTTTCCAGGAGCTATTATTTCTCGAGTTGCATGTCTGGGTTCGTTCAGACTCTTGGTTGAGAAAGTCATTCAAGGAGGTGGCCAGAAACTCCTATCTGTCCTATTTGAAGAACAGAGTTCTGATAATGTAATTCGAGAGTATTGAGATGACAGGAAATGTTCAATTTCCACTTTGATGCTTCTTTGCCTGGTTGGACCCTTTCAATTCCACTAAGGAACAGTTTTGTTACGAGCTACGAGTCCAGTCGTGTTATGGTGTCACACTGATATTGCCTCAAAGCAACGGAATTAAATCAGCTGGTACATTGCTGTCAATGAACATATCTTTAATCCCCTTGAACGGGACTTTGCGTTGTGCCTTTGCATTGATGGTGGGGTCGTAGTTCTCAGTTAACTGACTTTATTTCGAAGCTGCACGAGCAGTTTTTCCACCGTGAAATTATGGGCCATTAGGTGGAATTTAATGGTGGATGAGTGGACATTCTTCAGTTGATAAGATATCCCTTTTCGCTTCCCCTGGTGCCTGGGAGAAAGAGAGGCAGAGACATAGACAGATACAGTGAGAGGAAGAGAGGGAGAGCAACAGAGATAGAGATTTTTGTTAAAAAATACTTTTACCCTTTCAAGCCCACTTAGCTTGGCTTTCCGTCACTTTTATAATTGGTGTCCCAGAGTAGATTCGCGGAGTGACTTCTGGCTGCAGCACTTGTTTCAAAGGGGGAAGAATCTTTCCATCCACACACCTCTTCAAACAGAAGTGAGAGCCACTGCTGCGCCCTTGGGACCTTCATTGAAGAGTAGATAGAGTGTCGAGCGTACCTTTCAACAATCATTGTGTGAGAACAGCACACAAGCGGCTGGGAGGTTGTAGTCTGGCTCTGGAGGAGCATCTAGCCTGTGTTCCAAGAACAAGAATCCTTTCTGCTAACTCTGTCGCTAATACAGTCCCCCGGGCCGCTGTGGTTCCTGCGCCTAAAATCCAGCCCAGAGCTCTATCGCAGAGCACACCTCTGCCCTCCACACTAGACTCACCTCCAGATAAACTTTGCAATGCTCAGAAGTACCATCAGGGTATACCTTCCATTGGATGAGTCGTTATAATAATAATCCTTGCCTTTGATATAGCGCCTTATCACATGGTTAAGACTTCTCAACGCGCCTCACAGAACGTACTGTAAAGTGGATGGGCTGTGCGGCTTGTGGACAAAACACGGCAGCCAAATGTCCACAGCAGGGTCCCATTAACAGTCGTGGATTGAGTCAACTATGTTTTATTTGGGAGGGATTATTAACCCCTGAAAGTGATCCGCCAATCAACTTAACAACCGGGTTCCTATTTACTGCTAGGTAAACAGTGGTGAATGGGGCAAGGCACTGGCCTAAGGTTACGCCCTGCCCGGCAATCTAACGCAAGATCTCTCACACACTCTACGGGATTATTAAACTGTGCTCCCGAGGTTTTAGTTGGACTCGCTTTTATGTGCATTGTGTGAGTTTTTCCTGTGAAGTGCAGTGACTATGCATTTGTAGCCAAGATAGAACGAAAGGCATAGAATAATGCTTTGAAATTTTTTGTTGAAATGATAGGCTTTTTCGGTTGAAAATGAAAAGAAGGAAGATTACCATTTGAGATTAAAACTAACGATGTTTCTCCCACAATGGTCCCAAATTTGTCCTGTGATCATTCTGTGCCATTGCACACGTGTAATGTCTGTCCCGATGCCCAGCCAACATTAAAAGCAATGTTTAAAGACTATTTGATGATTCTTGTTTAATGCAGGAAAGTCTCTGCATGTTAAACCGTCTTTATTAAATTGTAAGATCCTGACAATTATGATGATAAATTATAATTATCTTCTGATGTAAGATTATCTGCTGAAATGGATTGCAGCTGTCAAATGCATTATTTAAAGGCTCGGACCCCCGCGCGCGTGTGTGTGTGTGTGTGTGTAAAATGAAGATTCTACTGCAATATTAATGAAAAGAAATTCCGAGCTGCAACGAACTGATTGTGATACATTGCAACCGAAAGGCTCTATGATCTATCTCACTGTGCCTCAGAAAAGTCTGTGAAAGTGTGTGTGCGCTCTCTCTTTCTCTCTCTCTCTGTAACTATGTAAGCTACTGAACGCGGCCTGACTATATGTCAGGAGAGCGCAAGGGAAAGTAAGTGTGGGAGTGAGAGTCTGGCTAATTTTATTGCGAGTCGCAGTGAAGGGCAAGAGAGTTTGGAATCAACTCACAGCTCCAGAGGGCTGGGAGAATCATGATACTGGCTATCCTCACAGTGGGGGGAGGTAGCGTAGTGGGGGAGGTGGGGGGAATGGGGGAAGGATGTTGCGAGAGGAATAGAGAAAAGCTCAAACAGGAGGCAGCGCCGAACAAACTGAGACATGATCGATCCGTTCTGTGTCATGCATGATCGGGTCCATTGTCGATAAATTGCTCCTCGCATCCAAAGCGATATAGGGTCGTAACAGGACACAGAGCAAAGCTCTACGCTGTAAATAATAATAATAATAATACTTGCATTCGATATTGCGCTTTTCACAACTTCTGGATGTCTCAAAGCGTTTCACAGAATATACTGTAAAGTGAATTGACTATATGTTTGTGGGCGAAACGCGGCAGCCAATTGCCACAACAGCACCCGACAAACAGTCATGGATTGAAATGACCAATTTTATTATTTTATTTTGTCGAGGGATTATTATTATTAGGCGTGTATGTGGAGTAAGGAAACTTGCCCAGGGTTTTGTCCTGACCTGCCTAGATTCGAACACAGGTCTCGCGCTTGTAAGGCGAGCGCTCTAACCACTGAGCTGCAGGGTTCCATAGGATGTTTAACATCCACCTCAACAGGGAGACATGACCTTGGTAAACATCTCATCCGAAACACAGCACCTCTGACGATACAGCGCTCCCCCTCAGGATTACATTCTTGAGTGTCAACCCAGAAAGACTATCTGAGTTCAAAGTCTCAACGTGGGGCTTGTGCCTCAGAGGGGAGAGTGCTACAAGGGAGCCGTCCCCGATAGAAGCTCATGGTGTTTGAAGCAATACGGATTCAACATATGGCAATTGCTTACGGGCTTCCTTAATTAAATAATTCGAGTAGTATCTGTGGCCGGAGACTGGAGGCATCCCTGGAGAACTCCTCTTCAGAAACAGCTTGCATTGGAGCGAAAATCTTCCTCGGTTTGTGACATACGTACTGTTTTCCCTGCGTTGGAAAAATGCAAACATATCAAAATAATTAATAATAATCCTTGCATTTGATACAGTGCTTTTCACATCCACGTCTCAAAGCTCTTCACAGAATATACTGTAAAGTGAATTGACTGTATATCTGTGGGCAAAAAGTGGCAGCCAATTGTGCACAGAAGTGTCCCCATAAACAGTCATGGGTTGAAATGACCAATTTTATTATTGTGTTTTTTTTTGAGTCATTATTAGACGTGTGGAGTAAGGAAACTTGCAGGCGTCGGAAGCTTTGCCGACTTCAGGTGTTGATGAAAGGCGAGTATGAATTCCGAACAGGGAGGTCACGCAAGTTAATTGTTTGAATTCCTGGCAGTTAAATATCTATTAAACCGAACCCTCTCGGTTTAAGAAAAACGCGACGTTTTTTTTTTCCCCTTTGAGTCCTAAATGATAGCTGTGTTTTGACAGGCCGTCATCTGATTCACTGGAAAAGTTACATCTCAAACTGATTTAAACACGGCGAGGCATCAAAAAGGAATGAAACGACTCAGTGACTACAGAATAGATGCCTCGCAAATAGCGGGAATGTGTAATTGTTTGTAATTATCCGTCTTTATTCCTTCTCCCTTGAATAGTATATAAACAGACACCAGAGTTTGATTCCCACTACATTTTGCAAGCATTCGACTGCAAAACATCGCTCGCACGTTGACACAGTGCTGGAAATGTGGAGCACTTGATGAATATCTTAAATACGCTTCTGGACTTTTCTTTTATTAAAGCTGCTAATGCCAGCTCATTGGGGAGCTCCACCATTGAAACAATACAATTAGAGATAGAGTTTGTTCAAATCTTGTCCCCCTTCGCCTCCAAACCCACCCCCCTACCCTCCTCCACACACACACACACAACCCGCTCCCCCACAATTGGCACTGAGAGACGCAGTATGGAAATTAATATTAGATGTGACAAAATGCCACAAAGTTCCTTTTTTGTACCAACCAGGGAAATGAACTGTA
Organism: Hydrolagus colliei; assembly: GCA_035084275.1. Lineage (NCBI taxonomy): Eukaryota > Metazoa > Chordata > Chondrichthyes > Chimaeriformes > Chimaeridae > Hydrolagus > Hydrolagus colliei. The sequence continues at coordinate 10,343,976 of CM068752.1, forward strand.
ACGCTTTTTATGGTGGAAGACTTTGGGGAAAAATAATTCCACCCGGGGTTTAGACTTTATGATGTTCCCTTTGTGACTTGAAGTCTGTCAGTTTATTAAGTGCTGGCTCGACTTTCAAGCCAATCTTTTTTTTATTCCTGTGGGTTCCCGGAGACAAAATTGAAGAATTTCACAGTTTCCGCACGCTCTTAAGGAAGTAATAATAGTAATAATGATAACCCTTACCATTAAATAATACGCGTTTAATACGGCGCCTCAGAAGTCTTAAAGCGCTTCACGGAATATACTGTGAAGCTGAAGGATTGATTACGCATTTTGTGGGCCAAACATCCAAATGGATTAGAAGACCAGGCGTGTAATACAACAACAACAACAGCAAGATTACATTTATAGAGCGCCTTTCACGTCAGGAGGACGTCCCAAAGCGTTGATAGTGGATCCAGGTGGGAGTTCTCTGTCCAGAGTGTATTTCCAACCACAGTTGGCCCTGCAAGGGGCGTGTTCACTGTCCCAACAGTGAAAGGTTTGCCTCACAATTGTGCAGCCGGGCAACGTGTCCTATTGCAATGCAATCGTGGTCTGCATTCTCGTGAACCCTCTGGTGAGGTCCCGAGGAAGGAGCCATTAACCAGTGCCATTTGCAATTCTGAGCAGCTATTTAGACAATTGGAATACTATCAACATATTTGTGGTGACTTGGCAGACTCCGAGCCCTCTAATTCATTTTGACGTCCGTCCCAAATTAATTGATTAATTACTGCAAAGTATCTTTGGTGCACTTAAGTGATTCGGACCCTGAGCGGAGCCCATCTATTATTCTGTCGAGCAATGTTGCTTTCGGATGCAATCTCCATTAACTTGCACATCAAGATGGGCATTTTGCAAACGCTCGACCCATTGCACGGTTAATGATCTGTTCACTGTAAACCCTGGAATGGAAAAGAATGGAAAGTGAAAAGAACGCACTTTGCACCCGAGAGAAACAAGCTTTTAAACTCTACTATAACAATCAAAATAATCCGTATCCATAGTGCCTCAACACATTGTCTAGATGTAGCAAAGTACTTCGCAGAATGTTACTGCAAAGTGAAATGACTGAGAATTTGCAGGCGACACACAACAGCCAATTTGCGCGCAGCAATGTCCCACAAATAGCCGTCATGTAGGTAATAATACCAGCAATACTTGCGTTTAATATAACGTCTTGTCACTTCGGTGAGATGTCTCAAAGTGCTTCGCAGAATCTATTGTGAATTGACTGTGTATTTCGTGGGCGAAATGCGGCAGCCAATTGCAGTCAGCTGTTTGTTAATTTAGCCCACTGAGTGTTGTGATACAATTCGTGTTCAAATCAAGATTTTATATTTTAATATTATTGTGGGAGGGGAATGATGTGATCATTTTGATGTGATAATTATTAACACGGAAAGCATCTGCAAATGGAGATCGACAAAACATAGCTTAGTCTATTGCAACTGGGGCAAGGTTTAATTCCAATGGAAATCTCTAGACTAAGAAGAACTTTATAGAAGTAGGATCTTTATAGTTCCTTATAATAATAATCCTTGCATTTCATACAGTGCTTTTCACGTCTTCTAGATATCACAGAGCGCTTCACAGAATATACTGTAAAGTGAATTGACAGTATAAATGTGAGTGAAACGCAGCAGCCAATTGTGCACAGCAGCGTCCCACAAACAGTCATGGATTGAAATGACCAATTTATTATTGTTTTTTTGGTGGGATTATTGTTAGGTGTGTGGAGTAAGGAAACTTGCCCAAAGCTTTACCCTGGCTGGGAATCGAACACAGGTCTTTCGCTTGTGAGGCGAGCGGCCTAATCACTGAGGTACAGGACTCGACAGTATAATTCCACATGATAGGTGCGACTGGAGAAGGGTGGGTGGGGGTTCAGGAGGAGGATTCTTTGTTAGGTACGAGGTGTTAAACATGACATCGACTGATATGGCAAAATAAAGTTAAGACCAAGATTAACGTCTTTCACTGCACACGTGGCAAGCCTTTTCGAGCCGGATCCACTTCACTAAACTTCATCAAGATGCAACCAAACGAAGTGTACGTGGGCGAGAGTTGCTGAACAAAGTGGAACAAAGTAGAAGTCGGAACACGGGAGGGAGTGTTACAATGTCTTGGGACGTCCTCCCGACGTGAAAGGCGCTCTATAAATGTAATTTGTTGTTGTTGTTGTCTGTAGCACAACAAAGGACAGTACCACTTGTTAAAGGTCTCAAGGGCATTCATGTCCAAGTGAGGTTGAGTTCCATCATGCATGATTTGCTGTTGAGCTTCTCTCCTGGGAGAGGATGACCACAGCATCTGGCAAGCATCACCTCTCTCTGTCAACATTGTTCCTCATCCTTCAACTGGGTAATCACCCATTCACTTGATCCTTGGGTGAGATGTTTGACTCCTGTTGATTATTCCCATGCGTACAGGAAATGTTAAATCGGCGCGCTGTCAATGGAAGACCGTAGTATTAAGCATTTATTACTGAACACTGGAGCAGTCTGATCTGCTATCAGAAAACTGAACAGCCTGGCACAATGTAAGGCGAAGGTACAATGTATAAAGCTTGTCAATTTGTGAAGCATTGGATTAGAGACAAGTAAAGCTTGTGTACCAAGGTGATCAAATTGCCCACTATAATATAATAATAATAATAATCTGTACATTTGCAGGATACAGTGTCTTATCACATCGTCAAGACGTCGCAAACCACTTCGCAGGATATGCTGTAAAGTGCCATGAATTGTGTGTGTTTTGTGGGAGAACTATATTTGGGGCAAAGGAATTGTTTTTTTTGAAGATCATTCAAGGAGAGAGCCCTTATTCAGGACGTTATGGTGCTGAGAAGCAATTTGAATAGGCAGACAGTTCCATTAGTTGAGAATTAACAATGATTTGAGACGCGATAATAGTGACACAATCGGGCACTGCATCAAATGCAAGGATTATTATTGTATGTGGAGTGTCCTTACAAAGGACATTCTACCAATACTCCCAACAGAACAGTTCAATAGTCTTTACAACAATAACTTGCACTTATATAGCGCCCTCCACGCTGGGTAGCGTCTCAGAATGCTTATCCACTTCCAAAATAAGATGAACTGGTATGGAACAGGACTGGAAGGAATGGGTTCAGGTATAGTTTGATGACCAACTACTGTACTGAGTGGAATGTAATGGTCTGTGCTGCATTTAATAGGGCGAACATTGCTTACCTATGGGAGACCACACAGCATGACAAGGGTTAAATAACGGGGTAGTTTTGCCCTCGAGATTAAATGGATGGTGGAGAGTCCATAACTGTGTGGATTACGTGGGCTATGGAAAACTTGAGAGCCTCTTAGTCTTATATCTCAGCCTAATATTGCAGGACACTGGCTATTTTCGCCTATCACAAATCGTAAGGGAAAAGGAAATCTTGAAGCTTTTGTCAACCCATTCTTTGCAAGACCTGAGAAAATGCAATTTCACTTGCTCCAGTGTTATTACTTGAACCGGGAACTGAAACACCTGCAGGAGAACAAATTGCCTCCAATTCACATGATGACGAGTGGACAAACCTATAGAGAAAGCACGACACAGGGACAATCAGATGGTGGTACTTATTTAACTGACTCAGACTCAGACACATAGAGCTAAACAAGTCCAGCCTGAGAGATTGACTATAATAATCTTTGCCTTTGATATAGCGCTTTATTACGTCATTGAGATGTCTCAAAGCACTTGACAGAATGTACTGTAAAGTGGATTGACTGTGCATTTTGTGGGTTATAAAGGGCAGGATTGTCTTAGAAACAGTCGTGGATTAGGTGACCGATTTGTTTATCGTTATGGGAATATTACCCCCCGGAAAGCAATCCACCAATTGATTAAAAAGAAGGGTTCCTACTTACTGCTAGGTCAACAGAGGGGTGTAGAGTAAGGACACCTGTCGAAGGTTTCACACTGCTTGAGAATCGAACCTGGGTCCCCTCGCTTGCGAGGCGAGCGCAATAAACACTGATCTATGGGACTCCCAGTTGCTTTGAGATCACTCATCCAATGAGTATGAATGGACATGGAAATCCTACACGGGACATTTTTGCTTGTTTCCTTTGACAAAGTGAAAACTTGCGAGTTAACACCGAGCAGAGTGCTGGGTGCTGAATGCGGAGTTATGTAGCAGAACAGGATTTCGGAAACATTCAGTAGATTTTTTGGGGGTGTATCAGCAGCTTTGAATCTGTTTGTTTTCCGGTCAGCTCCTATTGAATTGCAGCCTTGACATAACTGCACTTTTTGTAACTTTACTTTGCGATCAATCAGAGGTGATGGAAAATGCAATTACCATCAACATCTGTATTGGCAAGTGCGGACGCAGTAATTGGAAAAGTCTAGTGCCATTGTGAGAAAAAAAAAGTACAACAAACACTATTTCTGTTTTGAAAGCTTGCAATAAGGGAGGATCAACAGTATCGATTAAGCTATTATCTGAGTGATCATGCTTGCTATTCGATTAAGATACCGGTAGCACACCTTTAAACAGAGAAGAGGGGCCAGTGTGAATGTCTTTTGGTTGCAGAACAACAAAAATAACTTTCATTTACATAGCGCCCTTCATATGGATGGTTTGTCAGAGTGCTTAGCAAAGACTAGACTGACAAAAAGCATCCCAAATGGTTTGCATTGGTGCAAATGATAAAAATAATACTTGCATTTGATGTGCAGATGTCTTTGAGACGCTTCGCAGAATATGCTGTAGAGTGAATCGACTGTGCATTTTGTAAGCGAAACATGGCAACCAATTGCTTATAGATGTGTCCCATAAACAGTCACGGATCGACTCCCACCAATTTAGTTATTTTTTGAAGGGATTATTGCCTCCGCGAAAGTGATCGACTATCAACTGTGTTTCTATTTACCGCTATGTTTCAAGATGGAATTTAAGAGAGAAAAGTTTCTTCCTGGGATTTAGAATACATATCTCACCAATGTTATTGGTTAAAGGGCTTTAATATTGCCGGGTATAGATGCTCAGGCTGAGAGACGACTATAATAATCCTTGTATTTGAAATAGCACCTTATTACGTCATTGAGACGTCTCAACGGGCTTCATCAATACATAGTAAAGTGAAGTGACTGTGTATTTTGTGAACACCTCAGTCAGTTGCGCACAGCAGCGTCCCACTAATAGTCGTGAATAACCAATTTTATTTAGAGGATTTACTTTCTGTTCAAGTCATGGCGCCTATCTCTTTTTGATTAGCGTCCTGGTGTCTTCAACATGAATGATTGGTAAACTTGTTCCTCGGTACCGTCACAGTTGGCAAGTTTCGCGCTCTCCCTGTTGATAGCCAGCGAGCCCCGTTCTCATCACGACAGATTCCCCAACCAAGTGTGAACGTGAGATACTGAGCGAGTGGGGCGCAGAGGAGAAGCGTTACCGAAACAAAACAAAATGTCATATTCTGCATCTTCACAAACAACTGAACAAAGCTTTATCCCCGTAACCATTCAGACTGAACAATAGCCCTTTGTGAAGGAGAGAAAGACGAGAGAGATGTTTAGCTTTGCGCTCCCGGGAGAAAGCTGCACAGGAGGCATGCGCCTTTTATTGTCAGGATAGAGCAGGTGAGTTCGTGCTCCGCTTAATGGTGTATAGGACTGCGCGGGCATCATTGTGTGCCTGTCACCGGCAGTGTTGGGGGAGCGCTGCATTGTCGGAGATGCCAATTTGTTGAGTTTCCAACTAATGCAAAGAGTTACAAGACAAATACAATCACAGCCGGTGGCAGAGCCTAACGCCAGGCCAGAGGGCCATCGTAAGCATGGCTGAAGAGGAAGGCTTTTCAGTCGTGATGTGAAAGAGGAACAAGGAGGGGGCAAGGCGGAGGGAATAGGTGTCAGTGGAGGAGGGGGAGTTCCAAAGCTCTGGGGCGCGGGGGCTGATGGCGAAGCGGAAGGCACAATAAGGAGGCCAGAATCCGTCGAGCGGAGGCAGCGGCTAGCAGAGTGTGGGAAACATAGTGCAGAACGCATAATATACTCACGCTAACTGGGACAGAACCACAACTCTTGGGTGCTTATTTATGCACCCGATTCACCCTCGATGGCATAACCACAAAGCAGTGGATATTCTGTTACCAGGTTTGGGAAACCAATTGTGCGAGTTTCTGTGGCGGAACACAATAAGGATGGGCGATGGATGTGTTCGACACAGTTGCAACATTCTTAAGCAATATCAATTTACAGGCGAGGTTGACTGAGCGGGATCTCGTACTTAGTCCTGTAGCTCAGTGGTTAGAGCACTCGCCTTACAAGCGTGATACCTGTGTGCGAATCCAGGCAGGTCAGGGTGAAACCTTGGGTAAGTTTCCTTGCTCCGCACACTAATAAGAATCCGTCCCCCAAAAAACACAATAATAAAATAGGTCATTTCAATCCATGACTGTTTGTGGGGACGCTGCTGTGCGCAATTGGCTGCCGCGTTTTGCCCACAAATATACAGTCAATTCACTTTACAGTATATTCTGCGAAGCGCTTTGAGACGTCTAGAAGATATGAAAGGCACTATATCAAATGCAAGGCTTATTATTATTACTATTATCATCATCTGATTGTGCTCTCTTTGCCTCCTCGGAGAGACCTCATTGACAAAAGCCAGTCTGTCTCGCGCGTCTCCACATTTCCATGACACATCACAATTCTCCATTGATCACGCACACAGGATTAATTATGCTGTCAGTTCGCAAATTCACATCTTTAGACATCGCATCGGCTTGCTGAGTTTAATATGATCGTCGCTCGCCACAAGTACCCTGGAGTTTGCTTTTCCTAATCACCGGAGGGACGTGGTATTATTTGTGCTTTAAATTATAGTGATAAAATTGTAAGGAGCAAACGAGGTGTTGGGCTTTAGTTATTTATCTGCCGAAGCAATTGCCTCGCAGCACTGGAAACTGTTTGAGGAACAATAAAAAAATGCTTGCCCGTCTCACAGCGCTGCACCCAGCCCAAAGGAGTAGGAGTTTCGACAGTACAATCGTGCCCTGTGTCAAGACGTCTGAACAACGTTTCATAGGTTTTCACTGTGAAGTCTCCCCATCTCGCCCACAATTGTACAGTCAATTCACTTTACAGTATATTCTGTCAAGCGCTTTGAGACGTCTAGAAGACGTGAAAAGCGCTATATCAAATGCAAGGATTATTATTATTAATGTTATTTTTATTATCTCCCCAACTTCCAGAGGATCGAATTCAAGATCCTCGTCCACATTTTTAAGGCCATCCATGGCCTCGCCCCTTCCTACCTCTCAGACCTGCTGACTCCCTACCAACCTCCTCCGTTCTGCTCCGTGTCCCCCGCCCCACCTGCCCTACCATCGGTGGCCGGGCTTTCAGCCTCTCTGCCCCCACACTCTGGAACTCCATCCCACAGTCCCTTCGCCTTGCTTCCTCCCTTTCTTCCTTCAAGGCCGGTATCAAAAGCCTCCTTTTCGATGGTGCCTTCTGCCACCCTCCCACCTTTCTCCTCCCCTTCCCCCCACCCTCCCCCTCCCCCCATGCTTGGGTCCCGACCCCTGATTGTTCAGCGGGATATCCTACCGATGCGAAAGGTGCTCCAGAAATGTAATTTTGTTGTTGTTGTAGTTGTAGTAGTGAAGGTGTAGCCAAATTTCCACATTGATTCTTGATCCGCATTTATTGACACGAAGACACTTTCAAACACTTAGCAAGCAACGGATGGTTTACCATAGTCTGTGGAAAGAAAATTCACCTCCTGAGTCTAGATTGTTTTTCGTGGGACACCGCTGTGCGCAATCGGCTGCTGCGTTTCGGCCGCAAAGTATACAGTCAATTTCACTTTACAGTATACTCTGTGAAGCGCTTTGAAAGTCAAGCTTGCCCTTCACTTTCTTGTCAGCCCACGAGCCAGTTCAGTTCAGCTGAAGGGAAAGCAATGATTTCAACAGCACAAATGCTTAACAACTGCAATTTAATAAGGTGCAAATTAGCTGTGGGAATTTAACAATTATTGCCAAGGGGCTTGGCTGGCGCGCAGCGTGTTGGCAACACATGCCGGGGACGTGGGTTTGAGCTCAGATGTGCTAAAAGTCTCTTATCTCTTGATGGCTTTTGGTGTGTTGAATACGAGAGCTTAAGGCAATACTTTTCCCAATGGTGCACGGAGCATTTGGCTGTGGCTCGGTGCAAAATGGGGTTGTCCCACTTAGCTCATGAGGGGAATGTAAGCGCCACACTGGCTGGTTCTTTTGAAGCTGCTCCTTGTAATGCAACATTATCGAGTGAGCTGTACCTGTGTCTTGCAGAAGCTGCTGTTCATTGTTGTCAGTGAGTGGCCAAAAGTGTGGAAAGGAAATGCTTTATCCTCTGGCACTGACATCGCTCACTGTGTTGAGCACCAATTTTGTCCAAGTGTTTTGCAGTGTGTCTTACTCGGAAGGTCTTTCAGTGGACGACACGTTCAAAGTGTTCTCCCTGTTGGACTGAGCTCCACATCCCACACAATAACTACAGCGATGCCAACTTGGGTTTCTCTAGCGCCCTTCATGTGAAATAAAGTCTCGGAGCACTTTACGGTGCCTGGGATGATCGCTGAGTAGGGAGACGGGGAAGAGAGGGGGTGAAAGGGCAATGCGACCGTTGGCGCGGTTAAGGAGATAGGTGTAAAGGTGAGACTTGAAGGTAACAACAACGACAACAACAAATGATGTTTGTACAGCACCTTGAGGCAGCTCGACAACATGATAAGGCACTCAGGCACTCTGACAGATAAAGCATTAGCATTCCAAAGTGGGGCCCGTTAACATTATTTTTTAATAAGGGTTTACGAGACTCTGTTATTATTGATCCTCTACTTTGACAATTCTTTCCAGCTAGTATTCCCAGGTAATATTTTACAAGGCTTTCGTAAAGGATGTAATTGACTGACCCAGTTTGTTTGTGTTATGTCCCTACTGGCCTGTTCCCAGCAAGTGTGGAACAGTTAATCTCCTGACATCTTTCTGAGCTGTAATTGTGCAGACGTGTGGGCAGAGGCTTTGCAGTCATTCTCATCAGGTGGCCTGGTGAGCTGTGGGACTGTATGCCTTTGCCCCCCCCCCCCCCCCACCCCCCCCCCCCACCCCCCCCCCCCCCACAAATTCTTCCCCCTCTCCTTCCCCCTCCTCTGACCCTCCCCGCCCCTTCCCACCCCCCCCCCACCTCCGCTCGGGTCCCGACCTGACTGTTCAGCATTTGGGGATGTCCTCCCGACGTGAAAGGTGCTATACAAGTGAAATTTTGTTGTTGTTGTTGTACTCCATCATCAGTAGTTGTACAGTGTCGACAATTACCAGCTTCCGTCTGTCCGTCTGCCTGTCCATCACACTGCAGACTTCAGTCAACTCAATGATCAAGAAGACTTTGACGCTGGTCTGCAGAGTGCTCAGTGCCGGAACACTTTGTAGGGATAATAATAAAAATAATCCTTGCATTTGATATGGCGCTTCATCACGCCTTCCGATGTCTCAAACCGCTTCACTGTGTATTCTGTAAAGTGGTGTGACTGGATGCTTTGTGATCAAAATGCGGAAGCCAATTGCACTGAGGAATGTCCAGCAAACAGGTGTGTTGCATTTTTTCCCAGATACAGTTCACTCTGTGGCTGTTTGGGGGACATTGCTGTGGGGAAATCGGCTGTTACGTTTGCCTACAGAATGCAGACGCTAAACTTTACCAGCCAAAAAAAAATCCTGCGAAGTGCTTTGAGAAGTCCTCCTGACTTGAAAGGCACTGTATCAAATGCCATGTTTGAATAGCATTCCAGAACCGTCAATAGCCGTTCCAGATACTTTGCCCAATTGGCCAGCCTTCACACAGGACCACAGGCAGCATTGATCCGATTGCTTTACATTGAAGGCTGACTACATTAAATGGCAAATCATGAGACCCGTTCTATTTGTGGCACGCTTCAGGGGGTGAGAATTCATAGCGTCGGGACACCATAAATCTGACTATTGATATTCTGCGGAAGATGCTCTCGTTATATCTGAGGCAAAGAAACCCACGGGGATTGTCGAAGGAAAAAGGCAAGCATTGAGCTGAAGTTCAGTTGCTAATGAAAGAACATTGAAGCTTCCTCTTCCATTTACATTCTTAGGTTTTTCTGCATCGCCCACAGGAGTAAAAAATATTCTCAGTTGGCAGCTTCCCTTGCCTCTGGCAATCAATGGGATTTCCCATCATCAATAATAATGATAACCCTTGCATTTGATATTGATATTGATATTGATATTCATGTCACTGAAATGTCTCAAAGCGCTTCACAGAATATACTCCAAAGTGAATGAACTGTATACTTTGTGGGTGGAATGCAGCAGCCAATTGCGCACAGCAGTGTCCCACAAACAGTCGTGACTGAAATACAACATTTTGGTTTCAAAGCAATTATTAACCCCGGCGAACTGATCCGGCAAATGACAAACAATCGTGTCCCTACTTACAACCAGGTAAACAGGGGCATGTGGAGTAATGACAAGAACAACCATAAACAACTACAAAATTACTTGCTTAAGGTTTTGCTCTGTTCAGTAATCGAAACCGGGTCCTCTCGCCTTGCGAGGCGAGTGCTTAGAACAATCCGCTACAGGGCTCCACGTTATTGAGATGTATTAATACAATAATAATAATAATCCTTGCATTTGATATAGCACTTTTCATTCCTTCTAGACATCTCAAAGCGCTTCACAGAATATACTGTAAAGTGAATCGACTGCATATTTGTGAGCGAAACACGGCAGCCAATTGCACGCAGTGGTGTCACACAAACAGCCGTGGATTGAAATGACCAATTTTATTATTGTTTTTTTTTGGGAGGGATTATTATCAGGCGTTTGGAGTAAGGAAACTTGCGCAAGGTTTCGCTCTGACCTGCCTGGATTCGGATACAGGACTCACGCTTTTGAGGTGAGCGCTTTAACCACTGAGCTACACGACTCCACAACAACAAAAACAAGCCTTTATATAGCGCCCCTCATGCAGCCTAACATCCCAGAGCGCTTGACGCCAATCTCGGAGGTGGTAACCATAGGCGTGAGAGAAGAGGCAGGTCTGCAGGTACAGACTAAAAGTGGGGAAGGAGGGATGGGGGGTGGGGAGGGAAGGCGGAGGGATTGAGGGAGAGAGTTCCAGAGTTACAGGGAACTGTTTTACCCATAACTGTTTCACTTTTGGTTCTGCTGACAATGTGACGATTGGCAATCCTGGGATTTACACTTGTCAGCCAGCCTTGCTGCCGGATTTCACGTGTTCTCGGAGGAGAATTGATTTGTTTTATTACTTTGCCCTGTGTGTCTCTGAAACGCGGATGGAACTTGCTAAGAGGGAAAGCTGGAAGAGACCCAGGGAGTGAGTTGACTCCTCTCTCTCTCTCTCTCTCAGTGTGAGGTGATAATAAATAAAGGAAACCAATTGCTAAGCTACATTGCCAAATCAAAGTCCACATCACCAGAAGTCATGCACAATCTGTCCGATGTTCTGATCACCCTGCACTTGCACATTGAGTACGGTTCCGTTCGCTGTCACGTCAAGGCCGAAGACCCAGTCTGATCCCCATTGCTGATGGGAATAACTCCAAGAAATGGATTGGATAACCTTGGGCTTTTCAGCCTCCACTAAGTGAACCGAGTCTTATGAAGAATGTGAAGACGTTCCCTGGGTTACAAAAGAGATAAGCCGGGGTTCAATGCTTTCACTTGCACCAAAACAACACCAAGATGACATTTGTAGAGCGCCGTTCAGGTCGGGAGGACGTCCCAAGGCGCTGAAAAATAAGCAGATAAGGGGTTTCAGGAGATTCAGGTTTAGCATGCCATATTTACACTGACATTTGCTGAACAAGGTAAGGCGTAGGATGATTCTCAATCCACAACGCTAGTCTATATATTAAGTAACTTCTTTATGCTGAGCTCGCACATATCCAATAATGCAGCCACGACCCATACACTGGCTCCCTTCCCAGATCCTTTTATACTTCCTGCTGCTATTTATTTAAAAAAATACGGTCACTGAATCCCCGATTTTGTAGAACACTGCTGCGCGCAATTGGCTGTCACACTTTGCCCACAAATACACAGACAATCCACTGTATAATATATTTTGTGAAGCCTTTCGAGACGCATGAATGAGGTGATAAGGCATATTATTTCATTGGCTCTTTCTCAGTTGCCTTTTATTTCTTGAAAGGATATCCTATATTTTCCCATCTCTAGTCTTTTTCTCTCTCTCTGTCTCGAATCTTGTGGGGACGCTGCTGTGCGCAATTGGCTGTTGTGTTTCGCCCACAAATATGCAGTCAATTCCCTTTACAGTATATTCTGTGGTGCGCTTTGAGACGTCTAGAAGATGTGAAAAGCGTTCTATCAAATGCAAGGATTATTATTATCTTATTCCACTAATCTTTCTGGATTGGATTGTTTTGCTTCAATATTTGTTTCTTGATTAAATGAAATCAACAACAACAATTCACGTCTGTATATCGTGCCATTCACATCCAGAGGACGTCCCAAGGGTTAAAGCAAATTGGCTGTAAACAAATTATCATCTGAGATTCTCTTCCGATTGCCTTTACTTTCCTCTTAGCAATTAAAGATCCTGTGGTGTTATACTATTCAAAAATCTTGGCCAACAATCCCACAGATAAAATTGGTCATTCACTTCTGTGGCTGTTTGTGAGAGGCCATTAGCGGCCACGGTTTGCCTCTGAAATACACGCAGTTTTCGCCAGTGTTTACTGCGAAGCACTTTGAGACCTACTTACCACATGCTAAGGCTGCTGTATTGAATGCTATAAAAAGAAATAGACGTGAGGAATAGCTGGTCCTGGGAGTTATGATAGTGACCTTTCACTAATAATCCTTGCATTTGATAAAGTGCCCTGCCACGTCTTCAAAGGCCATTACAGTACATACAGTATTGAGTGTATATATGCATAATATACAGAGTGAAGTGTATATGGAGTATGTATTTTGCGGGCTGCCAATTGCGCACAGCAGTGTCCCACATTGAGTGACCACATTACTGTATTATTATTTTTTAAGGGATTATCGACTCCAGAAAAGCTATCCACCAATTGACTAATAACTGGATTCCTAGTTACTGAGGTGTAAACGGAGGCGTGTGGAGTAAGGAAATTTGCCCAACGTTTCGCCCTTCCTGGAAATCGAACCCAGGTTCTGTACCTTGCGAGGCGATTGCTCTGAACACTGAGCTGCAGGAGTTCTGTGTGCTGTGTGCCCGAATGGCCCCAGATTGACTGTCCGATCTCTCTTTAACGGCTGCAATGGTCTGGAATGATATAACTCTGGGCTGTGACAACTCAGCTGGCAGTTGGCTTGGATCCACAACACAAAACCCAGTGTAAACGCAACACTAATTGAGCAATCTTGCTCCACGTTCATCTGACAGTCATTTCACTGCCAAAAAATCCAGTTCCAGTACCAAGGCCATGGAGTGAAAGAGCCTCATATGTTTCCTCTGGACACTTTATCACTTAAAGACGCGATTTTCACCAGCATGAGGCAGAGAGCCCAGAAAAGACTTTTAATTCCTGCTTTCAGTGGCTCTTCCCCAAGAGTTAGAAAGCGAGGCACCATGGGATCTTTAACATCTCTCTGAACAGGCAGACAAGCAGTCTACATGTAACGTAGCGCACTCCCTCCCCATTACTGGAGTCCTGTAGCTCAGTGGTTAGAGCACTCGCCTCGCAAGCGAAAGACTTGAGTTCGATTCCCGGGCAGGGCGAAATGTTGGGCAAGTTGTCTTACTCCACACCCCCGAGTTGATTGGCGGAAAGCTTTTCCCGGGATAATAATTATTTCTTTTTAAATTGGTCACTCCCACCCCGACTGTTTGTGGGACACGGCTGTGCTCAATTGGCTGCCGCGTTTTGCCAGCAAAATAGACAGTCAATTCGGTTGACAGTAGATTCTGTGAAACGCTTTGAGCGTCTAGAAAATGTGGTAAGGCGCTGTATCAAATGTTATATTATTATTATTATTATTATTATTATTATTATTATTATTAGTACACTGGCCTCAGCCCAGACTGTGAGCTCAAGTCTCGATGTGAGGCTTGAACCCATGGTCTTTACGATAACAATCAAAAGGCAGATGCATTGTAAGGGCTTGCAGTGCTATACACTATCAGCTAGAGTCTACCCAATTTGACAATAGTGCTCTGAATTACTCATAGCAGGTTAGCTAAGCACAGCCAGAGATTCGTTAAGAACTTTCCTCGTTGTGTTTCAGTGTAATTCAAGTGTTGGGTTAGATAGATCGAGACAGCAAACGTCCCCCCCCCAACCCCCCTTTCATTGCCACCACGCCATTAACGCACTCTTACATTAATATCCAGCTGTTATTTTATTTTTGTAATTTCATAGCCGCATAATATCTCTGCACAATTTTTGCAACATTAAACTGACCAACCGAGATGTTGGGGGGGTTGTGGGGAGGGGGGAAAGAAAAATCAGTTTGCTTCTTCACGTGAATGAGTGATTTTTATGCGTTTTAGATACACTGCCCTGAGTTTTATTGACCACAAAAAGGAACACGCTATCGACTATGAACGAGAGCTTAAATTAGAATTGCGTTGCAACTGGGAAAGGGCAGATGAACCACAGGCCGAGACGGATATCAGTTTGACTGATATTTATCGCGTTTTCCATCACTACTTGCAAAATGGAATGCCCCCGGGGATTCAAGCTGTTCAGACCCTTTTAATGCAGCAAGCGATTGTCCTTTTGAGGTGCGTAGTTCATTAAGTGGGGAAGTAACATTTGAGCTGTCGAAAGGGTTGAAATGCTTGCAGTTCTGCAAGGTAGAGGTGGACTGGAAGAAAGTTGGTGCAGTTGCTTGTCAAAAGTGTCAAACAGTGACCAGCGAGGAAAAATCAACTGTAGCTGATGTGCAGCAAAGTTGCCGTAATTATCCGAGTGAGCTGCTGGTGAATTTGATTGAATTTCAGTCATTTGAGTTCAATGCTCCGCGATGATCTCCAAGCATAATCCTAAGATTATTAGGATCCCATAATACCAAAACAATCCTTACATTTGAATCTTGTAGCTCAGTGGTTAGAGCGCTCGCCTTACAAGTGAGGGACTTGGGTTCAATTCTAGGCAGGGCAACCTTGGGCAAGTTTCTTTACTCCACATGCCTGATAACAATCCCTCAAAAGATAAACAATAATAATGTGGTCACTTTAACCCACGGCTATTTATGGGACACTGCTGTGTGCGATTGGCTGCCGTGTTTCGCCCACAAGCGCTTTGAGACGTCTAGAAGACATGAAAAGTGCCATATCAAATGCAAGGATTATTATTAGATAGCAGCTTACCACATCATTGAGACGTGTTAAAGAGCTTCACAGAATATACTGTAAAGCATAGTTTGTGGGTGAAACGCGGCAGGCCAATTGCGCACAGCAGTGTCCCACAAACGATGGTGGATTGAAATGACGCATTTATTATGTGTGAGCTGTGTGAAAAAACAATGACCAATTGTAACTCGGGGGATCGTTGGCTAGTAGAGCGGGAGAAACTCTCTTCGCTTTTTGTATCGTGCCATGGGTATCTTTAATATGCAGCTTAACAGATGATTTGGGTTTAACGTCTCAGCAGACAGATGACATCTTCAGAAAGGCATTACCTTGCACTCCACTCCCACTCTCAGCCTAGATTATGTCAGTTCAAAGCCCCGACCTGGGGGCTCGAACCCACAATCTTCTGACTTAACAGCGAGAGTGCTATCAACGGAGCCGAGCTGCAAACGCTGTATCTTGTCAAACGCGAGTGTGTTCTGAAACTGGCAATTGAAGAGGAATCAGTGCAAGTGGGTCAGCGGATCACGATGATAACTCATGTGGGGAGAGTGCCTGAGCAATAAAACTCGAGTTGGTAAAGTAAACAGAACTGTTGCCTTTTGTGCTGTGTGTGCTGTAGCATCTGATAGTGATATGTGCAAGCCATGAGTGAATTATTAAGTAATACGCTGTGTGGACCGAGTATCAACAAGAATCAACACCAAGCCGTAAACAAATCATAGAGTGGCTGATACAAATCAATTATCTCCTGTGCTTGGTTAACTAGCGTTTCAGTGTGTGCGGGAGTTTACAGTGAGACAAAACGCGACTCGTTCAGTGCAAAGGACGAAGGAACGAACTTTGCTTTTTTTTTACTGCGTGACTTCTGTGTTCACTGAGACTGACAGGCCCAGATGTACATGTGTACTGTGGCCTGCGAGCGGAGGCAGAACTGATCGCAAAGGTCGATACGTTGCCCTCGAGATCGTAAGCAGGAGTGTGGGAGAGTGACATCAAACCCCTCGAAATTCCGACCTTCAAACAGGCCACAAGCCATTTGTAGACTGCACGCCAGACTTGATGTTGCAGTCCGCAACTGTTTGTACCCAGCGATTCTACCCCAAAGTGGAGCTCCTATAGCTCAGTGGTTAGAGCACTCGCCTTACAAGCGTGAGACTTGTGTTCGAATCTAGGCAGGTCAGGGCGAAACCCGGGGCAAGTTTCCTTACTCCGCAAACACGCCAAATAATAATCGGTCCAAAACAAAAACACAATCATAAAAATTGGTTATTTCAATCCACCACTGTTTGTGGGGACGCTGCTGTGCGCAATTGGCTGCAGCGCGACGTCAATAAGACACAAAAAACGATATATCAAATGCAAGGATTATTATTATTATTAAAGAGTAAAGCAAAAATGATTACAGCACAAATCAATCATTAAAATCGCCCCATCTCACTCTGGATGGTGTATTATATGTAAGTGTGTGTGGTGGCATCCCTTCAGGAATGTGCTGTTTCATGAAAAGATCATTTGTTTGTTACAAGCGTTTAGAACAACTTCAACACCAACTTGCATTTATATACAGAGCCCTTCAGCAGCGAGCAGCATCTCGGAGAGTTTAACAATGGCGTAGCCTGTCACCAAGCGAATGGTGCGGGGGGAGGGAGGGGGTGGGCAGGTTGAAGGTGACTGAAAGCACTTTATTATATTTATTATGCACTCAGTTCGGCACTAAATGGGGGAAACATGGAGAAGGAATAGATTGTGGGGAAAAAAGTACCACTTTGCATGCAGTTTTAGACCCTCGATTGGACTTCTCTCTGCCAATAATTAGAATAATAATAATAATCCTTGAATTTGATATAGCGCTTTTCACGTCTTCTAGACATCTCAAAGAGCTTCACTGACTATACAGTACTGTAAAGTGAAATGACTGTATGTTTGTGGACGAAACTCGGCAGTCAATTGCGCACAGCAGCGTCCCCACCAACAGTCGTGGATTGCAATGACCAATTTGCATTTATTATTTATTTATGAGGGATTATTATTCTTAGGCGTGTGGAGTAAGGTTTCGCCCTGACCTGTCTGGATTCGAACACAGGTCACATGGTTGTAAAGTGAGTGATCTAACCACTGAGCTACAGGACAATGTCTGATCTCATACCTTTTACCTTTGTCCCTTTTACCTGATGTGCACCGCAGTCCTTGACACTCCCCTGCATGAGGGGCGCTATATAAATACTAGTTGTTGTCGTTTTGCTGTTTCAGCTGAGTTCCCCACATTCTGCCATTGAGCCGTTCATCTTCTAAAGCAAACCTTGGGTAAGAGAAGGCCTTGCAAGGGGGTCGTCAAGAGAGATAAACCCTCGTCATTTAGATCGGCCTCATCGAAATTCAGCCCAGATTACTTTTGTATAAAGGACAGGCAGTGCTGAAGAATCTGTAACCATAGTCACTAAACAGCTCTCTAGCTGTTTTTCATTAAAAGCACGCTAGCCGAATCCATTTGGTTCAATTCGCTTAAATTAGAATGCTCTCCTTCTCCGTCTGAAAACATTGTAGATGGATGGTTAAGAAGTATAGACGTTCGCAGTCTCCAAATCAATATTTAAGTGGGCTGCTCGGACTCTAATTGCTTTTAATGGGACAAGTGATTCTCACTCATCAGGTAATAAAATACATTGCGTTCCTGCTGAGGATGAGGAAGGAAGTGGTGGGGTTGGGGGAAAGAGTTTGGTGGGGTGGGGGGGTGGGGGGGCGGAGACGATAAATTAGATTGTGAGATTTTATGGCTGCGTTTTTTGTGTTACGTTCATTTTGGTACGTTTAAATAATGCAGTTGTATTGAACGTGAAGAGGGTGTTTGGGTGTTTGGAGTTCGTATGAATATAGCAAAATGCCTGGATCGGAGGTTGCCAATTCTGCGTTGCCAAGGAGATTAATTTATCTTTCAGGAGATGTTGTGCACAGATGTGAGACTCAGCTGAAAAGTAAAATTATTTCTGAGCAATTTTTTCTTTTCTCTCTCTTTGTCTCCCTCTCCACTCCACACCCACACACGCCAACGCGGCTGCAAATAGTTTGTTTTCTTTGTCGTTATTTTGTTCCGAATGTTGTGTTTTATGCAGTATTGTTAATTTCGGGGAAAAGGCAGCAGTTAATTGGCGTAAGAATCTTGCCTCCGTGTCTGTGAACGGGTAGCGGTGGATGAAAGATTTAGAAAAGGTGTGCCATCACATCATTTTTTGATCTCCTGTCAGCTATTTCAATGACACCAAAGTGTGAATCACTGACTGGAGGCCAACAGAAGACCCTCGTGAAGTGTAAGTGGTTCTTTTCTCCCTTTATTTCCATCAGAAAAGAAAACTTCTTTATTTCAGCTATTTAATGGCAAACTCTACACAAAAAATTCATTCCTTTGGATTGATTTGATCCCTTCACATCAGGTGGACGCCACAAAAGCGCTTCAAAGGATTTAGTGCGAAACATAGCAATTGTAGACTTTGTCATAAATACACTTGATTTGATACAGCGCTTCTCACATAGTTGAAACGTTTCAAAGTGCTTCACAGAATGTACTGTAAAGTGAATTGACATATGTTTTGCGAATGAAACAGTACACAGTAATGTCCCACAGACAGTCATGGATTGAGTGAACGCTTTTTTAAATGATTATTATTACCCTGATAAAAGCGATCCATAAATCGACTAATAACTGGATTGCTACTTACTGCTGGGCGTGTAGAGCAAGGAAACTTGCCAAAGATTTCCCCCAACCTGGGAATCGAACCCAGGTCCTCTTGCTTACGAGGCGAGTGCTCTAACCAATATGCTCCATTGGGTACTTTGTTGCTTTGGATCTGTTATATGAGCGAAGGTTTAAAAAATAAATTTTTTGATTCACCCGGTTCAAACACTTTGAAAAGGCCTCAAGGTGACTGGCACTGAGCAAGTGAGATGAAAATATCTGTGGATGTATTCCTATTCCTTTCTGTCTCTCATTATCTCCTGCGCACATGGAAATGTGTGCGCAAGAGATAATAAATTGGTCATTTCAATCCTTGACTCTTTGTGGGACACTGCTGTGCGCAATTGGCTGCCTCGTTTCACCCATGAATATACAGTCAATTCACTTTATAGTATATTCTGTGAAGGGTTTTGAAACATCTAGATGATGTGAAAGACGCTATATCAAATGCAAGGATTATTTTAATTTTATTATATACAGTACTTATAATAAAATATCACATACACACACAGGACTTGCACACACACGCATACACACATAACACATAAACCCACATGCATTCACACACCCACAGCCGATCAATATTTACTAACGTTGCCTTTAATGTGCAACACTTGTTGGAAATGGCCCTGACAGATGTTTCAATACAGACCTTTATTTAAATTATCTCAAACACGTTAGCACTCTGTGAAAGGGGTGGGGGCAGTGTTACTGTTAATCCATTTGAAGCGAGATTAATGATATTCAGATCAGAAGCGCTTGTGAAACTGCAGGTCAAATCTTTCACAAGCGGCCTGCCCCTATTACAGGCGGTGAGCCATTCCCTCTCTCCTCCTTTATCTTTGAATTGTCTGGGAGTGAATCCGATGATTAAGATGGATACATGAGCTCTCTATCCTTGAGGGTCAAAATGCACACAGCTACAATCAGACCCTGCTGATTGCGATAGCTGTACGGAATTGAACTGTGCCTGCTAATTAAGAATGACAAATAGCGCAGTGATTTTCAGAGGGAAACGGAATGAATCAACTAGACTTGTGAGATGGCAAAACCAGCTCCCCGACTACTCCAGCGACAGGCCACCGAGGCACAGTGTCAGGACTTGGTTTTCCTGTGTTATATGTGCTTATTATAGCGGAAATGAAAGGTGTGCAGAGATCGGCATGTAATAGCAGGCTCTGCACAAGTGGTCCGAGCTGATCATTACTCCGAGCATATTGTGTGTCAGACTGCCTCAGTTGCCACCTTCCTATTCGATTCGAACTCCATGTCGGGACTTGGCTACAGCTAAGCTGACACTCCAATAATAATAATAATAATAATAATCCTTGCATTTAATATAGCGTTTTGCACATCTTCTGGACGTCTCAAAACACAGAATATACTGTAAAGTGAAAATTGCCTGTATATTTGTGGGTGAAACGCAGCAGCCAATTGCGCACAGCAGTGTCTCACAAACAGGTGTGGATTGGAAATGACCAATTTTATCATTGTTTTTTTTTGGAGGGAGTATTATCAGGCGTGTGTGTGGAGAGTAAGGAAACTTGCCCAAGGTTTCGCCCTGACCTGCCTGGATTCGAAACACAGGTCGAACCATTGAGCTACAGGACTCCGCAAATGTAACCAGATGTGAGGATTCCTGTTGTTATTGTTTACCGCTGCAGGACAATGGCTGATGCTTTCAGTGTAAAAAGGAATGATCGATTAAAGGTGTTGAGCCACTGTTTCCATTCCAGTAAAATTATGTCTCGTTCTGCCCTGGGCAGCTGAGAAACCAAATCAATTCCCTGTTGAAGGCTACATGAGGCTTGACGTTCTAGGTGTTGTATGAAATGCAAGGATTATTATTAAGAGGCAGCAAATCCACCTCACATCACGCTGTGTGTTACGACATTACTATCGCTCGCAAATTTGAGGTTGGACACAGTTTCCTGGCTTACCGCTTGCTGTGTGGATTTCAGGTTAACTTCTATATCCGTTATAGAGTCTGGGTTAGCTCAACTCCTCTGAGTCTCGTCATCCATAATTTATTTGCTAACTGTGTTATCTTTACTTTCCACTTGCTCTGTGACTGTAGCTCTTCCAAGCAACCTATGCATTCTATTTATTCCACGGTTTCTCTTTCACTTCTGCTAAGCCGCCCCATTATCTGCCTCTGTATTCCACAATAGCTGGGCTCGCTCGCTCTGCAACATATAAATTATCGGGCACCTTTGGATTGTGTCGACTCCAAACCATCGCTGCATCATTTGATAATTTAGTGTTTGTGTGTGTCTGTGTGTGTTGGGGTGGGGATAGGGGATGGGCAGAGGGGGTATAGAGGGTGTTGGGTGGGGGGCATCTATTGATTCCTGGCTATTTCTGTACTTTGTTATATCTTGGCTGGGATTTTATCATGATTTTTCTTGGCTAGCTCTCTATCCTGTAATGTTTCTGTAATCTATCAATTATTTGGCGGCTTTCCAGTCTTGTTGCATCTGATTAGCCCCCACCCCACCCCCATGTTCTATAATGTCTTGGCCACCTCTGTATTCCATTGATTTTTGGCTCCCTCTATAGTGTGTTTTTTTACTCTCCCCATTGGCTCTCAGCTGTATTGATTCAAGGCTAACTCAGTATTCCACATAATTCCTGACTGCTACTCTTCCAGTCTTGTCCTGGGGAATAATTAAACACAATTTATATAACGTCAGCAACAGTCTTGAGTTTGTGATCAGTTCTTAAGCTCGTTAACCATTAAGGGTTTCATTTTGAAATGTTGAGACATCTTATAATGGAGTAATTTGTTGAATAATAATCCTGCATTTGATGATTTGCAAGCAAATCCTTGCATTTGTGCCTTATCACGTCACTAAGACATCAATACGCCATGCCCCCAGTTTGCCTTCTTTGTCTAGTGGAATAGATGCTATTCATTTCACTGATGCCTTTTCATGAACTGGGTCTTGCCACCTTTCAGTCGCTCAACATCTCCAGTTACGTGTACACCCTCCCTATTTAGATGTTCCTGAATCCCTGCACATCATCAAAGTGAACTGCCTTGTGCTAAAGTCGTCACCAAAGTCCGTGGACCTCATTTACACAGAGGCTGGTTAAACAACTGGTACGAGCTACCAAGCAAGCTGAGGCCAGGGCAATGGACAGTGAAAATACAGCTTGATGTATCGTGGGAAAACAATGGGGTGGGCATTTGTTGAGATCAAATGAGCCGAAGATCTTGCATCATCCAAACCTACTTTATCATAATAATAATAATCCTTTAATTTGATACAGCACTTTTCACGTTTTATGGCCGTCTCAAAGCACTTCACAGAATATACTATAAAGTAAATTGACTGTATATTTGTGGGCAAAATGCGACAGCAATTGCACACAGCAGTGTACCCACAAACAGTCGTGGATTGAAAGTGACTGATTAAAAAAATATTATTTGCTTTTTTTTGGAGGGATTATTATTAGGCATGTGGAGTAAGGAAACTTGCGTAAGGTTTCACCCTGACCTGCCTGGAGGAGCTCTACAGGAGCTGCCCAAAGTCATCTTACAATCAGACAATCGGAGAATGTTTAATAGCAACTATGGTTGGTTCTGTCCTCCTGACTTGTAGCCTTTCGTTTTGGGAGCCTGATGTAAGCCTCAACACACCTGTCTGCCCCCACCCGAACACACTCCACACACGGTAAAGGAGTTTGTTTGTGTTGTGAAAAGCTCCCACCAGCCTGTATTGTTTCACTGCGCTGCACAATGGTTTGTCACATTAAGGCAACTCTTCCTCTCAGACTTGAATTTTGGATTATCTGGGGCTTTGTATCTCCCTCTCCTTCCCTCTCACTCCCTCTCACTCCCTCTCCTTCTCCCTCTCTCTCATGAAAGGAGAGAGGGAAATATAAAGTCTGGGTATTCATCCCAAACTCGAACTGCAGATTTCAGTCACTTGCCTTGAAAAATATTTCCTTGACATACATGGCTCAAATCTCATCTTTGAGACTGTCTGTACCAAACAAATGAAAAGAGATGAAAGTTCGGAGTGTCTAGTATCGGCTGCTTTGTTGAGCCGTTTATGTTCTTTGATCTCTTTCTCTCTGTTCCACACAACACACACACACAGAAAAAACACCCAATTTCATCTCACGCAGTCTCACTTCACCAGAATGTGTTTGTCCACTTTGAGCGAACATACAGCCACCGATTTCAAGCCCAGGTCAGACTCTGCAAATTGTCATTCGCTGCCCTAGAAAATCGATGGGAAATCAATCTAAGCTGTTAATAATTTCTCTGCTCTCTCACCTTGCGCTCCGGACTTGGCAAATAAAACACACACTTAACTGTAAACAGACTAAACGGTGCTTGCATTCGGAACGAGGAATGGAAAGCAACCTGAGATTGTGAAACCTTCACGCATCACATACAGATTTGATCAGAATCTCCTGCCGCTTCCTATCGCTTCCCTCAGAGCTGTAGCAATAATAATAATAATAGCAATAAAAATTCTTCCATTTGACATCGCGCCTTATCGCATCGTTGAGACGTCTCAAAGTGCTTCACTGAACATATTGCAAAGTGGAATGACCTTGCAGTTTGTGAGCAAAACACGGCATTCAAATTGCACACAGCGGTGTCCCATAGGCATTCACCAATTAATGGGCCACATTTTATTTGGGAGGCATCATTACCCCCGAAAGCGGTCAGCCAATCAACTAGGAGCCGAACTGTAGACAAAGGCATGGTTACAATTGGACGCAGAATGAGGGAAACGTCCGCTGTGAGCGTAACTGAAACAATTGGCTCAAAATCTTTCTCTTCCTTAAAATTGTTGAGCAAGCGGGTACGAAAATGAATGATTATAGAAGACACCGAGGCTCTTGTGTTAGCTTGGCTTTGTAACAGTACATCAGTGGTAGTGTTTTATGGATTCAATAATCTTGGCTAGCAGCTTCTCACAGTCTTGTGAAACGTCCGCCTGCCATGTGCGTCTCTCTACACTTTTTTATTTATGTACTGAGTGGGAACATCTTTGGGGATGTTTTTCAATGCATTGAATCCATCAATAAATCAGGAGAGCTGCTCTACTACAGTATTTACTCAACTTGCGCCTCCAACCAGATGTCGCCACTTGTGTGTTATACTGCTGCTGTCTGTAAATAACTTGAATGTGTTCTTATTAAGAACATTATGGAATATGGCACATAGGTACTCGGTACATGTATACATGCGACCTCCAGGAAGATGGAAGGTGAACTAGATGAACTAAATTGGTCTTTTTTTTTCGTCTAGCATTTCTTATGTTCTTACGTTAATAATGCTTGCATTTGGTATGCGCTCTATGCACGACATGGAGGGCTCTATATATATATATAAAGTTATCATTGTTGCTGTACAACCCCTTTCACATCAGGAGGACGTCTCAAGGGCTCCACAGAATTTACCGTGAAATGGAGTGAATGTGTGTTTGTTGGCAAAGCCAGCGGCACAGTTGCACACAGCGTGAAACGATGGACCAATTTTATTTGTTGGCCAGGACACCGGGACAAACTCTCTTCTATTTCCAAATATTGCCATGGGATCTTTAAACATCCACCTTGGATAGTCTCATCGCCTGAAGGACCATTTTACCTTGAAATATAAAATCTCATGGTCTTGAGTTTTTTTCAATTCAGTCTCAATGCGTGAGATCTACAGTTAACCATTTTGTTTTGAATTTATATTTAGCTAGTGTACAAATTAGCTCAAGCCAGCGCAGCTCTGAATAGTCGCCAGGTGATGATTCGGTAACTGAAGCTTTACAGCTGTGTTCCTTCTCGATTTTATGACTGATCCCATTCCAGTGCATGCTCAGCAGTGATTTAAACTAATTTAAACTAGCTTATAGTCCTAAGAATTCGATGAGGGTAGCTTTTTTTTTTGCATGGTCTTTTTTAGACCGCACCTCCATTTACCCTCCTAACCTACCCTCCCATGCCCTTCACCCTTCCTGATCCCAATCCCCCACAGCTTAGGTGCACATCCAGTCAATTTACTTTACAGTATATTCTCTGAAAAGCTTTGAGACATGAAAAGCGCTATATCAAATGCAAGGATTATTGTTAATATGATCCTCCAGCACTTTGGGACGTCCTCCCAACACGAAAGGTGCTATACAATTGTCATTTGTTCTTGTTGCTGTTGTTGTTACTCATGATAAATGCAATAGTAAACAAGAACTGGAGAACTGAAGCAGAGATATCCGACTTGCAATATTTCTTAATGGATTTCTCAACAAGAAAAGTCTAACATGTTGGGTTTCTGAAACATTGAAAGCACAATCAATGACATTTTAAAAAAAAATTCGATGACGCACTCTCACACATTCAATGATTTGGAAATTCAATCCAGGTTTCTTTATTGACAAAAATATCTGTCCAGAAAATACCACAAATTAGCTCAGTTGAATGTTCATTCCTCGGGTTAATCTCTCTTGTTACCTTTGTACTGTACTTACATGCTGACGGGCTGCTATTCATTTATAGTAATCACAATGAGAGGATTACTCATTGAGATTGAATTAAAAGTCTGTGCTGCCTCATATTTCAAGGGAAAATGCTCTGACAGGCAAAGCATGTCTGCCTGTCCTAGTGGATGTTAAAGATCCCGCAGCGCTATTCGAAAAGAGAAGGGAGTTTCTCGCAATTTAATTTGATTTGAAATATTTTCCTCAGTTAAGCTATGACCATAATTTGGATTGAAATACAGTAGTATGTGACAGTCCTGATCCAAGCATGGGTGTCACTGATTTGTGTGTTAATGCCACACATCATTTGTCTCATGACATGATGTCTAAAATGTCAGAGGGTATATGCACAAGTACAGAGTGTGAGGTTATAATAATAATCCTTGCATTTGATATGGTGCTTTAACACCTCGTTAAGATGTCTCAAAGTGCTTCACAGGACACGCTGTACAGTGGATTCACTGTATATGTTGTGGGCGAAATGTATCACAAATCATACAATATTTTGTCCCAGTGCCCACAAACAGCCATGGAGTGAGTGACCAGAAATTTGTTTTTTTGGGGGGGAATATGGATTATTAATTATTGTTTATCATTATCTATAGATTATTGAGGTTAGAGTGTGTGCCCGCTATTGACAGAGCGAGAATTAAGAGTTTTTGTGCACCACTGACAGTGTGAACATTAAGAACAGCCTTGGTAACAAACTCAATGAGTGTAATCTCCAGTGTGTGTTTTATGTGGAGTCTTTTCAAATTAAATAATAAAAGATCTGGTAGCCGGAAGGTCTCGAGAGCAGTTAATAAATTTCCAGTGAATCAGCTCCTTGGGTTTTATCTTGATCTCATTCTCTCCATATTTAGCGATGATGAGAGAACATTGTGCTTAGATGCTTTACATTTTAGGCTGCCTGGGATTGATTTGAGCTATCAGGAATATAAATTTGTCAACATCTATTGAGAAGAAATATTCATGAAAATAATTTGAACACCCTCGATGCCTTTATTGGAGTACTTGTGTGTTGATTGCGCTATGATATTCGAGCGTGTGTATGTGTGTGTCTGTGTGTTAATGGGATATTGAAAATGTGCGTGGACATATTAATTTCGGTGTTAGGTTGCTGTGCGTATTTTGTTTGAGTTTCAAGACTGTGCAACAACAACAACAACAAAATGACACTTGTATAGCGCCTTTCATGTCACGAGGACATCCCAAGGCATTAAGGGCATCGCTGAGTTTGAAGGTTGCGTTGATGACTGTGAGGGGTTAAAGATAGTCTTAATAGTACTGAAGAGGAGTTTGGAAACTGTGTTAAGGACAGTGCGCAATCTCAAAACATCTCAAAGAGCTTCAAAGGCAATTACAATCAAGTGTAGTGACTGAGGTAAACCAATTTGGCATTGGTTTACCTTTGGGATCAATCTGAGACCAGTTAGTGCTTACATCTAGCAAACGTACAAATTCCTTTGTGTTAAGTTCATGTAAACCCTGCAATTTCAAACTTCAAATCATTATCGTCACCAACGGAAAGAAAATCACAACCACCTCTGCCCTGTATGGTTAACAATACAGAGGGAATACTGGATGCCTTGAGCAGAAAGGACGCATCTCTCTTGTTCACCATGTTTTTCGGTGTAGATGCTTGATCACACAAGTTACTTGGTTTATGAGTTTTATGTGATGTGAACATCCCAAACGCTAGTCAATAAGTTATTCCTGAATAGCTTCCGTATCATTGTGACACTTGTTTGTTTTGACCCTTGGTCTGTTTCTCCATCCAGGAATCCCCTCGCTGGGTATGAAAGGCAGTATTTGCATGAGTTACAGTCTGTTTCCCTGGAAACCTGTGTGTGGGAGTGAAAGTGGTCTGCCCGATTTTGTATTTGTTTGGAAGGAAAGGATTGTAGCAACATTGTTTTTAATCATCTATCTTTGGCGGAGATTGGGAGTGGGGGAGACCAGTCATTGAGCTTTGATATTGGTGGACGAGTGGCTTTTTTGAAGGTCAATCACTCAAGGGCTCAGGTAGCCATAATATCCTATATGGAGTCCTATAGCTCAGCGGATAGAGCACTCACCTCTCAAGCTTGAGACCTGGGTTCCATTCCCGGTAGGACAAAATATTGGGCACGTTTCCTTACTCCACACGCCTCCGTTCACTCAGCAGTGAGTAGGAACATGGGTGTTAGTCGATTGGCAGATAGCTTTTACGGGGGTAATAATTCCTTTACATTTAAAAAAAAAATTAATCATTTGAATCCACGACTGTTTGTGGGGACACTGCTATGTGCAATTGGCTGCCGCGATTCGTCAACAAAACAGGCGGGCAATTCACTTCACAGTATATTCCGTGAAGCTCTTTGAGACGTCTTGAAGACATGATAAGGCGCTTTAGCAAATGCAAGGATTATTTTTATTGTTATTATTATTAACCTATTGAAAATTGAATAGTTTCTCTCTCCCAGTATTCTGGCTGACAGTCTCCCAGATAAAACTGATCGAGGCTGATTGTGAGTAACTTGGCTGCTGCATTCGCCCACAAGTATAGACGCGACAACTTTCCAATAAATCAGTCAATGCGCAGACATCGTCCACAACGTGGAACAAATTATATCAAATATCAGGTCTATTATTACCAATTACTGGGAGGAATAAAAGCGCAAAAAGCCTTTAGGAGAGAGAGAGAGACGGAAGAAAATTAATTGTTGGAGCTAAAAATAGATGCTTTATCAGACAGCAAAACTCCTATAAGGCAAGGCAAAACCTTTGGCTAGTTTCCTTACTCCTCACGCCTCTGTTTACCTTGCAGTAAGTAGGAACCCAGCTGTTAGTTGATTGGCAGATCCCTTTCAGGATAATAATTCCTACCACCTCACCCATTGCATGACTGCATGACCGTTTTGGGGTCTCGACAATGGACATTTGACTGCTGGGTTTCACGCACGAAACATACAATCAAATTCACTTTACAGCCTATTGTGTGAAGTGCTTTGAGGCGTCTCAACAACACGATGAGGCGCTATATTGAATGGAGATATTATTTTTATGATTATTATTGATAAGAGAAGTGGAATGAGATTGGGATGGAGAGGGTTATGAGAGCGGAGAGCTATTTGTGGTCTACAGAGCCCTGCTTTTCCCAGTTGCATTTTAATATGCTGGGTTTCAAGTGATTAAACTTATCACCAGCTCCCGAGTAAACCCTGACAACAGAGAGTGTTGCCAATACCAACAATCACAGCAGAAATATAGATCGCTGCCACAAACTGGAACAGGCAAAAGGATCCCTTTGGATTGTCTAGGGCTGACATGGGGATTGAGAATGATTGAGACAATAAAACACTTTGTCGTCGACTTGAGGGATTCGAAGGAATGAAAGGAAGGCAAAATGAACACGCTAATCTCGCTGGCCGACAGGGTTAGCAGTTTAGCGTTCGTTCGGTTGTTTTTCTTTCTCAGATACTCAGATCGGTGTGCGGGGAGAGGGGAGTGGTGGTGGGGGAGTGGGGTGGGGGGGATATGTTCTGCGATGGGGTTGTGGATTCATTCTTGAGAAAAAAGACTCTTAAATCTGCAAAAAAAAAATCTTAAGGTCTGATCATATCCTTTTCCAACCCCAAGTGCTAGCGTACGCTGCACTTGTTAAATGCCTCCAGGGCTGTGTCGTTAATGATATTAAAGAAATACTAATTATTCTACCCTCCCTCCTGGATTGTGGGCATGTCATTTGGCACATTTTAGCGGTAATTGCCTGAGCATCTTGCCTTAATAGATCACTTCAGGCAGACAGAAGAATTTAGCGGACATGCAGTCAAGGGGAGTTTCAGCCACACTCTCACCCCCTCCCCCGTGCCAGCCCTCAACACATTATTCGTAATTCATATGGTATTTTATCAGCATAAATCAGGCAATGGATGAATTTGAATCCTAGGCTGGCTTAGAAGGGTTGTAAATCGCATTCAGGCCCCATCTATCATCTGAAGCCAATGGACAGCCAATCGGGCAATGCCTAGCTGGACAAATTAGCCTGAAGGGTGTATTGGATGATCATTGTCTGACTGTTCTGTGTGAAATTATTTTATTCTTCTAATATTAATCATATGATACTAATAATAATCTTTGCATTTTCATCAAGGGTTATCACGTCTCCGAGGCGTCTCAAAGCGCTTCACCGAATATACTGTGAAGTGGATTGACTGTATGTTCTGTGAGCGAAACGGGGCAGGCGATTGCACACAGTGGTTTGAGTGATCAAATTATTTGTATTTATTTTGAAGGAATTATTAACCCCGGAAAAGCCATCCGCCAATTAACAAGCAACCGGGTTCCCAATTAATGCTAGGTAAACAATGGCGTGTAGAGTAAGGAAACTTGCCCACTTGTGATTATTCTAATTATAATCCTTGCGTTTGATCGATGCAAAGGACTTTGCAAAGCTTCTGGCACGATTTACTGTGAAGTGTAGTGACTATATTTTGTAGGCGAATGCAAGCCAGACAACAACAGGCTATCGCATTGCTTCGTGAACCAATTTTCCCTGTTCTCCCTTGTTTCTGAGGGAAGGATTTAGCTCATTTTGGTGAGCCATTTGATGTAATACATAGGGTTCAAGCCTGTAGGACATATTCAAGTGCCTTACGAAGGGCGAGGTGCAAATCATCTGTTTGTTGAATGTTGACTTATTGAATCCTTCACCAGGCTATCCGATTGATTTTCTTTACATGTATCATTTTTGAGCATTAAACATTTAAAGAGAGCCGATAGCTCGCTCCCTGTGTTTTGTTTGTCCTTTTTAAAAAAAATACCACCTCTTTAAAATACAAAGATATGGGCTAGCCAGGTGTCTGGCACAGACAGAAACCTTTCGCCTTGTTTAAGAATCTTCAAACCAAACAGAAATCCTTCCATGCACCCCACCTGTTAATGGAAATTCCTGTATATTGGGATGCAACGCACACTCTCTCTCCTCGGAGGGACGCATTCTGCTTACCTAATTCCAGAGAGCATTAGGTGCAGTGCAGGTTGGCGAGTGTGTTTTAAGACAGTAAAGTGCCTGCAGTACATTGAATATTTAATGTTTCATTGGGTGTGCCTCCCTCACTCAGTGATTTCTTCCCCGCTACCCACACCCGCACACACACGCACACACATACCTTGCAAGATGCCTGCGGAGTGGACTCTCGAACCAATATTACTTACTCCAGTCAGTGCTGAAGGAAGGGCAATTATAAATGAGGCAGTTTTCATTGCGTCTGAAATGTAGGTTACCACGAGGGATAGTTGAGGCCAGGACGCTGGGACACATTTAAAAACAGCTGGATGCTGTGATAGTGGGCGGATGGGTGAGGTGGAGGGTGTTTGTGGTGGGGTGTCTGTTCTAGAGGCATGAGATGGGTTTGGGAGGAGGGACCTTCTTAATTTGTTCCAACCAATTTTGTGATGTTGCGATGTGTTTGCACATGGTTGTAGCTCCTCACGCAGTGTCAGGTTCAGTATCACCACACACCGCTTCCTCGGACGCAAGTGGACACCGGGACTCAATTAAAAAGCAGCTTAACAATAATAATAATCCTTATATTAAATAAAGTGCCTTATCACGTCAGTGAAACATCTCAAAGTGCATCACAGAATATACCGCAAAATGAATTGTGTACGGTAGGATAAGGGGACGGTAGGGTGGGTATACTTGGGGTTTAAGTTATTGAAGTCTATGCGTTCGGCTGGAGAACAGGATGAAGAGAATAACTAGTTATTGTTATTATTATTTTAAAAAAAGAATTAAGCGTTGTTCTCTTCCTGTCACTGCTTGACTACATTTTAGGTTTGACACAACCCTTCCTG
Organism: Hydrolagus colliei; assembly: GCA_035084275.1. Lineage (NCBI taxonomy): Eukaryota > Metazoa > Chordata > Chondrichthyes > Chimaeriformes > Chimaeridae > Hydrolagus > Hydrolagus colliei. The sequence continues at coordinate 10,375,419 of CM068752.1, forward strand.
TCATTCGATAACATGTTTGATCTTTAAATCCTTATTAAGCTGCTTGAAGCTAACAAGACCCCCTTCACTCCCCCCCCATCCCCCTTGATGCTTTCATTTGAAAACCGCAAAGAATTTGGGCTGTCTCCGCTGCCTCGTCCTATGTGTTATGTTTCATTCCGCTTATCAGCGTTCTCCGTGCTTGTTTGAGCCTGTTTCGAGTTAGGCTTGTCTTATTTGAGGTGCGTTGCCTATTCTGATTGCTCTTTCTAAATACAAAGAGGGCTTAATTATCATCTGAATGCAGAGCGGGAGCCGAGAGCAGGAGAGAATTCCTCTCTAAATGAATTTGGCAGACGATTTTGTGCTGCTTCACCCTCTCTCTATTCTCACCTTCTTATCAGACGGTAATTATGACGGTGGACGGACAAAACCCACTTATTTTGCCATTGTTGGCGACTTAATGCAGTGCATAGATTATGCCTCGCTTTTATCATAATTGCTGTACTCCAAAGAAATAAGCAGAGCTAATTGGGGTTGATATCCTGAAACTAAATCATATTTTTCAGGTTCAATTGCCCGGAGATCAAGAATTTAGAGAAAGAAAAAGGCAAAAGTGCGATTCAAAACTTCCAGGCAACTTTGGGTCTGAAACAATGTGAATTATGTTTTTTTTTTATCAATGTGCACTTGCCACCATCCGTGCGTATCTGCGCTCAGCTGGGCTCCCCAGTCAACCTCCCAATGCTTACAAACTGTGAGGCGTTAGCTGGTTATTAGGGCCAGTGCAATGCACCTAATACTCTCTGGGTTGAGGTAAGTAGGGTCTCTGTTACCCACCTTGAAGGGCGCTATATTAATGCAAGTTGTCGTTGTGGTTGTGTATCCTTCCAGGGGAAGGCAACATGTTTTGTTCTGGACACGTTCATTTCCATGTGTAGGTTGGATGCATGTTTGATTTGGTTACTCTGAAGCACGGTGATGTGCTGGGTTTCCCCATGTCTCAGACAACTGGCTAACCAATTCATCCTCTCCACTGACTCAAAAACAGTTAACTATTAATAATCCCTCAAGCTATAATAAATTGGTCATTTCAATCCACGACTGTTTGTGGGACACTGCTGTGAGCAATTGGCTGCCGTGTTTCGACCATAAATATACTGTTAATTCACTTTACATTGTATTCTGTGAAGCGCTTTGAAAAGTCTAGAAGGCGTGAAAAGCGCTATATAAAACGCAAGGTTTATTACTATTAACTATCTAATCTATTCATGAGCTGGTATACATTACAAGTGAGCATAGCAGACAATTTTCACACTGTAGTGTCCCACAAATAGCCGTGAGGTGAATGATTAATTCTATTTGAAGCATTATTGACCAAGAGGGGAAACTCTCTCCTTTCTTCGGACATCATCAGAATATCTTTAATGTGACTCTGAAAAACCGGATGGGACTTTGGTTTGATATCTCATTTGAAGGATAGACTTTGGACAATGCAGTCCTCCTCTCCAGGACTGCACTCAAATATGTTACCTGGACTAGGATTTAGCATTGTTTACATTGATTGAAAGCAGTGACTGTCAAGTTTTTGTAGGCAAATGAATTTGTAGGTGAGGGAGAAAGAGACAGATTGTTGAAAAGGGCAGTAGCGATTTGCTGACAAAATTAATCGAAGAGTTTGAGAGAGAGAATAGTTTTTCTAAATTGTCGGGAGTAACCACAATGAAAGCATTGAAAAGCTCGATGTTGATTTGTTTTTAACACTGACAGCAGAGACAAAATTATTTTTTTTTACACCGCCGTATCAATAAATACCTTTCCAGTTACTTTACCTCGTTCTCCTCCTCCCCAACCTGCTTTGCCACATGTAAGAAATGATTGTTATTAAAAGGATTTCCAATAGATTTAAGCAACCTCAGGCTTGTGTTATTCATTAGAAGCTTTGATTTGATTTTTATAGACCGACTGTCAGTGGTCGGGCAACAAAACCAGCAACAGCAGAACCTAGTCTCGGGAGCAAAACATTATACAATGATTATTGTTTCTGATAGAACACAGTAGGTAGACAATCCAGCAGGTCTCAGTCAGAATGCAAATATGATAACAGTAATAATTAATGGCATTTGATATTGCACTTTATCACTTGATTGAAACATCACAAAGCGCTTCACGAATACATTGTAAAGTGGAGTGACTGTGTATTTTATGAAATAAATAATAGAATAATAACCTTGCATTTGATATAGAGTCTTATCACATCTTCAAAGTATCTGAAGGCGCTTCACAACATCCATTGTAAAGTGGAGTGACTGTATATTTTGTGAATTATATATACAGTATATATTATCTACAGATACATATATATAAAGATGCAAAACGCACTGTATACATGTGGGTTAACTAGAAATGAAGGGTTCAGGCAATCACACAGAGGAAAGTGCAACGCACTGTGAGACTTTAATTGGGTTGAAATAATCTTGTTATTGGGCGAAGCTGATCATTAGCCACAACATTAAACTCACAAGTTGACACCAGCACTTTCATTGTTTGGAGTCATTACGCTAGATTGCTGCAGTAATGGGCTGACTTTTCCCTCATTGCAAAAAAATAATTCCTTGTTGACTGAACTGTGGTATTAGTGACCATGGCATCACTTGGAAAATAGAAGGGTCCTTTCCCTCTCCCAGTGTCCTGGCTAACAATTCCATGGAAAAATTTCAACCATTCGTTTCACCGACGTTTTTCTGCATGTAATTTGACTCTCGGTTTGCCTGCAAAATACCCAGCCCTTGCTGCACTTTACAATAAAGTAATAATAATTATTTCTGCATTTGATATAGTGCCTTGTCACGTCTTTGAGGTGCCTCGAAATGCTTCAAAGAATACGCAGTAAAGTGTATTCTTTACACTTTACGCAAAACGTGGCAGCCAATTCCGCACAGCCGTACCTCGCAAACAGTCATGGATTGAGTGACCAATTTTGTTTTTCGAAAGACTTGTTAGCCTCAAATGACCAACAACCAGCTTCCTACTTATTGCTCAGTAAACAGAGGCGTGAGAAGTAAGGGAACCTTTTGCCCTGCGGGAATCAAAGCCAGGTCTCTCGCTCTAACCACTGACGCAGCTGTGCGCAATTGGCTGCCGCGTTTTGCCCACAAATATACAGTCAACTTTACAGCATATTCTGTGAAGCGCTTTGAAACGTCAATAAGATGTGGAAAGCTCTATATCAAATGCAAGGTTATTTTTTATATCATCATTATTATTATTATAGCTACAGGACTCCGCATCCTGCAAAGCCCTGAGATTTGGCAAATGACCTGGTCCTCACTTGGTCATCATAAGCTTCAGCATTTCCGTCAGGTGGCAAGTGTGGCTGTGATGTGGCAAGACTCCCCACTAGCATAATATACTCACTGATACAAATATTTATTGGATCAAGATTGATCAGTCAGGAGTGTTTCTGTGTGTGCATGCAATACCTGTTAATTGCAGTTAGAAAGGTTTATATATATTTTTTGAAAAATGTAATCTGCTTAATACCATCGTAACCCACTGTAGAGTGTGTAAACCGGGCTGTAAACCCGGTGGAATGTACAATCTGAGGAAATGTATATTCACTTAAGAAGAATTTATGGCTCAGAGTATTAAGTTAACCCGCATGAAAAGGATGAAGATAGAAAATGGTTTGGGATTTTCACTTTCTAATGCTTCAGCAGAAAGATGCCCCTTATCAGGAGTTCAGCTAAGTGGAATTGACTGTATTCCAATAAGCCTGATAAGAATCTACAGGCAGAAATGATTCGAGTTCTGCGCTTGGTTCGTGCTTCAGACCGACACCACAATAGAGCCAGTTTGGCAGTCAGTCCTGCCTCAGTGTATTCTGTAGATCTCCTGTGAAGGATTCAGGACTTCGGCCAAAACACCACACGGCACTGAAGAGGGCCAGGAGCATATGCTAGGTACATAGCGGGGACGATCACTGCTCATGTTCTTTTTAATCGTGTGGGAAGTGCAACGCAGAAATTCAGCTGCTTGCAAGGAACGTGCCTTCAGGCCGGTAATTGGGAATGTGACTGCCTGCGTTCTCTACCAGACCGTGCAGGGAGTACAGATGCTTGCTCTCTCCAGCATAGCTAAGGATGGGAGGCAGATGCATCCCACTGCAGTAGTTAACAAGAGCAGCAACTTGAAATAGCAGCCCTCGCGTAGGGCGTATCAGTGGTGGGGCACCAGGGCGAGCCGGGTGGAGGGGTGTTGGAATCATAGAATCATAGAATTTTACGGCACAAAAGGAGGGCATTCGGGGCCTCTAATCTGTGCCAGATCTTTGAAGAGAGCAACTCAATCCCGCTGACCCGCTCTCTCACCATAACCTAACAGACCTGTTCTCCCGAAATAAAGATCTAATTTGGAGGAGGTGAATGTAGGCACGGTCGAAGATGGAAGGTTTTTAGGAGCGACCTGACGATAGGGAAATAGGGTACAGGGCGGAGAAATAGAGGCAGAATGCCGCGGAGTTTGGGGGCGTAGTGGCTGAAAGTGCGGCCACCGATGGAGAACCAGAGGGCACGAAGGAGGGTCGGAGCCTGTTGAGTGGAAACATCTCCAGGGATTAAACAGAAAAGAAAGGACATTTGACTAATTTCAAATATTAAGGTTCACATCTCGGGCCTCGGACTGACTGTCTGTCTACAGTACCCATAGTGCGGGTTTCCCTGCCGAATGGGAAACAAATTCAGTTTCTTTCTGAGTGCTTGAATGTTTAAATTGCTTCACTTCTCCGAATTGCCGTACTTGACAGCGTTCAAGCAATTGACCAAAAATGCCCTGGAAAGAGAAAGCGATGACACATTATCAGCGAGCATTTAAAGACGCTGCATTTGAAGAAGTGGGGGGGGGTTTGCTCAGGAGAGAAATTCATGTGGAGTGATTTTCAACAACAAAATTACACTTGAATAGCGCCTTTCACGTCAGGAGGACGTCCCAAGGCCCTGGACAGTCGTTGTGTCAGACCTGATCTGGGTTTGGGGGACAGGGAGGGTAGAGGGAAATGGGGGTGATTTCACTCCCAAATGTGGATTAAACATGGAGTTTAAACTCATTAAACTCTTTCCACGTAAGATGCACACACTGTACTTTGTGCGGGAGTGAATGGCTGGGATCAGGTTCTTTTTTTGCGCAGTGTGTTAAATCGAACTCTGTTCTTTCTGTTTCAGGTGCCTGAGACTCAGAAAGACCCGGAGGTACGTTGATTCTTAGCCGCAAATTTGCTGTAAGTACTGGAGCTGAAACGTACCATTGGAGAAATACACACATTTCACCTCTCATTGGTAGTGCATCCTTTAGTGATCTGTCGGAGGGTGTGAGAATTAGACCAGCAAAGCAACCAAGAACAGATGGCACAATTGCAATTGCTGTTCACATAACATTTCTGAATTTAAATGTAGATTTATGCTACTTGCATTGTCCAGTGTCCTTCAGATTTTCACATCATGTTCTCGTGTTATATTCTGTTTGTTGAACGTGGATCTTTCCCTTTTCAGTACAGTAAATAGACTTGTCCAGAGACATCTCTTCTAGTGAAGGCAGGCAAAGATACCAGGCGTATTTTTGAAGCATAAGCATATGTGAACTAGTCTGAAATAGACAGACTAGTGGGAATTATGGACGGATGAAATCATATGGGCTGAAAAGTGTCCTTCATCCAAACCTCTCTTGTGCTTTTAAGAGAGGTAGAAGCTTGTTACAGGGTTTTAGAGCTAGTCCAGGCTGTCTGCATGCTGCAACTCACTCAATATCTCTGCGGTTTTCCTTTTTATTCATTAGCTCTACTGTAAATATGTACAAGAGTTACACATTGATGTAGTTGCTGGAACATGAGGTTAAGGATAATCCAAAGAATTAATGGCTTTGTTTCTTTGGCCTATTCCCATGGAGAATGAGCGAGAGCAATGGAGGAAAACAATTAACGTAACGAAGGAACCATATTAAATACAGCAATGATAATAATAATAATAATAAAATGAGATGTTAAATTTGATAAAGTGCCACATTATGTTGAAATATCTCAAGCGCTTCAAACACTGAATTACTTTTTTTGTACTGTAGTGACTTGTTATTATATTGCATATTACAGTAAAAGCCTGTTTATCCGTGACCTGATCCAACTATAACTTCCGTATAATCGGCCCCTCAAAAATGGTCACCATTTGAATAACGAGATCTTTTACTGTAGTAGCTAATCTGTACAGAATATCTGAGAGACTGCAATCAGGTGAAGGATGCGATGACTCCAGGGTTGCAAATATCTCCATCTCTGATTCATTTCAGTTTCACAACAGCTGTGGGGAAATTATAATTTGAACCCTTTCCATTGAATGCTGTATACATTCACTAAACTTCCTGGAGAGGAGTTCAATTCAGTGCCTAAGGATGTTTTCCCAATGTGAATGGTGCTGTACAAATGTAATTTTGTTGTTGCTGTTGTTCTTGTTGCTTCCTGTTGGTGACAGAGTTGCTCAATTGGTAGTCTCCAGCTCAGAAAGTTGAGACTCTGAGCCTAGGTTGATGCAGCGGCATTGGATTGTCCGAGGTGCCATCCTTTTGGGTCAAGGACAGTTTTCGGTGCCTTGGGACGCCCTCCTGATGTGAAAGGTGTGATGTAAATGTAATTTGTTGTTGTTGTTGCGACTGTAGTTGTTCCTTCTTGGGTGCCAGTTGGAAGCAAAAAATAATCTTTAATCTTCCCTAAAAATAGATTCAATGTACAATGTATTGGGAGCTCCTGTAGCTCAGTGGTTAGAGCACTCGCCTTACAAGCGTGAGACCTGTCTTCAAATCCAGGCAGATCAGGGTGAAACCTTGGGCAAGTTTCTTTACTCCACAAGCCTAATAACAATCTGTAAAAAAAAACTATAATAAATTGGTCATTTCAATCCATGACTATTTGTGGGACGCTGCTGTGTGCAATTGGCTGCCGCGTTTCACCCACAAATATACAGTCAATTCACCTTACAGTATATTCTGTGAAGTGCTTTGAGACATTGATAAGGTGTGAAAAAACGCAATAAAACTCCAAGGATTATTACTACTGTATTATTATATTGTGCCTTCCTACCCTAATACCTGTTGCGGCGTTGGGAGGGTGGGTAGCTGTTAATTTGGCTTTGGTACAATGTGGCACCCGTGTGTTGAATTTTAAACTGCTCAGCTCTGAGTCTGTAGCAGAGAGACTTAATGAAGAAGGGATGGACACATTTGCTTTAGCAATGAAAGGACCAGGATTTGTTCGGACCAGTAACTGTGCTGGAGAGAAATGGCGCACCTCGTCTGATTGGTTTGGCCTTTCCTGTGCAAACAGCATCCAACTACCACATGTCAACACGCTCTCTTTGACACAAGACCCTCTCAGTAAGCCTAGTGGGTTGAGTTTAATTTGAGAGGGGTATTCGGTTTGTCCCGTCCATTAAACCTGCGGAGAAATCTCATTAGCTCCAGCGAGGATGTCAGCGCATCTGAATGTTTTGATTTCTCTAAGCCTTTCCCTGGCCTGTCATCGCTTGTCGCTGAGATATTGTAGCTGTGTGACTTTACACCAAAGATACAAAGGGTCTGGCTGTTTCCTTTTGCAAACTGTTTCCCTAAGCTTACTTCGAGTGGACGTACAAAGAAATCTGAATCCCGAATAACCATTGTTGGGTGTAAAGGTTAGGCACCTTGCCTGAAGAATTTATGTTTTTTCTCCTCGCTCGGTAGAAATCCGAGTTCTTTGAGTTTCTCCCCAGAAAACCTGAACATGTAATGCTATAGGCCAGAGGAAAGCAATTTGCATTCACATGCACCTGAGGGAGAAAGAGTGAGAGAAATCAGCTCTCACCAGCTTTTACAAAATCGGGCACACAGTTCTTGGAAGCACAAAAACAGCTTACCATAAATTTACGAGTGGGTAAACTAAGACAAACTAGAACAGCCATATACACACACAAACCTCTAAGGGCCTGGGTTCAAATCCATCCGAAGCTGGTGGAATGAAAAGGCTGCTATCTCTGGTGGCTTAAGAACTTAAGGAAGTTTTGGGTTAGGATTATTGCTGAACATCACTGGCAGTCAACATATTAAACCACCTTTAATTCATGACTAGTTGTCGTACAGTTGGCTTGTCTCACTTAGAAAGGTCCCCAGGGCAGCTGAGGATGCAAATGCAAATTTTGTACTACTGGAGTTGGGAGTGAGACATTTTGGGGTCTGACTTCATAGAATCATTGAATTTTATGGCACAAAAGGAGGCCATTCGGCCCATCTAGTCTGTGCCGGCTCTTTGAAACGAGCATCTCAAGCCCACTGCTCAGTTCTCTCCCCATAACCTAACAGACCTGAAAAAGATCTAATTCTCTAGATCTAGCCTTTCCCCATAACTGAAGTCCGTCAATCCTGGTACCATTCTAGTAAACCTTCTTTGCACCCTTTCCAATGCCTTAACATCCTTTCTATAGTGTTGTGACCAGAATTGGACACAGTACTCCAGCTGAGGCCGAACCAAAGTTTTATAGAAGTTAGTCACTTCCTAACTTTTGTACTCTATACCCCTATTTATAAAACCTAGTATCCCATTTGTCTTCTTAATGGCTTTGTCTACCTGTCCTGCCACCTTCAAAGAGTCACTAACACAAATCCCCAGGTCTCTCTGTTCCCTCACACCCCTTAAAATTGGACTATCTAGCCTGTATTGCCTCCCCTCATTTCTTCTCCCAAAATGTATCACCTTACACTTCTCTGCATTAAACTTCATCTGCCATGTGTCTGCCCACTTTACCATTTTATCTATAAACTTGAGTTATTTCCAAACAGAATTCCTTAAAAAGGAATCTGAGATATGCAAAAAGGGCATCTTAAATTGAATAAATGGAAGCATGTGGCGCTGGCCTGTGGGAACTCCAATAATAATAATCCTTGCATCTCATACAGCACCTAATCATGTCTTCAGGGCATCTCAAAACTCTTCACAGAATGTACTGCAAAATAAATTGTCTGCATAATTTTTGTGGGTGAAACGAGGCAGCCAATGGCACCATGCAGTCTTCCACACACAGTCATGGATTGAGTGACCAGCTTCTTCTTATTATTTTAAAAAGATTTTAAGGGATTATAACCCTCCAGAAGCGTGACAATCGACTAACAACAGGGTTCCTACTTGCTGCTAGTTAAACAAAGGCAGTGGAGGAAGAAAACTCGCCCAAAGTAAATTGTATGAATAGGTTTGCGAACAGAGAATGTTCTTGTTGTAAATGTTGCATTTGATTTTGCGCATTATCACATCATCGAGATGTCTCAAACCAGGGTTTTTACTGTAAATTGGTGGCGCTGTGTGTATTTTGCGCAATAGCCAATTTGCACACAGTGATTGCCCACACAAAGCCCTATGAAGTGGAATGGTCATTTGGGTGGATTGTTGGCCAGGACACCAGGAGAAACTCCCTTCAGTTTTTCGAACAGTCCCATAGGATGTTTAACCTTCACCTGGACAGGTGGATGGGGCCTCAGTTTCAAAGAATCATAGAATTTTACAGCATAAAAGGAGTCCATTTGGCCCGTTGTGTCTGTGCCGGCTCTTTGAAAAGACTATTCAAAGTCAATCCCACTCCCCAGCCCTCTCCCTATAACCCTGCAAACCCGTCTTCCCCAAACTTAGATCTGACAACGCAGTGCAAACCCAACACTCCTCATATCCATCTAACATAAAAACCGCAAGACTATCCTCTTTCCTTTAATCCCTTCAAATGACATTCCCATTGTGAAATAAATTTCTCTTGTTTCTTGGAATATCTAATCACGCTGAGATACAATGTGAGGAGATCTGTGATTGTTCTGTATTAATACCTAATGACTGCAATAAGAGGTGATTAATTTTTTTCCTGCCGTTTCAGTAATCTCTCGTCATTCTGTCACAATTATCTTTTATGAGTCTGTTTAAAAATACATGGTCAGACATTCAGACGTGACTTAAATGATATTTCAGTCTGGTAAAATAATTTTCGACTTATTGGCTGTACATGTACACACAAGGTTGTGCGTAATATTTATTTGGTGGAAAAGTTATTTCGGATTCGTATTCCGCCCCTTCTCTTTTCCAGCAAGTTCAGTGCTGCATATTTTCATTCACCTCGGAGTGTGTTCAATAATAATAATGATAATAATAACAATCCTTGCATTTTATATAGCTCCTGATCATATCGTTAAGATGTCCCAATTTGATTTACAGAATGCACTATCGAGTGGATTATCTGTATTTTGAAGGTGATGCGCGGCAGCTAATTACACACATCGATGTCCCCACAAATAGTCATGGACCCAAATTATTTATTTTTTCAAATTTTTGGAGGGATTATTACCCCGTAAAGCGATCTGCCAATTGACTAACAGCTGTGGAATGGGGAGTAAGGAAACACGTAATAAAAAAAAATCCTTACATTTGATTTAGCACTTTTCACGTCTTCTAGACGTGAAAAGCGCTTCACAAAATATATTGTAAAGTGAATTGACTGTATATTTGTGGGCGAAACGCGACAGCCAATTGCATGCAGTAGTGTACCACAATCAGCCGTGGATTGAAATGACTAATTTTATTATTGTGTTTTTGGATGGATTATTATTAGGCGTGCGGAGTAAGGAAACTTGCCCAAGGTTTCCCCCTGACCCGCCTGGAATCGAACACAGGTCTCACGCTTGTAAGGCGAGTGATCTAACCACTGAGCTCCAGGACTCCAAGTCTAAGGTTTTGCCCAAGCTGGGAATCAGTCGCTTTGTGAGGCAAGCGCTCTAACCCATTGTTCAATGTGATGGGAATGAGTAGGTCATTCTAATGGCTGGAATGAGTCAATAGTTGGGATAAGAGTCAGTCGATGGGCCACGGGATGGAGTGCTATAAAAATGGGTTATAAAATGGGACGCTATGAAAATGCGAGCTCTTTGTAGAGGAAAACAAGATAAGTGACACAATAAATAAAATCAAAACCAGACAGGGAGAGGTGGAAAGGTTAAGCTGGGAGTTGTAGCCCAGATACATCACTTTCAATATCGTGGCTGCAACGCTGAGGCAATTTAAAGGAAAGTTAATAGAATGTTAGGATATACAGCTGGAGCAATAGGATATAAGTCTGCTAAAGCTTCACAATCCACTGGTCAGACCACACTTAGGAATACAGCGTTCGTGTTATGGTCACCAAGCCGGAAAAAAATATATATACAGTACTGTGCTTGCAGTGTGGGTAAAATAAATAGACAGGAGCAATAAGACTGATGCCAAGTGTAAAGAGGATGAGCGAGGAAGAAAGATTAGAGAAACTTAAGCCTTGCAGTCTTCAAAGAAGGTGGTTAATGGGGGATCTGGACAGTGTGCATAAAATACTAAATGATCCAGATAAGGTCATCTCAGACTTTTGCTTCAAAGCAAGCTGAGAAGGAGCGACCAAAAGAGCATGAATGGGAATAAATGAACACTGAATTTGGAAGAGATATCAGGAACAACTTTACTAAGAAGGGATAAAATAAACGTTTGGGGAAAGAGAGAGAGAGAGAGAGAGATAATTCTACCAGCCAAGGAAAAGAGCAGGAGTCGCTCAAAAACCAATTATTTTCTTTCGCTGTTTCTTCACTTTAAGTGGCACATTTAGTGGAGCCGTGCAACTCTGGGACGCAGCGTGGAGAGAAGTAAGATGTAGCGGTAAGATGGGTGTTTGTGGGCAATTGCTGTGTGCAAATGGGCTGTCGTTTTTCTTCCACAAACTGCAGACTGTGGCACCACTTTACAATAAAACCCTGCTTTGGGTTGCCTTGCTAAAGTGATACGCTGCTATATCAAGTGCAAAGATAATCATTATTACTATTGAGAGCACCTACGGACGAGCTTCCCGTTGCTTGTCCAGCTAGGACCTACCTCCCTACTGGTAGGGATTTGGTTTGCAGGGTCAGCAGGAGCTGAGTGGAAAGAATTCCTACTCCCATAGACCTCTCCAAGATCTGCCAATCAGCCAATTTGTCTGTTCCGTCATCAGCAGCGACCTGGAATGCTGCGGACCTGCCTGGCTCAGGAAGCGGAGTGGAAACAGCCATAGAGATTTGACTTGAGTCCAAAACATGTCAGTTTGGAGCCAGTTCAGATCCCAAATAACCCCGCTTGCTCACCTCCTCTTCCAGGAGAATAGTCACCAGTTGGCCAAGCTTACGTAACCACCTTTGGGAGAAGAGACATCTCTTATTCTGCACATTGAGACTTCTTGTAGATGTGAAAAGCGCTATATCAAATGCTTTTAATAATAAAGGATGAATATTATTATTATTGTGTTTCCAAGAGGACAGAAACATACATCAAAAGGATAAATAAAAAATGAGCCACACTCTGCCCTCTGACCTTCAAGAAACTTTATTGGCATAAGAGTTAGGAGTGCATTTAGTTAATATTTCCCATTGTACAAGCTTTGAGTAGCATCAAATGTCTCTTTTCCGAAAAACAATAAACATGATAAATTACCTTTCAAAATATTAACAGCTTGAAAGGAAATTTAATATTAACATTAGCAGTAATTCAACAGAATGCTGTATTGGGTATGTTCAAATGACCTTTGTTTTCGACAGTGAGTGCTGTTCAGCTCTGAAAGGAGGGAATTATAAATGAGCACAGTCCTCGATTAACATGATACTCGTTCGCACAACAATAATAATAATAATCACCATCATTGTATTTGAATTTCAGTTGGACAATGGTTAAGAGCAGGAACTCTGGCTACTTTTAACTAAGGCAACCATTCAAGTACAAATACATGTACTGCTGTTTAACTAGAATGTTTGCAGACTGTTTAATATAAAGATTAAAATCAATAAAGTGCTTTTACCGGTGTTGTAGTGTACCGCAGATGTTTACATCTGATTTTATATCAGAGTATACTTTTAACATAGAAATAAGCCTCTGTATATTAAATACAACAATAATTTAGCGCAGGTACCATAACTCCATGGTTGGAGCAATGGCCTCGCAAGCGAGAGATCTGGGTTCGATTCCCAGCAGGGCAAGAACTTGGGTAAGTTTCCTTACTCCAGTCAATTCACTTTACAGCAATATATTCTGTGAAGAGCTTTAAGACGTCTTGAAGACGTGAAAAGTGCTATATCAAAAGCAAGGATTATTATTATTATTTTGCTCTGTCTCCAATCATGTTTGACACAGTCACAGTACTTCACAGCAAGTGTTGTGAAGCGCTTTGAAACGTCTGGCCAACATGACAAGCAGTGTATTAAATGCAAGGATTATAAGTTATAACGATAGCAGCCTAGTTGAGACCCTGGGATGATATCAGATGGTCATTAATTGATATAAGGGATAACCATTAGTGCTTTTATGATAATAATCTTGCTTTTGATATAGCACTTTTCATGTCTTTTGTTTTAGATGTCGCAAAGCGCTTCACAGGATATACAGTACCGTAAAGTGAATTGACTGTGTATTTGTGGGCGAAATGTGGCAGCCAATTGCGTATCCCACAAACCGTTATGGATTGAAATGACCAGATTAATTAGATTTTTTTTTGATGGTTATTATTAGGCGTGTGTGTGGAGTAAGGAAATTTGCCCAAGGTTTCGCCCTGACCTGCCTGGATTCAAACACAGGTCTCACACTTGTGAAGTGAGTGCTCGAACTACTGAGCTACATGACTATGGTACAATACAGCGGAAGTGGACATTGATATAATGATTTTCAAGTCAGAAAGATGTCCCAATGTGCTTTGTTCCTTTGCTCTTGCTTTCCACATGTTAGTTGGCTTTTGAGCTCAATAGCATGAGAGATAAAGTTTCCTTCAGCTTGTCCCTCGTGAGCTCCGTTCCACAATCGGTGGCCATGCTTTCAGCTGCTCTGCCCTGAAACTGTGGAACACTCAATCCATCCACTTTGCCCCATCTGTGCCTCACCTTCAGGTGGTACCGAAAATAGTCCTTCCACTTCGACTGTGCCTACGGTTACCACCTCACCCCACCTACCCCCACCCCCCCCCACGCCCCCCCCCACCCCCCTAACTCCCACTGGCTCACCATTTTACTCCAATTCTACCTTGCGTGAGGGGCATCACATGAACGCAAATTGTTGTTGTTCTTATTGTTGAGGCAACGTATCCTGTGGCTCAGTGGTTAGAGCACTTGCCTTACAAACGTGAGACCTGTGCAGTTCAGGGGCAAGTTTCTTTACTCCACACGCCTAATAATAATTCCTCAAAAGAAACGAAAACAAAATTGGTCATTTCAATCCACGACTGTTTGTGGGACACTGCTGTGCTCAATTGGCTGCTGCATTTCGCCCACATATCAATTCACGTTACAGTATATTCCGTGAAGCGCTTTGAGACGTCTAGAAGACGTGAAAAGTGCTATATCAAAATTGCAAGGATTATTATTATTATAACCGATGAACCAATTTGATGTGTTTAAAATAGAAAGTTCCTCTGACCCAGCAAACTGCAACTGAGCAGGGAGGCACTTACATGTGAGCTTAGCAACACTCTTGGCCATAGTTTTATGATAACTTAAAATTGATAACATGCTTCCTTTGTTTTGGAATGGTGACATTTAAAAGGCGGAATTAATGATCTCTGCGACAATGGTGAGACCACGGTTCGAAAGGAATTGTGTGAGGGAAAAGCGGAGAGTGGGGGGGGTGGTGGATTTCAATAACTTTATCAGCTGTAAAATTACTTAACCATTGTGTCTCACATGATTAAATATGGAGAGCTTTTTTATATATTATCTTATCACTTTGCTGCAGAAAACTATTGTGTTTCCATGTAATGACATTTTCAAAACCACCTAGAGGATAGGAAATTAACGAAGGTTGCCTTTATATATATATGTGTATATATATATATGATTATGGAGTCCTGCAGCTTAGTGGTTAAAGCACACACCTTGCAAGGAAGAAGGCTTGGGTTTGATTCCTGACAGGGTGAAATGTTGGGCAAGTTTCCTTACTCCACACCCTCTGTTTACCTGCCAGTGAGTAGAAACCTGGTTGTTAGATATAGCGCCTTATCATGTCGTCGAGACTTTTCAAAGTGCTTCACATAATATACTGTGACAGGAATTGACTGCATATTTTGTCGGCATAACGTGGCATCCTATTGCACCCAACTGCGTCCCACAAACAGTCGTGGATTGAGTGACCACGTCTTTTTTTCTCGGTGAAAGCTGTTGTAACTTCACTGAAAGCTACTACAATGGAGCTATTGAGAATTATTAATATGAACAAAGAATACAAAGAGCTTTGTTAGTTGAGGAAGCATGTTATGGTGACATACAGATAGTAGCTGAATGTCTGTTTCAGTTATTCGGTTTCGCTTCTTCGCTTCCATCCGTTTAACAGACTGAGTTCCAAAATCAGTTTTCATCCCCCTCACTTTGTCTTTAAGACCCCACAGGGTTGTGAAAAATTATTGGATTCAGTTGAAATGTTTAGGATGGTTACGGTTAAGAATGGCAGAAACTCACCTTCCAAACTGAAACTTTATTGTAAGGACTTAACTTAATTTCATGAAATCTTAGATGTTAAAGACAAAACGTCTATTTACATTGTGGCTGTTTGTTGGATTTTATATAGCTTGGCTGCTGTGTCCACCCGCATAACACACAGCCAACACGATGTATACTCAACCCTCTGAAGCGCTTTGAGATGCTGTCCTGCTGATGTAAAAGACGCTTTATGAAATGAAATGAAATGAAATAAGAACATAAGAATTAGGAGCAGGAGTATGCCATTCGGCCCCTCGAGCCTGCCCCGCCATTCAATAAGATCATGGCTAATCTTCTAAATTTAACTCCACCTACCCGCCTTATCCCCATATCCCTTAATACCTTTGTCCATAAGAAATCTGTCAATTTCAGTCTTGAATATGTTCAACGACTGAGCATCTGCAGCCTTTTGGGATAGATAATTTCATAAATTCATCACCTTCTGAGTGAAGAAGTTTTTCCTCAACTCAGTGTGAAAAGGTTGACCCCTAATCTTAAGACTATGACCCCTAATTATATATATGGCATTGATTTGGATGAATCGAGTGAGTGACTAATGGGAGGGGGAAAAATCATTTTTCTCCAAGTGCAGGTTTTGATTCAGATTCATGGAGATCTTAAATGGAAGCATCGTACGTTTTAATGCATTTCACATTTTCTATCGGCTCAGTCACTGGCATCTGACAGGTTGAGGCGTGATGGAAATCTCCGTCTGCCTCACTCAATCAGACATTATACTCAGCGCTGCATGTTTGCCTTGTTGCAAGGATGAAATGCATGTGTGGCCCTCTCCATCAACAACATACAACACATGCCGCATGGGTGTTGAGAGCATCTCTGTGCAGGTGCTACGCTGCATCTCTCGGTCAGAGATAATATACCGCAGATCTATTTGAATGTAGATACACAAGTCATAAAATTAAACACCAGATGAAAGTGTGCAATTAGCTCAGCCTCACCGCTGTCATGCCCACAACAGGTTAACAAATCAAGGGAAACAAAAACTCGATCAAAGCAGTTTTGTTGGTATTTAGAAAAGGTCACCTCAGTGTTGCCTGTCTATTCTATACATTTAAACCAGCCTGAGTAGAACGACTTTGATTACATCGCCCATTCATCTTAATTCAACGCTAACTGACTGTTTCTTTCAGCAGCGGGACAATTTGCTGCTGCCTCTGTGCGCTGTGTGTAGTTTAAGTTATGCTAAGATCTTTACCATTCCCCCTTCCTCCCTCTCCGCCCTCCTCCGATCGCTCGAACCCACACCGTCTCAACACCTGAAAAGTTATCAACCACAACAACGAGAACAACTTGCATTTATATCGCTGTCTTCGCTCAGGCTGTGTCGCTTAACAGTTGTGGAATCTGACGCAAACACAGGGGCGGGTGGGGGTGTGGGGGTGTGGGGAGTGAGCAGATGAGGAGGTCAAAGAGGAAGGTCTTTAGATCGGATGTAAAACAGGTTAAGGAGGGGGTAAGGCGCAGGGATTGGGGACGGGGGGATAGTTTGAAAGCTTAGGGGCGTAGTGGTTTGAAAGTGCGGCTGACGATGGTGGAATGGGGGTTGCGTGGGAGGGTGGTAGGTGAAAGACAGTCCATAGCCAGATGAACGGAGGCAGTGTGTAGTGGAGTTATGAGCGAATGAGGTCAGAAAGATAGGGAGGTGCCAGAGCGTGAAGGGATTTGTGATCGAGGGAGAGAGTAGAAGAGGGGATTGGGAGCGATATAGGCTAATGTTGGCTAAAAGACCCATTGACTGTTTCTGATCTTTGTTAGCCTTCCTGACAGCCTCTCCTCATCACCTCCATTACCCCTGTGCCTCAGTTTCTCTTGTGAACCCTACTTTCCTCCGCTGCTCTCACATCCTATCTTCCGAATCATTATCAGTCTTTCTCAAAGCACTGCCAATCTCCCAATCTGACCTTCATATTTATTCAGGCAATAAATTACATCTTCCCTCTAAAACTCCGGAGGATCAGAGTCCTCGGCAGCATGACCAGCAAACCCGTTTCATTCAGGGGAAATTGAAGTAGGCGAGGGAATGACTGAACAGCCAGACAAGTGACTGCTGTAAATTCAGTGCAAACTTTCGGTTGCTAAATAGCCTTCAAGAAGAGTCAGGAGCCTGTCAACTCTAAGTCTCAAAGTGCTTCACAGAACTCTGTATCTCAGTGGTTAGAGCACTCGCCTTACCAGCGTGAGACCTATGTTTGAATCCAGGCAGGTCAGGGCGAAACCTTGGGCAAGTTTCCTTACTCCACACACACGCCGAATAATAATCCTTCAAAAAAAAACATAATAATAAAATTGGTCATTTCAATCCACGATTGCTTGTGGGACGCTGCTGTGTGCAAATTGGCTGCTGCGTTTTGCCCACAAATATGCAGTCAATGCACTTTACAGTGTATTCTGCAAAGCGCTTTGAGACGTCGAGAAGACGTGAAAAATGGTATATCAAGTGCAAGTATTATTATTAACATACGGTTACTCTTGACAGGAATGGGTGGGGGTAAGATTATTCTCCCCAGAAACTAATGCACCAATCGACCAACAGCTGGGTTCCTGTTGGGTAAACATTGATGTGTGTGAGAAGTAAGGAAACTTGCCGAACTTTTGAGAAGCGCTTTGAGATGTCTTGACGATGCGATAAAGTGCTGTATCAAATGCAAGGATTATTAGCACTTTTGAGCTGATAAGATGTACAGCGTTCCTCTGCTTGGGAGTTCAGTGAAGTGTTAGATCCCGAGATCTTCACAGTCGCTGTATATACAGGAATTACACCACTGACTGGCCAAGAGTGACCCAATCACTTAAAAGGTTTTAATATATACTTATCCCAGCTCATGTATAAAGAATTATTGTAGAACAAATGTCCTCAGTAATGATTATGCATTAAATTCTCTCTCAGTGGAACTGACCTTCATATTTACTCGGGCAGCAAATGAGCTTTCTCCTTCAGTCTTTTCACCTCTTTTTCCCTGTCAAAAGAAAAAGCCACAGGATTCTGTGTGATCCTCACTTAGACAACTAATGAAGTTGTGGCAACTCACAATTATGTTACTCAGTCTCACGTTTACTGAGCCCATCGCTACCAAGGGTGTGAGATCCTGCGCTTTTGTCTTAGATAAATAATAATAATAATCCTTGCATTTGATTTGGCGCTTTTCACATCTTATCGACGTCTCAAAGCGCTTCACAGAATATACTGTAAAGTAAATTGACTGTATATTTGTGGGTGAAACGCAGCAGCCAATTGCGCACAGCAGTGTCCCGCAAACAGTAGTGGATCGAAAATGACCAATTTTTATTATTGTGGATTTTTTTGGGACGGATTATTATTAGGCGTGTGGAGTAAGGATACTTGCCCAAGGTTTTGCCCTGATCTGCCTAATAATGATTGTAATCCTCCCCTTTAGTACAATGCCTTTCATGCCAGGAGGACGTCTCAAAGCGCTTTGCATGATGTACCGTAAAGTGCAGAGACTGTGCATTCTGTGGACTCGCGCAGCCAATTTGCACACAGCGATGCCCCTCATACAGCTATTGAAGTGAATGTTAGATCTTATTTAGCAGATAGTTGGCCAGGACACTGGAAGAAACAAATGGGTTCTGACGAAAGGTCATGAATTATTATGTAGCACACTGCATCCTCCCTCTCCGACATGAGATGATGTGATTTCCGTGCACAGACATGGGGCTCGAACATATATCTGCTGACTCAGTGTTACCGACTGAGCCAGGCTGACACATGTTCAGTCCAGCAGTCACCAGACAGAAACCTGAAGCTAGATTGCGAGCTTGGCTATAATTATCTGTGGACTTGATGTATAGTCCCTTATCATGTCGTTGAGCCAGCTCAAAGCATTTCACAGAATGCACTGTAGAGCGAATTGACTGTGCGTTTTGTGGGCGAAAGGCAGCAGCCGATTGCGCACAGCAGTGTCGCACGAACACACATGGATTGAACGATCACAAATAGAATTATTTTTAGATGGATTAATACCCCAAAAAAGCGAACAAAAAAAGGCCTCATCTTTTAAAAAGTTCTTGATTTGTCATAACCTAGTGGTGTTTGATTTACAGGAGGTGAAGATATTAAACGTGTCAGCATTTCCTGACCTCTGTCACTTCTCCCCGGCAGCCATGATGTAATAATATAATATAATAATCTTTGCATTTGATATAGCGCTTTTCACGTCTTTTAAACATCTCAAAGCGCTTCACAATTCAGTAAAGTGAATTGATTGTATATTTGTGCTCGAAACGCGGCAGCCAATTGCACACAGCAGTGTTCCACAAACAGTCGTGGATTGAAATGACCAATTTATTATTGTTGTTTATTTTGGAGGCATTATTATTAGGCGTGTGGAGTAAGGAAACTTGTAAGGCAAGTGCTCTAACCACTGAGCAATGGCGACAGCCACAGAAGGAGAAGGCTGAAGCCTTGCTGGCACTGTGGCAGAGACAGATTTTTTTCTATTCCCCTTTCATGACCAGGCCCATCGACGGCTGGGAAGCTGCTGTGATTTTTCCGGGACAAACGCTGCGTTTCACTGAAAGAAGCGATCGTCAAAGCAAATCAAACGGCCTATGGATTTTCACTGGCCAGCACTCAGCACTGGGAAACGGAGCAGATTGAAGCTGGCTCTTATGCAATGAGTGGTAAATAGGCTCAAGGATCTGCTTTGTTGTGCCACGCATGCTGTGCCTGCAGCAGGGTTTACATTCAGAAGTTTTTGTTCGTCTCCTCCACGTGTCCGAATCCAGGCAGGTCAGGGCGAAACCTTGGGCCCAAGTTTCCTTGCTCCACACCCCTCAAAAAAAAACATTGGTCATTTGAATCCAATACTGTTTGTGGGATAGGGCTGTGCGCAATTGGCTGCTACATTTCGCCCACAAATATACAGTCAATTCACTTTGCAGTATATTCTGTGAAGCGCTTTGAGACGTTCTTAAGTAAACATACTGCTGCTCTGCACCTTGATAAAGCGTGCAGTGCTCAGGCCACTTGCTGGTTGAGATTATTTGGATGAGAGAGAGAAATAGAGATAGAGAAAAGTCTGTTATTTTATCTAAATATAGATTTATGAATTGGCTAAAACGGCCATAATTTAATCAGGTTGCAGGAATGATGAACGCCATGAGTTAAGCACAGTACTTTATCTTCATCACCGAACCCTGCATTAAATGACCATCTTTCACTTACCTCGCTTATTATATTTTTATAATCTGTGCTCTACATTCACAACTGTAGGACAGCACTGCTGATCACCCTGGGTGAAGACAGAGAGGCCGTTGTGATAGTGTAGTACTGCAGCGCAGTGGTTAGAGCGCTCGCCTCACAAGCGAGAGGACTTGGGTTCAATTCCCATGATATTGTGTGATGCTGCCATGCATAATTAGCTGCCGGGCTTCGCCCACAAAATGCACAGACGATTTGCCTCACAGTATATTATGCTTTGAGATGTCTTAACGACGGGATAAAGGGCTGTGAAAAATGCAAGGATTATTATTATCTGATGGATGCACATTATACATCCTTGCTTTTGATGTAGCTCCTTATCTGTGCCCCCCCCACCCCCCTTTCCGCACTATACCTAGCCTCCCCAAATTCCCATCGGAAATATTCATCCGAGTTTTTCGCATCCGAGCCAGTCGTTCTGTGCCATCGCCTCTGTTTGCTTTCTTCCAGCCATATCTGGTGACAATGTTGTGAACCCACAGCCACTCTAAAGTCATGATTTCTACATTCAATTCTCCCCTGTTGTCTGCCGGTGACGGCTGAAATGGTTTTATTGTGCGTGCAATCGTCACAAGCCGGTTTCCTCCCGGTCTCTCAGCCGTTCTGTTGATAAATACGCTTCTATTTTATTCTGGGGGTGGACTGGAGTCAGCCGCTATCTTCTCTGTACACCTGATTCCATGAGCGCTGCCTCATACATTCAGGCCTCTGTTCCTGCAGTCCCAACACTGTTCAACACTTCCCCTGCCATTCCCTGCCCCTGAACTTAAATATCCAGGTTCCATTGAATTGTTTTCTCTTGCTCTGCGCTAGACAATGCTATCAGCGCTGCACTGTGCTTCTTGTTACAAATGATAGCTCGCTTTAAATACTAGCGTGAGCTCAGGACTCCGCTCATACCTGCAGCCAACATATGCTAATCATCCCTGCATTACTGCAGTCTGTTCTCGGTCGATGCTCCTCTTTTAACTGCAACAATTTGGATTTATGCATCTATGCATTTGTGCAGTCCTGCAGCTCAGTGGTAGAGCATTCGCCTTGCAAGTGAGAGACCTGGGTTCAATTCCAGGCAGGTCAGGGCAAAACCTTGGGCAAGTTTCCATCCTCCTAATAATAATCCCTCAAATAAATCAATAATAAAATTGGTCATTTCAATCCACAACTGTTTGTGGCACATTGCTGTGCGCAATTGGCTGCTGCATTTCACCCACATTTATACAGTCAATTCACTTTACAGTATATTCTGTGAAGATCTTTGAGACGTCTAAAAGACGTGAAAAGCGCTCTAACAAAAAGAAGCATTCTGATTATTATTATTGATATAGTGCATATCACTCAGGGTGGAGCATCGGAGCGCTTAATAGTTGTGGAGTCTGAGTCAGAGAGAATATGGAGCTGTCTGTAGATCCCTCCAAATATGCTCTATATTCATAGTGTATCGGGGAGTGGAAGGTGGGGGTGAGTTGTTGGTGGGAGAACGGGCTCGGGGGTTTTTAGATAACGGGCGAGACGTCAACCAGACTTGAGGGATCGCTCAGAGAAAAAAGCCACCACAATCAGTAAGTCAGTCACGGCGCCAGTAAGGAATATTAAAATTCAATACTTTAATACAATTTTTTTTTAAAAGCTGATTTGTGGCACAAGTGTGAGGCTGCATAAATATTACAGTAAATTGAGAGCCAAGTCAAACAGTACCTCAGCATCAATAACTATTTAGTTTGTGTACTTGAAGCTAACTCAAGCATCTGCCTGAGTTCAGTTCTCCTGTTTGCTGGGTTCAGTAATTCCTCTCAATTCATGTTTCCCAGCACTTGATCAACAGGACTGATTGGAGCGAGTCTGGCGGCAGGAATTATCCTGACTCAGCTCCCAGTTAAAGCCGCAGCCTCAACAGGTAGAGTGGTCCTCGGTGGATGAGCAGTGGGAAAGCTAGACCAGTGATCTCAACGGCGTGCTATAATATAATAATCCTCGCATTTGATACAACACCTTATCGCATCATCGAGATGTCTCAACACGCTTCGCAGAATGTACTGTGAAGCGAATTCACTCTATGTTTTGAGGCCGATTGCACACAGCACTCTCCCACAAACATTCGTGTATAGAGTGATCAAATTATTATTATAGTTATTATTTTTAATTGGGGGTGGGCAAGAATGTCTGGGAAATGGTATTAAAGGTACCTGCAAAGTCCTGTAGCTCAATGGTTAGAGCTCTCACCTGAAAAAGTGAGTGACCTGGATTCAATTCCATGCAGGATGAAACCTTGGGCAAACTTCCTTACTCCACACGCCTGATAATAACCCATCAAAAAACACAATAATAAATTGATAATTTCAATCCACAACAGTTTGTGGGACACTGCTGTGCTCAACTGGCTGCCACGTTTTTCCCACATATATAATCAATTCACTTTACAGTATATTCTGTGAAGTGCTTTGAGACGTCTGGATGGAAGACATGAAAACACGGAGCGCTAGTCCTCATGTTGGCCTCCGTTCTCTAGTGAGGATTATGGGTCGTTGAGTGTACACTGCAAATCAACGAATCTGCACGGTCAAATTTGTCGGGATTTAATACATAATTGGTGGCGGTGTGGTCAACATCTCCGTAATCAAACAACTCTGTTAATAAAGTCGTTCTTCAAGGAAAATAAAAGCATAACTTTAGCAGGACTCAGCGGGTTTGCTAAACGTCAGCAGTGCTAAATCCCCTTTTTATTAAGGGCTGTGTGGACTCATCATGCCTAAGTGAACTTGTCCTGCCTTGTGTGTGTTTTGTAATTGCACCAGCCATTCCATTCCCTACCTCCGCGGATTAATTTGCAGGAAATATTAAATCAGCGTGAAGGCATTTCACGAGTGTATCTCGCTCGGGTTGGGAGGAATCACGCCTTTGTAGGCGGACGGGGATGAAACAAAAAGCATTTGTGCCGCAGATTCGCGATGACTGACTACACTCGAGCCTCTCTTTACGCCCCAATTAGTATTATTATCAATTATTATTATTAAACAGCAGCATCTCATGCACGTAACGGATAGCAAAGAGCTTGGTCAGCAATGGAAACCCATGGAAACTATAATACTATTATATAATTCATATATAACTATAATAACTATAATACTAATTCAAGCATTCTATGACACCGTCAGGGGTGGAGGTGGCTATATAAATTCAAGCTGTTGTTGTGATGATGATGATGATATTTATGATAATACTGTAATACCTCCGGTGAGCAGGTCGGTGGAGTGAGTGTTCTGGATAGATGTGATCGGACAGTCCGAAGGGCTTTCTGCCTCCAAAGCAATTTTGTCATCTTGGGTTTTCAACAGAGCTGCGAAAAATCACGATCAAAGCATCAGCCAGCCGGCCGGCAATTAAATACGAAGACTTTTATTGTTGGGCTCTGGTCTCTGCCACAGCAAAGCTCCTCGTCCAAGGCGATGCACCTTTTTTAACAGCAGTGACTCAATTAACGTGAAATGCATTTCAAACACCTCAGTGTACCTCTGAAACAAGGGTTAAAGCAATTATGGTATAACATGGGCTTGACCAGGCTTCTCTATAGCGCACAGTGGAGCATTGCAATGGAGCTCAAAGTCTTCTAGGGGACAATCTTATTAATGAATTCAGTAACAGCTGTTGAAACATATGGTTTAACAACTCTGTGCCCACTTTAATTATATGTAAATAGGAATTTAATAACAAGCAATTAGCAAGTGAATTCTCCAGTTTGGGGATTTTACCCGCTATTTTCTGCTGTAAGGTTAAATTGGTTCCAGCAGGTTTTACTTAGTACATCAAAATCAGATAAAATAAATCTGCTAATCTTCTGAGCCAAGAGTATAAACCGGATATTCTTCCCACAGGCACACCGTGAAATTGCTATGCTTTTACCTTTATTACTATAAATATTTTAGCATATTGTTCAGCTGATGCTCTGTAATGTCAGTAAAGCTGGCACGGGTTGAGAGACTGATGCAATGCGGAGAGAGTTCTGCGTTAACAAGTACAAAGTGCACCCCGTCACGTTAGATTTTATTTATTTTAAAGCCAAATTGTCTTCTGACATTCAAGTCAAGCATCTATCTTCCTGCTTTCAAGGTCGCTCTCTCGCTTTTAACCTGGATTGTCCACAACAGTGGGAGAGTCGTCAAACAGCGGGCTTTCCTCCCAACTGATCACTTAAAACTCATCCGTCCGATTGTCAACAGCGTCGAGAACAACTCGAAGGTTCTGGAAAGTGTAGAGGCTGGGAATTTGCGGGTTGGACATGGCAGCCAATTTTGCGCGCAGTAATTGGCTTTTATCATCCAATTCGGCAAACAAATGTGACACACTAATGCAGCACAGCCCTGGCAGCTATTGTACCTCACCCTCTCTTTTAACCTCTCTTACTCATTCACGGGTCCTTCCAAACCACAAGCCTTCATTCGCCTCTGCGTCATCCAGTATCAGTCTGGCTCTGTTGGTTACATTCCCCCCTGTAGGGAGTCCTGTAGCTCAGTGGTTAGAGCACTCGCCTTACAAGCGTGAGACCTGTGTTTCAAATCCAGGCAAGTCAGGGCGAAACCTTGGGCAAGTTTCCTTACTCCACATGCCTGATAATAATCCCACCCAAACAAACCACAATAATAAAATTGGTCATTTCAATCCATGACTTTTTGTGGGAAACTGCTGAGCCAAATTGGCTGCCACATTTTGCCCACAAATATACAGTCAATTCATTTTACAGTATATTCTGTGAAACGCTTTGAGACACAGTCTAGCAGACGTGAAAAGCACTATATCAAATGCGAGGATTATTATTATTATTATTTAAGTCCGATGGTTAAGTCTCACAGTCCAGGCTGACACTCCAATGCAGTGCTCGCAAATGCTGGCCCTGGAATAAGGTGTTAAATCTCACATGTCTGCCTGTTCAAATGCACTTAAAAGAACCCACTATTTGACCAGAGAATGTATATCTCCCGGTATCCTGCCCAATAATTCTCCAGATAAATTGATCACTCATCTTGTGATTACATATGAGGCATGGCTGTCTGCAGTTCGATTGCTGTGTTCATCTGCCAAAACTCAGATATTTCACTTAATAAATTAATAGCAAATTAAGTGTAGTAATGCATCAAACGCAAATAATATTGTTACTAACCTGCCAATACTGATAGGTTGCTTCACTGTGTAGTGATACACCCATCACCATGTGAAGACTTGCGTCGCGCAAGTGAAAGGCGCACACATTGCCACCGGTATATCAACCGCTTACCTTGTTTCAACCCGACGAACCAGTTTCCATCTTTGAAACTTTTAGCCAATCTTCTGATAGAAGAGCCTTTCATAATCAATTTACAATGAAATGACAGCGCTTGTCACTTGTAGAGGGGAAATCAGATCATGTATCTCCACTTGTCAGACTCCAGTGATTTAACTTGACAAGCTTCCTGCCAACTAGGACAGCTTTGCAGGTTCAACCGCAGGAACAGATATTGGATGTGTTGTCTTAAATTCTTGGTGCAAGGCTGACAATGAGGAATTGAGAATCTGATAATACAGTATAGAATTGCCGGGTGAATCTTATTGGTAATTAGAGACTGTCAAATCACTCTGCCAGAAAGTGCTGCTTCTTTTACGAGCAGCTTTGACCTTCGTCGGTACCTTGCATAGCATTTCACGTTGCTCCCAGCCTCGGATGGAAGCGTTTGTTCTTAAATAGAACTTGAACACTTCGAGAAGACAAAAGGCTGCTTTTTGGGGGGGCTACAGTGCGTAGGCGCTGAAGTATTTTTACACCATTTAAAAGGCTGAAGGGAGAGGGCCCCCGGGAGCACACGAAATGTCCAGTAAAAAGCAATGAAATGTTACTTACTGGCTGTCTCTTTTGTGAAGGCCGATTGCTTCTATCGATCTCTAATCTTTCATATTATTGGACTATCTTTCCAATCCCTCCGTGTTGCCCCTCCTTCCCCTCTTCTAGATAATGACTAAAGAGACCCCCCCCACCCCACCATCCAGCCCCCACATCGACCGCTGTTACGGTCATCTCCTCACTCTCGCTCCGAGAGGCTGCCATCAACCCTTGTAGGGCTCTATATAAATGTAATTTGTTGTTGTTGTTATAATAATAATAATCCTTGCATTCAATATAGTGCCTTATGATGGCTTCTAGACGTCTCAAACGTCTAGAATATATATTGTGTATGTTCACAAAATATATCGTAAAGTAATTTGACTGTATATTTTGTGGGTGAAACGCAGCAGTCAATTACACACAGCAGTGTCCCCACAAACAGTCGTGGATTAAAATGACCAATTTACAACTTTTTTTCTTGAGGGATTATTATTAGGCGTGCGGAGTAAGGAAACTTGCCCAAGGTTTCAATTTACCGGGAATCGAAGCGAAGTTTCACACTTGCAACGCAAGTGCTCTAACCGCTGAGCTACAGGACTCCTCTATTACCGTTTCCTGTCCTTCGGACCTCCTCTCGCCCTCCCTTCCCCCCCCCCCCCCCCCCCTCCCCCCCGCCCGCCCCACACACACACCCTCCTCCTACACACACATGCACACCAACAAAGCTCGCTTCTATTTCCCTTTTGTATTTTCCAACTCTTGTCAACTCCATTGCAGACGAACACGTCCACATTCTCACAGGCACTTCGCATAACGGAATTAAGAACAGAAGATATGTTGACCTTTCCCTCGCTGAGCTTGAGACGCGGAGATCTCCTGCTGTGCATCTGATTACATCAAAAGTATTATTGCAGTCTACCTTTCCGATCCATAAGCTTTGGAATCCGGGAAAAAAAACACTTCAATAAAATCAACCTTGATCTTCTATTCTGTGATGCAAACCTTGCCGTTTATTGAAGTCTCTCACTGTGGCTCAGATTTTCCAGCCCAATTGTATCAGTTTTGTCCCCAAATAATAATAATAATGATAATGATAATCTGTCCACTTGATGTAACGCCTTATCACATCGTTGAGACGTCTCAATGTGTGTTTCGCGGAATGCATTGCAAAGTGAACTGACCGTAACTTTTGTGGGAGAAACGCGGCAGCCACTTACGCACAGCAGTGGCCCATACACAGTGGCTTTGCAACTGGAAAACAAACACCAGAGTTCTATCTAAGCCGAAGACTCTAGGTTGTTTAGTACAATGCCAATGCTATGTACAAAGAGCAAACACATCCGGCGACTATTTCCCTTAATGCTGAATCTATTAGAGCTTGCGAAACACTCCCTTACATGGCACTGTGTCTACTGAAGATCTTGACCCCAAACTTGAAACCTGATTTGCAGCGAGTTCTCCTTATTTGTTGGTGCTTACACTACAGGTGCTTACACTGTTAGACTTAACCCTTGAAATAAGATATCTTTTTGGCCCTTTTAAACTGCCAGATCCAGCAAAACACAATCTGTGGCAGTAACATTGATTTGCTCCATTCATCAATAATAATAATCCTTGCATTTGATATAGCACTTTTCACATCTTATCGACGTCCCAAAGCGCTTCACAGAATATACTCTCAAGAAAATTGACTGTATATATTTGTGGGCGAACCGCGGCAGCCAATTGCACACAGCAGTGTCCCACATACAGTCGTGGATTGAAAGGACCAATTTTATTATTGTGTTTTTTTTTTGAAGGGATTATTATTCAATTTGAATTCAAGGACGTGGTGGCGTGAAACCAGATCAAAGTGGGGAGGTTGCTTTTCTAATTAATTGGTACCACTACCAGCCACCAACAACAACAACAATTTGTATTGATGATAGCATCCTTTACGCAAGCTGGCATTTCTGTGCGCTTAACAGTGCCCGACGGCAAGCCAGGAGGAGGGGATAGGTGACCATAAGCACGGACAACCACAACAATTACTTGGATTTATATAGCGCCTTCACTCTACGCCGGACGGCGTCTCAGAGCGCTTCACGATAACGGATTCCGTGACAGAGCCAGGGGGAGGGAGAAAAAGGTGATCAAAAATATGAGTGAAAAAAAGGGTCTTTAGCCAGGACCTGAAAAAATTGGCGATGCGGAAGGAGTGAGGAAGGGAGTTCCAGAGCCTCGGGGCATAGTGGCTGAAGGCACGGCCTGATAGTGGAGCGGAGGATTGGTGGGGACAAGGAGGAGGCCAGACCCAGCAGAGCGAAGGCAATGGGCGGTGTTATGAGGAGAGAGGAGGTCAGAGAGGAAGGTGTTCAGGCACGACCTGAAAATGGGGGAATTGGGGTCAGGCGAAGGGATTGAGAGAGAGAGAGTTCTAAAGTTTCCGGGTGTAATTGCTGAAAGCACGGCTGACATTTGTGGAACGGAGGGAATGGGCTGGAGTCCTGATACACAGGACAATTGTACTTTAATCCCGAGCGACTCTCGGACAGTGTGCTTGAGGACCTTTCATGTCTTAAATACTATTGAAGAGCCAAATGTCTGTGCGCGCTTCCACCAATAATGAAATGCAAGCAATTAACTGAGTGCAAGTGCTATTCTTCATTTGGCTTCAGGAGAGATTGATGTACATCTGGCAGGATAAATCAGGCACAGCACCCTTTCCATCGTTTTAGTCAAGTGTCAACCTAATGAATTGATCAGTTAATCCGAGATCTTCACAACCATTAAGAGAATGTAATTGTGTTCTAGTTTAGCGAGGCCATTCATCTGGCAACTGTAAGGAATGGTATGTTCCAATAAGTGAGTTTTCGATTAACATAGAATATAGACACCTCCACACCTTCGTCCACTCCCCACATACACATTGAATAAGATTGTGGTTGATCTTCTATCCTAATTCCATTTACTCGCCCAAGACCTGTGTTCGAATCCAGGCAGGTCAGGGCGAAACCTTGGGCAAGTTTCCTTACTCCACACACACACACCTGAAAATAATCCCTCAAATAAAACAATAATAAAATGGGTTATTTCAATGCACGACTGTTTGTGGGGCACTGTTGTGCACAATTGGCTGCCGCGTTTCACTGCACTCAAACGCACGCACCGCCGGCACACACACGCACACTCACACACTATATCTGCACATGCACACGTACATGCACATACAAAGAATTATATACGCATACACACGCACACACACATATTCCATATTCGTAAATCACATTAATCATTTGTGGAAGCGAATGCACAAAGCTCCCAGTGTTTGTGACACAACCCCTCTTATACCTGCAAAAAGCAGGGGAAAGCGAGAGACAGAGAGAGAGAGAAAAAAATGCTCTAACCTTTTTGCTCAAATTAAAATAAACGCCGAAGTATTTCTCCAAATGTCAAAACAATTGGCTGGCTAATGGGCGCTTGAAACTGAAGCAGAGATCCTGGGAAATAGTGGCAGCTTTTGACAGTCTCTCATGGCTTGTTTATTGACTCTCTAAATAAGGTCGCTGTATGGAATCAAGGTGATCTTTTTAATACAAATTACTGCAATACATCATCATTTATCGGTAATTTTATGTGCGTTTGTGTGTGCACTGGTCTGTTCTATAATTCCCTGATAAGCAGGTTCACAGGAGCGTGGCTAATAAAATGGTTTTAAATCTGTGCTGTTAGCAGTGCCTTGCAGCCTGCTTCACACTGCTTTACATAAGCAGCATCTCTCGTTTACAGTTGATCACCATTATTGCTCCAACTTCTTTCTATCTGCAAATTCTTTTTTTGTTCAACCCCATTATTTCTTCATGGGCGATTTCACCGCATTCATCTTGATAATTGGCGAAATTATGAATCGCGGCCGGTAACAATGGCGTGCCATATATCTTTATTTCTCGAGAGGAGAGGAAGAAAGTTTTTTTAAAAAAAATTAGAAACTTTTTGCGAACGGAAAGGTGATGAAATAAATCATATTTACGAGCTTACTGCCAGTTAATTTCAAGAAGGATTTAAATGGATAAGTATCAGACATATAGCCCCACCCAACTGCTTTGAGCTCACGCTCTAGGATAATACACCAGTGTAGTGCTGCGAGTTGGGGTGGGGGCAGCGATGGATTGTTGGAGGTGCCATCTTTCGGATGAGATGTAGAAACAAAGGTCCCGTCTGCCTGTTCAGGGGGACGTTAAATATCTTACAACTATTTGAAGTTGTTTCTCGGTGTCCTGGCCAACTGTTCCCCGAATAAAATTGTACACTTGCTTTGGGGCTGTTTGTGGGACGTTGACTTAGATTGGATGAGGTGTTTACCTATGAACTAGT
Organism: Hydrolagus colliei; assembly: GCA_035084275.1. Taxonomy (NCBI): domain Eukaryota; kingdom Metazoa; phylum Chordata; class Chondrichthyes; order Chimaeriformes; family Chimaeridae; genus Hydrolagus; species Hydrolagus colliei. The sequence continues at coordinate 10,406,390 of CM068752.1, forward strand.
CGCTGGAATTCACAGTAAAATCATGTGATGCACTTTGAGACGTCTCGTAGGTGTGATTACTATCTCAAATGCTAGAATGATTAACTAATAATAATCCTTGCTTTTGATATAGCACTTTTCACATCTTCTAGACGTCTCAAAGCGCTTCACAGAATATTCTGTAAAGGCACAATTGACTGTATATATGTAGGCGAAACGCGGCAGCCAATATATCAGTGTCCCACAAGAGGTCGTGAATTGAAATTACCAATTTATTATTGTGTTTTTGAAGGGATTATTATTAGGTGTGTGAAGTAAGGAAACTTGCCCAAGGTTTTGCCCCTGCCAGGAATTGAACCCTGGTCTCTCGCTTGTTAGGCGAGTGCTCTAACCACTGAGCGACAGGATTCCACCGATGACCATTACAGATTAAGTAGTAACTGGGTTCCAATCAATGTTACAAGGCTTATACCCCGGAGCTGGACAATACTGTATTAATGGAGTGTCACGATGTATCACCCATAGTTAGAAATGGCAGCCAACCCCATTTGCTCCATTGTGATGGTACGCGAGCTGTATTATACTGTAGTATGAAACATCACAGGCTTTTTGTTTTCCCCCCTTAAACTGGGGAAGCAGGGATAATAAAGCTATAAGTGGTTTGATGTTCACATAGACTGTAGCTGGCACACTGTCTGATGCATGTTTTATAACCTGCCAATTTACTGACTCACAATTGCTGCCACACATGCCCCAGGCAAGCGTTTATCCAACCGACTACAACAGCAGTACGACTGTGATTCCATTACGGATGTGTTTTAAATGAAATAATACAATATGTGTCATTGCCTGTTTAGTTTTTTTTTCTTTGGAGGAGAGGAGGGGAAGAAATGTCACAATTTTGTTTTGTATGCCAGGCATTCTACAACTCCAAAAAATCAACTGAAACAAATAAAGACACTGTCAGCTGTTCCGTTTCAGCTTATTGAAGATGTATTAACAATGATACGCCAACGCATCCCAATAGATTTACACTACGCTCTGCTTACCGCAGAAGAGAAAGATAGCTGTGGTATATTAACTAGCATATTAAGACAAGTCCGGTTGGGTGAGGCTGAGATGCAGAGATCCATGGCACTGTTAGTTGCAGCGCATTGATCAGCAGGTTACAGGCCCTGAGTGGGTGAGGGTTGTTTGAGGTGCTGAGTGGATGATGAAGGGGGTAAAGATGGTTCTGACATATCCATCTTTGCATGAAGATTAAGACAGTCATGTGCTGTGATGCAGAGGATACATTCAGCCTGACAGCTTAGTGCGTTAACCTGCTGCTGTCTTGAATGTGTTGCATCCAGAGACATTTCACCGCTCTGCTCACCGAAACGCACAATTACAGAGACACATTCCCGAGCTTCTTATCAGCTGGGAAACACAAAGTGATACAACAATTGCAACAAACTGCGCTCACACGAGCCGGCTCCTTTCTTGTCGGGATTGACGTCCCAAGAAGTTGGACACTCAGGGATTTGCACCCGAGCTGGTGGTTGGGATCAGGAGGGGTGGAGGGCAGGGAGGTTGGGAGTAATAATAATAATCATCCTTGTGTTTGATAGAACGCTTTTCACATCTTCTGGATGTCTCAAAGTGCTTCACAGAATATACTGTAAAGTGAATTGACTGTATAGTTGTGGGCGAAACGTGGCAGCCAATTGCGTACAGCAGCCCCACAAACAGTCGAGATTGAAATGACCAATTTATTATAGTTTTTATTGGAGTAGGAGGGTGACTGAAGGTGTGGGCGAACAGGAGGTGGGTCTTGAAGGAGGCAAGGGGGCTGTGCTGCTAGAATTTGTGTGAGAGGACATCCTCCCGACGTGAAAGGCGCTCTATAAATGTCATTTTGTTATTGTTGTTCACTCTCTTTATATTGGAAGACTTCTCGTAGTCATCGCCTACCTCCCACATCCATGAGCTCCCCACCCCCCCACCCCTCCACCACCCACACATCTCCCCTCTCCAACACACAGTGAACACAGCAGCCTATAGATGTGATCAACCCAGCAGCCTTCCCGATCTACTGTTCGACTTGTTCCACATTGAGTGGATCATTTGGGACGTCTCAGTGACGGGCTGAGGTATCAAGTACATGGATTATTATTATCTTTAAATCATTTATCAATAAGGCACGGAGCGGGTGGTTGGGAGGTGGGAGAGGTTCAGGAATTGACTTTGCAGCTCCTTCAATATCACTGAAAGAATAGATGGACTGGTGTGGTGAGCCCCCTTGAGGTCAGTGCTGTGAGTTCCAGCGGACTTTGTCTCAAGCTTCCAGATTTGTGGTGGCAGATTCCATCAGTGCTGAAATCCCTAGCTCAGTAGCAACTGAAGTTAACTGTAACAGCCGTCCGTCCCATCCTAGGTCAGGCCAGCAAACTCAGCCTATAGATGGTATGAACACAGAGACCCTTCAGATCTATCTATTTGACTGTTCCACATTCAGTGGATCAGTGGTTAGCAATAAGACACAAAGTGTATGTGTTTGTGTATGTGTAGGGGGTGGGGGTGGGGGTTGAAATGGGTTCAGACACCAGTTCATTAAATTATTATTTTATTATTTTATTAGTTTCACATTGTCAATCAGTTTTTGCAATGTGCATGTATAGAAATGTTACACTTATTCAGACTGCCTTTTACTGAGCAGAACTGACCTTTATACGCTGTAATTTTAACTGGATGACTTTCCTCGGCGGCTCTTTTAGTGAGGGTGAACTTTGGATACGTAGTTTTGAACCGACACAATTTCCTTTACACAAGCCCATTGTAGCTGCTTTGTTTCCCTTACATGGAGTCCTGTGGCTCAGTGGTTCGAGAAATCGCCTCACAAGCGAGAGATCTGGGTTTGATTCCCACAGCAGAGCAAAACGTTGGGCAAGTTTCCTTACCCCACACGATTCTGTTCACCTAATAGTAAGATCGCTTTTTAGTGGATAATAATTCCTTCAAAAAAATAATAATTGTAAATTAGTCACTCAATTCACGACTGTGCTCTGAGATGTCATTCGGCATGGAGGGAGTTATAGAAATCCAAGTTGTTGTTGTTTGTGGGACACTACTGTGTGCAATTGGCTTCCGTGTTTCTCCCACAGAATATAGTTAATTCACTCTTCAGTATATTCTGTGAAGCGCTTTGAGACGTTTCAAAGACATGATCAGGCGCTATATCAAATGCGAGGATAATTATTATTATTACTACATTATTTGGCATTCTGTTTCTTTGCAGCCTCCAAGAAAGTATATATATGCAGGGACATCAGGGAATGTATATAAAAGATTAGTACTGTATTAATATTACTCTTCTGCCCAGTATCTACTAAGCACCCTGATACAACCTATTATTTTACCCGCTGATCAACGAAAGGCAAAGGAAACCATTCCACATAGAAGTGATCTGTTTCTACGAGATATTGGCAGTGGTCTTTTCATCCAGTTCTGTACACAGCGTGTTGGGGGTGGTTCTGTAATACTATTCTCACTGACACATCAGTTAGCCGTTAAGTACTGTTGCTTTTGATTAACCGTATATTAACATGGCATTCATGGGGTTGTTATATGTTTAACACAATTTGAACACAAATCAAATAAAGGAGCCTATTATGTATTCTTGTTCGGAAAATAAATACATTACAAAATTAGCAGCAAGAGACAGAAATGGAAGGTTGCCTGTGACAGTTCTATTGACCGATAAAATTGATTTTTGCGTGTGTTAATGATTTGGGAAGTGGATATGAGCTTTGAGAAAGTTACTCCCGTCTGTTCATTAATGTTGAGCAGAGTCCCTATGAAAGCAGTCTCTCACCATTGCCAATGCACTCTGCTTCCTGAGATCTGGCTTAATCACATTGGCTCATAATGTTGTGGTGGTTCATAGGCTGTGGCATGTGGCTCATTAGATCTGTTGGCTGCCGCGTTTCGCCCACAAAAAAAATACAGTCAATTCACTTTACAGTATATTCTGTGAAGCACGTGGAGATGTCTAGAAGACGTGAAAAGCGCTATATCAAATGTAAGGATTCTTATTATTAATATTATTCTGCTGAGCAAATCCTTGTATTCTTATGTCATGCACTCTGAACTAGTTTCAATTTATTGCCTTACGGGATCCACAGAATTGTAACTGTTTTTTCCATCCACTTCCCCAGGTGAAGATACAATATTTTATGAAAGTAGGTTTTGTGCAGAATTGAATTACGTTACAAAGCATCACAGAAAAGACTGACACCCAGGTCCACAGTGTTTTTACCTTGCAGTTTAGCAGAGAGAAGAAACATCCAGAGTTTGTTCAGAAAGTGCAAGGAGATGATTATTTATTTTTCAACTAGATTTATATTGGCGAATTAGGTCTGATTGGAAATACGTTAACACTTAGAGCAGTCATTCAAGGTTTATAGGTAACAGTTACTGCCCACAAATATACAGTCAGTTTACTTTACAGTATGTTCGATGAAGCGCTTTGAGACATCGAGAAGACGTGAAAAGCGCTACAGTTTATCAAATGCACAGGATCATTACTGTTGTAATAGATTTTGCATTTGGTATAGCACCGTTCGCTTTGGGAGGACATCTCAAAGCGTTGCGCAGCTGTATAGTGTGATGCGTAGCGACTGTGTGTTTATAAGCGAATACAGCAGCCCTTTGCACACAGCAATGTCCCATAAATAACCGTGAAGTGAATGGCCAATTTTATTTGGGGGATTGTTGAGCTGGGCCCTGGGGTAATCTCCTCTTTCCACCTGAACAGGTAGACGGGACCTCAGTTCTACTCTCTTCTCAAGGATGGCACTTACAACAATGCAACATTTATCACCCCCCACCCAGCACTGCACTGTGCAGCAGTCAAGATTAGGCGAGTTCTGGTGGGGCTTGAACCCACAACCTTCTGACTCACAAGGGTGAGAGTGCTGGTGGGCGAGACAGGTTAACACCCAATGTGAGCTCTGTATTGTTTGGTTATCAGTGGTAAATGGAACTATTGTGTGTGGTGACGGGTGCGTTTTAAATGCAAACGGTTATTGTTGCTGTGAATTGTATTGCATTGCTATTCCAATGAATCAACAAAACGGATGAGGATCTTGAAACTGTGTATTCACATGAAGTCAGATGTAGCTGAGATGTTGTTAAAATATTTAACCAATTTTGAATTCCCTGACATCTGGTGCGTTTACGAAGCCAGGAAACCCATTGACTAATATCTGCCACAAACAACATCTGCCCCATTTGTTCAGTCTGTGGTTTGGGGGGATTTGTCAGCTCTGCGAGAATGGCAGTAGCCATTTGTTTTGTCAACAGAGTTTAATGACTGGCTTAACATCTGAACAGCGAATAAACTATTCACTCCTTCAATCGCGTTGAATTCATTGAAATATATTTTAAAAATTGTGATCGCGTTCGGGCGACGAGATGACAGCAAGTGTTTTGATGTGAATAAAATCAAGGATTTAAATTTTTTAAATTTCCTGCTCGCTCCCAGGATTTCATCCTGTGAAAGATACAGAAACACCCCAATCTGGAAAAAATAATAGTCCTTATCATGTGATGTGGCACCATATTCATGTTTTTGACATGTCTCAAAGCGCTTCACGTGATCCAATGTAAAGTGTCGTAGCTGTCCATCTGTCGGACGACTCGCGGTGACAGTTTACATAGCTGCGCGCAATTTGGCTGTCGCGCTCGTCTAACAAAATGCACAGCCGCCTGCGCATGACAATAATAATTCCTGTGGTGCACTTTGTGACGTCCTCCGGGAGTGAAAGGCACTGCATCAAACGCAATGATCGTTGAAAATGCAAGGGTTATAATTAGGGAAAGAGGCTGATAAATCGCATTTTGTGGCCTATTTGTACGAAATCACCGACAGGTTAGACATAATTACTCTGCACCGCGAGCCTGCGAAATGCAAGGAGCACGCAGAGAGATGGAGGAGGCTGATTGTGGAGGTTAATAGCAAATGCAAAGGGGATTTAGCGATTTGTCCAAAGAATCAATTAAGGGGTATGAAAGATAGATAGAGTAGTGTATGAATCTTTCTTGTTCACTTTGGGACAGGCCAGATAGACCACAAAGATCTCTCCTCGCCTTGTACATGTTCCAATTCTTTAGTTATGGATTTTCTGCTTCTCCAGTGAAATGCTCTTTTGTTCCCTCCACTCGGTTTCTCTGTTACTACAGTTTAGGCTTTTGAAATCTGCCGCCATGTATTGAACCTATCGACCATTGGGTGTGTTGATTGGTACATTAGGGGTTACACTGGGTTCAAGGATCAACTTGCGAACTTTGGAGCTTTCGTGGAAGCAACTGATTGGTTCTGCTTTGAAATATTGGGGTCTAATTTACGATATGTTTGAATGCTTTCTCTCAATAACAAACAACAACAATACAAGTGTTGCGGAGCTCGTGTAGCTCAGTGGTTAGAGCACTCGCCTTACAAGTGTGAGACCTGTGTTTCGAATCCAGGCAGGTCAGGGTGAAACCTAGGGCAAGTTTCCTTACTTCACACGCCTAACAATCATCCGTCCAAAAATAAACTATAATAAATTGGTCATTTTAAACCACGACTGTTTGTGGGACACTGCTGTGCTCAATTGGCTGCCGTGTTTCACCCACAAATATTCAGTCAATTAACTTTACAGTATACTCCTTTGAGATGTCTAGAAAACATGAAAAGTGCTATATCAAAATATAAGGATTATTATTATTATTAATTACACTTGTATAGTTCCTTTCACGTCAGGAGGACATCCCAAGAAGCTGGAAAAGTACAATGAAGTACATCTGGTTATTGGAAACAATCCTATGCCAACAATCCCCCTCAATTAAACTGCACTTAATTCATGGCTGTTTGGGAGACGTTGCTGTGTGCAAATTGGCTGCGATATTCGCCTACAAGTTCACAGTGACTACACTCGACAGTAAAGCCTTGTGAAGTGAGCAAAGCTCCCTTCTCTTCGCTTGGATAGCACCATGGGATCTTGATCAACTGCGTGAACAGGCATCTCAGTTTAACGCCTCCTCTGAAGGACAGCGTCTCTATGAATGCAGCGCATCCCCAGTTGGGTACTGAGGTAGACACCCTGGACTATTGTGTGTGTGTAAAGGCCTGGGGCCGATGTGAGGATTGTGATTTGTTTTTCATTTTAAACACAACTAAATAAGATTATCTTATTATTTAGTTTCACGTTGTGAGTGCGATCAGCAGTGGGATTGAATAATCCTGGAATAATGCTGTCTGCTGTCTTGCAAACTCTCCCCCGACAGTAGCTAATATTCTGGTTGGAAGCTGTCGCTACAGTAGTTGGGAGGATTACAATACAAGTCCCTTTTATCAGATCAAGACTCTACTATATCTTCAGCTGCTGTCTCTGTGTCTACACATTTCACAGATCAGTGACATTCAAAGCTTTTTATACCTTATCCCACCCGCTGTTATGGCAAATAGTACTTGTACAGCATCATATTACAGTGATAATGCTATTCAAATGTCAAGACCCTCTAATCCTATCTTTATTACTTTAACCCTAAATGTATTGATTTCACACCAGCCTTCTTACTTTAATATAAGTGCACTGTGGCTGAAACGGTTAATAATAAAATCTGTGTGTGTGTTCATGTATGTGTTTCTGTCTATGTGTCTGCTTATATATTCCTGTGAATCTATGTAGCTTTCGTTGAAGCTATTGATCGGTTCTGTACATGTGTGTGTGACTGCGTTTATGTTTTCTGGCATTGTATTTGTGTGTGTGTCTGTGTGTATTGGTGTTTGTGTGTGCACCTGTATATTTATACTGTATGTGTAAGTCTGTATTTATGTGTGTGTGTGTGTGTGTGTGTGTCTTTTCTGTCTGTCTGTCTGTCTATCTATGTGTGTCTGAGAGTTTGGGTTTTATCGACCTAGAGGAAATCTAGTGTTGAAGATTGATGAGTCCACATCCTTGATGTGACCTGTCGGTCTTTGAGGGGCATTTCTCTCTCCTTCTCCTCTTTCTCTCAGCATCTGCGCTCCAGCTGCAGATGCTCTTGGCAATGGCATGGTGGTGCAATTGTGCCGTGAATCATCTTCAGTGCAGCACGCATCCAGATCGCAATAAATGCAGCCAGTCATATTTGAAATAAAATGCCCGAATTAGGAATCCCCAATGCAGATGGTGTTGCAGCCAAAATCGTTCAGAGTATCACACAGATTCAGTTTAGGTAAAATCAAAGAGAGGGACCATATAGAATAATAGTAATAATATTAATAGTAACAGTAATATATAATGCTTGCATTTGATATAGCGCAATATCATGTTGTTGAGAGCTCTCAAAGCATTTACAGTATGTTATGTTGATTATATTGACCCCAAAACTTTCTCCCTCATCCCCTCCACCTTGCCTCCATCCTCCCCACCCTCAATTCCCACCCTAAAGACCTTGCTTTTTGATCATGCTTATGAACACCCCCCTTCCCCCCCGAAAACCCTTGTTCCCCTGGCTCGTTGTCTGCCTCCATCACCGTCAAGCGCTCTGGGACTCTACTCCACATGAAGGGCACTAGATGTATGCAAGCTGTTGTTGAATTGACTGTATATGGAGTCGCGGAGCTCCTGTAGCTCAGTGGTTAGAGCACTCGCCTTTCAAGCGTGAGACCTGTGTTCGAATCCAGCCGGGTCAGGGCGAATCCTTGGGCAAGTTTCCTTACTCCACACACACGCCTAATAATAATCCCGTCAAAGAAACAACCATAATAAAATTTAGCATTTCAATGCACGACTGCGTGTGGGACACTTCTGTGCGGAATCGGTTGCCGCGTTTCTCCCCCAATTACACAGCCAATTCACTTTACAGTGTATTCTGTGAAGCGCTATAATGAATGCGAGCATTATTATCATCATTATTATATGTTGTGGGTGAAACGTGGCGGCCAATTGCGCACAACAACGGCGCAAAAACAGGCGCGGTTTGAGTCACAAAATTATTGCTTTTTACATAGGATTGAATTGGAAAATACATAACCTTCCACTGTGTTGCCCTAGTTTTTTTTAGATCAAGGTGTTTGGGTATTCAGCCCATGGTTGCAAGCCTTGCTGGTTGCTACGGTTACAGAACGGGTGAAAGGTACAGCGGGGGAAAAGAAACTCGTTGGAAACACTCCTTGGGTACTTTTGAATGGGAGCTGAGCTGAGAGATGAGACGTTCCTTCTCCATACACTACCTTCGGGGAGGAAGAAAAAATCCAAGTGTAATTGAAGTTTCATTTCAAAACTTTGGTCTCGGGTTGAATGGTTTTCTATTCCAGCTCTTCCTCGCGCTATCTCTCTCTCTCTCTCTCTCTCTCTCACTTTCTCGCTCACGCTCTCTTGCTGTCTCTCTGAGACAAGGTGCAAGAGCTTTAAATAAAGTGCAGGGCAGAGCAATTTTACTACCTTATAATGTGATGAGATGGACTTTGCTGTCATTTCTTAACCTGTTCCCCTTGTATTAATTAGTACGAGGAATGGGATTGATCTAATGCTTGTGTTAATCAACACAAAGAATAAAGGTAACACAGAAATTATGTTGTATTAACATAACAGATCCCTTGGCCAACTATCGGTCACTCACTCCACAGCTGTTTGTGGGACACTGCTGTCTGCAAACTGACTGCTGCGTTTTGCCCACAAAAAACACAGTCACCCCACTTTACAGTATATCCTGTGAAGCACTTTGAGACGTCTTGATGATGTCATCAGGTGCTTTAGGGTGCTACATAGTTTTACCCCCAAATGTACAGTTAATTCACTTTATAGAATATTCTGTGAAGCACTTTGAGACGTCTAGAAGATGTGAAAAGTGCTATATCAAATGCAAGGATTATTATTATCATCATACCGTATTGTGCTGATTAGCTCTAGGTATAAGCTTAATGCATGGAATGGAGGCATCTTTGATTTTTGCTTCATGTAGGATGGATTGAAAGTTATTTTCCAATTGGTTTTGAGTGGTGAACTAGAGTCCTGGGCCGGAGTTGTTTGCTGCTGTTAGTCTGGCTTCCGTTCTTTCCCTAGTGCGTGATTATCTCCGAGCTTCTTTCCCTTGGCCTTCAGAGCTACAGCTTAACCTGGGGTCAGCCCTCGACCTCAGCCGCTTAACACATCACATTGCTGTTAACCTTTCTCAATGTTTGTGAACTCGCTCTAAACTAACAAGCTGCTGTGTGTGGCTCAGCTTGTAAGTAAACTGCCATCCACCTATCATTTTCTTTCCACAGAGCTGTTCTCCCTCTCCTCTCTCTTTCTTTTTCTCTCCGCCACTCCCTCCATTTTATACGGCTAGTTTCATTCAATTCCAATTTTTCCTGAAAGAAAACATGGAATAACAATGATAATATTCCTTGCATTTGATACAGCGCCGTATCACGTGTAGCTGACAGGTGTGTGCCAGTGAGGAGACACTTAGAGAAAATAATTAGACATATTGAACATACAAAGAGAAAAAAATGCCTCATTTTGGTGTCCTATGGTTGACAGCTAATCCATATGCATCGCTCACAAGTGCGCCATTTGTTATTGTTCTACCTTCTCTTTGATTGAATTGGATTCACTGCTTATGGAACATTGCAGTGAATTGGCTGCCGGCCGCGATCACCTGCAAAATGTATGGTCACAAAGCTTCACAATACATCCTGCGAAACACTTTGAGGCGTCTTGATAAGGCACTTTATCGAACTAAAGGTTTATTGTATATGATGGAGTTCAGCTCATATTTGAGACGAATGGGTGTATACCAGAAATATTGTGTATAGTACGACCTCCGTTCTGCCGTAAAAAATAAAGTCATTCTTGTAATGGAGAATGCCTGCTATCTTAGAAAACGCAGCAGGAGCCCAACTAAAAAAAAACAGGTGCAATCCATTCCTTACGGTGAGGACTGATGTGGAAGTTTCAGTATTAAAGAGTCAGTTACACAGAGATCTTGTCTCAGCAGTTGCTAAGAACGAGATTGACGAAGTCCAGTAGGTTGAGGTGCCAGTGGCTATATATCACAGAAGGTAAATTGGCAATGGGAACACAAGCAAATGAGAGTCTGCAGAGAGGATAATACTTCCTCTAAGAGCCTATTTTCTGTGGTTACTTGTTGAGTGTTTACGTTTTTTTACGCTTGGGCTAAAAATGGGTTACTGAAGGAAATTGTTATCCATTATCAAAACACGCACCCACTTAAAAACATTCCACTGCCCTATCATGACTGTTACGCCTAAGGTAATATCAAGGGACACGAATGGAGAAGCAGAGCCACTTAATAACTGGACAATTTTTAGAAAGGTTTCCCCCCCAAAAAAACACCGATCTTTTCTCTTTGCTCTTAACTCTTCTTGAAACCTCCACACTCCATATCACTGGTGGACAACTTTTATGGTTGACAACCAAAGAAATGATGTTCTTGTTTCAACATTTCCTGATCTACAGCACGAAAAAAAAACTGAAAAACTTTGGTTATGAGGAAAGGCTGGAGAGGCTAGGATTGCTCATTGGAGCAGAGAAGGTTACGAGGAGACCTAATAGAGATTTTCAAAATCATGAAAACAGTTTCCACTGGTGTGTGTGTCAATAACTCGAGGTCAAAGATTTAAAATAGTTTCTACACGAAGCAGAGGGGAGCCAGGAGAAATATTTTCATGCAACGAGTTGTTCGAATCTGGAATGCTTTGCCTGAAAAGTTGATGGAGGCCGATTCGATAACAACTTTTAAAAGAGAGGCGGATGGTTGTTTGTGGAGGACAAGTTTGCGGGGTTGTGGGGTGAGAGAGCTGATTGATTGATTGATTTTGAACAGCTCTTTTCAAAGAGCCAGGGCAGACACAATGGGCCGAATGCCTTGATGTGTTCTAAAAATAACGATCTGCGTTTACTTTTTCAATCCCATTTTAAAATGTTTCAGAACTCCATGGGGTCCCATGTGATTGGTTGTCTGTGAAGGACCCCAGCTTGTCTCTAATTGTTGCTCAAAGCTCATTCCTTTAACACCGGGGATCATCCTCGTGGCTTTCCAGTGTGCTGTGCTGCAGAATCAGTATTAGGTGGGGGAGAGGGGGGGGGCAGAGACACATTTGTGTTGGGTGAAGAGAGCACGGGAGCAATGCTTACCTTCAGCAAATCCAGTGGGAGAAATTCCACCTGGGTCTCAGTCGACTGAGTGAGTAAAGTTCCTGTGGGCTGTACTTTAGTTTATAGGAACAAAGTCCCCAATTGCACAACCCATGTTCCACATTGAGAAGCAGCACGCACACATTGGGCCCTTGACGTTGCTTTATTTAGAAATACGAGGATTTATATTCACTTCTGCTACTTTGCGTTTGATTTTTGAGCACAGAATGGCTGTTGCTTTCTTTTTTAAAATGAAAGGGAGGGAAGGTTCCTTTGTGGTGAAGAAAGGCATCTCCGAGCGCAAAATAGCTTATCAAACACACATTCGTTACGCTTTGCAGTAAATACCGTGAAGCGAAAGCCCTCTCGATGCACAAGGTGCTATAGCTAACTGCAAGTAGTGGAATAATACTTTATTATTCTTATTCTTACTATTGACAGGCAATATATTTTCAGTTTGAAAGAGAAAAACGGTGAAAGGCTTCTAAGAGTCTGGTCATTTAAATAACGCAGGTTTGGAGATGTTTGTTGGGGGTGGATTATGTTCCAGGAACAAGCCTAGAAGTCTGACTCTCTGTCCCCTCCTTGTGGAAGTTGCCACAGTTTCAAGTGAAACAGCGATGCATTGCTCAAGCAACAACAAGACATTTCTTTGCCTCAGATAATGACTGCACCAGAGAACCACAGCCACCTTAGCAGTTTAGCTCGGTAAATTCACTCCTGTAGATCAGGTATAACTGTAATAAAAATAATAATCTGAAGAAGTAGAATTCCTGCATTGATCTAATGCCGTTCACATCAGGAGATCACCTCAGAAAGCTTCACAGGGTTTAATGTAAGGGGTAGGCAACTGTGCACTTTGCAGGCAAACAGAACGGCCAATTTGCACACAGCAATGCCCCACAAACATCCAGGAACAACAACAACAACAACATTACACTTGTATAGTGCCTTTCACGTCAGGAGAACATCCCAGGGCGCTGGAAGTGAGTGACTGATTTTATTAATGGCGCAGTGGGGCGTTGTCACCGATCTCTCGACTTTCTTGCTGTCCGTTTGGGGAGAATCGAACGGGTAAAATTGCACGATTGGGGAGAGAGTGACTGATAGAAAATCACCTTTTCTTATCCCAAACTCTCCAGTGTATGATTTTCTCTTCGATCTGCTTTGACCACTCCCCACTCCGCCCTCTCCGCGCCCACCACCACCATCATCACCACCACCAATGGCTGCTATGTTTGGGGGAGGCTAGATTTATCAGACAGAACGAATGCTGATTTGTGAATATTGTTGGGTAGGTAGCTTTGACAGCGGTTAAGCTGCCCTACATTACGGTTTGGAAAAATAATCAAAGCAATCACTTCAGATGAAGTGGATGTTAAATTGGTGTTCGACATTCACAGAATATAAAAACGTGAATGGGACACAATTAGAAATGTACGCGAGGGAGGGCAGCAGTCTGCTTGAATAGAGCGACCGAGTCTGCTGATCTGGATTGTACAAGACAAAAGCAATTTGCATTTCTGTTGCGCCTTTTCACTGCAGAGCCACCGGGAAATCGAACTGGGGTTGGGAATCCCAGCCGGGTGAGAAGGCAGTTGCTTTTCACCCACAAAATGTGCGGTCAATCCGCTTTACAATGTATTCTGGAATCCTGTGGCACAGTGGTTAGTGCAAGTGAGAGGACCTGGGTTTGATTCCTGGCAGGGTGAAACCTTAGGCAAGTTTGCTTAGTCTCCCATGCCTCTGTTTGCCTAGCAGTTGGAACCCGTTTGTTGGTTGATTCACGGATTGCTTTTCCAGCATAACCTTGAACGTAAAAATAATAATAATTGGTCACTCAATCCACGACTGTTTGTGGGGCATTGATGTGCGCAATTGGCTGCTGCGTTTTGCCCATAATCTATACAGTCAATTCGCTTAATAGTATAGTCTGTGAAGTGCTTTGACTCGTCTCGAAGACATGATAAGCCGCTATATCAGTTTCAAGGGTTATTCTTCTTGTTATTATGATTATTTTTATCACGGGGAGTATCTTAGTACGTTTGCCGTTGTCACATGTAAATAAACTATTCTTCGGAATAATGGATAGGAATTTTAGAGGGTAAAACATGTGGTGATGAAAGTAAATTGAACTGAGTTGCAGAATGTGGGAAATGAAAGCAAGCGACGCAGACGCAAAGAAGGGAGACAAGGCAAGTTCCATGTGTCAGTCTTTAACACGTTGATAATTTGCATTTAGTTGATGTTTCCTAGGTAACCAGTCCAATATTAGACAGCGAGCTGACATTCGCCCTGAAGATGTGATAACTGGGAGCAAATGATCAGTTCGACTGAAAGTCACCACCTTGAAATGACAACTAAAAATACCAACAAGTCTTTACCTTTTAATTGCAAGCCCAGGCGATATTTCAGAACTATTAGATTTTTCTCAGTGCCAGACACTGTTTTGCTGTCAGGATGTTTTCGCTTGGAGTTTTTGAGTGGAAAATGCAGTTGTCATCAGCTCAGATCAACTCTTTCTATACGTGTTTGTGTCAATAAATAAAATGTTGCACAAGGAAGTTGCAGCTTTGGGAGGACGCCAAGAATGGTGTAGAAAAATTTTAAACAGCGTAAACGTAGCTTTCTCTTTAATTCCCGAGGCGGTTCAGCTTTCAAAGTAATAAATTAAGTGGCAAAGCTTGAAAAATTGGTAGCTTAAAATTGGGGCTGAGCTGAGCACAAAAATCCAAAGCAACAATGACTTCCTCAATGAATGAGAGGGACTGTCAGTTTAGAGGGAGGATAGCCCTTTCCCCATTGAATTCCAGGCAGTGTTGGATACAAATTAAAAGCAAAACAAATCTGCAATTGCTTTATGTTTTTAAAAAAAACTTTCCACAAATCTGCAGTTGCTTTTTCGCTAGCTTTATTGAAAAAAAACTTTCTGTCCGCCTGCACTTTCGTCCACTTTCCCATTTGCTCGCCCTCCCAACCACCATCTCAGGCTCACAATCAACTGTACAAAGCACTTTGAGACATTCCCCCCCCACCCACCCACCCACTCCCCACCACCCCACACACGCTTTCCTTGAAAGTTGCTGTATAAATGTAAATTGTTGTTGTTGCAGGACCTCCTTTGCCCCTTGCTTTGAACCCCACCCACAAAATACACAATCAATCCACTTTCCAATCTATGTGAAGGGCATTGAAACATCTCAACGACATGATAAGGCACAATCTCAAAGGCAAGGATTATTATTATTAGTTTATCGTTATTAGTATAATTACCCGGATCGGATTTGCTTGCGTCAAACGGATTTTCACGATTCCCATTGGCACCTCGAGATGAAACAGTACATTGTACTCTTAGAATACGGTGGGATCTGTGGCGTGATTGGGTTCTCAGACACAGGTCTGTGAGCAGGAGAGCGTTCTTTCCTCCATGTAAATATTTGCCCCGCATTATAGATTTTATTGTGTCAGTCAGTCAGACATCATGCAGCTGTCTGACAGACAGTAAATACATCTCTCTGCTCACCGGCTCAGAAAATATCTCGCAGCGAATCCTGGAGTAATTAGAACCCAGCGTGAAACCTCTAGTTCATTGATTGCGCAATTTGATTTAGCAGAGATTTACTTTATCCTCTGCAGATCGGTCAGATCATAACATTGGCAAATTAAAACAAAACTATTCACCGAGAAAAATAATCAATTGCACCCATATGGAGTTATTTAAGAAATGTTAGTTGGATTCATATGGAGTGTTAATTTATATTTAATACTCTTAATTAATTAAAAGAAAACGGCTATAATGGCACAGTAAAACTAAAGCGAGAGCAATACTGATGCTCTTTACTGCTGAGAACAGCATGCGAGTACTTCATTATACGCACAGTAGGATAGTGAGTTACTCCATCCTATTGCCTTCCATAAAGAGTGGAACAGAGAGGATGATTTGCAGTAACTCTGCACTATTCATTCATGTGCTTTGCACCACGTCCGCCGCCTTGCCCGTGCCACCAATAGTGGTCAAGCCTTCTGCCGACTGCCCTTACCCTCTGGAACTCCATGCTGGAGTCCCTCCGCCTCAACTCTCCTTGCCTCCTTTTCAAGGCCCATCTTAAGACCTTCCTTTTTGACCATGCCTTTGGTCATCCTCCACTCTCCAACCTCTTTGCCTTTGACGGCTCTGGACTCGGGTGCAAACCGTTGACTCTCTAGGTCCTTAGGATGACCTCCTGACATGAAAGGCTGTGCACATATGCACAGTGCACAGTTGTTGCACAGTTGTTGCCTTATTATGTTTTGCTGTGCGAAGGATCAAAGAGACAGCACGCCTTAATTGTTATTGTGGATCAAATCGCTCGCTTGTATTGCCTTTCTATTAGCCATGTGACAAATTAAATACACATTTCTTAAGGGCGGTGGGGAGAGGGCTTCTGTTTCTGTGTGAAATTTTTTCAAACAGCAGAATAGTGTTCACCAGGGAGGTCGTTTTTAATATGGGTGGATTGGAACCAATGCTCTTATCTATGACCCCAATCTCTCAGAGGCTGTGTGTTGACAATGTGTGGAGCTCAGTAATAATCAGCCCTCGCTTGAGTTTGCCAGGTAAGGGCAAGGGTTAAAACAGAAGCACTAACCATTTCGAAAATGAGTTGACATTTTTAATAAGTAAATTTTCAAAGTGCCGGGTGCTTCACAAGCCACGGAGATGAAGGTTAGTAACTTTTATTTGTAATTTTTTTTGAGTGAGAGTTCATGTTTTCTGTTTCTGGCATAGAATCATAGATTCTTATAGCATTCTTATTGTGGTCATTTGGCCCATCCCACCTGTGCCGGCTCCTTGAAAGAGACATCCAATTAGTCCCACTCCCCGTGATACAATTTACATTTAACATAGATCCCTTCGCGTCGGGAGGATGTTTAAAAAGTGCTTTTTCCGAGCCTGAGGGGTTTGTGGGGGAGGGTGAGAAGGTGAATGAAAGTGTGGACAAAAAGGTGAGTCTTGAAGCGGGCTTGAAAGGTGGGGAATAATAATAAGAAGAAAAAGAATACTCATTGCATTTGATAAAGCCCCTTGTCACGTCGTTGAGACGTCTCAAAGTGCTTCATAGGATATATTCCAAAGTGGGGTAACTGTGCATTTTGTAGGCAATATGCGGCAGCCAATCGCGCGCAGCGATGTCCCACAAACAGTCATAGGAGTGACCGATTAATTTTTTTTGTGGGGTAGGGTATTGTTACCGCTTGAAAGTGATCCGTTGGTCGACAAACAACCAGGTTCCTAAACATAGGTGAGTTGGAGGGACTCTGGGCTGCAGTTCCAGAGAGACTGTATCCATGTCATCCAGTTGACCGCCAAAAAGCCCCAGTAAAATCCTGTGAAGGTCTCGCAGACAACAACAACTTTGATTTTTCGGACATCCTCTCTGTGTGAAGGCCACTGTATCAAACACTGCACAAGTATTCTCATTATCATTTTTTAAATCCCCAATGTCCTTCAGGTTAAACTGCTTAAGGTGCCTTTCGTACAAAGTGGAACTGGAAATAAGTCGACAGCTTTGCTGAAAACCACTTGCGCCCACATTTCCCGTAGTTGGTCAGTTCCTGTTAATGTCGCCTAGTTTCAATGTCCCGAAGTTCACAGTACATTCAGAGCTCAGTATCATCGCTGTGCGTCTGTCCCATTGTCGTCAGAGTCACCTTCGCGAAAGGTCAACGCGTAGGGCTTCAAACGGTATCCATTACATTGCTTTGTGTCCTCGTGAGCGGGGAATCAATGAGCAATGTCATTCATGACGAAGTCAGATTCAGCCTCAGTGATGCACAGTGCAAGCTGCCGTGTGAGGTGGAATCAGGTGCAGAGTGGGATCAGCTCAGAGAGATATTTCTTTCCATTAAAACCCCTGTTTCGTGTGATTGTCTCTTCCAAGCCAGTATGCCTAGAGCAACAAACCATCAGGCGATTTCACACTGAATACAAAATATTGGGAGTGGGAGGGAGAGGAGGGACACATGCAGAAACCTATCACTTTGATTAAGAGTATCCAAACCAAACTGAGAATTCCATGCATTACATCTACAACATGGAAATCCCAGCAATAGATTGTTGGAATGGAATACTGTACACTCTTTCTCTCCTTGGAGTGAAGCATTCTGCTGACCTAATCCCGAAAAGTATTATGCACAGGTTGGCAAGAGTCAAGGCTTGAGGGGATCCCAGAGTGTATGTTGGGGTAACTGCTGAGTCTAACCAGATACATTAACAATAGCCAATTCTTGCTGTGAAGTGGGATGTTATAATAATAATAATCCTTGCATCTGATATACATGATGCTTTTCGTATCTTCTAGACTTCTCAAAGCGCTTCACAGTATTTATTTAAAGTGAATTGACTGTACATTGGTGGGCGAAACATGGCAGCCAATTGCGCACGGCAGTGTCCGACAAACAGTCTGTAGTGGTTTGACTAACTCTGGTACATTCATAGTAGAAAACCTTATTAAATAGAGACAAGTAGGTAAGTTAAGTAAGTAATGATGGGGCATGAAATGAGCATCAACTCCTATGGAATAAAGGGAGAATTTATCAAAATATACGTTAGAGGTTGTTGGACTGCGGACCAATTTACTGCAAGTGGCTGTTGAAACCGAGCCCAGCAGCAATTTAAAAGGAAATTGGATGAATACTTCAGGGAAAATATCGAAGAGTCCAGGGAAAGAGGAAACGCAATGGGATTAGAGCCAATAGCTCTGTTGAAAGAGTGTGAATGGCCTCCTTCTGAGGCTGCAAACTTTCCACGATTCGATCTGCCTTGGGACGCTGCTTTAACATATCTCCCAGGGTCCAGAATGCATTAAAATGCATCAGTACTTATGTTGGACACAGCGAGAGAGAGCGAGAGAGATGGTACTGATGCTTACGTTGATGTACACGTTTAATAACACCTTGCCTTTGACGCACTATCTTATCATGTCATCGAGATGTCTCAAGGCACTTGCCAGGACACACACTAGAATTTGTCTATTTTGTGGACGAACTCGTCAGCTAGTTTTGCGCACAACAGTGGATTGATGTTTTATTTGGGGATTGTTGGCAAGGAGACTAGGAGAAACAAACTCCCTTCTTATTTCGAATAGAACCGTCGGATCTCTGACATCCACATGTAGAGGTAGATGCTACCTTGGTTTAATGTCTCATCATTTGTGTGTACACCACTATTTTCACCAGGTCCCAGCTCTCCTTTGCTCTAATCATCAAACATTCCCGTGTCCAGGCATTGAGTGAATTCTGTCGAGTGTTCAGCACAGCACAAGTTTTAATTGAAGAGTGGGGAAGTTTTGAAAGGAGCGTTCTTGGAAGTTTTATCTTTTATAACCCATGTTAATGATGAAAAATGTCCTGAGTGTTTTTTTTCTTTGTTGAGCTGGAAACTCTTAGCTCTGATAGCAAGCAGGAGCCTCAGTAAAATGGCAAGAGTCTACTAATATTATACTGCCTGATATGTTAAAAAATAAATGGAGTTAATTCAGGTAGCGATCTGTGGCTACTGGCAGGATTGTGCGTGCGTTCACTGCTCTTGGATAAGCAAGATGCAAAACCGAATGCCCTCAATGCCACTCTTTCATTATAATATGTGTCTGTTTCTTTGACCTGTTTAATTTGTGCAAGGCTGCAGAAAGGCACTGCGGTGGTTTGACTTTACATTGACCAAGACCCAAGTCGTTTCGTGAAATGGCTTCTTAGATATGTGACGGACATACAAACCATGGGCTTCAATCATAGGCTGAGCAAAGCATATCCATTGCCAACACAGGAGTCCTGCCAGCCTCTCTCGCCGTCCAGGAGGACACTGCTTTATCAGAGGTGCTGTCGTTCAGATGAGACCTTAAACCGAGATCCCTTCTGGCTGTTCAGATGGTCGTTAAGCCAAGCGTGCATTCAATTACTCCTCTATTCCCATCCCCTATACCCCTCTAATCCCCTCTCCTACACTCCTCTCTGATATCCCCCTGTTTCTCTCTGATCTGTTCCTCTCGCCTACAATAATAATAATAATCCTTGCATTTGATGTAGCGTTTTTCACATCTTATCGACGTCTCAAAGCTCTTCACAGAATATACTGTAAACTAAATTGACTGTATATTTGTGGGGGAAATGCGGCAGCCAATTGCGCACAGCAATGTCCCACAAACAGTCATGGATTGAAATGACCAATTTTATTATTGTGTTTTTTTTGGATGCATTATTATTAGGCGTGTGGAGTAAGGAAACTTGCCTAAGGTTTCACCCTGACCTGCCTTTACCCCACTATTTCCCACTCCCTCAAGCACGCATCAAGTTTCCTCGTAAATACATTGAAGCGCTTTGGGACGTCGATAGGATGTGAAACGTGCTATATCAAATGCAGGGATTATTATTGATGCTATTGCAACCACGGCTTGCAACTAATCTTGCACCCGGATGTACCATTGCACAGATATGAGAATGTGACTCACGGTGTGAGCGGAGCTGATGAGAAATGACAGGGCAAGGTTTGAATTTCATATAGAGGGAAAAATCAGGTAAATAACTGACTATTGAATTCCCCATATAAATTTCTAAATGGGATGATTTGATGCATGAAGGGGAATCCTATAAGAAATACGATCCTTTACTGCCCGGCCAGCCCTGCTTTCGCACAGGAACTCACTCTCCGCGGCTTAAAGATCAGAGGTAAACAGACGGATAGAGTTTCATCAAGCTGTGGGAAATGTGGCAGGAAATGTGGGCAGCGTTCTGTTCTGATTACATTGCAACAGAAACACAGGACAACTGAACACCGTAGGAAGGTCAAACTGCTACCAGGAGCAGAAGGATCAAAATTCAACTCCCCGCTACTTGCCCCCCCCCCACCACCCACCCAGCTAGGAAGAGTAGTTTTTTTTTGTAATGCAGTGAATTTGAGGCCAAAACTCAATAGGAAAGTTTTAACATTGACAGAGCTGCTTTACGGATCTCTGGTCCTAATAAGTGGAAACTAAATAATAATAATATATAGTAATAATAGTAAAAATAATCTCTGCATTTGATATCACACCTTTCAAGTCTCACACAATGTACTGTGAAGTGTGCAAACGATTGCCCGCAAATATAATCAATTCCCTTTACATTATATTCAGTGAAGCACTTTGAGATGTCTCGAAGACGTGAAAGGATGCTATATGAAATCTAAGAATTACTATTATTATTATGAAAATGATAAAGCGTAGTAGCTGTGTGTTTTCCAGGCAAATGCATCCAATATTAATGACTTGCAGTTACATAGCACGCTTCACATGAGATAAAGCCTCATTATGAAGAGTTCATTCTGCCTCGATAGATCTGACATAAGTATAATTATAATAATATATAATAATAATATAGCACTTTTCACGTCTTCTAGACATTTCAAAGTGCTTCACAGAATATTCTGTAAAGTGAATTGACTGTATATTTGTGAGCAAAATGAGGCAGCCAATTGCGCACAGCAGTGGCCCACAAACAGTGGTGGATTGAAATGAACAATTTTTTTAAAAAAAATTGAGGAATTAATATTAGACGTGTGGAGTAAGAAAACTTGCCCAAGGTTTCATCCTGACCTGCCTGGATTTGAACGCAGGTCTCAGGCTTGTATGGAAAGTGCTCTAACCACTGAGCTACAGGACTCCAATTGTCACCCAGAACTTGTACAAGTTTATACAAGCTACCTTAAAGTGGTGGTGAAAAATCAAGAACTTATTTGCTGATGGAGAAATGTGTGCAAAACAAGCGCTAGCGACATTCAAGGTTAAACTTAATGAAGGAAATGGGAAAGAGAGATCAGCACAGTGATACAGAGATAGGAACGATAGGGAACGGAAGGCTTGTAAGACACAGAGATAAACAGATTAGATAAAGTGATCAGCCTCAGATAAAGCAAAGCGTGGTATGAGAGAAAGGTTAGCGCACAAAAGAAGGGACAGTGCTTATAATTAAGACTCAGTAGTGAAATATTGACTGAAGATGTGCAATGATATAATGCAGGCTCATAATGGAGTCCTACAGGACTCCTCATACAGGAGTCCTACAGGATTCGAACCCAGGTTAGCTGGGTTCGAATCCAGCCAGGTCAGGGCGAAACCTTGGGCAAGTTTCCTTATTCCACACGCCTAATAATAATCCCTCCAAAAAAGTCACAATAATAAAATTGGTAATTTCAATCCATGACTGTTTGCAGGACGTTGCTGTGCGCAATTGTCGGCCACGTTTCACCCACTTTACAGTATATTCTGTGAAGCGCTTTGAGGCGTTTAGAAGACATGTGAAGCGCTATATCAAATTCAAGGATTATTATTATTATTATAATGCTCTGTGTACGTGCGTCATGTACGCAGAACTTGAACTATTCCGGGAGTTTGCACAGTAGTGATGGACTGCTGATATTTGGTATGATAATGATTGCTACATTCGATGTCGCCCCTTGATCGATGAGCCAACAAGGCTGCACATCATCCATTGGAACCAGCAAACCACAGCAGTCAGCAAACCAACATTAGCAACACACATGTGGACCGTCTAAGTCTTCACTCATGCACAACAATGGCAACTTTGCAAGAATACTGATCTCCACACCGGTTGGCGTTTCAGATCACTTGGAAGTGCTGTGGGGTGTGGGGGGGAGGGGAGGGGAGGTGGCTGTAAGCCTGATTGATGTGGAAGGTTTTCAGATGGAACATGCAAAAGTGAAGAAAGGGGGCAAAGGAGCAGGATTGAGGCAGAGTGTTCCAGAGTGTTGGTGAGTAGGGGCTGAAACCGTGACCTCCGATGGTGGGGTGGAGGGTGCGAGGATCGAGCAGGAAGCCAGTGACAGTCGAACGGAGGCCCCGGGTGGTGGATTGGGGGAGTGAGGAGGTCAGAGACGGAGGGAGTTGCTAGAGAGTGAAGGGATTTGAACACAAGTGTGAGGATCTTGAAGTCGATCAACGAGCAAGAGAAGTGGGGAATGGGGATGAGGTAGGGTGAGAGGATTATGCACATGGTTGAAGAGATAGATTTTTTTAAGACAGACAGAGAAGGCATGAGATGGAGTGGGGTAGAGGGAAGTTCCACAAGCTGGCTAGCAATAATGGGAACAGATATTATCAAAGGAAAAACGCACTGCAGATTCACCATATGATGTGCTCCTATTGTGCTGTGTTTTACTGTGATGTTCACCGTGCCAATTGTCATGCATTGAGTGTTATTGCAGTGCTCTTCATGGTAAGAGTGCCGGCTTCTATCATGAAGGGAGATGGCGAGAATTCAGTCAGTGATATCACTCTCAGAGTTTGCAAGGTGCATCTATTATCTCTGGGCTTTTTTTTTTTTAAAAAAAAGCACAACACAATCTGAAGTGTTCGGTATTGAGGAACCGGTTGCTAAGGTTACATTTCAGTGCATCGGGTTGATCCACATGAAGGCGCAAACGCTTCTGATTGTCGGGGAACGCAAGCACTCTAATCAAGTGGTGGGTTTCCATGGTACAAGTCTGAAACTCAGTCAGTCTCTCAGCTTGGTTTGACAGCCTCGGATGATTGGGTCAATTTCCCTAATACCTCGGAGCGGATGGAGAGACAGCGTTTTTTTGACCGTGGCTTAAATGAACAAATGGTGCTCAAGAGCAATTGATTGCTGTCTGTTGCTGCCCATTTCAGATCCAGCCCGGATTCTGCCCAAAGCAACCGATATCTCTCTCCTCCCTTCCTTTCTTTCCCTTTTTTTGGGGGATCTCCTCCTGTTATCACATCCGTAATCCTCTCCGGCTTTGCCCCACCCTACCTCTGCGACTTCCTAACCGCCTACCAACCTGCCAGCCCTCTCCGCTCAGCGGGCTCCGGCTTGCTCCACGTCCCCCCAACCTACCGGCCCCACCATCGGCCACTGTACCTCCAACCTGTGGAATTCCATCCCGCAGTCCCTCCCTAGCCTCCTTCAAGTACCTCCTCAAAACCCCCCCCTCTCCGATGGTCCCATCGGTCACCCCAAATCCTACCCTTTCTCTCCACCCTCTTCGTCCCTGACCCCAGCTCAGGTCTGAAACAATAACTATCCAGCACCTTGGGACATCTTCCTGACGTGAAAGGGGTTGTACACATGTAATTTTGTTGTTGTTGTTGTTGTTGTTGTTGTTATGTGCCACACATTATGTGTTTCCCTGTTGAGGAAGCATTTTACTGGGTAAGGAAACTGTGACGGTTATAACACAGCTGATATCATGGTCTCTCTCTCCCTCCCTCTTTCATGTTGTCTCAAAACCATTTCTTTTTCATTGGCTTAAAACTCTGGCGTTAATAAAATGTCCCTTTTCCTCTCTCCCTCTCTCTACTACAGAAACGACTTGGGCCTGAAGGAAGCTGTGAAATCTGCATTCAGGACCACTGGTGAGCAACCCAATTTAAAACATACACATTCATTTCGTTCTGGGATCAGTTCGGGCTTCTGTTACTCTACATCACTCCATTTGATGCTTGTATACACACACACACATCGGTAGCGATTTTACTATTGACAATTACGTTTCTTTACTCCACATGCCCCTGTTTACCTAAGGGTAAATCAGAACCCAATGTGAGTCGATTGACGGATCGCTTTGAGACAACTTGAAGGCATCAATTGCAGGGATTATTATTATCATTATTATCACTTTTCCTGTGTAATAATCCCACCCACCCCCAACAACAACAAATTTGCTCGCAATCCATGACTACCTATGGGATGCTGCTGTGCATAATAGGCTGCTGAGTTTCACCCACAAACTACACTGTGAATTCATTTTACAATATATCCTGTGAAGCTCCTTGAGACGTCTCAATCAGCCTCCATATCAAATGCAAGCATTATGATTACTGGTCATCTTGACTCTGCGAGTTAATGATTCGTTACCAAATTCACGAGAGAAGAGGAAAGGAGATGGCCTTAGAATAAGAAGGAGGGAAAGAGATGGGGGTGGGGGTGGTAAAGAATGACAATACACAATTATTCAGATTTGGCATTGCACTTGTGTAGATCTGAGAGTCAACTCTTCTTGTGTATAACACAGGGTATAAAGCAGGGAAATACAGAAGTGATTACAGATCAGAGCAAGTTTGAGTTGGTGCCAACCAGACCTTCTATGGAACTGTTGAGGTTCAATTAGTTTGGTTGTAATTCCAATTAAAAAAAACCCTCAACACACAATACCAGTTTCCAATCACACCCGTATAACAAGCGGAGAAGATTGTGGAGTTATTATATTTGAGGCAGATTGGCACGAGTGGAATTTGTCGATAAAAGCATCACTGTTTTGGCAGCCTTGTCTGACTGGTTAATCGCTACTGTTTGGAATCGGTGGGCAAAAAAGTGGAAATTAGTTACTAAACTAATCAGACAATAACTGATGGGTTTCTTGGCTTTGTATCTGTAACAGATGTCAAGCTGTTGCTTGCAAATAGCTTGTGCACTGCTCTGTGTCTAAATCTGTGTAGGGCCCGATGAGAAAAGTCTTCACGTGCCAATAAACATCTTGAGATGCTTTTTCTCCCCCCCACCCCGCCCTGATTTCATGAGATGTCGGGAAATTGTGAAATCTATCAATGTCCTGAGATCAAATGCGAGGATTATTATTATTTATCATCAAATCTTCGGATAATTTTTTTTTAAAAAACCACAACACGGAGAGAGAGAGAAAACACATTTTTATCTATAAATCCTTCAATATTTATTGATCAGTTTCAAACTGGTTGATTAAGAGATCTGCTATTCTTGACCTTCCATAAATAGATCTGTTGTGTTTTTTCTCTCTATCTCTCTCTGTCTCTCTTTCTCTCGCTCTCTGTTGAGTGATGTCTAGTAACTCATTGACTTTTTTTAAAAAAACTTGTTAATTTCCATGTGCCTCAGTTGATCCTGAGGGAAATTAATATTGAAGCGAATTCAACACTTTGAAATTGTCTTAGATGAATGGATAATTATCAAGATCGCCCAGAAACTAAATTAATTAGAGCTTGATCAAAGATCGTTTTGGTTTTATATCATTATGTGCACAGGATCTCACTGCAGTGAGGCTGCCTGCCTTCTTCGCCTGGCTTTAAGCAAATGTGGCTTTCGATTTTCATCACCACCACTGTGAGGCATCAAGCTTCATAACACAGAGCTGTCTCGCATTAAAATCAGCTTCAACTCAGGTTGAAAAAAGGTGTATTGTGACTGAATGGATTGCAGGAAAAAAAGCACACACACACGCACGCGCGCACACACACACAACACCGCTGATCTCCTAATTTGTTTTACCTCGGTGCTGTTTAAGCAAATGCATTTAACCTGACTTATACCTAGCTGAGTGGAATTTCTTGCTCTCTCAGACGGATTTGAAACAAGCGTAATACGTCAGTCACCGAGAGACACCTCAGATTGCTATCAGTTGCACTTTGTGACACTGTTTAATACAATGCAAGAAATGAAGCTACTGAATAATGTGGGATCAAATGAAAAACTCACTGGGCGTGATAATCATAACAAAACCCCAAATAACCAGCTGAAAAGCAAATCTACTCTACATCTTATATTTCCTTTGCATTCCCCGCTCCCCCATTCCAGGGCAGCATTCATCGGGGAACGCTACATTATAGATTTTCCGTGTAATTATTACTTTCAGTCACACTGCATTTGCTGAAAATCAGAGCATTTGTGGCCGTGGATGTTGCAATAGGTTCTGGATATTGCTAGAGCAGGTGGAGAGAAGAGAGTGAAACTGGCCTCGCACTAGGAGGCAAATTGAATGGCATTTAGGATAAATAACGATGAGTTTCCACGGAGAAACGGGCCATTTCTGGGCGAGAACCATCTTCCTGGTCAATTAACTGACCTAGAGACTGAGAGCAATTACCCCTGATAGCCATGGCATAGATGCCACAATGATATTACAGTACAATGTGAGGTCAAGTCCTGTAGTGCAGCGGTTAGAACACTGGTTCGATTCCCAGGCAGGGAGAAACGTTGGGCAGATTTCCTTGCACTGCATGCCTCTGGTTACCTAGCAGTAAGTAAGAACCTGGTTGTTGGTTGGTTGGCAAATTGCTTTTCCGGTGTTAATAATCTCTTCAAAAAGAATAATTCTAATAATTTGGTTACTCAGTCCATGACTGTTTGTGGGACACTGCTGTATGCAATTGCCTGTCGCGATTAGCCCATAAAATACAGAGTCACTACACCTTACAGTATATTTTGTGAAGCACTTTGAGATGTCTTGAAGACGTGATAATGTGCTATATCAAATGCAGGGATTAATATTTATTATAATACTGGGTTTGTAAGATACATTTTAGCAGCGGATGGCTATGTTTCTGGCAATGGTTCACTGCCAAATTGTGGCATAATCAGGAGCCTGGGCAGCGATGAAGGAGGTGATTTTCTTCAAGAAGGTGAGTGTTAATCCCACAGGGGCTTAGTGCTAAATCCTGTGTGTGTTGGATAAGAGAAGGGGGGTTTTCTCTCCAGTGTTGGAGAATTATTGTGGAGCCTTATCCGGAGATGGGAAGGTTTAGCTGTGGAGTTAAGTTTCCTCCCTTGGTCCTCAATGCATTCGCCAGAAGAGCTCTTCCTCCTTGTGCTCATACCATATTTATAAGAACATAAGAACTTAAGAACATAAGAATAAGGAGCAGCAGTAGGCCATTCAGCCCCTCGAGCCTGCCCCACCATTCAATAAGATAATTGCTGATCTAATCTAATCTAATCTAACTCCACCTACCCGCCTTATCCCCATATCCCTTAATCCCTTAGAAATCCGTCTGTTTCAACCTTGAATATGTGTAAGGACTGAGAGCATCTACAGCCTTTTAGGGTAGAGAATTCCATAAATTCACTACCCTCTGAGTGAAGACGTTTTTCCACAACTCAGTGCGAAAAGGCTGACCCCTAATCTTGAAACTATGATCCCTAGCACATTTACAGCCCTTCCCAGCCTTCATCATGTCCATTTTGAGTGAAAGTGCAGATAGCTCCAATCCAACAACAACAACTTGCAATTATATAGCGTGCTTTACCCGAGGAAGCATCTCAGGGCCTGATACTGAGCCGGTGGTGGGTGGGGGGTTGCTGAGTGGGAGAATGCGACCAGAAGCACGGTCAAAGAGGAAGATTTTCAGTAGTGAGCAATTTATGGAATACTGGAAGTTTAGGCTTTGCTGGGAAAAGTGTTTTAAGACATTCTCCTGATGTGAAAGGCACTATTCACATCAGGCACTGCATCCCACAGTCCCTTTGCCTCGCTTCCTCCCTTGCCTCCTTTAAGGCAAGTCTCAAGACCCTCCTCTTCGATCGTGCCTCCTGCTGCCCTTCCAACTTTCTCCCTGCCCACCTAACTCTCTCTCACCCCTCCCTACCCTGCCCTCCTCCCTTGCTCGGGTCCTAATCTGACAGTTCAGCACCTTGGGACCTCCTCCCGATGTGAAATGTTGTTGTTGTTGTTGAGATATGGTGTAATAGAAAAGGTCCAACTTTATTCCATGGAGGAATTGCAGGCTAATAAGGACAGGAGACTTTCATCAAATCACAGATCTCGGAGATGAAAGTAATTTGTTCCATTTGACTGCCCCTCTCAATGTCTGTGGAGAACACTTGATAATTTTTCTGTAAATGATAGATCCCACGCCTAGCCAGATGTTTTAACGTCTCAATTACAAACCTTCTGATTTATTGCCCCTGCTTTGTGACTCGAGGAACGCTGGTGGATTCTTCTCCTTCGCTCTCACTCTGAATGCCTATTTTATCATCTCAACATCAGTATCATCATTATCATCGTCATCATAATACTAATCCTTGCGTTCGATACAGCGTCTTTCAGGTCAGGAGAGGACCTCAGTGCGCTTCACGGGATTTATGGCAAAGTGTAGCCACTGTGAATTTTGTCAGTGAAATGTGGAGGCAAAATTGTTAGCCAGGAGAAACTCCTTCTCTTTTACCTAGGTTCAATCTTTACGTTTTGTCAACAACTACCATATTACAGACATTTCACTTCTGTGAAGTGAAATGTCTGTAATTGATGTAATCTACATCAATGATCTGGACATGGGTGTACGGAGTACAGTTTCCAAGTTTGCAGATGATACTAAGTTAGGGAGAATAGTAAACAGTGAGGAGGATAGTAGCCGTCTGCAAGAGGATATAGACAAATTGGTAAAGTGGGCAGACACATGGCAGATGAAGTTTAATGCAGAGAAGTGTGAGGTGATGCATTTTGGGAGAAGAAATGAAGGGAGGCAATATAGGCTAGATAGTACAATTTTAAATGGTGTAAAGGAACAGAGAGACCTGGGGATTTGTGTTAGTGACTCGTTGAAGGTAGCAGGACAGGTAGACAAGGCTGTTAAGAAGGCATATGGGATACTAGGCTTTATAAATAGGGGTATAGAGTACAAAAGTCAGGAAGTGCTGACTAACCTCTATAGGACTTTGGTGAGGCCTCAGCTGGAATACTGTGTTCAATTCTGGTCACCACACTACAGAAAGGATGTGAAGGCATTGGAAAGGGTACAACGAAGATTTACTAGGATGGTGCCAGGATTGAGGGACTTCAGCTATGAGGAGAGGCTAGATAGGCTAGGGTTATTCTCTCTGGAGCAGAGAAGATTGAGGGGAGACCTAATAGAGGTTTATAAGATCATGAGGGGTTTCGACAGGGCAAATAGAGAAAAACTATTTCCACTCGTGGGTGAATCTGTGACTCGTGGTCACAGATTTAAAATAGTTTCAAGGCGCAGTAGAGGGGAGCTGAGGAGAAATGTTTTCACTCAGCGAGTTGTTCGAATCTGGAATGCATTGCCTGAAAAGGTGGTGGAGGCTGATTCGATAACAACTTTTAAAAAGGAAATAGATCTTTATTTAGGGAGAACGGGTCTATTAGGCTACGGGGAGCGGGCAGGGCAGTGGGATTGAATCGCTCTTTTCAAAGAGCCGGCACAGACTAGATGGGCCGAATGGCCTCCTTTTGTGCCGTAAAATTCTATGATTCTATGATTCTATGATTCTATGATTCTATGATTCTAAGTGCTTTGAGTCTTCTCGGATTGCTCCTGCAACAGAAAACTGCACGATCATTTTAATATGCTAAAACAATGTTTGTTGTTCACTTCTGGTTAACTTGGCACCATCCCTATTATCTGCTAGATTGCACAGTCCATTGATCAGAATAATGACAACCTAAACAACAGCACCACAAGTGATGCTGGCAATTAGCTACAGACTCACTACGTTTTATTTATATCACAGCCCCATCTCGATGTTCTGCGCTGAGCAGCCTTGGCTCTAAGCTGCTTGCGGATCTCTCTCTTGTACAGAGCTCTGTGCCCTGGGACCTCCATCCCATTTACGCTGACATTCAAAGGCAGGGTCTATGATGAAACTTGCATTCATGTCATGGTAAGGCACTGAGCAAAATCCCTTGGCAATTCCAACACAAATTCTACATGTAACAGGAAAACCAGTGGAACAGTCTGTAATAATCTTACTAATCCTTGTGTTGGATAGAGCGCCTTATCGCATCATGATTGAGTCATTGAGATGTCCCAAAGCGCTTTATAGGGTATCCTGTTAAGTGAATTGTAAAGTGGATTTTCTCTGTGGACAAAACACGGCAGCCAATTGCACACGGCAGTGTCCCACAAACAGCCATGGATTGAGTGACCGATTTTATTTGGTGTATTGTTGGCCAGGACACAGGTATTTCTCACATTTCTTAACTAATTGGCACATCAAACGCACTGTGAAACGGCAGAAACATTTCCCCCCCCCCCCCACTACTATATTTTTGGATGTGAATTTCAGTGCCCGAAGGTCCTGGCATCTCGAAACGTGTTTATATGTCACACATTATTGTCAGCACATTTCAGCCTCTTGCTAATCTGAATTTGAAAGCAAGCGATTTTCTTGTTAAGTGGGTAATAAAGGGATTAATATGCAGGCCTACAGCAAGCAATACTGGCCCTGGTGACTGAACAACAGCATCAGACAGCAATCAGCTTCGCTGAGCCAGCCTCAAAATGCCAACTAACTGGATGGACTCAAGGGCTTTCTGCGCGGCTCTTGCACGGAGCAAGGGGAGCGCTTCAAAGTGCAGGCACATTGCGTGCGCTGATAAAGCTGTTCCTGGGAATTGTGCGGTACCTCTGTTTTAATGAGAGACTTGGCGCAGATGGGGTCTTTGACAAGCCTTCGCATTAGCCAGAGAGACATAAATAAGATGTGATATCAGCGTCGTGGCGGAAAGGGACAAACCACACAGAGCGATTTCATATGGTCTTCCACGTAGTGAGTGGAACCATTGACGATATGTATGTGTGTGTAATCAGAGATCACCAAGCACTATAGTAATAATCTTTTACGTCTTCTAGACATCTCAAAGTGTTTCACAGAATATGTTGTAAAGTGACTTGACTGCATATTAGTGGCTGAATTATGGCAGTCAATTGCACACAGCAGTGTCCCACAAACAGTCGTGCATTGAAGTGACCAATTCACTTTTTTTTTTTTTTCTTGTCTTGAGGGATTATTATCAGGCATGTGGAGTAAGGAAACTTGCCCAAGATTTTTCCCTGCCAGGAACCAAACCCAGGTCTCTCACTTACGAGTCGAGTGCTTTAACCACTGAGGCACAGGAATCCACTACAGCATATTAGAAGGGGATATTACACAGAGCATGTCGATGTAGAAAACGCTTGCTTTTGTTTTAGAACATTGTTTTATTTAGTGCAAAATAAAGCATTTTCAGTAACATATTTACACTGTCCTACGTACCAGGACATGGCTGGTTGAAATCTAGAGCTCCAATCAGGCCTCCCTTGATGATCATGTGCTCAAAAAAAACCTACCGTTTTGCTGTATTTCATGGGACACTCAAAATTAGGCTCTCTCAGAAATGCACTAGATTCCTGTTAACCACACTGAGCTCCAGGACTTTCGCAGTTCAGGTGGATTTTGAGGTTTGTGTTATTCAGAATTGCAAGGGGGATATTTCACAACACGCTTTAACATTGTGCCTTCAATGAGGAATGCACAGCAGTGTCTCTCAAAGGTGTTAACAAGGGACAATAACTCCAAGTGATGGAGAGTTGGTCTCTGCCTTCAGCTTCCAGTCATCCTGCTTGTCCATCTCTTCTGGTGCAGGGATTCCAATCCACACAGGGCAACAATGGAATTAGAATCTTAATCTCTCTGTGTCTCTCTCTCTCTGCCAGCTGCGAAGATCCAGACTGAAATGAATCCCAGCTCTGAGTTACAAGGTCACCCGTAATGTGGCACTAATTGGCACTTAATCGTCAATCACACGAAGAGAAGGCACACACCAAGCTTATTTTGCTTTGGGTGGGAGATGGACACTGTTGAGAGTCCAACAGTGTTGAGAGACACTGCTGTACGCAATTGGCTGCTGCGTTGTTCCCACAAGATGTTCAGTTGCTACTTCTGGCCTGCTCCACGTCAACCACCCTAACCGCCCCACCATCGGTGGCCGGGCTTTCAGCCTCTCTGTTCCCACACTGTGAAACTCCATCCCGCAAACCCTTCGCCTCACTTCCTCTCTTTCCTCCTTCAAGGCCGGTCTCAAGACCTTCCTCTTCGACCGTGCTTTCTGCTCCCCTCCTATCTCTTCCCCCTCTCCTACAACATATATATCAAATGCACAGATTATTATCAATAACACTGGGGTAAAACGTGAAAGAGATTTCCTTCCCATCATTAACATCGGGTGCTGGGACCAATTGCAACACTCCATTACTTCCCTATTGAGAGTTAACGTCTTTTAATAGGGTGGGTGGTGGGGGGCGGGGGAAGGATTTCAAACAGCTTGTCTTCAACTAGTTACGATCTGATCTAAATCGCTCCAGGCAACTCCTGAACCCGCTCATCCAGCAGTGGAACTCGCATACCATCGTTCCATCTCCCACCCAGAGCAAAATAAGCTTGGTGTGTGCCTTCTCTTAGTGTGATTGACGATTAAGTGCCAATTAGTGCCGCATTATGGGTGGCCTTGTAACTCAGAGCTGGGATTCATTTCAGTCTGGATCTTCACAGCTGGTAGAGAGAGAGACACACACACACAGAGATTAAGATTCTAATTCCATTGGAGCCCTGTGTGGATTGGAATCCCTGCACCAGAAGAGATGGACAAGCAGTATGACTGGAAGATGAAGGCAGAGACCAACTCTCCATCACTTATTATTGTGTTATTGTCACTTATTATTGTCACTTATTATTGTGTTATTGTCCCTTAACACTCTCGGCTGTACTCTCGACATGAAAGGCGCTTAACAACTGTCCTTGTGTTGTTGTTGTTTGTTGTTACCCTGAGTGCCACCTCTCCTTCCCCACGCCCCGAGACTCTGCTCATTTTGCAGTCTGCACTTTGTTTAATACAATAATAATCCTTTCATTTGATATAGCGCTTTTCATGACTTCTAGACTTCTAGACTTCTCAAAGCGCTTCACAGAATATACTGTAAACTGAATTGACTGTATATTTGTGGGTGAAACGCGGCAGCCAATTGCGCACAGCAGTATCCCACAAACAGTCGTGGATTAAAATGAACAATTTATATATTGTTATTATTGTTCATTCTTTGCGAGATAAAGTAATATGAACCTACAAAATGTACAGTCAATTCACTTGACAGTATGTCCTGGGAAGCGCTTTGAGACGTCCTGAAGATGTGATAAGGTGCTCTAGCAAAAACAAGGATTATTATGAATAAAAACCGAATTGGCTGGGAGCACTCAACAGGTCAGGTAGCATCTGTAGAGAGAGGAAACTGAGTTAATGGTCCAGATCGATGGTCTTTCGACAGAATATTATCATGATTTATTTTACAATGCGTGGTGGGTGG
The DNA here is from genome assembly GCA_035084275.1 of Hydrolagus colliei. Lineage (NCBI taxonomy): Eukaryota > Metazoa > Chordata > Chondrichthyes > Chimaeriformes > Chimaeridae > Hydrolagus > Hydrolagus colliei. The sequence continues at coordinate 10,440,402 of CM068752.1, forward strand.
GAGAGAGGATTTCAAACACATTCCTTGTGATGACCTGCTTGAACAATAGTTCACTAATGGTGAGTTTCATTGACACAGAAACAACAACAACAAAATATACTTTGCGAGGGCGCCTTTCGCATCAGAAGGATGTCCCAAGGCGCTGAAAAGTGCATAGACAATTGCACCTAGGCTCTTATATAGCTCCTGTTCACTCTCTCACCCCCGAACAAAGACCAGTTGGGCACAGAGGTGGAAATTCTAGAATCATATGGACCTGAAGTCACAAAAATGGTGACGAGACCGAATACAGAAAACAGGCCAAAAAAATAAAAGGAGTATTTTTTGGTTAAAAAAAAGATTGATCTTCTGTCAGCCTGGGACGAATAATGAAAAATTGAAGAATGAAGGACCCACTTACAGTTTCGGTCTTCAGCCTTCATCACAGCAAAGAATAATATGCCCCTACCCTAGGGAGATAGAATACATGCACAGTAGGAGATTTCCATTGTGAGACTACTCAGAAACCCCTGATCACACTGAATGAAGCAGCTATTTCATACCTGTTGTTCGAGGATCAATCTTAAAACACTGCCACATTGAGTTGCTTAAATGTGCCGTTGTTTGCACATTCGGTGTAAAGTACAGAGACAGAGCTAAAATGAGGACCTTTTCTACAAAACCGCATTTCAGTACAGAACGCAGGATGTGAATCTTGATCCCATTATTTGTACATTAAAGCGTGTGCATTTGATGTGAAGCTGGCTGGATGTTGATCACACTGAGACAATGTGTGTGGAGAGGGGAAACGGCACACTGAACACACTCTTTGTAGGGAGTTTATGAAGAGGTCTCACGCTGGCTGACTTTGGCCGCAGAACTTGCTGAGAAGCGAACAGGTTCCAACCTATGAGCAGAACCAGATGCCTTTTGGTTGAAGAATATACCAATGTTCGTTGAGATCCGCAAAGTGCAATGTTATTTTCCCTCTTTTAGCAGAGATTGTGGGATACTCAGGAGTGAGATACTGTTCAACGATGAGTCTAAATGTTAGTGCAAAGAAGTGTGCCAAGGAGTCCTGCAGCTCACTGGTTAGAGCACTCGACTTACAAGCGTGAGACATGTGTTCGAATTTAGGCAGGTTGGGGCGAAACCTTGGGCAAGTTTCCTTACTCCACACGCCTAATAATAATTCCTCAATTTTTTTAAAAAAACCTTCATTTCAATCCACAACTGTTTATGGGACACAGCCGTGTACAATTGGCTGCCGCGTTTCACCCACCCATATGCAGTTGATTCACTTTATAGTATGTTCTGTGAGGCGCTTTGAGACTCCAGAAGACGTGAAAAGCGCTATATCAAATGCAAGAATTGTTATTATTATAAGTATTGTGCAGCGGTTGAGGCTACAAGACGCTGACCTGTATGAAAGGCGCAATTTAATTGCAAGTTGTTGTTGTGGTTGAGTCCTCTGAAGACCATTGGTGTGGGAGGAAAGCGAGGTGATTCGAAAAAGAGCTTTAGGTTTCCTCTTCAGCTTGTCCTTTCGCACCTCAGTTCAAACACTTCATCTGGGTGCTGTGACCATGTCTGTAGCACACAGCTCTTTGATTAGATGAAATGTGTGCCTGTCTGAGCCTGCAGTAGCTTCCACTAAGGCGTGATGTGAGTTGACTGACAGAGATGGCGTGAAACAATAATGAGAAGTTACATCTCCACCTCACTCACCTGGAAGCCTCCAGCAGTGGCCCTGGCTTGCTGGAACGCTGCGAGGCTGTAAGACAAACAGTCTATTGCAGAAGATTATGTTATAGCTAAAAACACAAGTCGGTTGATGACTGTGTTGTTCTGGTTTAATCAAAAGAACTTACTGAACCATGAAATGTTGTTTGGTGCTATTGAATTGTTTTTGGGTGTAGGGGGAGGGGGGTGGGGGTGAGCCAGCTGGGTGATTGACGCGTGTGGAAACTCGCCACCCTGCTTAAGAGTATTTAAACCAAGCTGAGAATTCCATGCATCCCACCGACACATGGAAATCCCAGAGATAGGTCATTGGAACAGAATACATTCTCTCACTCTCTCTCTCTCTCTCTCTCTGGAAGGCCGGAGCCAAGGCTTGGGGACCTCGAGTGCGCGTTGGGGTAACTGCTGGAGTCTAACCAGCTAAAACCCATGTAGCTTGCCATTGATATCGCTGCCTGGAGAGCATTTGTGTTAGTTGTCCAGCTAGGACAATCCTACACGTTAGGGCTTTAGCTTGTAGGGTTGACGGGAGGTGAGTGGGATGATTGTCTGCCCCAGTGACTCGCGGACAGGGAGAAGAAGAGCAGTTAGTTAGTTTGTTGGTTAACTTTGTTGGATGAGCTGACACCAACTTAGCTTTAATAGGCAAATAAATGTCCCAGGATAGTGAATAAATGAGGAAGCTGCAGTGAAATGGATTGAGCGAGAGAGACAGTCCCATGTTATGCAACACCAACTACGGAGTGACATTTATGCATGCAAGTTAATTATGCTTACTTCATTCAGATAGCTCTCTGTAGATTTGGGTAGTTCTGGGCGAGTTGTTCAGCGTAATAACACTTTGATGCATGGGTTGCTAGATTGTTTTTCCACTTTCCTCGGGCAGGAAAACTCTTGCTGTAATCTCGATGTAACATCCTGATAAGGTCGTAGCTGGTTATTGCAATCGTGATTAACTGTAAATGTGTGTCAACCACACAACGAGAATCAGTCTTTGTGCGATTCATCCCAATCAGTGTGAGATACAAATCTTGATATCTTCCTTCATGCAGATGAGCGCCGTAACATCTTATTGAGTCATGTTATGGCTTGTGACTACCATGTTAGCACCCTATTTTGTTAGGAAGCGAGCACCTGAGTTCAGTTACTCCGCTTAATGGAGTTCTATAGCTCAGCGGTTAGAGCACTCGCCTTGCAAGCGAAAGATCTGAATTTGAGTCCCGGCAGGGTAAAATGTTGGGCAAGTTTCCTTACCGCACACACCAAATATTAATCCGTCCAAAAAAAGCCCTGTAATGAATTGGTCATTTCAAATCACGACTGTTTGTGGGACACTGCCGTGCACAATTGGCCACCGCGTTTCGCCCATAAATGTACAGTCAATTCACTTTACAGTATACTCTGTGAAGCGCTTTGAGACGTCTAGAAGACGTGAAAAACGCCATATCAAATTGCAAGGATTATTATTATTATCCTGTGGTATTATCGGAAAGGCCAACAATCACCAGATTAAATCGGTCACTTATTTTATGGCATTGCTATGCGTAAATCGGCTGTCAAGTACACCTACTTTTTGTACACAGCCAGTCCACTTTATAGTATATCTTGTGAAGCTTGTTGGTGCGTTCGCTTGACGTGGAAGGTGTTATATCATATGTAAGGATGATTATTATTATTATTACAACCAAGTGAAAGTTAGTCATTCCTTTTTCACCAGCTTTTGGACAAGACATGTGCGGAGAGCTTTGTTCCTTGTGCAGTAAAGTCTTAACTCACTGGATAGCCTGAAGGTGGTGCAATGGCTCTGTGCTTTTATGGATCTCACATGCTGTGCCATGGCGTGATAGGAGACCGTTTTTTTCTCGTGATTTGCCCCGTGGTGAAGAGCTGATCTTGACTGCAGTATCAATATTGCCAGTAGCCTGGGGCATTCAAAACCTTTCCTTATTTATGAAGGAACCTGGAGCTGTGGAGAATGAAAATAATAATAAAAAAGTTTTAAAGGATTAAATTATTAATTTATTTGCAAGTATAACTTAATCCCACCGACAGCATTTCAAAGCAATATTAAACATTTCTTGTGTACAATTCCTTACAGACTTTGAAACAAGGAAGAATATTTTTGATCTGTACATTATGCCTTGTTGGTGGTGATTGTTACTTTTCCTTTTACACACCTCCGCCTTCTGTAAGTGCTGACTCTTACCGAGTTAGATTCTCGTTTGTGAAGTTTTCGCCCAACAGCAAATACATCCTGGCAGCAATCCTTGACACCGCTTTAAAACTTTGGGACTCCAGCGCACGAAGACCTTCACTGCACGTTTCAGCAAATTCAGCCATGAAACAATAGCTCTAAGGCTGCATAATGTGGCAGCCAGTCTTGTCGAAAGTTATGGGAACACTCAGCGGGTCAGGCAGCAAGTATGGAGAAAGGAAAAGTGAGTTAACGTATTGGGTCCACGATCCTTCGTCAGAACTGGGGCTTGTTGGGAGGGAGAGGTTTTTAAGGACGAACAAGAGAGGGAGAGGAAGGGCAAGGAAGACAAATGAGAAAATGGGGTAGAGGGCAGGAGACAATTTCAATAATTTCAGAGCACAACAGCGCACGTTCCCCCTCCCCCTCTTCTGTGACCATCTGATCTGCCTGTTCTTTTGCAATTTCAATCCACCTTTGTTTAGCAATCCCCCACTTTTGTTTCACAACATTAACACCACTTTAACACATCATCTCCTGTCCTCTACCCCATTTTCTCCTTTGTCTTCCTTGCTGATAAACCCACACTATTACTTTACTCTGTGGCGCATAATACTGCATTTTAATAACAACAACTTTGATTTTGATAGCGCCCTCCACGCCGGACGGCGTCTCAGAGCGCTTCAGAATAGCGGGTCCGGGACCGAGCCAGGGGCAGGGGGAGGAAGGTGACCAAAGGCGCCGTCGAAGAGAAAGGTCTTCAGCTGGGATCTGAAGCTGAGAAGAGAGGGCGCAAGGCGAAGGTAGTGAGGAAGGGAATTCCAGAGCCTTGGGGCATAGTGGCTGAAGGCACGGCCGCCAAGGGAGGAGCGGAGGATTTGGGTGACATAGAGGAGGTCAGACCCGGTGGAGCGAAGGCAACAGGTACTGGTTTGAGGAGAGAGGAGGTCAGAGAGATAGGGGGGTGCAGAGGAGTGGAGGTATTTGAAGACAAGGGTGAGGATCTTGAAGTTGATCCTCTCTGGGATAGGGAGCCAGTGAAGTCTGGCAAGGACTGGGCAATGGGGGAGCGAAGTTTGGTGCGAATGAGAACACGGCCAGCAGAGTTCTGAATGAGCTGGACTCTGTGGATTGTGGAGCAGGGGAGACCGGCGAGGAGGGCATTGCAATAGTCCAGCCGAGAGGCGACAAAGGCCTGGACCAGAGTTTCAGCAGCTTTGGGGGTGAGATATTGGTAGAGACGGGCGATCCGTCTGAGGCGGAAGAAGGCGGTGCTGGTGAGAGACCGGATGTGAGGGAGGAAGGACAGTTGGAGGTCGAACTTGATGCCTAGGTTGCGCACAGGTTTGGAGAGTTTTAGGAGCAGACCAGGAAGGTGGAGGAGGTGAGAGCCATGTAAATAAAGTAATAATGCTCATAATAGTAATCATCAGGCCTGCATTTGGTACAGCACCTGTCACTGCGGGATTGACATCTTAAAACACTTCACGGGATTTACTGTCAAGTGTAGTGGCGTGTATCTGTAGGCGAACATGTTAGCCAATTTGTGCCCAGCTATGTCACACCAAAACGTCAGCCCTGAAGTGAATGATCAATTCCATTTGGGGGAATTGTCAGCCTGGACATTGGGAGGAAACCCCTTCTCATTTCGAATAGTACCATGGGATCTTTAATGTCCTAAACAGGGAGATGGAGTCTTATCCGAATGTCACCACCTCCAACAATGCAAGTCTCCCCCAATATTGTATTACAGTGTCAGCATAGACTAGATGTCAGCAAAGCTTTGTCATAGGATGTGAGCTCACCAACCTTGTACCACAGAGGTGAGAGTGCTACCTGTTGAGTCAGACTGATTTGCAAGGTGAAAAACATTAACACTGACATCGCTAACCTAAATTAAAGTACAGAGTGGAACGGTTCAGATGACCGGTCAAACATCGTGTCCCGTACCTTTTCGTAAACCAAAGCAAATAAATTTTGAGCTGAACAAAAACGTTGCTCTTTTAGCGCCTTGGGACGTCAATTAATTTAATTTAGGTAAATTGTTGTTGTTGTTGTTGCTCACACCATCTTAAAGAGACGTGAGCCATTCTCCAACGACTCCATGGTGTGGTCTGAGGGCCAACATTCATTGAAGGAGAGTCAACAACAACAACATTGACAAGAACAAAATTACATTTACAAAGAGCCTTTCACATAGTCTCACTCAAGGCGCTGAGTGAGACTATAACAGCGTCACTAATGTTATAGTGTGTGAACTAGCAGGGAAGAATTATCACAAATTATTACTGATAGTATTAGAACTATTATCACATTGAAATTGTGTAGATGTGACCCTTTATGAAAGAATTGGTTTGCACCCTGGTGCAAGCCATTCCAACGTAAATAATATAAAAGGTTCCTGTTCAGTGTTTCAACCCCTTTCCTGTTTGGTATTCATTGGACCCAAACCTTAAGATGGGCATCAGTGTTTTCATTTAATCAGCCTCTTAGAAAGAGAGAGCCAAAGGCTGTATCGTAGCTGATATGTTGCAATGCCCATCAAAAAAGATTAGTAAGCAGATGTCAAGGTGGTTGCTTCAGTCTGGAATGGAATCTGAGAGTAGATTAAGTAATTGGGTTTGTGTTCAATAAAGTGGGCATTGTTATGAGGGATCAGTGGCGGTGCGGGAATGTCAGAAACCTAATATCCTCCACTGCTGTGATCACAGAAGAGATTAGGGCTAAACATTTTTATTAAAACTCTCGAGGTTCTCAAATGAAAACAGAAGCACTTCACCTGTCGCAGGTCAAGAGTCAGGTGCTACTCGAGAATTGCCGGCGTGCGGTTTGCAAGCGTACCATTTTGCGTACTCACTTTGCTCCCTTATTGTTATTCTCTCCCATAATAAGAGCACAGTGATCCTTTTAATTTGAATGCAGCCCCTCTCTCGGCGGGTGTACGGCACAAAGTGCTTGATAGGATTTACCGCATAGCGCAGTGACTCTATTTTCTGGGCAAATACAGCGGCCAATTTACGCACAGCAATGTCCCCACAAACAGCGGTGAAATTAGTGACCGATTTTGATCTGGGTTAATTTTGCTTTCTGTTTAATATCCCATATGAAGAACAAACAGCACTTTCACAATTAATACAGAAGAATTAATATCAGGTCAAAATGCTCGATAGGCAACGTTCTGATGACAGGGCATGGACCTGAAACGTGAACTCACTTTCCCCTCTCCATAGATGCTGCCTGACCTGCTGAGCGTTATCCAGACATTTCAATTTTTATTTAAGAATACAATTTCCAGATACTTTTTGAAGAAACAACTTTTTAAATGTGCCTCTAGGGGAGAAAAAATAAATATAATACTGTACGTGCTTGGCTGTTCGCCTACTGTTACAGTCACTACACATTACAGAAAACTCTGCAAGCTCTTTGACGTGTTGAGACATGAGAATAAGAGACGCGATGATTAATAAGCGATTCGAGAGATATTCTTATTCAAGAGAAGAAAATATGGACGTTCAATTCAGTAAGACAGGGCCAATGAATTACTTTAAACTTAGCTGTAATACTGTGCACCTACCTGTATGTTGATCTCATCCTTCAAATTACATTTGAAAGATCTTACACAGTTTCAGACCTGCTTGTAATCTGTTTTGTAATTATTCACTTTGCAAATGTAAATGAAATCTAAAGACATGCGATTTGTTGTCGCTAATAACAGAATGGTAAATCACTTGTGGTTTAATGAAGCTGTGACTTGCGGTGTTCCCAATATTGGGGAGGTCTATTGTAATTAGTTGATCTGCATATGGAAAATAATTTTAATTAGCAAATGCCATCACTATTTTAACCTTAATAGAAAAATGATTGCAAATCTCCGAGTTCTTTGCGTGGACCTGTGTTATTACTTTTGTTTGTCTGCAAAGCAGGCGGCTGCTTTTTAATTAATTGAAATTGGGCATTTGATTAATATTTCCGAGTTAGCGCACCTAAATAACTTGCTATCATAATACCCTACGTTTGTTTTTTAGCCACTAATGTATCTGCATCCAACTGTACATTTTGCTTGCACCTACTTGCTTGCGTTCTTGACATTCACTATATAATAAAAATATTCCTTTGCGTTTGCTGATGAGCCTTTGACTTCGGGAGGAAGCCTCAAAATGCTTCACTGGATTTTACTGTAAGATGTAATGACTGGGTTTTGAAGACAAGCGTGCTAGCCAACCTGTGGCCATTGAAGATGGGGCGAATAATCAACTTTATTTGGGGGATTGCTGACCAGGATAGCAGAAGAGGTTCCCTTCTCGTTTTTGAACAGTATGCCATCCGAACAAGCAGACAGGATCTCAGTTTAATGCCTCATCTGAAGGACAGCAGCTTCAACAATGCAAGCTTTCCTTCCACCTTAAAAGAGTCACCAGATTTTTTTGTAGGGTTTCATAAAAAAACACAAATTCAGGGACACTTGACAGTATTTTTTTTAAATGAACTCACCACCTATTTATATATGTATCTAATAAATTGGTCATTTCAATCCACAACTGTTTGAGGGATACTGTTGTGCGCAATTGGCTGCCATGTTTTGCCCACATAATATACAGTCAATTAAGTTTACAGTGTGTTCTGTGAAGCGCTTTGAGACGTCTGGAAGACGTGAAAAGCGCTCTATTATTATTATTATTATTATTATTATTATTATTAGCACTGTAGTGGCTGTACCCACCTTGAGTTCAACATCCTGACGATGAGCTTGAAACCACAATCTTCCAACAGCAGACTTCACAAAACGTCCAAGTGAATGAGCCCGTTCTCTGCCACAATAATATCATAATGATAATGCTTGCATTTGACATAGAGCCTTATCACACCTTTGCGATGTCTCAAAGCTCTTCACAGGTTACACTGTAAAGTGTAATGAGTATGTATTTTGCAGGCGAAACATGACAGACAGAACTTGGAGTTCAAACTTCTGCCTAGTCCCAGCCTGAAAAACAACATTTAACCTTAAATTTCTCATGGTGCAAAATTGTGGAAAATACTTATTTTTGTTTTGAAAAATTCAGTCTAATCAGCAGTTTTTAAGGAGGACCGGATTCCAAACTTTGCCCAGTAGATCTTGTATTTTAGGACAAATGCTTAGGAGGCGATGACTAGGTGAAAGTTATAATCTGCTCGTGTGTGTGTGTGTGTGTCGTGTTTTAATGTCTCATAATATCGGAGGGGTTTTATTCTCTTCACATTCGCTCATTTTGGCTCTTCGAACCCAGGGCAACTTCAAACCTGGCGTCTTGTAGCGAATTCGTTAAAGAATTCACCTCACGCGAGATTCGCTTGCTGCTATACAAATGTAATTTTGTGGTTGTTGTTGCTGTTGCGAGGCGAGTGATCTAACCAACAAACTGCAGAACTCCACACGGCACGACAGCATTTTTCTTTGAACTTTCTCAACCTTTGCACCTCTTGTCCGTGTTGCATTAACTCCCAGTTCCTCTTGCCCACACTCGGTGAGCTCCTGCTTTAATTGCCTTGTTCCCTGCAGCGCAGCGTAGAATAATTTGGATAAATCAAGCGTTGTCTTTTCTGCTGCCAATTTATGCAGCACGTTGCCCATTGGCATTGAACGGACCTTCTGCAGCCAAAGAGTGGAACTAGCAGCTCATTGGCATGAAGCACCCAATGCCCAGTCCCCTAGAATGCCCTCCACATTCCCTGTATTTGAATAGCTGGCGCAATTGCATGTGTTTTGAGGATTAGTTTATACATATTTATTGCAGATTGCGATATTGTTTACCCCAGTTTGTTTGAGTTCTTCATTTGTACCCTGTTTCTAAGATTGCGGAGTGCTTAATTTTCAAGCAGGCGCCTGTCAGATTATTAAGCCATATCTCTGGAGGTTTTTCTCCAATTAACTACACAAACGGCAAACTTGATCATCGCATTACTTCAGCGATTCTGCCTTGATGTCTCGAGGGAGTATCTGTCTGTATCCCATTTACAGAAGCAAATAGAGGTCCAATTTGGCTTGAAACCCTCTATCACCACAGTAATTCCCTCAGTTACAGATCAGCGACTGTGCAAATGAGACGCACCCAGAAGGTGCCAGTTTGGATGTGTTTGGAACTCTGCCAGTGTAAAGTGCCCAAAGACGTGCCACCTGCATGCCTGACAAACTGTTCTTCTTTGAAGTCGCTGAGTGTCCACCTCCGTCAAACTGTGCGCTGTTTATTCCCCTGCATCGGGAAGCAAAACATGATTTTAGGCATCTCCCAATAGATATACTGTGTGCATTGTCCTTCAACAGTTACTACACTTTACAACATATCCTGTGAAATGCTTTGCGACATCCTGCCGATGTGAAAAGGCACTGTCCTTTTCACTGTCCAGCCACTGTCACCAAATGTAAGGATTGTAATAATTTGCTCAGTGGAGTATGCTATTCAACGACAATCACAAGAACCGTGCTTTGAGATAGCTCAACCATGTGATAAGGCACTATATCAAAGGCAAGGATTATTATTATTAATTGAAGCCTGACCTGCAGTGAGAGATAATTTACTTCTTTCAACACTTTCTCTGATAGAGAGGGAGTGAACTATAGACCACTCAATGTGTGTTTTTCCGGAGGATATTATAACAATGGGTTTGTTGTGGAGAGAAGACTTTATGTATTATTTTCTAATCAGTTGAGGGAGCCACATTGGTGTCTTATGGTGAGGGAGGTGGTGCAGGAAGCTTGTTTATAATCATTTATAAGTCCTACAGCAAGCAGTTAATATCAGATTATTACAATGTAAGGCTTGGGTTTATTAAGCTTTGGCAATCTTTATCCAATGAATATCCGTATTTGACTAATTATTCCGAAATTGTGTTTGTTTGATGGCTTTAGCGCATTGTTGCAGCATATTGCAAAGTACTTATTTTCCATAAGAGGTCATTAGGGTGCTCAACGACTTGTCAGCGTGGCAAGATTCTCTGTGCCTCAGGAGACTGGATGTAAACATGGCGATCCCAAGAAAGAAGTAAATTGCATCTCATTTACACTCCTCAAGCATTCACTGCTTTGCATACAGATTGTTCAGTTGAACCCCTGCAAGAAATCGAGTGGTCCAGAGAGATACAAATCCCCTCGGAATGTGTATTTATTTATAATCCTAAGTGGATACAGAACAATTGTGGACAAGGTCACCGACTGTAGGAACCCAGAGTAACCAACTGTATCATTTGTTTGGGTTTTGATCATGGCTTTATTTTTGCCGTCCCACCCAATCAGTCCGATCACGGCTCGACGGACGCGGGTTACAATTGAACCATGATTGCCTGGCTCCGTGCAATTTCTGTCTCAGTTTGGCTGAGTTGGTAGCGCTCTCTCTCTCTCTCTCGCTTCTGAAGTTTCGGATGTGAGGAAGGCCGTGCATTCAAGACTTACACGAGCTCACCGTCTAGGCTAACGCTCCAGCTGAGCGCTGCGTGACCTCTGCATTGTCAGAGATCCCCGTCTCTCTTTTTTTTAACCTGGGTTGAAAGGTTTTGCAGCCAGTCAAAAGGTAAAAGCCTGATGATTGACAGGATCATATAAACCTTGTCTTATCACTGACAGGACCTTGAATAGCCTCACGTGATGGGGTTGAAACTGCGTTCGGTTGATAGCTCTCTGTTAGTTAACGTAACCACAGCATTAAGTGAGACTACCCAATGCGTCTGAATATATAGAATATCATACACGTGGAATAGGCCATCCGGAGACACAATGAAGGAAGATTGTGTCGGCAAATTCAAGAGAGAACTAGATGTTGTTTGGTACAGAATTCATTTTGAGAGGTATGAGAGATAGCGGCATGAGGATAAAGGTTTTTTTTTCACTTTGGAGTTGACCAGAAGGATTGCAGTCTTCTTTTCCTTGTCCCGTCCATTCTTCAGATCAGCGGATTTCATATATTCTGGGAAAATAAACGCCTTTGAGGATGTAATCTTGTTTAAGGATTCAGAAGTAGCTTACATGATGGTAGAGCTGCAGTGACATAGTTTGCAATGGCGTCTGAACTCTTATCAGATTGCTACTTTTTATCACTTGGTGAAGATGCACAAGTCTTATCTCTGTCATTTCCTGGCGATGCCTCTGAGCGTTATTGCCCAGATCAGGGGAATCGTATTTGAGGTGATAGTACTCGCTTTGGGACTATTTGTGCGTTTTTCTTTGAAACAGGAAAAACAAATGTTTTTTCTTCCTCCACCCTTTGCAAGTCTTTAGTGTTTAGAAATTTATGGAACAAAAATCATTCTCAACTTCTATCCACAGTCAAAATACGTACTGTGATATAATCCGATGGATGTAACAGAATTGATTGAAGCTGCTGAAACCCTGGTCCATGCCTTTGTCACCTCTCGGCTGGACTCTTCTAACGCCCTCCTTGCCGGTCTTCCTTCTTCCACCATTCACAACATCCACCTCATACAGAACTCCGCCAGCCACATTCTCACCCGAACCAAACTTTGCTCTCCGATTATCCCAGTCCTCGCCAGACTTCACTGGATCCCTGTCACAGAGTGGATTGAATACCCCCCCCCTCCACCCCAACCTCTCTAACCTCCTCTCTCCTCATACAGTACCCACTGCCTCTGCTCTACTGGGTCTGGTCTCCTCCTCCCCTGAATCTTCTATTCCACCATCGGCGGCCAGACTTTCAATCACTACGCCCCAAAACTCTGGAACTCCCTCCCTCAATCCCCCTGCCTCATCCCCTCCTTTTCCAATCCAGGTTGCGCCTGAAGATCTTAATGTTCAACTGCTCCTACGGTCACCTTCCCCCTCCCCCTGGCTTGGCCTCGGGCTCTGCTATTGTGAGGCGCTCTGAGACACTGTCTGGCATGGAGGGTGCAATATAAATCCAAGTTGTTGCTGTTGAATTGGATTCCATGCTTACTCATTCACCCATAAAACACACTTTACATTGCACAGTAGAACTAGTGAAGCCCTGTGGAACATAGGAATTTCTAGACGAAAAAACACCAAGGTCCACCGAGTTTGCCTTCTACCATCTTGGCAGTCGTTCGCTACAATAATGGAAATGTTGATAGCAATTAATTCTGTGTGGATTAGTCTGCAACAAAGTGGAAAGCTTTGGGAACCTTAAATCCAAATCTGCCTGGTTCTTCCAAGCGTACTAAACGTATTATATGTCATGTCTCAAATTACTCCCAACAACACTATTGCATAATATGATTTTTTTTTATAGGTGCACAGAAATTCCTAGATGAAAAATAGAAATTGCGAGTTAAGGAAAGAAATCCTCCCTCGATGTAAAAGTTCTGTAAACAAATGTAAGGATTCTTATTAACAACTCCCTTTACTGATGAATTAGTACCTTTGGCCAGCCTCCCATCCTCAAGCCCCCATCTGTCTGCCCCCCACACCTCCTGTCCCCAACTCCCAGCTTGGGTCCGACACCCTTGATTGTCCAGCTCCCTGGGACATCTTTCCACTGTGAAGGCCACTATACAAGTGTAATTTGTTGTTGAATTGTGACGTGTTTCATTTAACTTTCGACAGCCTATATCCTTCAAGGTAAATTGAGTTCAGAATGTTCGGTGGCATTAGGGAGACAGTTCATCTCCATCACCGACAATTGTAGGTTTTTGGCAGTTACCAACCAGATGGCCAGCCTGAGAGCAGACATCAGTTGTTAAAGCGTGACAGTGAGAAATATAGTGGCACAAAAAGGCTATCGCCCCAAAGTTGTAGCTGATTTCTTTGAGGCTGTTATTGCACGCAATTTAAAGCTATCCAAAAGCAGGGCAGAGACTTCACTTCGAAATCAAATCGGAAAAGTAGGGACTGAGGAAGAAACCAAGACAAAACTGTGCAGAATAAAATACTGAAGCGTTTCTTCCACAAGCAGAAATACACTCTTGTCATGTCTCGTCTTTTCTTGTGACTGTTTATGAGAGACTCTTCTACTCATTTGGCTTTACAGTATATTCTGCGAAGTGCATGGAGACATCTCAACGAGGCGTTAAGATGCTCTTATCAGATGCAAGGATTATTATAATTTCTTTTGTTTATTTCAGCTGCGTCCCCACTGAGCGACCTGTACCAAGCTTAAATGCTCTGGAGCGAGATTGTGCATTGAGCAAGGCTGCGCTGGGCAATGGAGCTGATTGCTTTCTCTCTGCAGTCAGCCTCAACTGTTCAAGTATCTTTCTGGGATAGTTTGCCAAGTGTTCGAGCGCTGCCCTTTTCACTCCTGGATAAATAACGGAAAACTATCTGATCGGGAGCAGAACATATTTGATATCATTACTGTTGCTGTCGGGTGGGAGCTCCTGTAGCTCAGTGGTTAGAGCACTCGCCTTACAAGTGTGAGACCTGTGTTCGAATCCAGGCAGGCCAGGGCGAAACTTTGGGCAAGTTTCCTTACTCCACATGTCTAATAATAATCCCTCCAAAACAAAAAGCAATAATAAATTGGTCTTTTTCAATCCATGACTGTTTGTGGGACAATGCTGTGCGCAATTGGCTGCTGCCCACAAATATACAGTCACTTCACTTTACAGTATATTCTGTGAAGCGCCTTGAGACGTCTAGAAGATGTGAAAAGTGCTATATCAAACGCAATGATTATTATTATTATTATATCCCATCGCAACAGAACCATAGGAAGCCACCGAGTTTGTTGGCCACGTTGTATTTTGTGGCCAACAAGTCCAGAAGTACCACATCATAGCATGCAGTTATCTTTGTCTTCCCAGACACAGGCCATTAGGCAGGGAATAAGAGAGGCTCTTCTGTGCTTGCGCTTGCTGTACCCCTCTCTCTGTTCCTGTCGGAGCTGTCTCCAAAGCCAATGGGCCGTGAGAGTGTATTTTACACAACTATTAAAGATCTCCTACTGTTTACAGACCCATTAACTTTTGATTGCTCTGGGCTTCACTTCATTAAGTTGCTACTTAAAATGGTATCATTTACTGGCAGTCAACAGAGATGCAGGTAACAGACTCGCATCCACCTTCATTTTGTTCAAACCAATAGTCTTACCTTTGCTTGTTACGATACAAATTTACGTAGCAGCTTTCACATTGTAGGGTCCTGTAGCTCAGTGGTTAGAGTTTTTGCCTCACAAGTGAGAGTCCGGGTTTCAATTCCTGACAGGGTGAAATGTTTGGCAGGTGTCCTTACTCCACACGTCTCTGTTTACCTAGCAGTGAGTCAGACCCAGTTGTTCATCAATCGGTGGATCGCTTTTCCGGAGGTAATAAATAATTCGTTCAAAAAATAATAATAATGAAAGGGGTCACTTCAATCCGCAACTGTTTGTGGGACACTGCTGTGCACAATTTGCTGCAACTTTCGCCTCCAAATAAATACTTTGAGACATCTCGAAGACATTATAAGGTGGTTTATCAAATGTAAGGATTATTATTATGGTGATATTACAGCGAGTTTTGATCATTTTGTTCACTGCATCAATCTACACTGCTGTTCAACGCTTCAAGATGCCACTCATACATAGGTTGCGGTATAAATGCAAGTAGTTGTCGTCGTTTATTTGTCCGTATGTGTTCCACTGATCAGTCCAATATGTTACCCATGTATTTTTACACATTAAAGCGAAGGCTGACAGTCACGTACAGAACTGATTGAGGCGTTTGGGAGGCAGAGTCTGAGAGTCGTCGGGAGTTCTATCAGACGACGCAAATCACTCGCTTCTATCTTTAGAAAAGGTTGGGGGGAAAAAACTGCAGTACGAAAAGCCTGATGATTTTTTTCCAATGTTAGTTCCTCTCTTCCATTTCTATCACCTCACGCACCGCTCCCCAAGACATTTTGACATTGCGATTAGGCGCTATATCAAATGCAAGGGTCATGTGCTTCAGAAACAAAGGCAGCAGCAGCAGGGGGAGTGAATTTCAGATTGCAGTGAGCGCCTGACAGGTAATTGTGACAGCGACAGTCAGACAATATTTATATACGGAGATTTGATCCGCTGTGTTATGACAAAATTAGGTCCTGATTCACATTCTCACTCAGCCTACTCGGTGAGAAATTAATTGAGCAACAACGATTTGGAGAGCGGGATTAATTTTTAACATTCCATCTGTATTTGGAGACGAGATTCCGCTGGGATTCATTCCTGTCATTCAACAGATTGAGAGAGAAAATCTCTTTAAAATTGCAAATTTACTCTCATGTTTATAATGATAATAGTAATAATCCTTGCAATCCTTGCAATTACTATAGCGCCTTTCCCTTTGGAAGGATGTCTCAAAAGTGCTACACTGTGCTTGGGGAGAGATGACCATTTGTGGCCAAACACAGCAGCCCAATTGCACCCAGCGATGTCCTGCTGACAGACCTGAAACAAACAACCTATTGTATCTGGTGGATTGTTGGCCAGGATACTGGGAAGAACTTCATCTCTGGTGACCACAATCCCCCAATAAAATTTGTCATTCACTTCATATTGCCACGTTCACCCAGAAAATACAGTCACTCCACTTTACAGTATAGCTGGCCTCCAGCAGTGAGCTGTATTTTATCACTAGCCTGGGGTATGGATGGCTCCCTTCTCCCGTCAGATTAGAAGATGAAGTTTTCTGACCCTTTGCCTTTGTTCCCTGGACTTGTCCTCCAAAAAGACATTATCCTTGCAGCCTCCCTTCCAGCCATCAAAAGCCACACCTGAAATCATCTCGCCTTGACACTGCCATCCTCAAATCCCTTATTTAGATCCACGGCTTACACTGTGGAAAGGGCTTTGAAAGAAAGAATAGCAGTAAAACGCAAGGTGTTTTATCGACCGAGTTTCATGCAAAGCCTCCGTGTGTTGTCGGGAGATCGGGTAGTGAGAGCGATCATAGATGACACGCGTTTCATTGTTTCTGGCAAATGCTATTTCTGTGAGAAGCCTTGTTACTGAAGTCTATTGATCGTAGAAGGAAAAGGAGCACCTGTGGTGAGGAGCATTGGTTGTCTGTCAAACAGCGGTAGGCACGGTGAAGGCACTGCTTTGGTTACAGTCATCAGATTACTGCTGTGAAGGTTTAGCAGATGCTTGACGCACGATTGGGTATTTGGGTTTGTTTTTTCATACGAGGTAGTGAAAGGCCTCATTGTGGAAGCGACAGATTTCATCTCTCTCTCTCTCTCTTTCTCTGTCCGTCTCTCTGTTACTATAGATTTAGTTTGTCTTCTTATCATGAACCCAAGTGACTTTGAATCTAAATTCAATATTCTTTTTCATTTCCACTTAGCTGTTTTTCCTTAATTGGTTTTCATGTGAATTTGTTACAGTTGATTTCAAATGTGATACAATTTTGCTGAATGTTGATCTCTCTGACTTGGTGGGGTATTGAACAAAGCTTCCGAGTACCTCTTTGCCCCCCCCACTCCACCCACAGATTCCCAACCCTACCTTCAACCCTCCCGCCTCCCACCCACCAACTCTTCAACTCCTCAGTTTCAGTTTCCCTGCTTCCTCTCTTCCAGTCCCCAGCCTGTAAATTCAAGTTACCCATCGACAATAATAATAACCCATACATTTCATTGAGGTCTTTCACATCAGAAGGATGTCTCAAAACGCTTTACAAGATTTGCTGCAAAGTGCAGTGCATTTTGTAGGTGAAACGCGGCAGCTAATTTAATAGCTAATAGCTTGCAAAGTGCCGTGAAGTGAACAGATAATTTTGTCTGGCTTGCTTTTGGCTGGTCCCGAATTCTTCTCTGGATTTGGACGTTATCTACAATGACCCACCAAGCAGATGACGAGTGGATTTGAACCGGTGACACAATATGATACAAATCAATGAAATTGTATCTGGCCCCGGGTGGCTGCAGTTTGGTGCAGGTGGCATTGTAAAGCGCGGAGATCAGAAGCCCCCAAAATTCCACTCACTCCCACTCTGCAAAACCATTCTCTCCTCAATCTGTGTGGGAGAAATCCCAATTTCAACCGTAATGCAGAGGCCATTTTTCCACGGGTTACAGAGCAGTATTGAACAGAGGACTCGGAACAGGTCATCTCTGTGTGGCAATGTTGAGGTGGAGGCTAAAGCCAAAGCCATGTGTTGGAGGGGGAAGATAAATAACTCAATTATGCATATGTCGGGAAGGAGAATAGTAATGGGTGTGGGGGTGGGAGGGAGGATTTCACAGGCCGGAGATTGTGTCACTAGAAATTCAGATAGAAATGGATTGCTGGAGATGTCATAGTGTGCAACCATCTGGTCCCACTGGTTTCTTCATTCCAAAGACTGCTGGTTATCCAGTATTGCATTTAATATGTGCAACGCTTATCTTTTACTGTGCCCTCTGTCGCTGATGCTCCCCCAACTCCTTCTCACCCCCCCTCAACCCCTTTCTCCTTCTCCCACACACACATACTCCCCCACCCACCCCCCCACCCACCCTTCCCTCCCCAGCAGAACCACCACCCCCAAAAAATCAAACGCAAGTTCAATTTGAACCCATGAAATGTTATCCTCTGCAGTAAGACTTTCGTCAGGAATTCCCACTGTCCCACCTTCACTGACTGACCCATGGGGGATAAACTATTTCCGAACAGAATGTTTTTAATTGGAGAAACAGATAAACACTCTGCGCAGCCCCACACTAAAAGCCAAGCCAGACCTATTAGAGAGTGAGCGATCAGTTAGAAGCTCCTTCCGACACTACCGTCTCCTAGCACTCCCGTCTGTGCACTGAAATGGAAGAATGTCTCCATCACCTTATGGCTAATTTAGCCCCCGGCAAAGTGAACGGGAGGCAGAGTCGGCAGGTGGAGGGATCTGGCCCTTTGATGGGATTACCGTCATGGGAAGAAACACGGACATCATGACGAGGTGGCAGAAATATATCGTGGAAGCAGATAGTGGTCGGTCAGTCAGTTGTCAGGTCAGTGAAACATCTCGACTTTGGGATTTGTATTTAGTGTATAAGGAAGCAGGCAGATCAGTCAGTGGGAGGATCCTGGAGTGAGTATTCATGGGTTCCATATCTCGCACCTATACATTCCACAGATGTTTATTGGAATTGAATGGCGCTCGCTCTCTCTGGAGGGATGCATTTTGCTTTATTAAATTTCAGAAAGTATTAGGTGCTGGACAGCTTGGAGAGGGGACCCCAAAGTGTGCGTTGGGGTAACTGCTAGAATCTAACCAGTTTAAAACTGCTTTCCTGCTGCTTGACCAGCTAGGACCACACTAGCCATTAAGGCTTTGGCTTTTATGCTTAACAGAAGCTGAGTGGGAAGAGTCAATGCAACACAGAAACACTGGGCTTTGTCAATGTTGAGTTACCAGGTTGGAGTGGTGTGTGCATCGCTCCTTTGGAGGACGTTAGCGGGAGCTATTGCCTTTGCTATTTTCTTTGCGCTATTCCCTCCTTCCCTAACAATAACCTACTGAATTACTTAGGAAGCATGCTGAAGCAAGAGATTAATTTCCACATCACCCCTCCGTGAATCTCTTGTCTCATTAGCCCAGAGTAATTTTGCCTCCTTGCAATTTCTGATGCATTAGAAAGTGCTGCCTGAAAATTGCAAATGTTTACGATGTCCACAACCCCCCCCCCCCCCCCCCCCCCCCCCCCCCAAACTCCTACCCACTCACCTCTCTGTTTGTGAGAAGGGGGGATGTGAAGGTTGACAACATAGCAGGTTTCCCAGCAGAGCAGACGCGCTTTCAACACAGCCAGGGCTTGGCACGAGTGTGGATGGATAACAACAACAACATCAGCAACTTGCACTTATAAAGCGCCCTCCAGGCCGAGTAGCCTCAGAACGCTTAACAATGGCAGAGCCTAAATCCGAGCCAGATGGTGGGGGTTGGTGGGGGGGTGGGGTGAGGGGGCTTAGGTTGGGTTAGAGGAGGAATGAGCTCATGAACACCCTGCGGTGTTTCATTCTGGCTCCAACGGAAGCAGATGTGTCATGTTGTATCACATCAGTGCTGTTTGGTACTGCTGTCTGTGGCAGATGTGTATCACACACTTTCACCCCACCCAGTCATGAATCATCTGGCCCCTAAATCTACCAGATTTGTGGGACACTGCTGTGCGCAATTGGCTGGCTGCCTTGCAAGTGAGAGACCTGGGTTCAATTCCTGGCAAGGCAAAACATTGCACAAGTTTCCTTACTCCACACACTTCTGTTTACCTAGCAGTAAATTGGTTGTTGGTCAGATTGCTTTTCCAGGGATAATAATTAATTTTTTCTAAAGGTCACTCAATCCACGACTGTTTATGGGACATTGCTATGCGCGATTGGCCTGCTGCGTTTCGTCCACAAAATATATACTGTGTCAAATATATAAATTCACTTTACAGTCTCTTTTGTGAAGGGCTTTGAGGCATCTCAAAGACGATATAAGGCTCCGTATGAAATAACAGGGCTTTATTATTATTTTTCCATCATCCTCAGAGGTGAGAAATTCCCATTCAATCCACGTCCTCGTTTTTCCTCGTTAAACTTTCCTCGCTCTTGCCTGACTAATGTTTAGCAACTGGAATAACTATCATAACATTTGATGTTTCACAAATGACAGAGGGAGACAGAAGGATATTCCCTTCAGGTTCTTGGTTTTATGGACTATTTGATACTCGCCATGTCACTGTTGTTCCTACCTACATACATACCTTGCAGTGTTAAACTGGTTGACCAATTATTATCATTTCCCAGGTTCTTTTGATTCCATTTGTTGTATCTCCGTCACTTGAATGTAATGTTTCATCTTCCCTTTCACTTAACGGTGAGGAGAGCATGTTTCCTGCTGAAGTGAAGCTTAAAACTGTATTAAGTTTAACCCTTTGAGAACTTTAGTGCAATTTCCACATCGAAAACAGGACAAAGAAGTTTATCAAGTGCTTATCTTTCTCTGGGTTTATCTCAAGCAGTCGTTCTTTGGTTGCAGCCCCGACTGTTGTCTGATACCTGTGTTTGAGTCCTTAATTGTGACTTATGGTTTGTGAAGAGAAGGCAGTTTCTCTCTGTACCCTGACCAACAATCTGTGTTCGAATCCAGGCAGGTCAGGGCAAAACTATGGGCAAGTTTACTTACTCCACACATCTAATAATAATCCCTCGAAAAAACACACAATACTGTATAATAAAATGGTCATTTCAATCCACAACTGTTTGTGGGACACTGCTGTGCGCAATTGGCTGCCAAGTTTCACCCAAAAATATATAGTCAATTCACTTTACAGTATATTCTACAAGACGTCTCAGATGCAAGGTTTTTTTTGTAACTTTATGGCTGTTTGTGAGGCTTTACTGTGCACAAAGTATCTGCCTACAAAAATACACAGTCACTGAGCTTTACAGTATATCCTATCAAGATCTTTCAGACGCCTTTGTGAAGACAGAGCGAAGAGGTTTCTGAAGAGAATACTGCAGAATAGGAGGTAGTGGTTTGAGACTTGCCTTATAATAATAATATGATAAATAATAATCATCTTTGCATTTGATATTGCGCCTTACCACGTCGTTGAAGACATCCCAACGCGCTTCACAAAATACACTGTAAAGTGAATTGACTGCCCATACCTGAAACTCAACCAATTGCGCACAGGAGTGTCCCATAAACGGTCATGGATTAAGTGACCAAATTTTTTTTTACGGGATTATTACCCCCAGAAAGCGATCCGCCAAATCCACTAACAACCGGGTTCCTACTTACTGCAAGGTAAACTGAGGCATGAGGAGTTAGGAAACTTGCCAAAGTTTTCGCCCTGCCGGATAATTGAACCCCGGTCCTCTCGCTTTGAGGTGAGCGCTCTAACCAACACTCTGCAGGACTCCAAACCGAATCTTTAGGGAGAGTCTGGAGGGAATGATGAATAAGAAATGTACCAAGCTTAGAGGCTGGGAGGAGAATAGGATGGTACTTTAATAATAATAATAATCCTTGCATTTGATGCATTTTTTCACATCTTATTGACGTCTCAAAGCGCTTCACAGAATATACTGTAAAGTGAATTGACTGTATATTTGTGGGCGAAACGCGGCATCCAATTGCGCACAGTAGTGTCACACAAACAGTTATGGATTGAAATGACCAATTTTTATTATTGTGCTTTTTTGGGAGATGGATTATATTGTTAGGCGCGTGTGTGGAGTAAGGAAACTTGCCCAAGGTTTTGTCCTGATCTGCCTGGATTCAAACACAGGTGTTTGAATCTTACTTGTAAGGCGAGTGCTCTAACCACTGGGCTACAGGAACTCTACTTTATGTGAAACTGAACCATTTATACAGATCCTGTGTGCTATGTGTTTGGAAGATGTAGACTATTACTTTATGGCCTTTGTGCAACGGAATGGTACAACACTGAATAAAAATATCAATATCATTTGTCTTGTTCTTGAATATTGGCTCTTTGCTCGGATGCCGCAAAACGCATTGCTCACAACCCAGATATGCACAGGGAAGATTAATGGATGAGCCATTACTTATAAAATATACCATGGAGATTTGGGACCTGACGAGCTTTTTGTATGGAAATCGAGTAATCATTCACATCAAACTTGATGCATCGTCTCGTAATGCAAAGCATTTTATTTCAAGCATCTTTACACTATAGGGCTTTAGTTCTCAAACAATTAAAAGGCACCTGTGACGAGCATTGTCTAACCATTTTGTTTTGAGTTATCGTATTTCCCTCCTATTATTTTTGTTGCAGCCTTGCAGTCATGTGTCACTCTATATGTGTCCTAAACATTTAACCCAGTTTCTATGACTAATAGTATTGCTATATATGCCAACGGGCTTGGTTTGTGAGCTTTTAGCCACTCTACTTCCCACTCACTGGATATCATTACATTAAATCACTTTGTCTTCCTTGCTCCCTCTTTGTGCTTTTAAACCCCTATCTAAAAATCCATCTCTTTGACTGTGCTTTTGGCCACATTAATTTTATCCCCTGTCTCTCACCCTCGGGCTCTGACTTTGTCTCTGCAAAGCGCTCTCAAATGTGCTCTTACCAAAAAGCACTACTGCATATTGTTTGTTAGTTAACAATAACAATTCTTGCATTTTACATTGTGCCTTACCATGTTGTTGAGACATTTCAAAGTGCTTCACAGCATGTACGGTGTAGTGACGTTGTGCATTTTATACACATTGGCTAAACGAGCGCAGAGCAATGTCTCACAAACAGCCATGAAATGAGTGACTGATTTGATCAGGTGTGTGATTTTTTGGTGGTAGGTGTGGGAGGGGGGGGGGGAATTGTTGGCCAGGACACACGGAGAAACTCCCTTCTTTAACACTTTGTTGTTTGTGTGTTTGGAGGAATTTGATCCTTGGAATTCATGAACAGTAATCAGACTATAAGTCCTGACAGTGCATATCTATACAGAACACCCTGGATGAGTTTCAATCTCTTGAGTGGATTCATTTTGTGGGTGAAAATAAAAAATGCGTGGGGGAATTTTAATTTTGCAAAGGACCAAAAATAAAATAGTTGAGGCCACAATAAATGGAAACTATAAGCAAAACAATTAGTTAATTATGGAATGAACTTTCTACTGTAATTCTTCTGCTCTAATCTTTCTCAAAGGCAAATGGAATATTAAATAGTGATATAAGGGAGCGAATTTTCAATAATTAAAATTAAGGCTGATAGGAGTTTTGAAATTTAAGGTGATTAGATTTTCCTTTTAATTTGAAGCTATTAGTAAACATGAGGATAATCCTGGTTAAGATGGCACCATTTTATTATTCAAATAGATTATCCGGCGGCATTAAATCTCCTCTGGGCAAGGCTTGAAAGCTCGTTTTATCTGAATCATTTATTTTAACTTTCAATCTGTGTGATTTTGCAAAAGAATTGAAAACTGACCTGTCACCAAATTGTTGCAGTTAACTGATTGGCAGCATTTAATTTTTTGGGTCAGCCGGGTATGCGTGTGTGCATAGGGTTAAGCTGGAGTTTAACCAGCTAAAACCACCTAGCTTGTTGCAATACATATCACACAACTAAAGCCTAGAACCTATTCTAGGTTGATAATGTAATACAGTGCGGTGCTGGGGGGAGAAACTGAATTGTCAGAGATGCTGTCTTTCAGGTGAGACCTTGATCTGTGATGTCTTCTGTAGCTGTCCAGGTGGATGTTCAAAATGGAAACACTCCTTTCTGAACACTGACATGGAACCCTTCAATGGAAATCTTGTTTAAACTTTTATGACAGAGGAAATTAATCGCAAGATATAAATATTATTTGTAATTATTATCAGAAAGGAATATAGCTGAGCCAGTCTTTCAGAAAGATGGGGAGCTCCAGTCAGCGAAACAGAAAATGTCAGTAAATGTTTATAAATGGCTCATATGAAGAAGGAAGTAAGGAAGACAAAGGGAATGTGGGATGGAGTTCCAAAGGGTGGCGGGGCAGAGAGCCTGAAGCCCTGAAGGCCTGGACCACCACACAGAAAATAACAAAACGAACGATTTAGTATTCAAATAAGGTTGGCATTCCCCCCACGCCCCAGTTTAAATACTTTTATGTCCGAGCGCAGATATCAGGCATGATTGTGGTCGACAGTGTGTTGATGTGCGTAACCTCATCAGCCTCTCCGCAGGAAATCAATGCTGATTTTCATTTCTATGCAAGGGTATTGGGAGCCTGAGGGATTGTAGCCTAACAGCAATAAGTGGCGAATTGGTGCAAAGACTCGGGGAGAGATTTGACGGATGCTTTGGAGTATACTGCAGTCTGGTAAGGTTTAAATCAGCCCGTGTATGTGTGTATTTCACTCCTTGAAATGTCAGCTTTATGATTGCCAGTTCCTAATATTTCTCACTCTGGTGTTTTTTGCTGTTGCATCGAGTGAGGCCAGGCACAAGGTGGCATTGTGTAACTGACGCAGTTAAACCTTCCTTACCTTCCATGATTGGACGTGACAAATTGTATGATTATTGCTGGTGATAGATGCGCACGAGCGAGCTGCAGAAGTACAGTACTATCACAATCAAATGTCTTACAATGTGACGATTTCAAACTTTTCTCTGGATTTGTATTATTAACTCCCTCCTGGTTCTTCCAACATATGTTGTTAATCCTTTGTATCCTCTGAATCAGCAAATCATCCATTTCTCCTGCAGTGAGGAGATCTTGAGACTCGATCCAAATCAAATGGTATCAGCTTAGAGAATTAAACCAGTTCTATTTGTGCGATAGGTAAGTTAAGGCACTTGAACCTGACAAGATTGGAGACACTAGACTAGACATCTGAAGGACTATACATTGGGATAGTCTCAAAAAAGAATCAACCATGAGAGAGGTTCCCTGCAGAACTAGGGAGTGGGATAGTGTATTGAGGAAAGAGTTGACAGCAACAACTTGCACTCATATCGTGCCCTCCATGCAGGGTAGCATCTCAGAGATAGCAGGTCAATGAAGAAAGTCGCCTGTGAGATAAGTTTATTGAAGACTAGACAGAGGTTCAATGAGGGACTGACGAAATAAAGCATTGACTTACTCACATACACACAAATTGGCGAGTTTCTCTAGGTGTCAGCCTTGTCGAAATAGGACAGGATCTTTCTTTCACTGTCTAGCGATTTAAATTTCACAGCCCTGGGACAAATGATATGAAAAATACAGAGCCGTGGCATGAGTATTTGTACAACTGGAATTTTGCAAGATATATTGACACTGTCAAAAAGAACTTGTTTTCATTTCCCCTCAATATCATTAGATACACTGATCTGATAGCACGGCTGTGCTGTGTTGAACTAGCTCAGAAACTTGTCTTGCACTGAATTACTATTGATTTCTTGATGGAGGACTCTGTCCGTCAAGAAAAAAAACCTTGCAGTTGGCTTTTATTGTTAAATATTCAGCAACTCAGTTAAGACCTCAAAGTGAATTCATCACTTAAACTATGTGGAGCTGGAAAGTGGATTTATTAAGCAATGCAACACCACAGGGCTGGGAATAGATTTACAGAGGGCTGATTCTGGAAATACCATCTGGCAATTCAATAACCATCTGTAACACACCTAGTCCAAAGTACTGCATTAAGTTGGGGAGAGGAAAAAAAGAACCATACCCATTGATGACAATAACATTGACCAGAAGTGTGTCACGATGGGTATATCTGTAACTGAGGCTGGTCCGACAACTGATAAGAGCGATAGAGTCAGAAGGAAGTTAAGATCAGGTCAGGATGCAGAGATTTCACCTCACAGTGCTGACCTCTTTTGAGAGCCATCCTTTCAGTACCCATTTAACCTGCATTTCCCCACACCCCTGTAGCTTATTCCTAAAAAATAAATCGGTTACTCAATCCATAACTGATTGTGGGACACTGCTGTGGTCAATTGGCTGCCACATTTTTCCCACAAAATATACAGTCAATTCATCTTAAAATATATTCTGTGAAGAGGTACGAGGTGTCTCAAAGGTGTGATAAGACGCTATATATCAAATGCAAGGATTATTATTAATAATAACAACAACTTTGATTTATATAGCGCCCTCCACGCCGGACGGTGTCTCAGAGCGCTTCACAATAGTGGATCCCGGGATACTTCAGGGCATCCACAATTTGACAAATTATTGAAACCCAGCCTTCATAATAGACGTTTGTCTTCTGTAGTCCGTAAAATAACATAACAAAAATAGCTTCAAAATGAAATTCTTGAAAACGCTTGATAAATTTTAGATGCGCTTAGAAGGTACTGTATATTAATAGAGGAAACCTCAATCCAGGTCAAGTTTCTCCTCTGATCTTTAGAGACCGCGAGTTATTCGTGAAACAGATATCCCCTTCAGCCAAATTCAAAGCGCCTCAGAGTGATGACAGGAACCGAAGCATCAATGAACTAACCCCCTCAGCATCCCCCAATGGATATTCACAGTGCAAGGTCTTGTGGGTTTGTAGCAGTGAGGTACAAGACGCTTGCTGCTTGTTATGCGTTTGCCTCTGTCGGCCTAGTAGCAAGGTAGGAAACCAGTTGTTGGTCAAATTGGTGGATCATTTTCCGGGGGTATTAATAATACCTTGGGGGGAAAATAAAATGGCACTCAATCCATGATCGTTTGTGGGACACTGGTGTGTGCAAGATTGGCTGGCGCGTTTCACCCACAATTTAGTTGTGCCACACTTTCCATGCGGTTACAACACCCAGGGTTTGGAGCACGCGAGACAGTGCTGTAAGATTCTTCTGAAATGGATTGAAGAAGCAGTTCGAATGCACCTTTGAGACCCATTTAACAAGCGCTGCTGTTTCTCTTCATACATTTAGCGCTGTCTGATGATCTGTGGCTCTGCAGTGAAATTCTCGATCAATAAAATGCAAGCAGTAGCCACCCGTTTGAAATTTTAATGCATGAAATCAAGTGAAGGTTTCATGAAGTACATTCATGGGTACATTTATCCCAAACTCTATGCTTAGACCTCTTCATATGAAACATCACGATCGCAAATGTGGTCCCATAGCATAGTGGTTAGGGCGCTCGCCTCATAAGCAAGGGAACCTGGGTTTGATTCCTAGGAGAGGGCCACCTTATGAAAGTTTCTTCACTCCACAAGCCCTCTGCGGTAAGTAGAAACTTGGCTGGTAGTCAATTTGTTCACTCAGTCCATGACTTTGTGGAACACTGCTGTAGGCAATTGGCTGTCGCGTTTCCCCCACAAAATACACCGTCAATCAGCTTTACAATACATTCTATGGTACACTTTGAAATGTTTCAACGATGTGATAAGGTGCTATGATATTATCTATTCAAAGCAGTCCAAAGATCACTTGGGGTGGCGTATTCTCAAATCGATAAGGATGGGAGGATGGTGGGGCGGGTATTCTGAATTCATTCAGTTCTTCATCTGAACCTTCATCTGAACACCTTGGGACATCCTCACGACGTGAAAGGTGTTCTATAAATGTAATTTTGTTGTTGTTGTTGTTGAACCAATCTTATGATCTAGGAGGTAACAATAATAATCCTCGTATTTGAAATAGTTCCTTAGCACATCTTCGAGACGTCTCAAAGCTCATCATAAAGTGAATTGACTGCATCTTTTGTAGACGAAACATGACAGCCAATTGCACACAGCAGTGTCCCACAAACAGTCGTGGATTGAGTGACCAATTTAGTATTTTCTAAGGAAAAGTGATCCACTAATTGACAAACAATCAGGTTCTTATTTACTGCTAGATAAACAGAGGAGGAAACCTATCCAATGTTTTGCCCTGCTGGGAATTGTGGAGCTCCTGTGGCTCAGTGGTTAGAGCACTTGTCTTGCAAGCTGGGGAGACCAAACTGGGGGGAACCTGTGTTCGAATCCAGGCAGGTCAACGCGAAACTTTGGGCAAGTTTCCTTACTCCACATGCCTAATAATAATCCCTCCCAAAAAAAACCACAATAATAAAATTGGTCATTTCAATCCACGACTGTTTGTGGGACACTGCTGTGTGCAATTGGCTGCCGCGATTCGCCCACAAATATACAATCAATTCACTTTACAGTATATTCTGTGAAGCGCTTTGGAACTTCGATAAGATATGAAAAGCGCTATTTCAAATGCAAGGATTATATTATTATATAATTGAACCCAAGTCTCTTGCTTGAGAAGCGAGTGCTCTAACCATTGAGCTACAGGACTCCGCAAGACTTGGGCCAGAGAACGTCAAGTCTCCAAACCTGCCCACACTGTAACTCGATGAGTTTCTGGGTCTGTCAATCACCCAGATAGGCAGGAATCAGGGATAGATGGAGCGAGGGAATGAGATGATCTTGTGCAAGTAAATTCAGTTCATAGTTTATAGCAGCCTAAATTGGTACCACAGTGGAAAAATACGCTGTAGATTGAAGCTTTCTAGTCAGATAATGTAATTAGATTCTCAGTGCTATTTGCTTAGTTTAAATTTGTAGAATCAATTGCGACCTGCTATATTCTGTTGACACAATGCGGGGATCAAAAGCCACATTAAATTATCCCTCGGTAGTTTCTGACTTAATTTCTCTACCCGAAGGGAGTTTTGAGCAAAGCTCCTTTTTTGCTATCAAAGCTACTCGTGACGAAGTCATACCCCGGTATAAAACCAAGTCTTGCAAAAAGCAAGAGAAGGAATCATGTCACCTCCTCCATTCCACGCTCTCCGGTTTACTCACTTGTATTGTATTTAGTTTCTTAAAACTCTTTGAAGAGTTCGGATCCCATCTCTCCTGAGATTACATTTTATAAGTGTGTTAGCTGCTCCAGATGCTTCTCCCTGATTTCAAGGCGAGGATTTTGATGTATTATTTCTTAGTTTCAGTTTGCTGCTCTGTTAACGTTCGAATGCTGACGAGCTCTTCTGATCTCAGTACCTTGAGGGCTGGATTGAAAATGTCGGGTTCATTTCATACATTTGACTGATGCTGTGAAGTTAGCAAAACTCAAGCTTGTAAAGCAGACCCGACCAACACGAGGACCTGAAGCTGACTTCAATCTTTCCATTAAAGACGCTTTGCACTGTCACTTCTCCCATAATCACACGGTTTATTTGCGTTTCCTGTTGATGACGCACAGCTCGCGTCTGGGTTCCGCAGAGAGGCAGGATTCCTTGCGAGTTTGTGTGCATAAAAGTAATAATACTTGCATTTTGACATAGCGCCTCATCAGATTGTTGGAAAATCTCGGAGGGTTTCAGTGGATGTACTGCACAAAGATTTTTGGCAGAGTAATGTCCCACAGGTAACCGTGAAGTGGAATGACTCGCTTCTCAAATCCCTGCATGGGATTTTCAACGTCCACTAGCGTACGAGGCAGGCGTCACCTCGGCTTAACATCTCACCCAAAGAGGACGGACACCCGGTCAATAATAATGATCACGATCCTTGGATTCGATATAGCTCGTCGTAGGCAAACACGCCAGTCAATTTGCACATAACAACGTCCCAATTATATTTGGGGAATGTTGTGCCAGGACACTCGGAGTTGAAGTATCATCAAAGCATTTCAGAACATGTTATTGTCAAGTGTAGTGACTGTGGCTTTGCAAGCAAA
Organism: Hydrolagus colliei; assembly: GCA_035084275.1. Taxonomy (NCBI): domain Eukaryota; kingdom Metazoa; phylum Chordata; class Chondrichthyes; order Chimaeriformes; family Chimaeridae; genus Hydrolagus; species Hydrolagus colliei. The sequence goes on from CM068752.1 coordinate 10,470,299, forward strand.
CTGCCAGGACCAAAGAGTAGGCTTTAACTCGTTTACTAACAACCGACGTTACAATTCACCTGGCGCGCTAGCTTTCGAAGTGAGCAAAGAGGTACAAAAGCGTCCAGTGGCTCACAGCATTGTTTCTCTTGATGAGGATTAGGACTGTTTCTGTGGCTTTCCCCTCCTTCCCTTCCTCCACAATCTGTAAATCTGGAGCAAAAAAAAGTGTAATTGCATTGCTCCTTTAAATGATTGCATTTTACTTTGTGCAGTTCCACTTTAGTGCTTTATTTTCAATCGGGCTAAAGTAGTCAGTAAATACTGGAGGTATGTCAAGTCTGAGTGCTGTGAGCAAGGCATTACAGTGCATTAGCAGGACTCCTGCTTGGAGAGAAACAGCAGGCGCAGTTATTAATGTTGTGAAGAAGGTGCAGTGAGGACGAAGGAGAGGCACAAACGCAGAGAGCCTCCACGGCAACCAGTGAGCAGGCGAGTGATTAGACGAACCCATTAATAGAGATATAATCATATCAAAGTGAAAGTGTTGGTAATGGATGCATATTGACCTCTGAAGGCAAGGAAGGCAGTGTGAGGCCTGAAAGTGCACGCGAGACATTGCGAGATGTCACCTCTTGGCTTGCATGGATTCAGCGTCACTGGCTCAGAGCAAGCCTCCGCGTGTCTGAGCTGTCACGCTAATAGGTAAGTAAACGCTGACACTTTGGATCAGGTTCTCGAGTGTAAATGCGCAAAAGAAATATCTCACTGGTTTAGCTGCGAAACCAGAGAGGAATCAAATTGGATGCATTAAACCTACGCAGCATTCTTCCACCTGTTTACTCCAGTAGGTGCGACGTGCCTTCTAGCCTCTAATAATAAATAAATCATAATCCTTGCATTGGATATGGTGCTTTTCACGTCTTCTTCCCAAAGCGCTTCACAGAATATACTGTAAAGTGAATTGACTGTATATTTGTGGGCGAAACGCGGCAGCCAATTGCACACAGCTGTGTCCCACAAACAGTTGTGGATTAAAATGACCAAGTTTTTTTAAAAATTTTTTTTATCACTACTGTGCGCAATTGGCTGCCTCATTTCACCCACAAATATACAGTAAATTCACTTTACACCATGGTCTGTGAAGCGCTTTGAGACATCTAGGAGATGTGAAAAGCGCTATATCAAATGCAAGGATTATTATTATTAATAATAATAACTGGCGAGTCTCAGTAGCTGGAGATATGTCCCACCCAATCAACAGGAATTGTGTCCTGATATAGCTGTGTGCGTGCATTGCACACTGTGCCAGGCTCTCCATTGGCTGTGAATGTTGGTGGTGCCATCCCTGCCACGTTATGTTGACAGACACAGCTCGCTCAACCTTCAGTATATTTGTCTGGATGTTCCATCGATTAAATGTCCTGACTAGCTATGTTATCGCGTGTTAACTGGGAATAATATTGACATACGATTCACAGGAGAGAATAATAAGGTTTTCTTTTGCAGTCGCAAAGCTGAATTCTAAGAGAATTACGAGCCTGGAATGAAAGTGTGTGCGCGTTATGAGATGAACAGAGCTTCTCGTTTGATAACATTGCAAGTGATGGGACATCTGGGATTCCTCTGCACATCTGTGCAACCTGTAAATGAATCCATATCTGTTTCAAGCGACTGACTGAATGTCACCAATTCTAGTCACTAAAGTAAACTGGGGTGCGAGGAAAAATTACTTTAAAAAAATAGGGCTTCCGAAGAAAGTTGCAAGGCTATCGCAGTTCAATTGATTAAACATTGTATTTCACTGATGAGTTTAAATGATGACTTTATTAAATTATAAATATAATATGATGCCGGTTCACTATTGAATATTTTATCTGACGCATGAATTACTTAACAAAAGAAAACCACGGTCTTGATTAATATGCTTATTATGATTTTGCTACCTCTGGAGTATCTTAACGATTTTGCTCTTTGAATCAAATGAAACAAAGTTCCAAGTCCCCCACCACCACCTGCCCTCACCCAATGATTTAAGGAACTGATTAATCTTTCTGGTTAAAGAGCAGCAACCTTTCATGACGTCCGTAATGATTTCAGAGACTGAAATGATTTTATTTATTTTCTGCCAACTTAGTTAGAGAGAACCGTGCAATTGTATAGCAAATTGTTCAGAACGCATGACTTGCAAGCGAGAGGACCCGAGTTTGATTCCCAGAGAGGGTGAAACCTTAGGAAAGTTTCCGTTCCCTGCACGTCTCTGTTTATTTAGCAGTAAATAGCAACCCTGTTGTTAGTCCATCAGAAGATCGCTTTCCCGGTGTAATAATCCTTTATAAAATAATAATAATTTGGTCACTCTTTGTGGGATACTGCTAAGCATAAGTGGCTGCGGTGTGTACTTCACAAAATATGCAGTCAATTCATGTTTCAGTATATTCTGCGAAGTGCTTTGAGACGTCTTGAAGACAAGGATTATTGCTATAAACTTGGATAAGGATAGTTGATTGCAACAAGCACATTGCTGGGGCCTTCAAATTCAACAACAACATGGATTTATATAGCGCCCTCCACGCCAAACAGCGTCTCAAAGCGCTTCACAATAACGGATCCCGGGGCCGAGCCATTCGGAGGGGGCAAAAGGTGACCAAAACCACGGTCAAAAAGAAAGGTCAACGTGAAATAAAGTTTCCTTCCAGTTACCAGTTACGTTAGAGAAATCATGGTTTGTGCACTTGCGTGTTTCAGCTCAGCTCTGCTCAGTAGCTTGGGTACCTGTCAATTACAGGACCTGAGGAAGGGAGAAAGAGTATTAGTCAACAAGCGAGATCGTAAGGTAAATTGATCTCAAACACTGCAGGTTGGGAACTTTATTTTGTACCTTCCTAAGAAAAATAAGAGAGGAACTGGGGTGGGGGTGGGAACAATCTAAGGAGTAAGCTGCTTAAGCTCTGTTTGATATGTTGTTAAATGATTAATTATGTTGTAACTGTCGGACATAATAGTTGAATAGAGATAGAGTGAGGAGATGTCAAATAATACATAGTACATTTTAATCCCAGCAGTAAGTCATTACAAGGCAGCAGCACGTTCTGTGTGTTTACGTGTTTTTTATCAGTGTCAAGAAACGCTGGCAACAGATTTAAGCTGCACATCTTTCCGTAGTGCGGGAAGCAGATGAAAATATGAATGGATTTGGTATTAACTCTGTGGTTTACTGAGGCTTATCCTGACTTCAAGGTCTTGGGTTGCGGAGTTGCAGACTTGCCTGCATTGCCCTGTCTCATTAGTGAGGCATTGGCTGATGAACCATCCATCACCAAAGGACTTGGTTTTGCTGGTGGACATGAGTGAATTGACCCTTGGGATGTAATTTAAAACACAATCCTGTATCTTTTATGTATAAATATATATACATACTGTATATATATTAAAAAGTTAGCCTTAATCAAAATGTAGGTGGCTTGCACCAATATCAGCACGGCTTACATTAATATGAAGAAGGCTTGTACCAGTCTATCTGGACACAGGGCAAACTGGTTTTGCTCCAGATGGCAACAATAACGATAACTTGCATTACAGTACATTGCGCACTTCATGAGGGCTAGATTCCAGAGCGCTTCACAGTGGCGGAGTCTGACAATGAGCAAGGGGAAGTTGACCGTAAAGCATGATCAACGCAGTGAATAGGGTGTGTGGTCCATCTCTGGCTATTACGTGGCTCCATTCCCTCGCTGGTTAACTTACTGGCAGTAGTAAATTTCCATTTGCGAAACTGCACTAAAATTCACAATATCTCCGAGGCAATAAACGAGTATAATTATTCAACATTTTCCGTTCAAAACAGCCTTGCCGGCTGTGTACGGCACAGTCTCCCACTGCAATACTGTTCGAAGAATTCCATTGCTCAGGCATGAATAAACTGCGTTTAATAATTTAGAGATTTCCCTGAATAGAGCTTTTCTCTCCCCCCCCCCCCCCCTCTCTCTCCCTCTCTTTCTTTTTTAATGTGTTTGCGTTTAATGATTTACAGATTGCAGTGAATAGCTCATCTGTAAGATTCTGTTTAAAAGCACGAACGCAAGTAACTGGCTGCAGGTCCCTTAATCTCACACCCTGGTGGAAGAAGATAGAGCCGGGCTGAACGCATTAGTTACTTGTGTGACCCTAAGGATTCAGAGAGACAGAAATCAGCCCCACCAGATACCATTACTTTTCGGATGCATTCTACGGGAAAATTAAATGGGTGTTGCACACTCGACCGAAGCTAATATGCAGCATTCATTTACAAAGAGGCAGCGGAAACAGCAGGCCCCGTTACCTAAAGGAGGCCTGGACACATGCAGCATTTCCTACTTGCCCGTTTCTCAGTCACTCAGTAACCCCTAAAGTACCAGGAGCCGTCACATATAGAGTCCTGTATCTCAGTGGTTCGAGCGCTCATCTCTCAAGCGAGAGGACCCGGGTTCGATTCCCAGGCAGGGCCAAACCTTAAGCAAGTTTCCTTACTTCACACGCCTCTGTTTACCCAGCGGTAAGTAGGAACCTAGCTGTTTGTCAATTTGCAAAATTACTTTCCAGAGGGTAACAATCTCTCAAAAAATAATTGGGTCACTCCAATCCACGACTGTTTGTGGGAGACTGCTGCGTGCAATTGACTGCACAATTAATTCTCTTTACAATATATTTTGCGACACACTTTGAGACGTCTCAACAACGTTGATCAGGAGCTATAATGAATGTAAGGATTATTATTATTATTATTAGTGGTATTATTATTGTCAATGACCCTCTCACCAACTGCCACTTATTGATCCGATTATTCCTGAAGCTAATTTTCTGTTTACGAACGCCAAGTCAAATCAACCTGAGACTGAACCAGCACCGTGCTAACACAGTGCAGAGCGCTGGTGAGGTATTACAGAGAGTGCAGTCACCTTGGGGGTTAAACGTTCCCACAATACGCCAATCACCCAGTCTGGCAAAGAGAGACTGGGCACTCAACTGGCACTTGTTAATCCCATCTGGCAGCCAAACAGTGCCTAGGAATGCCTGCCGAACATTCACAATGGATTTGCCTGGCCCTATGTGTTCCTGTGTAATCTTATTCTCAGCTGCGGGACAGAGTTTATTTAAATACAAAGTATTTGGCAACTAGAGACTGAGCACACTGGCCAATCCACTGCAATCATAGCGAGCTCTCGGGGTTTCTCCCTATCCTAATTGGTTCAACGCGTTTAATTGAGATGGCTGGTGATTTTTCCTCCCTCATTTGTCCAGACGCACAGCACTACAGTTCCGCTCAGTTCATTAGCCTGTGTTTCCAGCGTGTCGCCCCCTTCCATTCAATAGTCCCGGTTACAAAGAGATTAATGTTGAGATACCTGGACTACCTCTGACCTTGTGTCTGCTGTACAATGACCAGCCAACAACAATAAAAATAACAAAATACATTTGTATAGTGCTCTTCATGTCAGAAAGACGTCCCAGGGTGTTGGATAATTGGGTGGGTGGGGGGGTTGGACCTGAGCTGGAAGTTGGGGAGAGGGCAGTAGGGATAGGGATAGGACATTGATTGAAGGCACAGACGAAGAGGAACCACCCCCTATTGGCCAAGAAATCTGACCTGCGATACAGTGCTTGACAACTAAAATAAGAATTCCTCTGACTTCAAACTGCTCTTGGCAAGTTCGAAAGTAAACAAGAGAAAGAGAGCGTCTGTCCGTTGGTCTCTTTCTCCATCTCCCCCAAGAAAGCCAACCGTATAGTTCCTGCCTTGGTAAAACCATTCCTTCCTCTGCTGAAATTCAAAGTAGGCAACCTTTCAATGTGAATTCCAGGCAAGTGTGGTATTGAATTATCCGATTGGCAACATGAATCAAGCGCTTTGAGACATCTCAAAGACGTGATAAAGCACTATATCCAATGCAAGAATTATTATTATTATCGTGTCACTACCACTGAGGGCTGCGGCTGACTTCAATTGCGCAATATCTCTGTCTCTTTCTTTCACTCCCACTCTCTCTCATTCTCTCCCGCGCTCTCTGTGGAACTTTTCTGATGCTCCCTTATGTGTAAACACAGGAGACAGGTCATAGCTATTTATGAAGACTCTAAAAGGAATGCTTGTATCCTGACACCTTGAAAAAAAATCCGACAGAATATTTTTCTTCAGAGTGAGTATCTGAAGCCATCTGCGTCGAGCTCTTTGCTATGCTAATACATTCCATTTTAGATTTTTTTTGGGGGGGAGGTTATAAATTATACAGTATATGCCGTGTTTATCAACATCAAAGGATTACGTTGCTCGCTTGATGTTTAATTCATGCAATAAGTTTTTTGGAAGATTTCTGTGCTGTCCTCCTCTTGGTGATGTGACTGAGTGAGATAAAGGGCGATCCCCAAAAATATATCTCACATTTCCTATCCGTTTCACTTCAGAGTGTGGGTAGAACTTGCTACCCTCTGGCTGTGGCTTCCTATAACCATACCCACCCTGGCTGCATCCTTCCTTCAATGAACTCTAGGTTTCTGTTCTGCATGAGGCTCACTATATAAATGGAAATTATGTTGTTGTGGAACACTGGCCTGCTTTGTGTATCTTGCCTTATCTGCCCCACCGTGGGTGACCCTGTTTTTCGCCATTCTGCTTCACTCTCTGGAACGCCACCGAATTACCTCCCTCCCTCAGGATGTGGATTCCATAGCATAGTGGTTAATGCTCCCACCTCGCAAGCGAGAGGACCCGGGTTCAATTCCCAGATGGTTGGATACCTCAGGCAAGTTTCCTTACACCACATACCTCTGTTTCACGAGCAGTGTGTAGGAACCCGGCTGTTAGTCAATTGGCAGACTGCTTTCCCAGTGGTGATAATCCCTAAAAACAAATGGATCACTCAATCCATGACTGTTTGCGGGATACTGCTGTGCATAATTGCCTATCGTATTTCGCCCACAAAATACAGTCAATCTCCTTTCCAATAATATTTTGTGAAGTGTTTGAGACGTCTCAACGATGTGATAAGCTGCCAGCTACATCAAATAAAAGGATTATTATCACTGTGGTTTCAAAGCCCGTTCTTTGATCGCTCTTTTGCCCTTTTGCTCCTGATTACCTTTCCCCCTCCCTCCTCTCTTCATTAACTGCTCCTTGGCCTGAATGGTCTTTCAGCTGTGTAGAGCGCTTTGGGACCCTCTGCTGTTGAGGTGAAAGTCTTGATATCAGTGTAAATTTTCACTGCCTTCTGTCCGCAGCTGGGATTTGAGGAGGAATGCGGTGCGCGCCGACTCAGTTTCCAGAGAAGCTGCTGTGAAAACCACAGCTCCAACCAACTGCCTGCGGACAAAAAAACAATCGCAAATGTGGTCACAGCCGAGAGCTGCAAGCTCGTTACCTGAAGCAAACTATCAAAACCGTTGATCAAAAGGAAAGGATGAGGATCGCATACTGGAATCATTGCATTAGCAATTGGTTCAGTTCAATTCCCATTCCAAACAGTTTGTTGTGGGTTAGTGGGGGTGGAGGGGAGGTGGGGGGGTGTAGGGATATTGAATGACAGGATGCCTTTAAGCAGCAATCGAAAAGCATGTCTGACCTGGCTTCAAAGGAAAACCCAGCCAATGAATCTCGCAGAGTGTGGACAACACCAGTCCCCCCCCCCCTCTCTACAATTTCTTTAATGTATAATTCAGGTTTTCCTGATTCAATAATGTTTGAAGTTGCCGAGATGGATTGTAGCTCGTGGCTACAATGAGTGATCTGACTGATAAACACAAAAGGAGAGAGGTTGTGTCCAGCTATGCTCTGTGACTCCTACTACAAGTTGCCGCAACATTATTCAAGCTCATCCTCTTAAGAAAAATCACTGCTTTGGTGCAGTTTATCAGTGTTCTTGTTCTCCGAGTGTCACTTTCGCTCTTTGGATGTTATCCCGTGTGAAGAATTTAATATGAAAGCAAACAGATGATGTTGTTTCTCAGGAGTCCTGTAGCTCAGTGGTTAGAGCACTCGCTTCACAAGTGCGAGACCTGCGTTCGATTCCAGACAGGACAAAACACTTGGGCAAGTTTCCTTACTCCACACGCCTGATAATAAACCCTCTTAAAAAAAAATTGGTTATTTCAGTCCACTGTTTGTGGAACACTGCTGTGAGCAATTGGCTGCCGCAGTTCACCCACAAATATAGTCAACTTACTTTATAGTATATTCTGTGAAGCCTTTTGAGACGTCTAGAAGATGTGAAAAGCGCTATAACAATTGCAAGCCTGGTTCATCGCAGTACCTGGAAGGACAGACCAGTCGCTGGAGGCAAGGAATCATCCCACTTCAGCTCTTGTTAACGTTCCAAGCCAAAGTCCTAACAAGTAGGGTGGTCCCTTGTCTTTTTGGATCTTTAATGTCCACCTGGACCGGTAGACTGAACCTTGATTTGACGTCTCGTCTGATTGCCAGCGCCTCTGAGAATCCAGCGCTCCCCCATTGACTACAGTGGAAAGTGGACTTTCACAAGGAATTGCAAGTCCCAACCCACGAGTTTCCAATCGAGCAGTGAGAGTGCTAACATTTTAAAAGAGAGATAACGTTTCTTTGGAGATTCAGGCAAACATTGACAGACACAGACAGATACCGACAGAGCCACAGACTGACCCACCATCCCCCCCACTACCTGTCGAATTATTTTCTATTTAATCTCAGGGCCTCGCTGGGAGACATCTCCTGTGAATCTGTGTCTGAGGCTCACACACACACACAGGCTGTGCAGGGCGCCAGCCAGTAGAAGAATTAATGACCTCAGGAAGTGATGGGAACAAAGAGCAAGTAAAGAAATTAATTGCTACACAGCAGCTCGAAGCTACACTGATCAATACTGGCTTTTATACACATCTTAAAATAAGTCACAGTACCAGAGCTATCTGTGCATTTAATATCTGAAACACCCACTCTGTAAATCAGTGTTTAATCACTGGATGGTGAGATTATTTCAAAAAAATTAACTTTCAATGCATATCTTGTACTTTTTCTTTGATGATCGTGGTGTGTGGGGTGGGTGCATCAATAGGTTATATCGATAGGTTCTATCAATAGGACAATTACTATTTTATTTATAATAAAATAAAGACTTTGCAATTTGACCCAGCGCCTTTCACATTAGGTGTGTGTCTCCCAAGTGTTTCACACGATTTGCCATAGAATGTAGTGTGTGTGTTTTGTAGGGCAAATGTGCCTTTTTGTGAGATTTCTCTTTATTGTGATGTAAAGGAAAGTCCTGTATATATAGTGATCTGCGTACATTAAATGCCACACCCGTGTAAATACACACACGATCAACTCTCACACATAATAATAATCATAATAATTGCATTTGATGTGGCACTTTTCACATCGTCTAGGCGTCTCAAAGCACTTTACGGAATGTACTGCACTGTAAAGTGAATTGACTGTATATTTGTGGGCAAAATGTGGCATTCAATTATGCACAGCAGTATCCCGCAAACAGTCATGGATTGAAGGGACCAATTTTTTTGAGGGATTACTATTAGTCGTGTGGAGTAAGGAAACTTGGCCACGATTTCCCCATGCTAGGAATCAAACACAGGACTCACGCTTGTAAGGCAAATGCTCTAACCACCGAGCCACAGGACTCCTGTATTCACACCCACGCACACACCTTTGTCACCCGTCCTTACCTATGCGAGCGCACAGAAACCTACATGTCCACAGTGTCATAAGGAAAACAAAACACACGAGAGACAGAACAAGAAAGCGACGGGCAGAGAGACAGATAGAGAGAAAGAGAGAGAGGGAGAGAGAAAGAGAACTGGGAGCTTTAAATATATATATTTGTATTCCCCTTGAGTATGGAAATTGTCAAACTGCATCCAATAACATTTACAAAAGAAATTAAAAAATCTATTTGTACACAAATCAGCTATAGATGTAATTTTACTGTTATGGAGTTAACAGATTAAACATTTCCATAAAACAAATCCTTACAATGAGGGTTACTGGTGCATGTGTCCCTTTTTGATTGCTTTAATAAATCCTATAAGAACAGTCTAAATCCCGGGATGTGTCCCAATGGAGCTTGTTTGCTTAGCTGAGGGTTATACTCATCAGATGTTGTGCTAATGAATATTTTATATGGATTATTCCTTTCCTTTTATGCACAGTTGCTGACATGCCACTTCCAGATATCATTCAGGACACTGTTATATATCACAAACCCTCTTTCTGTTACTGCTACCTCCCTTGTTAATACCTTCAGAGAGTAGAGGACTAGCAAACAGCATTGCTTGTGCACTGTGTGTGTGTGTGTGTCGTGTGGTTTAATTTCTGAACAAATAGCTCACTGTGTCACTGGTTTTTCTGGTTACGCTCTTTCCTCCGAGTTGTGGGTTCAATCCTCTACATCTGCAAACTTTGAACTCCCATACTCTAGGCTGATGCTTCAATCCAGTACCTCACTGTTGGAGTTGCCGTCCTTCGGAAGAGATGTGAAACCAAGGTTTCACGTTGCCTGTTCAGGTGGATGCTTAATATCCCACACAACTGTTAGGCAAGGGAAGGGAGTTTCTCCTACAATCCCCCCCAAATACAAATTGGTCATTGTCCTGTGCAACGTGGCTGTGTGCAAATCAGCTGCCATGTTCACATCAAAAATACAGTCTGTGTTTCACAGTAAATCTTTTGAAGTATTTTGAGATGCTCTGATGTGAAAAGGCATGGTATCAAATGCGAGGATTTTTTGTTAAATGAGTGGGATTTCAAAGCGAGATTGCTGTCGAAACAATTCTATCACATGTGTAATTAAATCCATATGAGAAAAATATTCCAGCCGACATAACAACATGCTAGATTAAACGCAAGTTTATTTTCCCCTGCTTCTTTTCACATCTCATACCTTAGCATTTGTCAGATATGATTAATTTAATCTTGTATGCCTTACAATTCAGGTAGAGGCATTAAAGCTTTACTCCCACTGCTATTTTAACTGCTGAAAGTTGAAGCTTTCCCTCTTGTTATCTCGGTATATATTGCTTCTTTATCCATATTCCATCTAAAAAATTCAAATGAATTTGTTGCTCGTATCATTGTTGTGTGGGGAACGTCGTTGGTGGACAAGTATTGCTACAGTCTTAGTCACCATAACAACTTTCAGTTAATATGGAATTAATCTAATTCCTTCAAGTGCGCTGAGATGAGAAGTGTCTTTCATGTGAGAGGCACTTCAGAATTCCAATGTGTTGCTATTGTTGGCCCATTTGGGGAGAGCAGAAAAGAGAGTCTCACTGACCCTTGTGAAAGGGTTCTTGAACGTTTGATAAACGCACACATTCAAAGCAATGCTGGGGCTCCGAGCACTGCATTGTTGGAAGTGTTGCCCTTTGTATGAGATGTTAATCTGAGGTCACGACAGCCTTTTGAGGATAATGTCGCATAAACCCAGACGCAATTCCCGAAACTACCAAAAGCTCTGAGACGCTCACAGCAGACAAGTGTTTCCTTCCTTCCTTACACTCATAACGAGTCCTGTAGCTCAGTGGTTCAGAGCATTTGCTTTATAAACGTGAGACCTGCGTTCGAATCCAGGCAGGTGAGGGCGAAACCTTGGACAATTTTCCTTACTCCACATGTCTGATAATAATCCCTCAAAATAAATTGGTCATTTCAATCCAGGACTGTTTGTGGGACACTGCTATGAGCAGTTGACTGCCGCGTTTCGCCCACAAATATACAGTCAATTCACTTAATGGTGTATTCCGTGAAGTGCTTTGAGACATCTAGAAAACATGAAAAATGCTGTATCAAATGCAAGGATTAGTATTATTATTACACGTCAGATGGAGAGAGAAAAACATTTTTTTTGCGAAAGCTGTTCAGAAATTGACATCTCTTAAGTCCCCAACTTCAAGTTTGAGACTGTCAGGCTGAACATGATAGCTCGATTCCTGTTCCCTTTATTGAATTGAATTCCCCCGCCCTCCGTCCTCCCAATTGCGAGCGAACAAGATTAACAGGTGACACCCGCGGATAAAAACGGAAAGGCAGCGAGAGATAAGTGAAGAGATGAGGTTTCGGGAATCAAACTGATTTAACGGAAAGCTTACATTCCAATCCCAGTCAGAGATAGTAGAAGGAGCGCGAGAATGAAAAACATGTACAGTATATACATACACAAAAGTACACACGCAGAACAGAAAATAAAGAATGAGAGAATAGAGGCCAGAGTCAGGCTTAAATAATATGAAAATTGTTTCCCAGTTTCCCTTAAGGGAAAAAACAATCACTTGATTTTTTTCATATCCATAATCTTGGCACATTCAAAGACATGTACAGCCATGGGAAACCACAGTGTGATTTCCTCTTAGCGCTGAAACTGGTAGTGGCTGATGCCTCAAAATCCTTCGTGACATTACAGCGCTGGAGATGGATTACTGCCAGCTAATACCCTGACTTCATTTAGACCATATGCCAATTATACAGTCTTCAGAACGTCCCCTAGCTTAGAAGACTGTTCTGTAAGCACACACACAACACACCACACAGAAGACACACACACTCCTAACGCTCTGCTCCATCAGTGTCAACACCGATCACCGCTCGTCAATTTCACGTTGTGTGGAGTTGAGAGCTGGCACCAATTCTGCTGCCCTTTGTATGAGACGTTAAACTGAGGTCACAACAGCCCTTTCAGGATAATGTCACATAAACCCAGTCGCATTTCCCGAAACCACCAAAAGCTCTGAGAGACTCACAGCAGACAAGTGTTTCCTTCCTTCCTTCCTTCCTTCCATCCTTCCTTCCATCCATCCATCCATCCATCCTTCCTTCCTTCCTTCCTTCCTTCCTTCCTTCCTTCCTTCCTTCCTTCCTTCCTTCCTTCCTTCCTTCCTTCCTTCCTTCCTTCCATCCATCCATCCTTCCATCCTTCCACTCATATGGAGTCCTGTGGCTCAGTGGTTGTGAACCCGCTTCTTTAAGAAACTAGTGCCTCAGTTCGGTTACGTGTTCAGGTCCCACTTGCCCTGGCATTTTTTCCTCTCCGCTGAAGGCGTTCCAATCTCAGGGGAATTAAGTCATCCCATCTTTCGATAACATCCATATTGGATGACATACTGGAACCTGTGTCAACTCGAACATGCAGTGGGCAGTGGCTATTCCAATGAGACCTCGTTAAAAGCAACATGATTTGCCTAAATTGGATGGCGCATCAGGAAAATGAAGACCATGTGTGCCACCTCGCTGATTGTGTGATTGAAACATTATATTGACGTAGCAATTTAAAGACAACAACTGTTGCTTTCGAATTGTGTCTTTCAGATTCAATCAATCAATCAATCAATCAATCAAAACTACATTTATGTAGTGTCTTTCACATCGAGAGGATGTCCCAAGGCACTGTACAGTTAGGTAGAGACAAGAGCAGTGGAGGAGGGGTCGGGGCAGGATAAAGAAGAGTAGGAAAATTGACTGTATATTTGTGGGCGAAACGCGGAAGCCAAATTGCACACAGCAGTGTCTCACAAACAGTCGCAGAAATGGGGCTGGGGAGAAAGGGAGAAAAGAGGGCAAGGTGGGAGAGGGAGGGAAAGGTAGTGTAGAGCAAGGTCGGGGAGGAAGAAGGGGTGAAAGGGGCAGGACATCTCAAAGCATTTCACACAATCGATGACACACATCTGTTGTGATGATTTAGAAACCTCAATTTTAACTGTCTTGGGTTCTGACTTTAAGACTCGGTCTCCTTGAAAAAAGTTATATTGATGCATATAAGGGTAAACGTCTTATCAGTGAATACTCAGGGGGAGATCTAACAAAAGTAAATCCCGTTTTGCAACCGTACCCACAAACGTTCTTATTTAAGCCAAACAAAACCTGATGTATATGTTGGAGAATATACTTGTTTATTTACCCATGTAGACATGAAAGGAACAGCTGCCTGCAGCTCCCAGAAGGTGATATAATTATGCTCAAAATGACTGTCGCAAATTATCAATCTTCTAAAGTGTAAAGCATCTTTGATTCAAAATCATTACTTGTGTATATTTAATGAAGAATTAATCTGGGGATACATTTCTGTACGTTAGTTCTTCCGTTGACCCATGGTTTTTAGGTTTTCAGCTGTTTTTCCAGATATTCACAGAAATTCTTTTTTTTTACCGTGCACTGGTTGAAATATTCACCTCGCGAGCGAAAGATTTGATTTGAAGCAGAGCAAAACCTTAGTTAAGTTTCTTTACTCCACACGCCTCTGTTTACCCAGCAGTTAAGTAGAAACCTGGTTGTTCGTTGATTGATGTTTCAGTTTCTAGGGACCTAATCCATCAAAAATAAAGAAAGAATTGTGTCATTTAATGCGTGGCTCCAGTGTTTCGCCCACTTTGTTGAATATTCTGTGAAGCGCTTTGAGACATCTCAATGACTCAATGATAAAGCGCTAAATCAAAGTGAAGGATTATTATTATAATCTGTACCATTAGTAACTCCATCCAGGAGTTCCTTCATCTCGCCCCTTACCTCGTCTCCTTCAACCTTCCTCTTTGGCCAGGCTTTTAGCTATATTGAGTATCTTTTGATTAGCCCATCTCAAAAAATAATAAAATTAGTCATTTCAATCCACAACTGTTTGTGGGACACCTCTGTATGCAATTGGCTGCCGTGTTTCTCCCACAAATATACAGTCAATTCACTTTACAGTATATTCCGTGCAGCGCTTTGAGACTTCTAGAAGACGTGAAAAGCAATATATCAAATGGAAGAATTATTATCTCTAACCCTTAGTCTAGAGGATTTAGCAGAGGTAAAATCAAATGGTGGAGGAGGAGAGGAGGATTAGGGGATTGGATTTTGGTGGATGTTGGGGGTTGGTTGGTTGGTGGGGAACTAGGATGGTCCAAATGGGAAGGTGAAGCTGGAGAATATTCATAAAGACAGACACAGACTTTCTTTGTGAAGGAACCCACGCTGAAAGCAATTGAAACCTATTGAATTCCTTTGCTCTCACTTCACACTGACTCACGATCAAATGTATGGTGAGGCGCCAACGTAACCTGTCTTTCGACGGGAGAGCGTCCTTTTGTGTGTCAGGTAATCAGCTGTGATGCAGCCAACTAGCTGGAGTTGACAAGCAGACCTCTTTGATTTATTGGCTCGTATCTTAGCTTGTTAGTGGATGGCTGGGCATGAGACTAAAAGAGCATGAAATTTCACAGAGAATAAATTATGAAAGCATTGAAGTATGCCTTTGTAGACCCCTTGTCACGGCGGTGGATGCACATAGGAAATGGAAGATAACACAAACTGCCATCCGCAAGGATTTGTCCCTCAATCCCTGCAGCGAAGGCTTTCGCAAATCACTTCAGCTGCTGTTGGAATGGAGTCTGGACGGACAAACTGTTACCTTTATGGGCAAACACGCAGTGGTACTGTCCCTATCTTTTTTAATGAGGAGCAAGTTTTAATTTAATTTTGCTCCAATTCCTGTTGAATTGAACAATGTTGCCTCCTAGAATCATCACCCAACTTGGAAACAGTCTCTGACGGAGTACCTCGCTTGTACACTGTCGATCTTGACCCCACCTCGGGTCCGAAACACTGACCGTCCAGGACTTTGGGATGTCCTCCCGACGTGAAAGGCCTATACATATGTAATGTTGTTGTCGTTTGCCAATTTGTGACTGTCCCATCGGTCATCCCAAATCACTCCCTCTCCCTCCACCCTCCCCGTCCCAAGCTCGGGTCTGCAACAATGACTGTCCAGTGTCCTCCTGACATGTAATTTTGTTGTTGTTGCCTTGTTTAGGGTCCTCTGCAGAATTTGACAAATTTAAGATTTCTTACACTTTTTAATCAACGTCTTTCAGAATCCGATGGGGGGAAATACTTGGACAATGATTTCGTCTCTCACAGATTGCAGTAAACGGGGATATCTGGTGCGCTGTTTGACTTTTAAGTGAGCCTGAGAAATGCTACCTTTACAGGATGTGTTCACAGTGTGAATATCGTGGAACGTTTCTTTCCCCAAGATACTATCACCGAAGCTTTTAAGCAGTGAATCATTTCATATCCCAGCACCTCCTTACTTCCCCGAACCACACACACCCCAATCTTCTACCCCCTCCCCTTCGCTCTGCCGGCCTGAGCCCTCTGCTCATCTGTCACCGTTTGCGGCTATGCTTTCAGCCGCTATGCTGTAGCTCCTGAAACTGTAGCTGCCATTGAGAGCACTGTCTGGCAAGCGTTCCTGCCGCGTATCCAGCTGTGATCCACCTCCCCCGAGGGCTTTGGCTTGCGGTGTTAACCAAAAGTGGGAATGCTTTCTTCCAAACCTTAGAACCTTAGGAATGCAGATGGAATTTATGCTACTGTGGTGTAGGGAACGGCGATATGGGATTTTTCCGGATATGGATATATCGGTTTGCTCATACCTGCTTAAACCGATCTATCGAGTTTTTATACTGCGCATGCGCGTGCATTCGAAGTGCGCGTGCATTGATGGTGCGCGCTCAGTCGCGGTGCGCGCGCATTGACGCTGCGTCCGCACTGACGATGCGAGCGCAGTCGCGGTGCACGCACATTTCAAAATGCGTGCTCTAGGTCCAGAAAGTTTGTAATGTTGGTGTCAAGGTCTGTTGAATTATACGATGTTGTTTGCTCCCTACCTCCCCCTCTCCTTCTCTCCCTCCTCTCTCCCTCCTTTCCCCCTCTCCCTCCCTCCCCCTCCCTCCCCTCTCTCCCTCCCCTCTCTCGTTCTCTCCCTCCCTCCCTCCCTCCCCTCTCTCCCGCCTTTCCCCTCGCTCCTTCTCTCCCTCCTTTCCCCCTCTCCTTCTCTCCCTCCCTCTCCTCTCTTCCTATAAAAAACCGTTATATCGAGAGATTCGATTTTAAAAATATAACGATGTATATTTTTAAAATCGAATCTCTCGATATAACGTTTTTTTTAGAATCACCATATCGGCATACCGATCTGAAAATCATATCGGGTTTAATCGAAAAACCGATACATCGCCGTTCCCTAGCATTCCCTGTGAAATATTTGGAATGCACTAAGATGTTTCCACGATGGGAAAAGAGTGTCATCAGGCGGCTCCTTGTTGTTCATTTGTCTGGACACCCGGTCCGAATCAGTTCTGAAGAGGTTTCCAGTTGGGCCCGGGAAGAGAAGGGTTCAATGCAATACAAAGTACAAAATGACATTTTCACGGGCCTTTCACGTCGGTCGTACACACGCTAGAGGGAAAGAGACAAACAAACAGATCAAACCTAATATGCTTTCTCGTTTGCTAATATTTCCTGGTCTCTCTGCGAAGGATTGGTGATCGCTGCTTTGGTCAGCCCATTTTTGGTGATGATGTGGTGGTTTGAGATCGGGAATTTGAAGCTGGATAAATAGGCAGACGCAAAGCGTGTTCAATCGCAGTGCCACAGGGAGCTGGGAATCCTGTGTAATGCTCTAAGGGCATCTCCAGAAATAGCGTCCTTGGGGGAAACTGAGAAAAATGCACAGGCCCAATTGATGATTCGGTCCCAAGTAAATTATAGACCACTTCCTTAGGGACAGGAATCACTTCTCTGAATTTTTTTCCCCCTCTCTCCTGTGACCATTGTGTTTGTACAGCATTTGGCTCTATGTACAATCAAATATTAAAAATGTTTTAAGAACGTTGAATTAACCATGCAAAATGTCAGCGAATGTCACGCAGTTTTACCGTCAGAGCTGCACGGAAACATTTTCACTCACTCGCTAGAGTTACACACAAGATTTCTCTTAACTTCTTAATTCCTCTTCACTTTAGCTATCCTCCAAATCTCTTTGTGGCCACCTCAGGTTAATGATCACTGAACAAATATTGGATGAAGATCAAATTGAAGGTCCTTCTGTTAAAGTGCTGTGTCAAATTCAGTGCAATCAAAATCACATGCCCACAGAACTACTTTGCGAAGTGATGTTTTATGCCTGGGTGAGGATTTATGAAAACCACTCATAAAATTTGCCACTTTGCAAATCTTAGTCCCATCAAAGCCCACTGAAGCTTCCAGCCAGCAAATGCGATGTAAACACAAAGAGGTGAACCACAAGTCTAAAGACTTGATTTGTCCAGGAAGGATTAGGCTCTTAAAAGGTGCTGCTGTCTGATGGAGATGGTGAAATTCAGAGCCTTGACCATTAAGCTTAAAACAATGGGTGAAAATGTAATGCTCGGATCAAGCATTTTCACATAAATATCACAATATGTAAAGCTAGGATCTCCGGGGAGAGAAAGAGCTAACTCTCTCCAAGTCCAGATCCATTCTCAGTCACAAGGCAGATTAAATAAAGCCAACGAGTAAAATTCCACCCGGGTCTCGATTCTCTCTGTTAATGTAGCATTTCAGAGAGCAGGGAATTTGACAGATTCTGCCGTCCTTAATTATCCTCTGTTGTTTGTTTTGCTGCCGGTTTTCTGCTGGTAAGTTAGCTTAAGTCGAGAATGAATTCAACAACTTTCCAACTTCTGAACGCTCTGCGAATGCTCCTGCAGCTCAGTGATTAGAGCACTCGTCTTACAAGCATAAGACCTGTGTTTGAATCTAGGCAGGTCAGGGCGAAGCCTTGGGCAAGTTTCCTTACTCCACACACACGCCTAATAATAATCTGTTAAAAAAACACACAATAATAAAAATTGGTCATTTTCAATCCACGACTGTTTGTGGCACACGACTGTGTGCAATTGGCTGCTGCGTTTCACCCACAAATATACGGTCAATTCACTTGAGTGTATATTCTGTGAAGCACTTTGAGACGTATTAAGATGTGAAAAGAGCTACATCAAATGCAAAGATTATTATTATTATAAACCGAGTAACTCCATTTTATTTCAGGAGTTCACTGAGATAGAAAGCAGCAGAACCAAAGCACAAAACAAATTGATATTAAATGGGACAAGAAGCAAGTTTCCTTGTATTAAAATTGAGAAACCTTGCTGAAGGGCAAAGTTAATAATATAATAATAATCTTTGCATTATTATTAGGTGTATGGAGTAAGGAAACTTGCTCAAGGTTTTGCCCTGACCTGCCTGGATTCGAACACAGGTGTCACGCTTTTAAGGCAAGTGCTCTAACCACTGAGCACCAGGACTCCACGAGTTTGCATGGTTCAGGACATCACTAAGTTTGGAAATAATAAGATAAGTCAAGAAAAGCCACAAACTAATGGTTTCGGAGGAGGAGGGAAAAGCACTTGAAAGAGATGTAGAATTCTGTGATCTGGCAGTGGAGGATCAGCAATAAGTGTGAAATCGTGGGACAAGAGTTGAGTCCAACACAGTAGGGAAGGGAAAAGGAAGGAATGTGTAGGGCAGCAATATTTTGAAACCTCAAAGAAACAACAAATAAAGTTCAAAGGAGTATTGAATGTAGAAGTACCAATAATATAATGAGATGAATGTCTCGAGGACTTCTCCTCTGTCTGAGTACCCTGCTAATGAGCTATTTCATAATTTATTCCCTAGTATTTTTTTCTTGGGTAAATTAACTATTAGGAGGGTAATTGTCTCTGCAGGAATGCTACTCATTACCTAGACTTCACTTTCTCAAATGCTTCAATTCTTACAATCTGAAGCATTTTGCTTTCTGGAGTTCTTACCCATAGACTGGGATCCCTATACGATGGGAGAGCCTAGGAAGTTACACTTGAACAACAAATACATAGTCACGACATGTAACAGAAACAGAGAAGCCTGGTGATGCTTTCACTGATAATAATAAATAATAGCTCCTGGAGCTCAGCGGTTAGAGCACTCGCCTTACAAGCGTGAGACCTATGTTCGAATCCAGTCAGTTCAGGGCGAAACCTTGGGCAAGTTTCCTTACTCCACACGCCTAACAATAATCCGTACAAAAAAACTCACAATAATTTAAATCCACGACTGTTTGTGGGACACTGCTGTGCGCAATTGGCTGCTGCGTTTCGCCCACAAATAT
Organism: Hydrolagus colliei; assembly: GCA_035084275.1. Taxonomy (NCBI): domain Eukaryota; kingdom Metazoa; phylum Chordata; class Chondrichthyes; order Chimaeriformes; family Chimaeridae; genus Hydrolagus; species Hydrolagus colliei. The sequence goes on from CM068752.1 coordinate 10,490,239, forward strand.
ACAGGCAATTCACTTTACAGTCTATTCTGCGAAGCTCTTGAGATGTCAATAAGATGAAAAGCGCTATATCAAATGCAAAGATTATTATTAATTTCATATATTGGCTTAACATATAGTTGTGACGGCATCTCATAGCTATTCACAGAATATACTGTGAAGTGAATTGACTGTGTATTTTGTGGGCGAATAGAATACAACGACGACAACAACAAAATTACATTAGTACAGCGCCCTTTATGTTGGGAGGACGTCCCAAGGGGCTGAGTGTAGAGTGAAGCGTACAGTAATGTAAATCGGCAGAGAAGAAATGCATTCAAATCAGGGTTTACTGAAAAGTAGAGCAATTACATTTCCCATTAAAATCACGCTTTCGAAGATTTCTCCGCTTTAGTAATTACAATAATAAGAACTGACATTCTGGTCACCATTCATGAGGCTACACCAATCAATCTAGGAGCACTGACCTAACCCCTGGAGCTGTGGAAGGAGCAGAGTTAAATTTTTCGTGATGTTATCGATGTTAAATGAAGCGACAACAACAATAAAACAACATAAAACCTAAGATAATGGAACAACAACTCATCTGTGTTTTTAAGGATACAAAGCGAAACGAGTTTTGAAACGTCTCAATGCATTTCCTGTGAGTTTACAGTGCAAAATAAGTAACCTTGAATTCTGTGTTAATTGCCAATTATTTATCAATCTCGCTCGGAGGGTAGAGAGTACAGGAAATGTAAAGTTCATAGGGGTGCTGGCTTTCAGGTTGTTGTATTGTCGTCGGAGATACACGAGGGATCTTAATAGCGTACCTAACCTATGATTCCTAGGTTTCAAAATGGAATGTTATAAAGAGTGTTGTGAAAGAGCGTGTTCTTTCGTTGTTCATTCTGTAGAGAATTATTCACAGTTGTGTTATAGATAAAAAATGAACCAATACAATAATTACAAAGAGGTCTAAATTGGACTATTCTGCTTCCCAAATGAACTGAATTAGCATTGGGCAGGACCCACTCTCTTCAACAAAAAAAACACTCTTGAGATAAAAAAAATAATTCAAGGTTAATATCCATTTGGGTCTATCTCTATAGAAATAAAATTAATGACTATTTATGGGCAAACAGGAGGTTGATGTACCGAGGTAGCCAGCTAACGCAGACTCCTGAAACTTAATTCTCATCAGCATAACTGAAAGCATAACCACAAAAGATGTGCGTGCGTTCACACAAATCAATAACTTTCATGGTTTGTTCCATTGCAACGCTGGGAGAACACTACATTGTTGGAGGTGTCGTCCATTGGATAAGATATTAAATCAAGGTCCCGTCAGCTTGTTTAAGTTGGACCTTGGCATATTAGTTTCCTGGCTAAAAGTACCCCCCAAATAAAATTATACATTCACTTCTATGGCTGTTCGCGAGATATTGCTGTGCAAATTGACCGTCGCATTCACTTACAGAGTGCACTGTCACTGGACTTTACAGTAAGTAAATCTGCTGAAGAACTTTGAGACAGTTCCACAACGTGATACGGCGCTTGATGGAACGCAAAGATTGTCGGCGTTGTACCTGAAAGTGCACAACAACAAGCTGTAGCAATATAACTCTCAAAAAGAGATCCCGGTGAAGGCGTTCAGAGGAGGAAGGAAAGATTTATTTTTAAAAAAAGGCCTGCCAACAAGATGTGTAGTTAATGTAAACTTTCAAACAATCACTTGTGTTTTTTTTTAGTGTGGGTGATGCATTTCATCCTGAAAATGTGACAGAACTGTTGAGCAGTTTAATTGTTTTGTGCTACAAAGGACGTGCCCCCCACCTCCCCGTTTTCTTTTTCATGTTTCTCTTCATAAGTGCTCATTAAGCAAACATCTAGATGCAGGAGACAGCTATCTTGCCCAGCTTGCCAGAGATGGAGAGTAGCTATGGTAGATATTACCTGCTGAGATCAATGGTTCTGAAGCGACAGTGGAAATGTCAGATTTACCGGTTGCTCACGCACTCAGACAAACCTTATCCCTAATGGTCCTTGGTAATTGCAGATGCCCCCCCATAGTCTCCACTGAAGTCACAGTTTCTGCTAATTGACAAATTCCCACACTCTCTCTCTCGTAAGAAGAACTGCTTTGTTGACTCAAAAAAAGTTTGCACTAACAAGGTTAATGCTTGTGCTTTTTGCACTGATATTCCTGGTACTGAGGAAGTACTGAGGCAGCTTAAAGGGTAATGCACATTAGTTGGATGTCACAAAGCTGCATTGCAGTGATTTGCTTGAGATTTTTTGCGCTGGCAGCGAGATTCCACCTGGCTCCGAGTTTAGTCTATTTCCTCGGCATTTCAGAGCATCCAGAATAAATTGTTGAATTCGTTCTTATCTTTAAATCAGTTTTTTCCTTACTCCTTACAAGACAGAAAAAAAATGTTAATGTAGTAATTAGTGATCTCAGTGGTTAGAGCACTCGCCTCGCAAGTGAGAGACCAGGTTTCGATTCCTCACAGGATGAAACCTTGGGCAAGTTACATTACTCCACACACATCTGTTTGCCTAGCAGTTATGTAGGAACTCGATTAGTTAATTGATTGGCGGATCACTTTTCCTGGGTTAAGAATTCCCTAGGAAATAAACCAATGTGGATTAACCAACGACTGCTTGTGGGACACTGCTGTGTGCCATTAGCTGCCGCATTTTGCCAACAAAATATGCAGTCAATTCACTTTACAGAATATTCCGTAAAGCGTTTTGAGACGTCTAGACGCAATAAGACGCAATATCAAAAGCAAGGATAATTATTATTATTAGGATGAGATGTCAGTCTGCCTCAGTTGGTAGCTCTGTCAAGCTGCACTTTGGAGCTTGGAATCGCATTGTCTAAGTTGACACTCCAGTGCAGTGCTGGGGGGGTGTGGGCATTACCTGTCAGAGATGCCATCCTTCGGATGAGACGTTAAACCGAGGTCGCATTTTGCCTGTTCAGGTGGATTCCATGACACTGTTCGAAAAGAGAAGTGAGTCCTTTGTGTCCTTTGTGTCCTAAATCACGGCATATCTAGTCCTCGGAAAATGTGGGTAATATAACAAGCTCTCGTGATCTTTGACAAAAGTTAATACTGTTCCGCGGAAATTAATTGCAAAATAACATTTCCCTAGGATATGGAACCCAGATTTAATTAATCTCTTTGTTTTATTCCCAAACAGATGTGGCAAGCCCTTTTCAATTTCGAGTTTGGGTGTTGGGTGTGCATTTAAATAACAATTTGCACATGTTGGTTCGCATTGCAGTGAAGCTTCTATGCGACCATCTGGTTGTCAATTCATCAGCCTACTCATTGGTGCATCAGGTGCTTGCTGCTCTGTGCCTTTGTGCGCCCGATGGTGACCTAAATAATAACTGTATTCCTTGCATTTGGTACAGCGCCTTATCACGTCTTCGTGATGTCTCAAAGCACGTCACAGAATACACCCTAAAGCAAATTGACTGTAAATTCTGTGGGTGAAACGCGACAGCCAATTACACACAGCAGTGTTCTGTAAACCAAGTCTTGGATTGAGTGACCATTTTGTTTGGAATGGATTTTGGAGGGATTATTACCCTCGGAAAAGCGATCCGCATATCGACCAATCAACAGCGTTCTTACTTACTGTGGCGCAGAGGTGTGTGGAACAAGGGAAATTGCTATATATTTCACATGTAGCTCCATTGCTGATGGCCTTGTTGTTAATGATAACTCGTTGGGAATGTTTTCAATGATGACACTCTGAGGTGTCCATATGATCTTTTCTCTGGTGTTTAATTTACAAGACTTTGCCGAAAATTGGAGGCATAACTTTATTCCAACTGCGGAGCGAGGAAAAATCATCTCTTAAGTTAGATTCATAGATTCATAGAATTTTACGGCACAAAAGAAGGCCATTCGGCCCATCTAGTCTGTGCCGGCTCTTTGAAAAGAGCGATCAATCCCACTGCCCTGCCCGCTCCCCATAGCCTAATAGACCTGTTCTCCCTAAATAAAGATCTAATTCCCTTTTAAAAGTTGTTATCGAATCAGCCTCCACCACCTTTTCAGGCAATGCATTACAGATTCGAACAACTCGCTGAGTGAAAAAAATTCTCCTCAGCTCCCCTCTACTTCGCCTTGAAACTATTTTAAATCTGTGACCACGAGTCACAGATTCGCCCACAAGTGGAAATAGTTTTTCTCTATTTGCCCTGTCGAAACCCCTCATGATCTTATAAACCTCTATTAGGTCTCCCCTCAATCTTCTCTGCACCAGAGAGAATAACCCTATCCTATCTAGCCTCTCCTCATAGCTGAAGTCCCTCAATCCTGGCACCATCCTAGTAAATCTTCGTTGTACCCTTTCCAATGCCTTCACATCCTTTCTGTCGTGTGGTGACCAGAATTGAACACAGTATTCCAGCTGAGGCCTCACCAAAGTCTTAGAGGTTAGTCAGCACTTCCTGACTTTTGTACTCTATACCCCTATTTATAATGCCTAGTATCCCATATGCCTTCTTAACAGCCTTGTCTACCTGTCCTGCCACCTTCAATGAGTTATTAACACAAATCCCCAGGTCTCTCTGTTCCTTCAAACCATTTAAAATTGTACTATCTAGCCTATATTGCCTCCCTTCATTTCTTCTCCCAAAATGCATCACCTCACACTTCTCTGTATTAAACTTCATCTGCCATGTGTCTGCCCACTTTACCAATTTGTCTATATCCTCTTGCAGATGGCTACTATCCTCCTCACTATTTACTATTCTCCCTAACTTAGTGTCATCTGCAAACTTGGAAACTGTACTCCGTACACCCAAGTCCAGATCATTGATGTAGATTACAAACAGCAATGGTCCCAAAACTGATCCCTGTGGCACACCACTGCTCACTTCCCTCCAATCTGAAAAACAGCCGCTCACTACAACTCTCTGCTTTCTGTCTCGCAGGCAGTTGTGGATCCACTCTGCCACTGTCCCTTTTACGCCATGGGCGTTTAATTTCCTAATAAGTCTCTCATGTGGCACTTTGTCAAATGCCTTTTGAAAGTCCATGTAAACTACATCAACTGCGCTACCATTATCCACCCATTCCGTTACCTCATCAAAAAATTCTATCAGATTTGTAAGGCAAGATTTGCCTTTAACAAATCCATGTTGACTGTCCTTTATTAGCCTATATCTTTCTAAGTGAAGATCTACCTTGTCCCTGATTATGGACTCTAGAAGTTTGCCCACTACCGACGTTAGACTGACTGGTCTGTAGTTACCAGGCTTGTCCTTCTGCACCTTTTTATACAAGGGAGTAACATTAGCTATCCTCCAGTCCTCTGGCACGATCCCTGTGTCCAAGGAAGATTGAAAGATCGTGGCCAGAGTCCCTGCTATTTGCTCCCGTGCCTCCCTTAGTAACCTAGGGTGCATCCCATCCGGACCAGGTGATTTATCCACCTTGAGCGACATCAACTTTTTTAGAACTTCCTCTCTGGTTATAATTATTCTATCCATTTCTCCTACCCTCTCCTCCAATACCATGGCATTGGCTGTATCCTTTTCTTTTGTGAAGACAGAGGCGAAGTACTCATTCAGTACATCAGCCATGCCCTCTGCCTCCACAATGAGATTTCCTCCTAGGTCCCTAATTGGCCCCACCCTATCCTTGACCAACCTTTTACTCTTAATATGTTGGTAAAAAACCTTAGGGTTCCCCTTAATCTTATTTGCTAATTGTTTCTCATGCAGTCTCTTTGCCCCTCTAACTTCCTTTTTTAGTTCTATCCCGCACTTCCTATACTCTGCTTGGTTCCCTTCTGAATTTTGAGCCTGACACTTATCATAAGCCTCTTTTTTTTGGTTTATTTTGGCCCCGATTTCCTTAGTCATCCAGGGAGCTTTGGATGCCTTACATTTCACCTTTGTGGGGATGCTTTTGACCTGTGCCTGAACTATCTCCTCTTTGAACACTGCCCACTGCTCATTAGTTGTCTTACCTGCCAATTTTTCTTTCCAATCCACCTTGGCTAGGTCCCACCTCAACTCATTGAAATTAGCCCTTTTCCAGTTGAGTGTCCTCACCTGTGATCGTTCCTTATCCCTTTCCATAATTATTCTGAATCTCACGATATTGTGGTCACTATTCCCTAGATGCTCACCTACAGAAACCTGTTGAACTTGCCCTACCACATTTCCCAAAACTAGATCCAGCAATGCTTCTTTCCTCGTTGGACTGGAAACATACTGATCAAGAAAGTTGTCCTGCACACACTTCAGGAATTCTTCTCCCTCCTTGCCCTTTATTCTGCCAGTCTATGTTGGGATAGTTGAAGTCACCCATTATCACTACTCTATTAGCTCTGCATTTCTCCGTGATACGCTTGCAGATCTGCTTGTCTATCTCCTCCCCACTATTTGGTGGTCTATAGTATACCCCTAACAGTGTAACTGCACCTTTTTTATTCCTCATTTCTAACCAGATAGATTCGGTTTTTAGTCCTTCTTCCACCTCGTTCCTTTCTAAGGCTGTCACTGAGTCCTTAACTAAAATTGCCACCCCGCCCCCTTTTCTCCCTTCTCTATCCCTCCTGAATACATTATAACCAGGAATGTTCAACTCCCATTCCTGCCTATGCTTGAGCCAAGTCTCTGTTACTGCTACAACATCATATCGCCTCGCAGCAACCTGAGCCTGCAGCTCACCAATTTTATTTCTCAAACTTTGTGCATTTACATACATGCACTCTAAGGCACAAATTACTTCCTCTGCACTTTTCTCCCGTCTTACCCTTACCCCTGTCCTCTTTGTTACCCCTCCCGTATCTGAACTACTGTTTAGTTTCCCACCCTCACCCCCCGGGATTAGTTTAAAGCCCCCCCCACAAAACTGGACAACCTCCCTGCAAGGAGATTGGTTCCAGCCCTATTCAGGTGTAACCCATCCATTTTGTATAGGGTCCACCTACCCCAGAATTGGTCCCAATGGTCTAGGAACCAGAAACCCTCCTTCCTACACTACTTCTCCAGCTATGCATTGATGTGCCTTATCATAGCATTCTGGAACTGGCTTGCTCGAGGCACTGGAAGCAACCCAGAGATCACCACTCTCGAAGTTCCACTTTTCAGTTTTCTCCCTAGTCTCTGGTACTCTCCCTGGAGCATCTCAGGCCTTTTCCTCTCAACTTCATGCGTCCCAACATGGACCACCACAAGTGGATTTTCCCCTTCCCCTAGCAGAATTTCATGCACCCGCTCAGTCAAGTCTTCAACCCTGGCACCTGGTAGGCAACACACCTTCCGAGATTCGCGTTTCCGTTCACAAAAACGCCTATCTATACCTCGGACAGTTGTATCTCCTATTAAAATGGTCTTTATCGAGTTGGTTTGTCCAACCTTCTCACAGACCTCCTTATCCAAACAGGTTGAAAGTACTTCATACCTGTTGGAAATGGTTACAGTCTGGGGTTTCTCTGCACCACTCTTTTGGCTCCGCATACCCGGTCGTCTGACTGTCACCCAGTCCTGACCGTGGCTGGCAACAGCGCACTCTTGTTCCCTAGGCCTTGGTGGAGTGTCAGGCTCTAGGATAAAACTATCTAAGAAGCTCTCCCCTTCCTTGATGCACCGCAGTGTCTCCACCTGATACTCCAGCTCAGCTATTCTAAGCTGGAGCTTCCTCAGGTGCAGACATTTGCTGCAGATGAAGTCACCGTGGCTCAGGTTGCCCTCCATCAACTCCCACATCCCTCATTCCTCGCACATCACATGCCAGGCCATTATCTCCACTTACTTCCCTGGGATATATATAATCTGCACCTATTTCCCACTCTCACCCAATTCCTTCTCACTCTCTCCTCGCCTCACTCCGTCCGTAGCTCTCTCTGCTCGATTAAGGCTCTCGCAGCTATACCCTCTGTTTTTAACCAGTTGGTCAGCAGTTTTTAACAATTAACACCTAATTGCCCATATCTGATCCCTATATGTGACAAGACCAATCAACCAACTACCAATCATAAACAGTCTACCAATCATAAAACAAAACAAAGACAGTCTACCAATCTAAAGATTTGGTCAGCAGTTTTGGTAGTACAACCAAACCCAACACTTGAACACACTTGAATACTCATTGCCAGACGATCAGCATTTAACAAGCCTGCGTTTGAAGAAAGTGCAAAGGAAATGTTTTGCGTGATTGCTGTGATCTGCAAGGTGATCAATAAATCACAAGGGAGGGATGAAAAGGATATCATATATATATTAAAATATTGCTCTTTGGCACTTTGGATAAGACTGTTACCTGAGGCTAGCTCTCCATTGCATCAAGTCATTTCCTGCAGTTTAGTGGTTAGAGCACTCGCCTTTCAAGCATGAGTTTCGAATCCAGGCAGATCAGGGCGAAACCTTGGGCAAGTTTCATTACTCCACACACCTAATAAGAATCCCTCCAAAAAATACCTATAATAAAATTGGTCATTTTCAATCCACGACTGTTTGTGGGACACTGCTGTGCACAATTGGCTGCTGCGTTTCGCCCACAAATATAGTCAATTCACTTGACGGTATCTTCTGTGAAGCGCTTTGAGACGTCTAGAAGACTTAAAAAGCACTATATCAAATGCAAGGATTATTACATTCTTAAGTGTGTCCAGAACCCTGGCCTTAGCAACCCCATTTTGGAACCCCCATTCCATCTGTTGACCAAAGGCATACGTACTGCCTGTCCCTCGCTCGGTCCCGGGATCCGCTATTGTGAAGCGCTCTGAGACACCATCCGGCGTGGAGAGCGCTATATAAATCGAAGTTGTTGTTGTTGGTATCTTTCACAATGGGACGGAAGTGTCTCCCGTTGATGCCAGACATTAAATGCTCTCAGCGTCCCTTTGTAAAATATCAACCCTCCCCATAATCCACGGACACAAACGCAGACAGACAGAAGTGGGCCACAACAAAAATATAGCACAGGTGAGCTAATGAAGGGTATTTTAATGATTAATTGTAGCATTTTTCTGGACTCGAGCTACAGTCAATTAATAGCTGATTATTTAATTAATGCCTCCTCTTGGCGGCTTCCTCTAATGAGAGCATCTCTAATTGTGGCTCGATTAAGTGACAGAAATATGCATCAAGCGCGTCTTTTGTCCTTATTAGAACCAGGCTGCTTCTATCAGAGAAATTCGGCTTAAAGAGACCCCATTGGTTTCCTCTTTCATCTTTTTGAATATGCACTTAGTCCTCGCTTAACGTCACAGTCGTGTTGGCGAAAAGTGCGACTTTAAGCGAAACTTCCTCAAGTGAACCCGTGCAAGAATACCGGACGTTCAGCATCTATGTACGCCTATGCTACCCAAACTAGTTTGTTTCCACCCAAGCGAATGTCGCAATAGTGAACGTCGGGACATTAAATGAACGTATGTTCCCCTGTGTGTCAGCAATGTAATAACGAAACAACGTTGACCAAAGCAATGCTAAGCGAGGTCTACCTTAATTTGTTTACCCCAATATTCTCCACTCTTGTGTTCTGCAATCTCTGACTTGTGCAGAATGTTTTTTTTATGACAACCTCCTTATGTGAAAGACGTTAGTTCAAATGCAAGGATAATCATTATTGCTTATTATTGCTTTCAAGTCCCTGACTCGCGTGGGTGCTGACACAACCTTTCCCCCTGTCCCGTGCACACACTCGCCTCGCATACTCGTGTACATAGACATCACTCTCGTGATGACACATTCTAGGGTTTGGGAAGTAATAATAATAATACCAATAATAATAATCTCTGCATTTGATATAGTGCTTTTCATGTCTTCCTAGACGTCTCAAAGCGCTTCACAAAATATACTGTAACATAAATTGACTGTATAAATGTGGGCGAAACGCGGCAGCCAATTGTGCACAGCAATGTCCCACAAACATTCGTGGATTGAAATGATCAATTTATGTTTTTTTGGGAGTGGGGGGTGGTGAGGATTATTATTAGGCATGTAGAGTAAGGAAACTTGTCCAAGGTTTCGCCCTGCCAGGAATCGAACCTGGGTCTTTTTGCTTGCGAGGCGAGCGTTCTAACCATGGCAAGATTGGATGGCAAGATTAGATCAGTTTGGATGAAATAGGTCCTTTGACCAAATTAGATCCTAACCTTTCAGAACATCCATTCTGCCCTGTTCACATCAAAGCATCAAAGCTTTATTAAAATGTGTACCAGGCCTTAACATCTTCCTGGCAAACTGTTCCAGGTGTTAACTACCCTGTGAGTAAACAAATACTGCCAGTGTTCAGTTCCGAATATTTGCAAGTTGCAATTAAGAACTTATGTCCTGTTGTTCTACTCTCTCGTCTACTCTCTTGGTGCATCTTAAAGTAAAAGTCTCAGTACAGCTTCCTTGGAAATGATCTCTTCCCTCTCCCCCCACCTCCCACATCACTCTCCCCACACACACGGATAGACACATATGTTTGCTTGTCCAACGTTTCGACAGATATAACATTGCCAAGAAGGGAGTTTGGCTACAGAAAAGGAACATGCTTTTAACGACATTCTCTAGCATTGCAACCATATAATTTGCTATTTTGTTGCACCATGTTTGCTGCAATATTACTTTGCTTTCGATGGCAGCAATTATAGCTCTATGTAAATGCAGCAGACAAAATCTATTATATATGTGTGTGTATATATATATATATATATATGTGTATGTTTATTGCATGGTAGAAGTTGGCAATTAATTGGTGAGTTGAGAGAGGTCAGTGGTTGTTTGTGATACTGTGATACTTTAATACATTAGGATGTCTGCTGCGATTGTATCCCTTGATTTTGTGAAAAACACATACGGTATAATTAGGCTTCCGCCTGTAGCTGTGGGCTGAAGTTTAAAGCCAATTAGGTTATTTGTGGGAGATGCCATTCTCCTCTGTCCACAGACTTTTGTGTGTGTGTGTATGCGAGAAAAAAGTTTCCATCCCAGATATAAAACTGCTTGTGAACTCGATACTTTCACCAGGGTTTCGCCCAAGCTCACTTTAGCAGTACAGTAGTGGATAAAGGAGAAAATTTGTAAAAAGTTTCCTTATGATCGTGCTGAGCAGGCTTTTGGGAGTATTCTCTGCAGACATGTACTTCTTGTTGAAACCTCCAGTCACCAAGGATGTGGGCTTTCATTTTCTGCCCTCTAAATTTCATACCTTGTAAACAATGGTTGAGGAAGGGTAACACATTTGAATTTATTCCAACCTTTGAAAGGTTGGAATAAATCATTGAATCCAACCTTTCTAGCTCCCCTTCTAGTATATTCAAATGTTTGCTGTCGATTGAGTCCGGAGTTTGATGTTTATCGACAATTGAGGCTGAGACCATGAAAGTAAATATAAAATAAACAGGAGCGGGGTAAGAGTAGGAAATAGGGGATTTCAATACAGAGAGCCCTGGTTGGAAATCCAACAATGTAACGCTGCGTAGCTTAGAAGTTGTTATGGACTTGCCCTGTACCTGGCTCCCTGCGTTGAACAGCAGACTTCCTGCGCACATGCGCTTGTACGCCGCGAGTGATATAAACGGTAACCAGACAACCATTTTAAGACACGGAACCCAGCCCACAGCTCAATAAGACGGTTTCCCTGTGGGAGCGATGGATAAGGCCACAGTAGTTCAGGCTCAATGTCTAAATAGTCTCCTCCTGTGCTGTAATATCTATTATTTTATGTCATACCAGGCGCCTTATGGAATTTACATATGTTTTATCTTACATTTCATGACTTTTAGAAGCAAATTATTAAAATTACTTCAGATTGCCCAGGAGTTCTTAACAAACCAGTTCAAACATTGTGAACTGCTGTGTTGGAATCTTCAGTGCTTCATTAAATAAATCAAAAAGGTTCCAGCGAGGATCGAGGCAAATGGTTAAATAGACAACGGAAAGAACGAACCGATGAAACCATTCTGGGGGACGTCACATGAGCCACTCCAGTGCGGCTAAATTGTAACACTTAACAGAAAATCATAGCCTTTCAGAGCAACTTTCCAGCCGAATTTCAATTAATATTGAGATTGCTGAGGGACCCCCTCACTGATGCACTCAGGATTTCTTTCCACTGAAGGCAATTTTAATGGAGTTCAACTGAGCCAGGCTGACACCGAGTTTCCTGACGTCAGCCTGGCTCATTTGGCAGCGTAACAATTTTGCCTTACAGTCAGAAGGTTTTTGGATTCGAGCCACACGTCAGGACTTGATAATAAAAATATCAATAATAATAATAATCCTTTCATTTTACATAGGGCTTTTCACATCTTCTAGGCGTCTCAAAACGATTCACTGTAAAGTGAATTGACTGTATATTTCTGGGCGAAACGTAGCAGCCAATTGCGCACAGCAGCGTCCCCACAAACAGTCATGGATTGAAATGACCGATTTTATTATTGTTCTTTTTATGGAGGGATTATTAAACAACAACAACAACTTTGATTTATACTGCGCCCTCCACACCGGACGGCGTCTCGGAGCACTTCACAATGGCGGACATGGAGGTCGAGCCAGGGGGTGAGGTAACGTAACTGTAATACCCGTGACAATCTCTGTTTTTTATATAGCGCCTTATCATGTTGTTGAGATGTGTCAAAGCGCTTCACAGGATATACTGTAATGTGGAGCGACTGTATATTTTGTGGGCGACTTTGAGCACACAGCCTGGCTGACACTTTGACATTAGGTTGACGCCGCCAATGAGTTGCGCGGAGCCTGAACAGAGTTTCTGCCCCAGTGATATTTCACGCTGAGCTTCGTAGCCAAACCAGTGCTGTTATATGGCTGCATCTTGAACTCAAGGCGTTGGCGATGGAAACTTCGCTCTCGGCCCTCCTTCAGAAACAAAGGAAATAGTCACAAAGGCAGATTGTGGTTAAGATATCGGACAGGACTGTGTGAGAGAGGACATAGTCGTTGTCTCTTATTTATCTTGAGCAGTTGTCCACACATTACAGGCGAGAGTTGTGTGTTTCCAGCGCCTTGGGATGTCCTCCTGAAGTGAAAGGCGCCATACAAGTGTAATTTTGTTGTTGGTGTTATTAATCATTATTGCTGCTCTGAGCTTTTGTGCCTCGTAAGCCTGGCAATCTCCGCCAGTGATGTCTAGGAGTCCTGTAGCTCAGCGGTTACAGCCCTCGCCTTACAAGCATGAGACCAGAGTTTGATTCTAGGCAGGTTCAGGGCAAAATCTTAGGCAAGTTTTCTTACTCCACACACCTGATAACAACCCTAAAAAAAATAATAGATTGGTCATTTCAATCCACAATTGTTTGTGGGACACTGCTGTGCGCAATTGGCTGCTGAGTTTCGCCCACAAAGAGTCAATTAATTTATTTCAGCTCCTTCGGACATCCTCCTGACGTGAAAGGTGCTATACAAGTGTAATTTTGTTGTTGTTGTTCTACTAACGACGGAAGATATTAACAGTGACCTCCTCAAAGCCACGTAAATATTACCATCAGCTCAATCTCCAAATAGAGTGAGGATGGTAACAATTATGTAATAATCCTTGCAGTGGATATCGTGCTTTTCACATCTTATCGACTTCTCAAAGCGCTTCACAGAACACACTGTAAAGTGAATTGACTGTAGATTTGTGGGTGAAACGCAGCAGCCAATTGCGCATAGCAGTGGCCTGTAAATAGTCTTGGATTGAGGAGGGTTTCTTTTTGGTAATGGAGACACTGTGCACAGAAGGTAGTAAATCTGTTTTCTCTTTGCAACACTGCACTGTGCTGCGCTGGGTGAAGGTGGCAAGGAAAATTATTAAGTCAGCAGCAGTCTCAATAAAAGGAAGTTTAAACACACATGAGCGAAGCAATAGTTAATTGAAAGTCAGCTGAGTGTGATGGCAGTGCTCAATCACATGAACTTCAAAAGCTTTGTGACGCCTTTGGTGAAGGAATTAAAATGTCACCACTGCTCATCGTAAGCTTTATTACATTTCCCGTTTTTTTTCTCTCTTTCTCTAATTCTTTTTAAATCCCGCTGCTTGTGTTTGAAAAGATTTTGAAAGGTTTGATGTATTATGCATTGTCTCGATTGGTTTGTCCCTTTGAAAAGTTAATGGTAATGATTTCTAACATGGCAGTGTGAGAAAAACAGGCACCGAATATATTAACAGGGCATCGTGTAATCGGAATATATACAGTGTACACTATGAAATAACAGGAATGGGTAATAACACACACTGCATTAACAGGGCATTGCAATAGAATCACAATGTTCTAAACTCTTTCTTATTATTATTTATAGGTACTATTCTTATATTCATTGCAAGGATTATTATTGCTAATAGTAATATTATTATGAATGTATAAGTTAGCGCTTTATCACGTCGTTGATAGGTCTCAATGCGCTTCACAGAATATCTTTCTACAGTGGACTGACTCTGAATTTGTGGCTGAAATTAATTATTAACAAATGCTGCATTTGGTATAAATAATCCTTGTGGTTGAAATAGCGCCTTATCACACAGTTGAGATGTCCCAAAGTGCTTTATTGTAAAAGTGTAAAATTTATTGTAAAGTGAATTGACTGTCCCTTATTATGTCAACCAACAGCCACAAATTTAATTTGTACAGTGCCTTTTGCATCGGGAGGATGTCCCAAGCACTGGACAGTCGGGGATTTGGACCTGAGCAACTTAAAACATCACAATACATTGGGCATTTTGACTCTCTTGTTAATTCAATATGTGTTCCTTTCTCCGTCTCTGACAAGCACACTAACTCTATTGTATCCCCATCGCTGCTGTTAGTTAGTGAGTTAGTGAGTTAGTGAGTTGGTTAGTTAGTTAGTTAGTTAGTTAGTTAGTTAGTTAGTTTGTTAGTTAGTTAGTTAGTTAGTTGAATCCTGCAGAGATTAACAGAGAGATATTCGGGTGTACTACTTTAGTTCAGGTATTCTGGTTGAAAGTTCTTGAAAATGCAACCTCGATGGTTAATACATGTGCACCTTACGGGAGCTATTTTAACAATAGCTACAGGATTGTAAGCTTTCCTCTGGGTAGCTGAGATTTCATTACCAGCACTGCTTCATTGATGAATCTGTATCAGAAAAGCTTAAAGGCTTAATTCCTTGCCTTTGCCTGCAAACTCAGTTATGAATTTGAGAGTCTTAAAACAAGTGAAATCTCCTTCTTTGCAATTCTTTTTTGTGCGCTTTGAGGCTCTCAAACTTCACAACTAGGATTGGCTTCTTCCGATTTTGTTGCATGACTGCTGTGCACAATTGTCTGCCGTGTTTTGTCCATAAAATATGACAGTCAATCCACTTTGTGGTATATCCTCTGAAGAGCTTTGAGACATATCATCAACATGATAAGGTGCTACAGTAAATGAAAGGATTATTATATTACTAGTATTCTTTTATAATATAAATAATAATAATCCTTGCATTTTGATACAGCGCTTGTCATGTCTTCTAGACGTCTCAAAGTACTTCACAGAAAAATCTGTAAAGTGAATTGACTGTATATTTGTGGGTGAAATGCGGCAGTGTCCCACACAAACAGTTGTGGAATGAAATAACCAATTTCTTATAGTTTTTTTGGAACAGATAATTATTAGGTGTGTGGAGTAAGGAAACTTGCCCAAGGTTTTTCCCTTACCCTGACCTGTCTAGATTCGAAATACAGGTCTCAGGCTTGTAAGGCGAGTGCTCTCATCACTGAGCTACAGGACTCCACAAATTATTATTAACCTGCAGAAGAGCTCAATGGAAGGACCACAGGAATATGTGAACTGAGACACGGCAGTATTCTCTTTCTGTCACTAGTGGGAGCTCTCTATCCTTTTGATTGTTCACAGAAAATATATTTCATACGTTTTTCTAGGTTACTTTGATTGCCAACCAAATTTGTCAACCAAAGTGCAGGTTGTTTATCCTGTTCTGATAACTTCAAACTTTTTTTGTTACACATTCCACACAGCTATTTTCTCTGCAAACATCTCTGGCCTTGAGTGTTGTCTTTATTCAACTGCATTTGCCACCATCCTGTCCACACCCCAAGCTTGTTTTTTAGATACTTCTGGATTTGCGTAGACTGTTTCCCTTCAGTTGATTGTGCTCCATAGTTGGCCTCACCTGTGAATAGGGATGTGTCCTGTCTCCAAATCATTTATAAAAAAAATATAGTGACTCCAGGGTCCAACGCTCTGCACAATCCAAACAATCGTCTACCAGCCAAATGTCTCTCAACTGACTGCCTGCAAACAATTGTCTACCAGCCAAATGTCTCTCAACTGACTGCAAATCACTGTAACTCATTTGCAACTCGCTGTTTTCTACCAACTAGCCATTTGTGAATCCAATTTAATACATCGCAGTCCATCCCCATGGGCCTAAACCTTATGCAGTGTCTATTGCACAGAAGTTGGGTAAAAAAAAATACATCCACTATCTTACCTCTCTCTGCTCGCTCAGGAAATATTCTAATATAAAATCTAACATGTTAGTTAAGCATAAGCTCCTTGTATCAACTTCCTGCAAAATTGGTTGTCGGTTATGCCCAGAAAACACACAGTGTACACTGTGAAGCACTTTGGGGCATCCCAGTTGGGCCAAAGGGACTTCTTCATCCGAACCGATCTTGTGAGCTAGTGATCTTGTGCAGAGAGGAGGTGGATCACATCTAAATCACATCCAAAACAACTATAGGAAATATAATGAAAATCCTTGTGTTTGATAGACACCCCATCCCCTATCACATCTTCGAAATGTCTCAAAAGCGCTTCACAGAATATACTGTCAAGTGAATCAACTGTGTATTTTGTGGGCGAAACGTAGGAAACACAGGTTTTGAAGTTGCTGAAATGGAAGCATTCCAGAATAATAATAACAAAAAGAAAAAGCATCTGAAATAACCTCAGCGTCCCCAATCTGAACAATCAATTCAGCCTTTTCCAACTTGCGTGTTTGCAGCTTTTCCCCTGATTAATTAACTGTGTTTGCTATTCTGCAACCCAATCTCCAACATCCGAATGGGATGTATGGAAAAAAAAATTACAGGCAAATTAAGCATCCTTGTTTCAATTAATTTGTGGCTGGATTCACTGCATAACTGCTTTATTAGCTGTTAATGAGAATATTGTTTAGACTATAATGTTGACAGGTTGGAAATGCGTGAAGAGTAATTTATAGTACTTAGACAATTATATATTGCAGCACATACTTCCCTGGTTACTCTGCACTGTTCTTCTGTGTGTGTGTGTGTGTATATGTGTTTGTGTGTGGTCTGTGTGTATGTATATATACTGTATACAATATATATATATATGGTATGTGGTGTGTGTATAAGGTGTGCTGTGTGTGTGTGTGTTGATGGTGTTTGTGTGTGTATAGTTTATGTTTGTGTGGTATGTGAATATTGTGTGTGTGTTTGTATGTGTGTAATGTGTGTGGCCGTGTGTGATGTGTGTGTATGGTGTGTGTGTGTGTACGAACTGTATTTTCACATTAATTCAATCGTTGAGAAAACGAGAGAGAGAGAGAAAATAAAATTAATTGTTTTTCTCCAAAGGGTATTTCTATATATTTATATTTTAAAAATTGAAGGGCCACATTTGCATGTGGCTATTACATGTCGGTTTGGAGCATTGCTATGCACGTGGCTGCCTCACCAAGAGAATATATTAATAACAACTGCATCTCTCATGTCATGTCGAACAGGCTTTTATTAAAATAGATTTTTGTTAAACAAAGACTGCAAAAAAATGATCAAACATTGATATCTGGTCGTTCTGGATCAACCCACTGTCATTGGGTCTCTTCTGGCATCACTTCCTGCCCGCCAATCACGCGCAGGAAGTGACGACCTGGATGTTGGCCATTTTGTCAGGTGGAAACATGCATTGCGATTTTTCTTCAGTTAAAAGCTAAGCGTCGATTTTATCGGTTGGAAATTAGAAATTATCTTTTTTATTTAAAAAAATCTACTTCCAACGATTGTAATGTGAAAGTGCAGCTGAATTCCCTCCCCACTTTCCCTCCATCCTCCCTGTCCCCAGCTCTGGTCTGAAAGAATGACTGTCCAGTGCCGTGTGACATCCTCCTGACGTGAAAAGCGCTATTCAAGTGTAATTTTGTTGTTGTTGTTGAGTGACTCTGACTGTGCAGATCACTGTGCCACACTCGGAAGTAGGAACCTGGTTATTAGTCGATTGTTGGATTGCTTTTCCATTGGTAACATTCTCTTCAAAAGAAATTTAAAAAATAATTTACTCACTCAATCCACAATTGCCCATGGGTTACAGTTGTGCGCAATTGGCTGCCTTGTTCGCCCACAAAATGTACAGTCACTTCACTTTACAGTATATTCTGGGAAGGGTTTGAGATGTAGAGCTCCTGTAGCTCAGTGGTTAGAGCACTCACTTTACAAGCGTAAGACCTGTGTTTGGAACTAGGCATGTCAGGGTGAAACCTCGGGCAAGTTTCTTTACTCCACACACGCGCCTAATAATAATCCGTCCCAAAAAAAAAAACACAATAACAAAATTGATGACTTCAATCCACAACTGTTTGTGGGACACTGCTGTGCGCAATTGGCTGCCGCATTTCTCCCACAAATATACAGTCAATTCACTTTACAGTGTATTCTGTGAAGCACTTTGAGACATCGATAAGATGTAAAAAGTGCTATATCAAATGCCAGGATTTATTATTATAAGGTGCGACGGTGATTGACTGTGCCGGATAATCGGGCGGTAAATTGCCGAAAACCCAACACAAAAGATTTACTTATTTTAAAACATACCATATTAATAATATACTAAATAGTAACAGAATATTGTATGGATCACTTCGGCAAAATGATCGGTAAAAAAGCATTTTTAAAAACTCGTTTAAAAACCCACAGTTCGTAAGTTTAATAAGTGCGCATGCGCACGCATTGCACGCATGCGCAAAGTGAGCATACTCGCGATTGCTAGAATGAGGAAGGGGTCGAGCAGTCCGGTGGATCGGGTCACGGATAAATGGGCTTTTACTGTATATCTAAAGCAAGGATTATTATTACTGCTACACCAGACTGCAGTTGCTATTTTCTTTACCAGGCTTTGAATCGCAAAGCCGTAAGCAAATAAGCTGAGAAAAGCGATCAATACGGACATGCCACACACATTTGGTATCGATAACCGACTCTCTTACTTCTGCATCGATATTTCGGAAAAAACATCAAATCAATTGGTGCTGAATTCCTGTGGCACAGGATATTGTCACGTCAGTGAGAGGTGTTTCACTGGATTATTATTCCCTGGAGATATTCTGTTCCTCAGACAGACAGCAAAATATGGACCAACCATTTTTGACATGACACAAAACAACATTTTATTTCCTGTCCCCTGTTGCCATTACCTCTTTGAAAAGCTGTCACAAAGAGGGACTACTGACTTGGTGACTGATCAGCCTTGGTCCTTGTTTTAGCTTGGGCCAAGAACTATCAGGTTAAAAGCTTTCGCTCTCCATCGCCTATAGGTGCTCCTAAATAAACGAGTTTACAAGCTCTGTACGTTGCATCTAAATGGATTCGTGGAACAGCACAGTCTGGTTTCTGCAAGGTCAGGGGGCAACAGCTGATGTGGGAAATGGAAATGTCACTCTGCCGCTCGAGTCAAGCTGTGGCGAGAACATATTGCGTTGGCAGTCCAGACCGATAAACTCACCCTGGCCTCCCTCGGTGTGGACTGGAGGGCTTGAAACTGTACATCAAGTGGGAAAGCTACTTACCACACACTCTCGGACGAGCGTGACGAGCGCAAAACTTCGCAGCAAATACAATAGCGATCGAGTGCATTTAGCAACTCTGCCTTTCACAGCAAATAGGGGGGAGGGCTTGTCAAAGTCGTTCACAGGATTTCACTAGGAAGTGTATTTTGTAGGCGGAAAAATGCAATGTCGTTTCCCAACTCTTTCCCACTTCTTTCTTTCACAAGCTTTTCTCCCTCAGTCATGTTCCCCTCCCCAGGTATCCATTCTCTGCTCAGAAGGTTGGGGGTGGATAGAGAGATAAACTAAGCATTTTGAGATGCTACCTTATGTGAAGGGCATTACTTGAATTTATTGTTGCTGCGAAGCTAGGTCTCAGCAAACCCATTGTGTGGATTCCTGTACTGTACCGTAACACATTGGCCCTCTAGTCTAGACGCTCGCATTATCTCGTAATGATTCTCGTAATTCTCAACAGACCTTTCCTCAAGAGGAACATTTGTTTTCAATACGCAAGAAGCCAACGGCAGAGAATGACTTTCGCAAATCCCTAATTAGTCGTTTAAACACGCATCGATAGTATTGGAAACAGAGACGATAGGTACACACAGAGGGCAGCCATGTGTGGTAAGCTCACAGAGCATTAGGGTTAAGCAAACAATTTGTGCAAAGAGAAGACTGATGAAGGAACTCAGCGTGTTCCTCCATTAAAGTATTTGGCCACTTCCTGATTCAGCAACAACAACTTACATTTATACAGAGCTTCTCATGCAAGGTGCTGGAGTTCCCCATCGATGCTCCCTCCCCACCACCACCACATTCCCAACCACTTCCAAATCTTCGACAACCCACTCCTCACCAAATGGCCCAGATTTGAGTTGGTTGCAATTGAAAAGAAAAAATTCTGGTTAAAATAAAACCGATCATGATCATTTCATCAAACGCAACTAAACTACGGCTAGGGTTCAGAACTTTTGACCTGCACTTCAGTGCATCGAGAGACTGCTTCATCTTGCGGATGAGACATTAAACCAAAGTCACAATCATGAGTGAAATGAATGGGCAGGACATAGCACTGCAATGGATTACTGCTGTATGTGCTTGGCATTGCTCTCAATAGATGGTGATGTGGAGAATTGCCAATCCCCAACTAATCCACATATTATCTATATATATTATATATACAGAATATACACTTAGTCCTTGCTTAACGTCGCAGTTGTGTTCACGAATCCTCACATTTGGTACAGCGCCTTATCACTTCTTTGAGACATCTCAGATTGCTTCAACGAATATATTGTAAACTGTATTTTGCTGCTTGAAAAGTGATCCATCAATCGACTAACACCTGGGTTCCCTACATACTGCCAGGTAAACAGAGGTATGTGAAAGGACCTAATGGTTTGCCCTGCCTGGGAGTGCTCTAACCAATACTTTACAGGACTCTACATTTAACCGAGCCCAGTGTATATCCACCAACAGTTGCGGAATAATCATTGCTCACACTCACAGGAAGAAGCCACATAGGAAGAAGCCAAGTCCCATCAGAATGATATCTCAGGCAGACTCAATCGATGCAAAAACTCCACGATGATGTATTTTACCACTCTATAATATGAAGTACTTAGCCGGTTAAACTAAAGTGGTTAATTAGTAAGTCAATTAATTATCTAATTATACAAAGAATGGGATCTATTTACTTAGGGTAATGTTTCCTTTTTGTGCCACTCCTTCCCCTCAAGGGACATAAAGTTGAAAGCCTGAATTGTTAACTCTTGGTCTTAAAGGTATTTGTAAAATAAACCAGACTTGAGAAGTGTTGCAGGGGTTTGTGTTTTTTATTAAGTTATTAAAATAAAAACTAAGGCTGTGATATGCATTGCTCTGCAAGCTTTGCTTGTGTATGTGTTTTGCTGCCTTGTGGCTAAATTAATGAACTCACCCTCGCTCTCCCTCCTCTCTCAAACCCGGAGAGTGTACCTCTGTACACTCTGCAGAAATCTGTACCGGCAGCATTCTGAGCTAGTGCCACCATCAGGCACCTAGTAGCTGCATTCCAAAATACTGACGCAACACAAAACACCTAAAAAATGCATTTTTCTGGATAAATTCCGGTTTATCGAATGCGGACCTTTTTTTTGCGGTGCTGGTTATATGGAAGTTATGGTTGATCGGGTCACGGATAAACGGGCTTCTACTGTAATAACATAACAAAAGAATACTGCATTGGTACTCACCATCAAAACCACTCTCCCATGCCCCCAACCCCCGCTGGTAGATGCTGCGCTTGAAGCCATGATGTACGGTTGAGGTTTACAATCCAGCGACTCCCACAAAAATGGAACACTCCAAGTGGGCAAAAAAATGGAGCACGTATTACCATACTAGTGGTAAGCCGATAATGCCAGCCGATAACCCACATTGTCGTGGAGATGCAGTGTTTCAGGTTTGCTGCTAGTAGAATTGCGCGACTTTAAAATCGCTCTGCCGCCTTTTTCACCCGCCTGTTGTCCTCCATTTAAAAAAGAATCGCTAGACTGCAAACCCCAACCAGTAAAGGTGAGAAGCGCAAGAGAGCAGCCTCAACAATAAGCACCAACACAACATTCTGTCACTATCTGCCATTACTTAGTCTGGTGTATATGGTGTGTGTTAAAAGAACTTTAATTTTTTTGTGATGGGTTTTTGGCCACGGGCCACCCGAATATCCGGCAGGCGCTTTAACCGACATTGGCCAGGTTCCGCGGGTGCCGGATAAACGGGCTTCTACTGTATTATGAGAAGCACTTAGGGATGTCTCAACGACGAGATAAGGCGACATATTCAATTGTAAGAATTTTTATTTATTACATAAGAACATAAGGAGCAGGAGTAGGCCATTCGGCCCCTCCAGCCAGCCTCACCATTCAATAAGATCATGGCTGGTCTAATCTAACTCCACCTGTCCACCTTATCCCCATATCCCTTAATCGCTTTATCCATAAGAAATCTGTCAATTTCAGTCTTGATTATATTCATGGACTGAGAATCCACAGCCTTTTCGGGTACTGAAAGGCACTTGGAGATATTTTGATCATGTCAAACACAAGATTATTATTAGAATATTAATGCTTAGTGATTGTGAATCCTGAAAAAAAACACCTTCTGAACGAGAGGCAAAAATGCCGCTAAATGAGACGAACTGACAATGAAAGTGTATGGGAGGAATAGCAGTGTAAATAACAGATGTTATTTCACTCCCTCCCACTGTCAGGGTCAGTTGCTCCCTCATTTGCCACCCACTATTTGAACACAAGTATTTCGAGAAGGAACAAATCGAGACAGAGTAAATCAAAAGGATTTTAAGTTGATGACAATTCCTCGCAGCCCATTACACGTGCGGTTCCGCTTTTGAAATCAATTTGCAAGTACTTCATGTACATCACTGCTTGGCTGCTTCCATGTTTCGCTTTGCAATCAATAGGAAGAGTTTTGCAATGTTAACTGAGGACTCACAAAATCACAGTCCTGCCTGTAATCGTGGCATCTGTTGGAGGTCACCGCCTGTTTCAATGATATAGACTCACACTTATCTACAAAGTTTTCCTGATTATCTGAAGATTCCTGACTAGGTTCCTAATGTGAAAGGTGCTATACAAGTGCAATTTTATTATTGTTGTTGTCGTAAGTTCTGCTCGTTACTCAACAACTCAACTCAATCTACAAAGTGACATTGAAGGTTTTCACTGAAGTCTATTGCTGTTATTACCCATGCATTGAATGCAAAATAGAATGTGTAACTCTGAACCAAATTTCACTCTCTCTATCCTTCCTTTTCCTTCCTTCCTTCCTTCCTTCCTTCCTTCCTTCCTTCCTTCCTTCCTTCCTTCCTTCCTTCCTTCCTTCCTTCCTTCCTTCCTTCCTTCCTTCCTTCCTTCCTTCCTTCCTTCCTTCCTTCCTTCCTTCCTTCCTTCCTTCCTTCCTTCCCCCCACTACCTCACATCCCCATTCCCCTCCCCTCCCCCCCTCCCCCTGCCCCGCCGTGACTCGGAGTCAGTCGCCACCATTGTTAAACACTCTGAGATGCTACTCAGTGTGGGAGGGCGCAATATAAGTCCATGTTGTTGTTGATGATGATTAAAATCTCAACTCCAGCTTACGTCCAATGTGGATCCAATGAAAGGAATCACACATCTCCCTTGACTTTCCTGTTGTGCCTCTGAGTGTGTGTTGTGTGTGTGTGGTGTACAGGGAGATAGATACATATTGCATCAGCTGTTTGCTTGATGATGTTGTTATCTGTTGTGTTCTGCCTATTAGTGTCTGCGTGAGCCGCTATTACACAAACCGAGAAGCGATACTTTTGGAGTAGGGCAGCGTGTAATTGCAAAAGCCATTAGTCGGTGACTTTAGAGCAACCATCTCAGGATTTATCGACTAATTTTTAACAGAATTGTTGTCAAAAGCAGTCAGGGTTGTGGAAATGTTGTAATGTCATTTGCTGATCTGATAGGGGGAATGCAAGTGATTTCCATTCAATATTGACCCACTAATCATTCTTCAGTGCACACGAGGTAACATGAAGCGATTCATTCCTAACTCCAGTGGTGCTGTGCTACATGACTCCTGGTACAACATGCAACAAGAACAATGACGCGTTATAGTTGTATAGCGCCTTTCACGTCGGGAGGATGTCTTCAAAGCTCTGGACGGGAGGGGTGGAGGGCAGGCAGGGGGGTGACCGAAGTGCGGTTTAAGAGAAGGGTCTTGAGACGAGCCTTGAAGGAGGCACGGCGAGGCAAAGGGACTGGGATGGAGTTCCAAATGGTTTTGCACAGGGTAAAACAAAACAATTCACTAGGATGAGATACAATAATGTTGCACCTCACGCAGGGCAAATCAAGCTCTAAAATATGCACGGTGATAGAGTGAGAGATTACTTGTGTGAGATAGCAAACACACCATGAAGAGAACAAACAATTTTTTTTTGTTTGGGTGGGATTGTGGACCCTTCTCTATTCAAATAGCAAGCGCCTCAGGATTTTTAATGCCCCCCCCTGAACAGCCAGGTGTCCGATTAACATCTCATCCGAAGCACTACACCTGTCAGTGCAGCGCTCCCCTAATTTTTGTGGAATTCAAGTGGAGCTTGAACTTCTGACTCAGAGGTGAGAGCGTTGGCAGACTGAGCTCGGCTGACTTCTCCCATTGTCCTATTTTCCTTTGCAAGTCTAGACCTATGTCTTCTTGTTCTCCTGTTTCGACATGAGCCTCAAAGTATCTCAGTGCATGCAGCCATGAATATCTTCATTCATGATTTTTTTCTAACTTATTTCAATATTGGCACGTTTTTAAAGGTAGCTTTTCTTTTTAAACCTGATTGTTTTATTCCATTTTACAATATTCTAAAGGTCCCCTAAGTAGTAGCTAGTGCCACTTCATACAATGTAGACATGCTGTCAGATTTCAGCAGAATGATGGGGTGGGGTAGAGGGGTGGGAGCGCAATGGGACATCTTATTTCCCGCTCGTTAAATAAATATAATTCACTATACTTTGGATGTTTCCAATGCAGTCTGCCTCTCAGCTTTGCAACGACGAGCTAGCACTAGACTTCAGTGGCAAGTTTTTCAAATGTGATGTGTTTATCCAGCCTCCTCATTAAATCAGGCCGGATTTTCCTTTGATAAATGCACTCACATTACTCAATCTGTCCTGCAGGTTACTGAAATAAACCCACAGGTAATATTGAATAATTTTTCATACTCTGCAAAATATTCATGAGAAGTTGCCTCTTCCTCAAATAAACTTAATGGAAGGTTGCGGCTGTTTTCTCGCTCTCCCATCAAACATTTATTGCTAGCCTTTGTAGTTTTCTTTGTACCAACTTTCTGAAGGTGCATAAGTATCCAAATTGAATTCTAATGAGAACAGTCAAACTCAGAGCTGCTTTGCCATTGAATGCTATGCTACGCATGATTATGTGTGTCTCCCACGCAAAGTTACCAAAAAATTGTTCACTCGCTCCATGGCTTTTGGCGGAACATTACGGTGCATACATTGGCTGCATGTTCCCCCATAAAACACACACAATCACACCGCTATGCAGTATACCCAAGGTCTTGTATCCATATCCAGGGTGGAGTCCTGTAGCTCAGTGGTTAGAGCACTCGCCTTACAAGCGAGAGACCTGGGTTCGATTCCAGGCAGGTCAGAGCGAAACCTTGGGCGAGTTTCCTTGCTCTACACACCTAATAGAAACTCTTAAAAAAAAAAAAAAAAATTTGGTCACTCAATCCATGACTGTTTGTGGGATACTGCTGTGCATAATTGGCTGCCGCATTTCGCCAGAATTATACAGTCAATTCTCTTTGCAGTATATTCTGTGAAACACTTTGAGATATCTAGAAGACAGGAAAAGCACTATATGAAATGCAAGGATTATTATTGTATCATGTGAAGCAATTATAATGATATCAAATTCGACCATATTTCATAGACGAATGTGGCATCTAAATTACACTTATCATTGTCCCATAAACAGTCTTCAAGTGAATGATCAATTTTGTCTGTAGGATTGTTGGTTGGGATCCAAGAGTTACGTAAATATTACAGTAAAACTTTCAAACAGCGATCCGCAAGATGCTAGAATCTGAATAAATAAATAATAAGCTCTGCTTTTGATACAACGTCTTTCACGTCACATCTCAAAAAAGCAATCCCTTTGTGATTTACTTCAAGCGAGTGGCAGAGACGCACATTGAATGGTGCAAGGGGAAAAAAACACACAGAAATATACACACACACACACACACACAATCCTGCCATTGCAATCACCGAGTGTGTGAGCTTCAGATAACCTTTCCACCTCTTTGCTTTGTGTTTCCACAGTACATTGATCGAAAGTGTGCGTCTCGCTGGATAAAGCAGTTGTTTCTGGCTTGGTGCCTGCACTCTCCATTGTGAATTTCTGGCGGACTCATTCTGGTAGGTGCTTGTATTTTTGACTCAGACGCTCGCTTAATGATTTACCGTTGCACAGCTGCTGAACTTGTGCATCAGTGCAGGAGAGATGGCCTGGTCCCACCCCAGACTCGGATACTCCTTGGATAAGGGAATGAGAAGACCCTGGAAATTAGTACAAGCGGAAATCAATATTTTATTTTGCCATACACACGCACATTCTCACTGGGGTGGAATGCGATAGGATAGGAAAGGTTGTTTCAACCGGAATGAAAAGTGAGTGTTACTGAAACGCAATGGAACGACGAGAACATGATAGGTGGCTGCTAGACCTTACCCACCCACCACCACCGAATAAGGGACCAGAACCTTATATAACCAGTGGCTAATGGCTCAAATGTGACCACGGACCGCTGTTTATGCCAATGAAATAATGTCTGTCTGTCCGTCATTGAAAGTAAACAGCAACAATCTATCTGCCTGACTCCAACTAACACAGTGTTAGGTAGGACTTGTTCATCCGAGAGGAGAGTTAATGCGGAACAAACCATTTATACTGAAGTGGTAATGAATGTGCAGGAACCTGTTTCATCGGTCAGGCCACTTGTACTGTTATGATTGAAGGCTAAAGTCAATCGCGCTTTGCACCATATGTTCTCTGTAGATGTACCTTCAAGCTGCATGTGAAGCTTATGTGCTCTCAAGTCAAACAGAAGCCTGATGCCCTGAATGATTGCAAGGAAGTGGCCGAAATAGCAACAACCCATTTCAGATCTGCCGGTCTTTCAGTTTCTGTTTCTGTTCCTCGCAAACGAGAAGACCTGGGTTCAATCCCCAGGCAGGGCAAAACCTTGGGCAACTTTCCTTGCCCTACACACTCTGTTTATTTAGCAGTAAGTAGGGACCCTCTTGTTATCGATTGTCGATTGGTTACTGTTGTCGTTTGGTGGGTAGCTTTATGGGAAGGTAATCCCTTCGAAGAAATAAACATTTGGTCACCCACTCCATGGATGTTTGTGGGACACAACTGGGAGCAAATTGGCTGCCTCGTTTTGCCCCAAAACACTACACTGCACTTTACAGTATATCCTGTGAAGCACTTTGAGACATCTTGATAACATGATAAGGCGCTACATCAAATGCAGGGATTATTACTCTTATTATCAGTTGCACACTGGTGATCTCTGGGGAGCCTTGTGCAATTGTAAAGAAATCCCAAACCTGTGAAAGGTTTGTTCAACACCACAAGATGTCACTGGAGTACTTTGTTAGTGCTCCATAGCAGACTTGCTCATATGCATTAGAGACCTCTACAGACGGTAAGAAAATTCCTCCGCGTCGTGTTTTAATCATTCATTTTGATCCTCACACCCGGTTTTCATGAGGTGCAAAACGCCCCGATGAGGATGTCGCCCGGTAAATGAGTCGTTGATGTTTTCTCATTGAGCTCAAGTAAACACATCCAGTAAAGGGTTGGTAATGAGTCCGCATCCCCTCCACACTGTGCTGCTAATAGTTCGGGGAGTAGGGATGTTTATTCGATAAGCAGGCAACCAACCACCATCATTTGGTAAGATGTAGCGGAAAATTAGATCATAAATGACTTGAGTTAGAAGATAACATGAATAAGAATTAACAGGCGCTAAAAACAAAAGAACCATTACATTGTCACTGTAGTTGGTCAAGTGTGTTCCCGATTGCAGAGCAAGACTGATATTACATACCTGAAGCAGTTTTTATCATCGCAACCACAACAACAACTTGAACTTTGCACACCGCCCTCCACACTAGGTCGTGTCTCAGGGCGTTCTGTCTTAATAATTCTTGCATTATCCTGTCGCTGAAACTCGAAGCGCTTCCACAGGAATTCGAAGTGTGAAGTGCAGTGCCTCTCAAAGTACTTGCTGATGAGCGCGGCAGCCAGTTTGCGCACAGTGGAGAGTGAGTGATTGTATCTGGAGGACATTGTTGGCCAAGTTCTCTGCGAGAAACCACACGACATTGTGAGAGATATTGCCACTCAGTTTAAAAGCTCTGCTTGCGATAGAGATCGAGGTAAATAGGGGCTCAGTTCAGAACCAGAATAATCATGCATGTATTTCTTTAATGATTTATTTGAATTCAAATCAAAACTTGTCTCAGAAGCATGGTGGGCGGCGCTTCAGATAAACTGCATTTAGGCCGTTCTTCTTGGCTTCACTGAGAAGCCTTGTTCGCAACCTATTCGTTGGGTTAGGTGCGGATGCAGTTTATTAGCATATTAAACCGGCATCTGCTATGTGCTTGTTGGTTGCGACATGTAATTAATCTGGATTTTAATGTACAATAAAGTTTTTATTGGGTAGTAATTAAGTTAGATTGTGTTGATTGGTTGTTAAGGAGGCTGATAAGGCGATGCCACACAGAGATGGTGAGGACAACGGTCTTTCTAGAGGTAGTTTTCACAGCAGTGTGTTTGCTCCCACTGAGAAGTGCTGCATTTTTAATTTGCCTCTTCCAGATATAAGTTAGAAATTAACAAGGCAAGCTTTGCTTTGCGCATGCACACAGCTCTGCTCGCTCACTTGGCTCTGCTCGCTCACTGCTTAGATCTTGGGTTAATTTTTCTCTTTAAAACAGAAAGAGAGGGGGAGAGAGATCTGTGTTAATAACATGGAATTTCCCAGATTGAGTCTTGGCTAATAAGACTCGAGGCACCTCAGCAGTTTGGTGGATTCCAACTCGTGATCGAGCAGTCTTTCTTAAAAATCATTCATGATCCTTTTAAGTGCACAGGTTAGTCACACAACAATTTCCAATGGTCCGAGATGATTGGAATTCTGTTAATCATGAAGCTGTATTATGTGCTACCTCGGGTGCAATTACCACATATCTTATTGCAAAATGACTCTTAAATCTGTATCTGGGGGAAAAGAAAATGGATTGGGGTAAAAAATGAACCTGACTAGCACAAAGGGAGGAGGAGGTTTAACTCTTTTGTGGGACACTGTGAGCTCGGTGGTTAGAGCGCTTGCCTTACAAGTGTGAGACCCGTGTTTCGAATCCAGGTAGGTCAGGGCGAAACCTTGGGCAAGTTCCCTTACTCCACACGTCTAATAATACCCCCTCAAAAAAAAAAAAAAAAAAAATGGATCATTTAATCCACGACTGTTTGTGGGACGCTGCTGTGCGCAATTGACTGCCGTGTTTCGCCCACAAATATACAGTCAATTAAATTTACAATAGATTTTGTGAAGGGCTTTGGGACATCTAGAGGACATGAGATGCGCTATGTCAAACGTAAGGATTATTATTATCATAGCAGAGCCCAGCCTGGCTCATCGGCAGGACTTGGAAAGGTCAGACCAGTCACTGGTGGGGGAGGTGGCGGGGCAGGGAATCATTCCACTCAGCTCCTATCAACGCTGTAAGCCAAAGCCTTAATAGGTAAAAATGACCGCAAAAAGAATCCCTCACACAATTCAAGCTGAGCCGCTCTTTTATCTGGATCCATTCCCAGAGCATCTGATCATTAATAAATTCGCTTTGATGTTCCTAGCATTGGGTGCTAGCAGGAAGGAGGTTTTTGTTTGGTCAGCCAGATGTCTGACACTCGTGGAAACGCCTCACCATTGCTTAAGAGTATCCAAAGCAAACTGAGAGTTCCGTGCATCCCACCGAGACATGGGCACATTATTGGAATGGAATGCACGCCTTCTACCTGCATGGATGCATCTTGCTTGCCTCAGCGCGGAGTGTATTAGGTGCAGGCTGATGAGATCCCATAGTGTGCCTTGGGGAGACTGCTGGAATCTAACCAGCACAAACACACAGATTGCCATTCATATTGCAGTCAGACAAGCTTATCCAGCTAGGACTACCCTACCTATTCGGCCATTTTGCAGGATAAACACTTATAATAATAATAATAATAATAATCCTTGCATTTGATATAGCAGTTTTCACATCTTATCGAAGTGTCAAAGCGGTTCACAGAATACACTGTAAAGTGAATTGACGGTATATTTGTTGGTGAAACGCAGCAGCCAATTGCGAACAGCAGCGTCCCACAAACAATTGTGGATTGAAATGATAAATTTTTATTATTGTGTTTTTTTGAGGGACAGATTATCATTAGGGTGTGTGTGGTAAGGAAGCTTACCGATGGTTTTGCCCTGATTTGCCTGGTTTCGAACCCAGGTCTCATGCTTGTAAGGCGAGTGCTCTAACTACTGAGCTACAGGAGCTACAGCTAGGACTACCCTACCTATTAGGCCTTTGGCTTGCAGGATAAACACTTCACTGAAACTGTGACTTCCTCAATCTCTGGGTCACACAGTGACCTGACGGAACATGAGAATAATATTGAACTCAAATCCCGACTGATAGATTCAGATAAATGAGCTTTTAAGATGTTCAGATTCTACTTATTACACATGTTAGCTTTCTGATGTTCCTACCATGCCTCATGTGACGGGTAGGAAAATGCGCTTTCCAAGGCTGGGATACCTGAATGAAAGATAAATCAGGGGATGAGACAGTCAATTTGCGAAGGCTTACCTCCCCTCAGTGATGGCTGAATAGCCGAGCGAAAGGAGAGGACATTTAGCTGAGTAAAGACGATTAATCTGCATTAACGACGCGCAAATGTAGGAGCCTTGAAAACATCACGAGTGATTACGAACTGAAGCTGGGGCGGAGGAGGAAGAAATCAAGAGATGATTTATCACGGGGAGATTATGAAAATAACTTTCGATGGCGAAATGCATCTCTTTTGGGGGTGCAACCTTGACGCATGAACTCATTTGTCTCGCAGAGAATCATTCAGCGCTGAAATCATTACAACACTAAAACTAAAAATCGGCAATAGCTTTGCGGGTCCACGGTTCGAC
This sequence comes from Hydrolagus colliei, assembly GCA_035084275.1. Lineage (NCBI taxonomy): Eukaryota > Metazoa > Chordata > Chondrichthyes > Chimaeriformes > Chimaeridae > Hydrolagus > Hydrolagus colliei. Next base: position 10,521,753 of record CM068752.1, read on the forward strand.
AAAGAGAGGGGAAAAAAAATCTCCTCTGCGGTCTTAGCCTGCGCTGCTGGAGGACGTGATTGATAGCTTGTGAGAAACCCCACATCACCCAAGCACTCACAGCCAAGTTCCTTTATTTCCTGATAATCGGTTTCAAGATAATTTCTGCAAATAAAATTTTCAAGCCACAAAGGGGCACAAAAGACATCCATCACTCGCTGACCAAAAAAAAAGCAAAGGAGTGTGCGCGTGTGGCAGGTTATTTGTGGCGTTGTGTATAATGCTAAGCGATCACTGCTATAACCCCAGGAGATAAATATTGCCCATTTGTCATTAGATATACAGTGTAATGTGTTTGTCTATCAGAATGCAAAGTGGCAACAATATCCGACTGAACGCCTCTTAAGCGAGGAGTGTCACTGGGTTGCTATTGGAACCATTGAACCATGGAAATGTACGGCACACAATAATAATAATAATATTTTCGTTTGATATAGAATCTGGTCATTGAGACTTCTCAAAATGCTGCACAGAATTTCCTGTGAAGTCAGGTGACTATATGTTTTGCAGGTGCGAAGCAGTGAACCACAACTTGCAAATGTGTCAGTTACCAGCTCCTGTAGTAACAATTCATGCTCAAGTTAACTAATACTGCTATTTAAAAGTTTAAAAAAACATGTGGTCAATATCCTTGATGTCCGCCATATATCAGAGAGAGAGAGAGATGAAAGTCTCACTGAGAGAAGATTCCTATGGTGCACTGATGGTGTTCAAGCCTTGAAGAACGGGAGCTGAGGAGAGAAAATAAGATGGCAGTTACAAATAGTTTTTTTATAATATATAAAATATTTAATATTTATTTATTTTAAATGATTAGATTTAGCGATTTACCAGTTAATCATTTGTAAGGGACAGGTTTGCAGGAATATGGGAAGGAGAGTGGGAGAGTTGAATTGATTCGGACAGGTCAAAGAGCCGGCACAGAATGGCCTCCTTCTGTGCTGTATAATTTTATGATTCAGTAAGTATCCTTCACTTAGTACAGTATCCGGAACAAACTTACAGCTGATTAAACTCAGCATTAACTTTAACGGAAGAAAATACCGACCCGGGGAAAAGTTTTTTTCTGCAATGACTGGTATCTTGGCGAGGGTAATAACAACAGCAACTCGCATCAACATGGGGCTTCATCTCGGAGCGCTGAACAATGGAAAAGCTTGACCCCGAGCTGGAGGAGAATAAGGAGGTCATTGCAGGCACGGTGGAAGAGAAAACAGCTTTGTCTTGCACATTATCATGGCAATACTGGGAGAAAAAAACTGCCCGCTGGTAGACTGTACAAAACGTAGGCTGAGAGGCTGAAATCTGGAGATTTACTTGGAGAGTGAGGGTGAACAAAAGAATTGGCGTGAAATGACTGAGGGTCTATAATAAAGTGGGACCATTTTTCCACAGAGGTTCTCAAAGCAGTCCTTTGCGAGCGTGACAAATTGTTGACACAGAGGAGGCAGATGCTTTATAAATGTGGCGAATGATGGACACCGTGCACGGATGATTAGGTCCGAGTGACTGAGAATAACAGGTGGAAGTAGAGGCTGGCGCTTAATGAGGAGAGAGAGCGCACATATCAAGGTCATCATTATTTGTTGATAGCTTCAGTTCACGCTGAGCGGAGGACGCCTCATCTTTTGCCATCGCACTGTACAAGTCGCGAATGTGCCAGTTACCAGCTCTTGTTAATGCGCGGTATGTACCTTGTGCAGTCTGTAGTGCAGTGGTTAGAGCGCTCGCCTTGCAAGCGAGAGACCTGGGTTCGATTCCGGAGAAGGGCGACACCTTAGACATGTTTCCTTACTCCACATGTATGCCTCTGTTTACCCAGCTGCAAGTAAGAACCTGGATGTTCGATTTTTCGTGGGCCATTGCTGTGCGCAGTTAGCTGCCACGTTTCACTCATAAAATAGACAGTCAATTCACTTTACAATATATTCTGTGGAGCGCTTTGAGAAGCTTCGAAGCCGTGAAAAGGCACTATGTCAAATGTACAGATTCTTCTTCTTATCATTATTATAGAGCACTGCTAACTGCTAGGTAAACAGAGGCATGTCGAATAAGGAAACTTACCTATCTTCACCCTGCCCGAGAATTGAACCCGGGTTCTCTCTTCGCAAGGCGAGTGTGCTAACCACCGCGCTAAGTTACTCCACAAATTATTGGCTGAGAGAGAGAGAGAGAGAGAGAGAGAGAGGAAGGAATCAAACTCCCAAGTAAAGCGATTGGTTCTGGGTGGTTCTAAACAAAAGGCTTCCGACTCAAAGCGATGTCTCATCAAAGGCACTGCCCAGGACAGCATCCTGGGGTTCAACTCTGCCTTGCCAGCAAACTTAGAGTTATGGCCTTTTCCAGCGGGGTTGCACAGCAGCATCTGGTGCACCAGCCTTCTTTTGTAGGAGACAATTTGTCATTCAATTCTTGGTGCCTGAGCGGATGCAAGGTTGTAAGCCATTAATGAAATAAGTAACACTTTTCCTGTACCCTCGGGGAGCAAAGGAGGCACGGGGATGGCGAGCAATGCACTAATGAAGTTTCGCAATCGTAAATTGCTTCACCTTTTTATCCTGATGATCAATGATGTTCATGTAAATTAACAGGGCAAACTGTCTGTCCTTGCCTCTCCTGCTGAGGACGCCCATCTTGTTTTACTTTGCCTCCGTTCTCAAGGTCACAAGCGCTGACGATCAGGAAACTGTTATTTTCCTGTGTTACTTGATGCTTTGGAAAGCTGTAACCAGCAATGAACTGCCAATGTGTTCCGTAGACAGCTGTCACTCGTCAATAGAAGCTCCACCATTGATGCGACACTAAGTCTTCTGATACAAACAGCACCTGTTAACACCTGGACTGACAGCCTGTAACATAGTCCACCACTGGATTTGTTTTTCCGCCTGTCAGGTTTCGCCCACAAATATACAGTCAATTCACTGTACAGTATATTCTGTGAAGCGCTTTGAGACGTCTACAAGACGTGAAAAGTGCTACATCAAATGCAAGAATTATTAGTATTTATTATTAATCATAACACTTGCGTTTAATATTGCACCTCATCACATTTTTGAGATGTCTCAAAGTGGTTCACAGAATACATACTGTAAATTGAATTGACTGTCTAATTTGTGGGTAAAACACGGCAGCCAATTGCAACACAGCAGTGTTCCACAAACAATTTATTATTATTATTGTTTTTTACTGAGAGATTATTACCCCCGGAAAAGCGATCTTCCAATCGATTAAAATCGACTGGATTTCCTAAATTGCAATATATTGAAACTGCGTTGAGAATGCGTGTCCCAATCTATCAGCTTTGCCAAACTAGAAGCGTCGTCCTTGGGAGCTTTGCTGTAGGAGCAGAAAAAAAAAACTCGGAGTTTGTAATGGATTTACAAGTTGTGCTTATTTATAAATTCTTATGTGAAAGATATGAATTATTGGTGCTCGGGAAATTAAGAGCGATGTAGCTGATGACCTAACACTCACAGTGCCATTAAGAGTGATAAAAATAGAAGCGACCATCCCCTTAACCGTTTCACAGAAAAGTAATGAATAAAGTCGCAGGTCTTTAAAAAATTGAAGCTATCATCATTACTTATGTATTTCAGATCAGTTGCGTACAGACCATTTAATAGGCTTTTCACACACGGCAACTGAGTGGAAGAAACAATAAGGTATAAATCAAAACACATTTTTGAACAGACACGTGACAAAGTTCACTCACATCCAGTGTGGTGTAAAAAAAATTTTTGTATGCATCATTCACGTCAGCAAAACGTCTCAAAATGCTTCACAGGATTTTACCATAAGGTGTAGTGACTGGGATTTGTGCATAACAGTCGTGAATTGAATGACCATTTTCAAGACAACTTTACGCCTTTTGTTGTTCCACGCAAAAGAGAACACTCTTCACTGGGGCTGTGACTCGTTTGATAGAGTGCGCACACAAACAGGCAAAGATAAACTAATGGAGGTGTCGTCCTTTGGATGAAACGTTAAACTGATATCCTTGTCTGCCTGCCCAAGTGGATATTGAAAACCATTGGAATTTCTCCGCCTGTCCTGAGTAAAAATCCCCCAGATAAAATGAGTAATTTGTTTCATGGGTGTTTGTGGGATGTTGCAATTTTACGAATTGTCTGACTCATTCCCCTACAAGACAAGTCAGACTGCACTACACGGTAAATCCTAGTAAGGGCTTTGAAAGGTGAAAGGGACTGTATCAAAGGCGAGGATTATTATCGTTATTATTTACAGAAGTAATATGAGCAATGAGCCTCTTTTTGTGAAAAAAATATGGAACGCATATTAATACTATCTGATTCTAACAGGTAGCTTGGTTCAGGTATTTATTTACAAGGCTGCACTGGAGATGCAAACCATTGTGAATCTATGACTGTTTGTACTTGACCGCCGTGCGCTGTTGACTGCCACGTTTCGCCCACAAAATATATGGTCAATTCACTTAGCAGTATATTCTGCGACGCTGTGTGAGATATCCTGATAATATGAGAAGGTGCTGTATCAGATGCAAGGAATATTATTAATAAAGGATAGGCAAGCGTTTCCTGCTGGTATAAACAATTAGCTCCCCCTTAAGGGGACTCCAACTGTCAAGAACCTTCAGCATTGCACTGTACAGTGGATCAAAAGTATCTTCACTTATCCATTCCCTGCCTTGGAATTTACATCGACGTCTGACAGATTTCGGTTCTGCTTCAGCAAACATCTTGCAGTGTGGATCGGGCCGAAGGATATGTGCAGATGAAGCTTCACACATCAGTGCCTCTGCCTGCGGCGTCCACTCTCACTCAGTGTCATCACCTGCATCCCTGTCCCTTGAATACAGAGATTCAGCTGGAGAATTAACTATCACCTGATTAACCAAGGTTATTGGAGAGTGCATGAAGGCTTGTGAGGGCACATTGCTTTCCCCCGACTTTTCCTTTCCCGATCTTCTCTTGACCCTGTACCTACCCATGCACTTTTTGTCCTTGTTTCAATCGCCCTTGCTGTTGTGTCGTCTACCACCCCACCCCCCAAAAAAAACAAGGAGAAAATATAATGTTTGCATTGTGCCTGAAGACATAAGTTAATCAATGTTAGTACAATTTCCACTGTTGTGTTCCCCATTTCTTTCCTTCCCATCGCCAAGCACTTTGAAACATCCTCCTGACGTGAAAGGCGCTGTATCAATGTGAATTGTGTTGTACTGTATTCTACCACCTTGGGGTATTTTTGTTTTTAACCAGATTCCAATTCTAATTCCAATTACCATCCAAGGAAACATCAGAAATCAATATTGAGTCCAGCATACGAGTGAGACACTCCACATATGCAATGATGTCAGGCTGGCTCAGTTGGTGGCAAGCAGTCTTGACATTGAGTTAGGAATCACAATACTAATAATAATCCTTGCATTTGAACATGGCACCTTATCACATCGAAATGTTTCAAAGCGCTTAATAGGGTATACTGTACAGGATTAAAGGTTAATTCATTCGTAATTAATGGATGAATTATAAAGGATTGGTGGCCAGGGCATCGCGAGAGAGAAACTCTCTTCTTGGTCGAATAGTGTGTTAGAATCTTTAATATCTGCTTGAATAGGCTGTGAAATTGTGATGATGGGGGACGGTGGGGGGGAAGCGTTATGGTTGGGGTGTGTTTTGTGAGGTGGGTATGGGGTGGCAGGTCATAGGATTATACAGCATGGAAGGAGGTCAATTGTTTCAGTGCCAGTTCTTTGAAAAGCTTTCCAAATCAATCCCACTCCCCTGCTCTCTCCCCATAGCTCTGCAAACCTTTCCTCCCCAGATGTCCACATTTGACTGGTCAGATGTGCTACACTGGACTTCACTAAACCTATTACATTCATGTGTTCTCATATTTTGAACCAATTCTATTGTGTGGGGAATGTGGTTTGAGCTGGGTATATCTGGGGAGGTGGGTGCTGTGTGTGTGAGGGGGGAGTGTTGTGATTGGGTGTATGTATGTTTGGGGAGGTGGATGTTGTATGAGGGGATGGAAATGTGGTTGGAGGTGGATAATTGGTGGGTGTGAGTGCGTTTGGGGTAGTGGGTGCTGTGCGGGTGGGTTTGTTTGGGGGAAATTGTTTTCATTTCTCAAATGGGGAAAAAGGCAAAGTCATTACCATTTGTTGGGGAGACACACTCTTCAGAAATGTTGTGGCTTCACTTGACGCAAACTAAATACTGTAATATGCTTTAGAAAGTGCTTAAAGGATTGTCGATGAGGTGAGAAGGACTCTTAACTGAGAGGAGAGAAAATGGGAGAATTTCTTACCAGGTCTAAATTTATTCTGGGGTTTTTAGAACGTACAAAATTTGGCCAAATGCCGAATTCAGTCTAAACTTTGAAGCCTTTTTTCCGCGGTTCGCTTAAAATTAACTTGTGGAATATCTTTAACTAAAGACTAACAAGCGAAGACTGTGCTTAAAAATTGACCACATTCTGGAGTCTCTGAAATGTTTGGACAGCAGAGAAACTCTGGACTGAACTGGATTTTATTCCATCCAAAGCGAATAGTGGACATTTCTTCACCTTTCACAGAGAGTGGAGAATACAAGCAATAGGCTATGCAAAGAGTCCACAGAGACAGGTTGTGTCAAGCGAATCCAAGAGGCAATCAATCAGTCATCTTCTGAAGAAACTGATGGAAGTATGAGTGATACAATATTTTAATATACATTAGGACTTTAGGACTGATCAGATATGCTGCACTCGTCTTTATTAAACCTGTTACATTCATCCGTTCTCATATATTGAACCAGACTGAAATCATATATATATATATAGTATATAATTGTTACGTTTGCTTATTGTTTAGGAGCTGATCAATTAATCAATCAAAACTTACATTTATATAGCACCTTCACATCGAGAGGACGTCCTAAGGCGCTGTACAGCTGTATAAGAGTAGGAAAATTTACTGTATATTTGTGGGTGAAATGATGGGATGTATTTAGATTTATAATCCTTACATTTTGTATTGCACCATTCGTGTTGATAGGGCTTCTCAATGCACTTCACAGGAATGTACTATAAAGTGGAGTGACTGTGCATTTTTAAGTGAACAAGGCAGACAATTTGAGCAAGGCGAAGAGCCATGAAGTGAAATGGCCAATTTTATTTGGCGGATTTGTGGCTGAGTATGGAGAGAAACAATGTGTGGGGTGTAGGGAAAAGGGCAGGTAAATAGGACTGAATGGAATCTGCTTTCAAAGGGCCAACAAGCACAGATAGACACATTATGGACCAAACTATGGACCTTCTTCCGTGCTGTCGATTTGTATCACTCTCTGTACATAAAAAAAGAGAAATTAAAATGCGTGTTCGAAGCTTTGAGCTTCGTCGCCAAACATTTTCAAACTAATTGCTAATTCTTGGGGCGTAATGTGAATTGAATCTGCATCTGTCATGTCTCTTACACTGTAAGTTGCCTTTAGGAGAGTATAGATAATCCATCTCTCAGGACAGGCAAAACACAGCCTTGCATGCTGGTAATTATTGTAGATGTCATATAAAATGAAGCAAATTGTGACATAAATTCATTTTTGTTGAAAAAAAGGTACACAGACGCCACCTGATTCTATTCTGTCTGTGGTTAGCTACCGATTTCAAGATGTTTCCATTTCAGGCATTTGCCTATGAAACGCACAGTGACGACACTTTATGGAATATCCTATGAAGCGCTTTGAGATGACATTCCTGACATGAAAAGCACAATACCAAATACAAGGAATATTATTGTGCATTATATAATCAGTTCCACTGTCCCATGGAATAGACGGCAGAGTATTTGAAGGCAGTGAGCATGAGGTCAGACAATTGGATTTCATACATTGGGAAGCGCATGGATTGCCACTGATAGAAGCAGCTCGACAGTGCCAGCTCCTGTTGACATCGATTTTGTTTTGAGGTATTCCAGGCATGTCAGCGACTTTCAAGTGTAGTCTCTGTTTAAAACGCGTTAGGTTTCAATTGGCTTGCGCTATAATTGGTAGTGTTATCTCTTAAATAAATCCAGGTTTTCTGTGCTTAGCAAGATGACATATCCAGTGATGGAGAGAGAGAGCGAGGAACCATCTCTTATTTAATGCACACTATGTAAGCAGCAAACATTCCCAAGCTAGAGATATCACAGCCACACGTGTAGGTAGCTCCCTTAGTCCTACGAATGTGTCATTATCCTAACCTCGTGCTTACTGCATTTGCTATGTCGTTTTGTTTTCTGTTTGCCCACCCCAGCAATCCTTGTGTCCTGGATATCAATACAAGACAGTTTTGTGATTCAGGATTAAGGCTCAATGCAAACTAGGATCAAATAGCTTCAAAACCATTGTACACACGATCCTCATATACACCTAGAAGAGAGAGAGAGAACAATAGCAAAAGATAAAGTATTTGCAAAGACCAATACCTGCCAATCTGGACTTGGGAGTAAAGGTTTATTACATTTAGTGGTAGTCACATTTGGTTCTATGCTGAAATATTATTGTATTATTGTCCACAGCTGTGAAATCCAATGATTACAGATATGACCAGTCTTGCTGTAGAGTATTTTGTCTATTTTTGACCTCTGATGGACACTTCCTCCTTCCACCACTCCACCCTTGCTCGCTATCTGACCCCATTTCTGTGAAGCCCTCCACAATGTAATTTTGTTGTTGTTTTTGTTATCCTACGCGAAGCTATTGTGATATTTTTACCGACTAGATGTAGTCACTACACTCTACAGTAAATCCTGCGAAGCGTTCTGAGACATGTCAACCATGTGATACTTCAAATGGGCAGAAAGGACATCCGTTCCGTGTCTCATCCGATAACAAAGTGCCCCATCATCACTGGAATATAAATTCTAGAATATAAAGAATATAAATTCAAAGTCCTGACGTGTGGGCTTAACATTGTCCTGACATTGGTTCCTACTTCCCTAAGATAAACAGAAGCATGTAAAGTAAGGAAACATGTCCAAGGTTTTGCCCTGCCCAGTGAATGCTCTAACTAATATGCTACGTGGTCTAACAAACCTGTTCCTGTTATAGACTTGTCTGCTTTTTCACCATCTTCCTTTTGACTTTTTGAACACTTCTGTTTGTCTTTGAGATGAATTTTTAGCCTCCTTGGGTAATCTATTCCATTGAACCACCATCCAAGAATTGAACTGTGTGACTCTCTTTGTTCCCAACTTCATCATTTCCGACATGCGCCTGAAGCTGTTTCAACCCTGTCACTGATGCCAACAATTTGCCTCAATCACCAATGTCAAGAAACTTCGCAAACGTGACTTGACCACCTGAAGTCAAGTCCGGGAAAAAATTCCCATTAGGAGCCGAGGTAAAGCAGATGAGGGCACAACACTCGCTCCTGCCTTCAATTGGTGGAACGGCACACTAATCACCACCAACGAGAAGTTATCCAAAGCAAACAGAACCAGTTTTCAATCTACATAATAAACGCTGCACAGAGTGGGTCACTATTAGGTTAATGAGATCCAAGCCAATATTAAAGTTCTCTTCCGAAATCACGAGGCACTGACTGATGCTGAGCAGATTTGGCTGCAACAGAGTACAGTACATTTTTTGTTAAGTACGTTAATGCTCCCTTTACTCTTTCTTCTCTGTCCCTCACCTCCACCCCTCCCTCTCCCGCCCTCCTTTAAACCCCAATTCACTTTAATAACACAACTTGTTTCACACATCAGCAGCTGGAGATTCATTATATAGGCTAACTTTGAAAATGTAATTATGTGTGGCTGTGCCTTGGCTGCTACAATGTGATTGTATTTTCATACATGAATTGATAAACAAATGTAATCTATTAATGTGCGAAACGCAGAGGGATAATTTGTACTTGTGTTGTACCCTGCTTGCAATGCAGCTACAAGCACTTTTTCCTCATTACACATCTGTGTAATGACTACATGGTTTATTTTGGATGGGTCACAAATGTTGGTTAATAAAAGACATCAATAGGAGGGTTTAAAAAAAAACCTTACAGATTGTGATAGTCTGAACTGAAATAAGTTTGAAAATAATTGGAATGTATAGCACGGAAATCAACACCTGAAAGTGGTTAGGTTTACATTCATGGCTGCAACCTTTCAGCAGAATGTGTTGGGAAAATATTTGATGGGGAGGTCTTGATTTGCTTGTTTGCCTCCATGCTCTGTGTTATTTTGAGTTTATCATTATCCTATAAATAATCCTTGCATTTGAGATTGCGCCTTATCACATCTTCGAGGCGTCTCAAAGCGTTTCACGGAATATACTGTAATATTTTGTGGGCGAAACGCAGCAGCCAATTGTGCACAGCAGTGTCCCACACACGATAGTGGATTGAGTGACTAAATTATTATTAAAAAATTTTGGGAAGCAATTATTACCCCTGGAATAGCAATGTGCTAATCGACTAATAACCACGTTCCTACTTACTGCTAGGTAAACAGAGGCATGTGGAGTAAGGCCACTTGCCCAACGTATCACACTGCCGGTAATCAAACCCGGGTCTCTCGCTTGTAAGGTAATTGCTTTTAACCGCTGAGCTACAGGACTCAGTGCTTCAAGTATATGTTGGCTGTTTGGATCCTTTCAGTCCCATTTACTCAGTTTGGATCACTTCTACCAGTTGCTGTAGGGAGAGCAGTTAAAGGGCTCCGGAAGGTATCCTTTTGATCTCTCTCAATCTTGTGCCATATGGGGAAGGCTACCCCACATCCACCCTGTTAAAGCACTGATTGGATGAGCTCCCCTACTGACTTACTCATTCACTCACTTGCTCACTCGCTCAGAGACTTGTCTTATGCTCCTGTACTCCCTGCACGGGTAGGAATGCCAACACTGGTTCACATCTTCAGTTCTCGCTGCTTTTTGTTTTTTTTCCTCCCTCCCTCCCTCCCCCCCTCCCCCCCTCCCCAACTTTTCTTTCCTTGCTACACTTGTTTATTCTAGGTCACCCTTGACATTACGACTGTCATAGCTGAACTGCACTTGGTGGGGCCTGTATTTTTTTTTGTCTCTCTCTCTCTCTCTCTCCCTTCCCGACAGTGACTTTAACACGGAGATGGCTTTTGACAGAGACAGAGCTGCAAATGGAAATAGCAGACAGGACAAGGTCCCTCAGCGAAGACTGTGCAGCCAAGCTCACGGTTTTCCATCTGTGCATTCCATTTTCAGAAAGTGCCTCTGAATAATGTATAGATCTGTAGATTGTAGTCATGACTGCATCTTACATGTAACCTGGCCATTGGGGATCTCTTGTATTTACCGCCGTAGCAAGGAAACTCAAACTGGGAACTCCACTTGGAAATGCAGCACATCCCATTTGGTTACATCAGGGCAGATTGTACGCTGTTGCTTGTAACTCGGATTGCATTTCATCAAAAGAGCTCCCCCCAAAAAATCTGAGATAAACTGTGACTCTCCCTGTCTGCCAAAAATTGCACGTTTCAGCTTTTCATTTGGGTGAAATGAGCGAAGAAGGCTGCGAGTGTTTTACTCAAAAATTTCCGAGAACTCTTAACAATAATATTGATACTAATAATACAGTAGTACTGTAGTATATAGTAATAGAACTCTAGCTCGCAAAATCCCTTTGCTTCACCCCCTCTCTCGCCTCCTTCAAATCCGGTCTAAAGGCCTTCCTCTTCGATCGTGCCTTCGGTCATGCTCCCATCACCACTTCCTTCCCTTGCTCTCCACTCTTCCTGAATCGCAACTCTTAGCTCGGGTCCAAAATACTCTAACTGTCCAGCGCTCTTAAGATGTCTTTCTTTCGGATGTGAAGGGGCTCTCGCTTTACAAGTGTATAAGAGAAAAGTAAGATGTCAGTATCAAAGCCTTAGATGTCCTCCGAAGGATGAGAGGTCCTATATAAAATGCACATTGTTGTTGTTGAGTGATACACTTTTTAATGCGGTTGAGGAATATGATATTGCATTGAATTCAAGGGTGATTGTTATTCTTCCCTCAATCAGCACATAGCTTGGTGTAGAGCAATGGAAGATTGACTCCAAGAGAATAAGAGTTTCCGCTGACCTCCTATCCCCTTACCAACCAGCCAGCCCGCCCCACTCCCTCCTCCCCCCCACGGCTCAGCAGACTCTGGCCTGTGCCACGTCCCCCGCCCCACCCGCCTACCATTGGCGGACGAGCCTTTAGTTACTCAGCCCCCAACCTCTGGAACTCCATGCCACAGTCCCTCCGCCTCGTCCCCTCTCTGGCCTCCTTCAAGTCTCGCCTCAAGGCTCTCCTCTTCGATGGATCCATTGGCAACTCCTATTTCTCCCCCCCCTTCCCTGTTCAGCGCCTTGGGATGTCCTCCTGATGTGAAAGGTGCTATACAAATGTGCTGTTGTTGTTATTGATGCACCTTTTTCTCAGTTAAAAAAAGCACGCTGAGCTGCATTAGTGTGATTTTTAAACTACTTTCAAATCTCTGTTCCACACAGGTCTCTCTGTCACTTCACTGTCATTCTTCATATTCGAAAAAAAACACTAAGCCTGTGAATACAACAAAACAAATATACAACCTTGTTCCCTGTCTAGTTCTCTCATGTTATAGTGAATTGTGCATGCTGCAATGTATCGATAGCTAATTAATAAGTAACTAAAGGAGCTGGTTATTTCCTTCAGTTAGTGCATTTTCGATTTAATTATATCCCCGGGTTCTTTACATCCAGCAAATAAATTAAAGGCTTCTGTGGTTCGGTGAAGTTAATTGTGAATAGGTTTCACAATTTTTTCCTGTGTTAAGTGAATCGTGCAAATCTATGGTGGTATCGGGTGTGTGCACGTGTGTGCAATTGCTCAATCATGTGTAGTAGTGAAAGCATAACCACCAGAAATTTTCCAATCTACACCTTTGTCTGCTGTGTCTTGATCCCTCATAGACTGGTAGCAGCAGCAGTCGTAATAGGGAATGTTAGTGGGACCTTGTGAAGCCGTAATTACTGTAAATCCAAACTGCATTTCAATCCTATATTTCTCAGCCCTGAAAATTGGACTTGCATTATCCTCTGCAATGCTGAATCCAGGTGAATGCTAGCTACTCTACAAGAAACACAATTTAATTTGCCTTCCCCTCTCCTTACGAACACTCATCTCCCAGAATTGTTTGTATGCCACGTTTTTGTGTGTAGGCAAAGGAAGAAATCTCTCTCTGATTCCTTGCTGTCTCAGTTCATCGGGCATCTCGTGCCATCTTCATTACGGCTAACAGAGTTGAAGTGCCTGAAATGGTCGCTTTGAAATGGTTGCTTTGTACGTTTGCAAATGGTGTTTGCTGAAATTGATGGCGAGTGGGGGGGGGGGTTTCAAAACTGTGGCAGAATGAAGGCAGGAGAACTTGCAAACAAATCTCTTTTTATCAACAGACGGTTTCAACTATTTTCCACCCTATCATCGATGGCTGGGCTTTCAGCCTTTCTTCCCCTACTCCATGGAACTCCATCCCTCAATCCCTTCACCTTGCTTCTTCCCTTGCCTCCTTTGCGACCGGTCTCAAGACCCTCCTCTTCGACCATGCCATCCTACCTCTTTGCCCTCCCTCACTCCAATCCTGCCCTCTCCCCCAATCATTCCATGCTCAGGTCCTGATCCCTGACCGTTCAGCACCTCAGGACATCCTCCTTATGTGAAAGGTGCTATACAAATGTAATCTTGTTGTTGTTAATACAACTCCCTCCGCAGTGGAAGGGAATTCCATTCATCAATGTTTTCCATTAATGGAAAGCCAGCCTTCTATTTTGCCCAATTCACTCTCCTGACGTGAAAGGCGCTCTATAAATGTAATTTTGCTGCTGTTGTTGTTGTTGAGACTCTGGCCGCTTCCCTCCCCACTCTTTCCCCCACCCCTCCTCCCCCGCACTTACTTTTCAAATATCAAATTACATAAGCAACGGCACAATGGGCCAATGTTTTCTCCTTTCAATTGTTTGTCTAGACAGAAGTCTTGCCAGATCTTACTAGTGCGCTTAGCAATATTTGATGTTTTCCCTTGGGTCTGAGTTAGCAGAAGGAATTGGAAGGGAGATCGATTAATCTCATTAATCGGTTTCAAGCGCAAAAATGCATTTGATTAAATTCCATTCTGCCTTTGCTGGCTTCTCATTATTAAGCAGTTGAGGTTTATTGTATCTACGATGTTATCAGGTTCATTAGACCCACGGGACCAGCTCAATGCAGTTAAATCCACTGGTTCATTTGATGTCACACAGTTGATTTGATCTGTTGGATTAAATTAAGGTAAATTGCTAAATCTACTAAAGGGAGACAACAAATGCCAGCAAAAGGCAGACAATGTGAGGCAGAAACATCAACCCAACAGCTTGCTGACAGTCGAAAAGAGGGACTACTATAATTTCGTGAGGATAGTTATTAATACTGTTATTAATCTGACAAATTAAATATAGGTACTTGTACAAAGAGATTTAACATGGAGTAAGCCCCTTGCTCCAGGGTCGGTTTTACCATGTTGGGTTGGTTCAGGGCTAAGGAGATGCAGCTGTTTTTGTTTTCGGCAAGCCACAACTTGTGTACATTGTACACTATTCACATCAGATGAACATCTGCCGAACGTTTCACAAAGACAATCGCTAGCACCAAGCGGAGGAAAGAGGAGGAAGAGTTTAAAGGATGTAGACTGGTGGCTCGATTGAAGATAAAAAAAAATTCTGAAAGAAGGTTTAGAGGAAGAGAGAGGGAAGGAGAAAAGCAGAGGGATTTTGGCTTCCCTTCGGATCCTGCCAATTGCCAGGGTGATGGAGCACATCAACAACAACAACTTTGCTTTATATCGCGCCCTCCACTCAGAGTGCTTCCCCTCTGCCATATCTCTGCCAAGTCCATTGTTCAGTCTGACCTGGAGACAAGACAGATGGAATTGGGAATAACCAACTGAGTTGGTTGAGACCACTACATACAAATTATTACACCTTTAATAATGTAATAACTCTTGCATTTGCCATTCAGCACCTTGGGACGTCCTCCCGTCGTGAAAGGCACCCTATAAATGTAATTCTGTTGTCGTTAACAACCTCAAAGAGCTTCATGGAAATTACTGGAGAGCTCAGAGATTCTGATTTTTTTAATATAGGAAACCAATCCAAACCCTGTAAAGATATGAGGACACATCAGCAGGCAAGGACCTGGAAAGAGAATGATTTCCCTCCATTGTAAATATGTGAAATATCAAGTGGAAATGATCAAAAGACAAACTAGATTTTTTTTAATGAAACCTTCAATAATCTTCATCTGGTAGCATAATGGCACAATAACAATTGCTTTATTTTCTAATTTAGTCTTCACATTGATTTGGCAGAATTGGCGAAAAGTGTCCAGATTGATTAATTCAGTGAGTCCTACGCAAAGGCAGAATTAAAATTGGGAGGGAAGGCATCAGAAATTAATATTCTTTCGATCATTTGTGAGGAATATTGAGTGGAGAGTCAGTTAATGATCCTTCAACCAGCTCAACAACAACAAATTACAGTTGTATAGCGGTTTTCACATGGGGTGGATCTCCCAAGGCATCTTATGTGTCCCGCAAAATTTACTGTCTCCACTTGACTCTAACGTGATATTTACCTTGATGATGATTTGAATATCTATATTAATTTTGCTCCAGCTCAAAATCTTCCTGGTTTTAATCTCCATAAAATCCTCTTTTAATTGATCCTTAATGGGAACCAAGGGGTGATGAGAACTAATTGACATTGCATAACATGCTCACGTAAAATTCGACCACAAGGAATGCATCAGTGCTAAAGGCTTTCTGAGCACTTATTTTTTTACACCTTTTGCAAAATTAGGGCTGCATTTAAGAATTTGTCACATTCTGAAGAGCTAGATAATTAGAGCAAATCTAGACCCAGGTAAAATTTCTTCCCCCAATTGTGTATGTGTGTGTATGTGTTTTTCTAGCAGTCTACAAAAAGCATCCACTGCCCTGCGATTATTTTAAATAAAAGAAACATTCTTCCTCTTCCAGTATGAATATTGAAACCAGCAAGCAATCAGCAAACCTCTGTCAGCTGCAAAAGTCACTTCCCCTGCACCTTTTCCATTTCAGGGCACCTTTTGCTTTCCTCTGTAAAGCCAGTTTTCAACTCAGCTGGCTAATTTGCAATTAGTGCCACAAGACACTCAGCACAAAACTGCTCATAATTGGCCACTAATTGCTGCTAAATTGTCAGTCCAAGTCACGGAGGCCACAAAGATGTCTTGTGCGAGAATTGCAAGTGCTCACGCTGTTAGCAGTCAGGTTGCTCTTCTGAAGCTTGAGGTTGAAGCTCATTGTTAGGTAGAGAAAAGAGTGAGCTTTGCTCTGCGACTGACCTGCGCTATATTTGACCTTGGTGCAGATGAACACTGGGCGGTGGGAGGGGGGGGAAGTTCTGTTTCCTTTGCAAACAAGTATCTTTGGTAAACAATTAAAATTTTTTTAAAAACAAGCGCAATATCACCATCAAGAGCCACTTCCTAGAAATACGATTAAAGCAATGATTCATGCAAATGCTCATGTTTATTTATATATTTTAAATGATTGCAAGTAAACTGAGCTCCCAGGCTGCAGTGTCCCACAAACAGTTGTGGATTGAGTGAATGCATTTTTTTTTACTTTAATTTTAATTCCTTTAAAATAAGTAAAATAATAAATTTGTGGGATACTGCTGGGCGCAATCGGCTGCTGCATTTCGGCCACAAAATATACTGTCAAGTAACTTTAAAGTATAATCTGTGAAGCACTTTGAGGCATATCAAAGACATGATAAGGCACTGCATCAAATGAAAGGATTATTATTATTGTTACTCCTGGAAAATGTACTGCCAATCACCAATCGACTTTCCTACCTACTACTAGGTAAACTGAGTTATGTGGAGTAATGATAATCTGTCCCCAAAAAACCACAATAATAAATATTGGTCATTTCAATTCAGGACTGTTTGTGGGACACTGCTGTGTGCAATTGACTGCTGCGTTTTGCCCACAAATATACAGTCAATTCACTTTACAGTATATTCTGTGAAGCGCTTCAAGACGTCAATAAGATGTGAAAAGTGCTATATCCAATGCAAGTATTATTATTATTATAAGAAAACTTGCCTAAGCTGTTGGCCTGGCCAGAAATCGAACCGGGATCCTCTCCCTTGTGAGGCGAGTGCTCTAAGCACTACGTTGCAGGGCTCCACACGTTTTGCTCATAAAAATCAATGCCACACAGGACTTTCTGTCACTGTCGTCCAAGTCTTCGTGACAACAGTCAACTGCATGGGAAGGGCTGTCACTGCAGTTCTCAGCAAATGCAACACTGACAATGGCACTGCACATAACCGAGACACTCACCCGAGCGAGCACGGTGATATTAAAACGACAACCATAGCCACAAAATACCGACTATTCCCATCAACCCTTTATTTCATCTCTGCCACTGAGGACTTTTCCCGCAGCAGTTTCTCTCTCTCGCAGACAGTGAGTGTCTGAATCCGGTATTTGTCTCTTTTATGTTCTGGGAATTTTATGATTAAGGACGATTCTTTCCGACAGACTGGGACTACACAGTGTGTGTGTGTGCGCGCGATTGGGAATGTGTGCACATGTATTTTTAAAATTGGTACGATTCAAACCATTATATACATATCTCACAGTACCTTCTCTTTCATCATTACGCTGCCTAGCTGAATCATATTAGCAGACATAAGTTAATTGTCCCCGATCACTTTATACTGCACAGTTACATGATCTGACACTGACACATGTGAGAGGAATACAGCTGTGTGCTGGTTCTGCGTCTCAGCTCATCTTCTGCTCTGAGTCAATGTTCATTAATTACAAAACCCTTGTGACAGGGTCACTATCTACCACGCATTTCTGTCTCTTCGGATTTTTTTTAAAAAAAATTGTCCACTGTCTCTCTCTTTTCAACTGACAACAACAACAATTTACATTTATAGAGCGCCTTTTGACCACTATTTATGGCACGGTATCATAACATTGAGCCGTCTCAAAGCGCTTCATGGGATTTACTGTATTAAATCTGGATTTACTTCATGGGATTTGTGTATTTTGGGAGCAAACAAGTCAGCCAATTTGTGCCCAGTAATGTCCTATAAACAGCCCTGAAGTGAGTGACCAATTTTTATTGGTGAGATTGTTGACAATGGGAGAAAGTTCCTTCCTTCTACAGATGAACACTAATGTGCCAGTCTTTAATGTCCATCTGGAGAGACAGAAGAGCAACTCATCTGAAGGATGGCATCTCGAACAATGCAGCACGCCCCCCAGCACTGCATTCAGTGCCATCTTAGACTGTAGGTTAGAAATCATGACCGAGGGCTTGAACCCACAACCTTCTGACTCAGAGGTGAAAAATGCTACCAATTGAGCCAGGCTGACACTTAATTAGACTGAGAGCGCTTGTGTTTCATTGGTACTGGTTGCCTTTCTTGTCTACTGGGCAAAACAGAATAATATAGTTGAATCTCATGCCATTAAACAGTCACTGGACAGCAAGATATTATCTTGGGTTGCAGCATGTAATCTGGGACACGACATGTCAAGCGACTGCCTGGGTCGTGGAAGGCAAACTGGATGGACCTCGGTCTTTTTTCACAGAGCAAATTCTTATGTAATTACTTCTGAATTTGTTTGCAATATGTTGACACCGCAGCGATGTACAGGTTCTTTGTCTCGTGTGTGCTTCAGAAAATGAAACTTCCCATTTGCTCATTGCTTACAGAGCTATACAAAGTTGCATCTGAGACAAACCAATGAGCTGCACAATGTGAGACAACAACAAAATTGCATTTCTAGAGCGCCTTTCACTTCGCGAAAGTGTTCTATGTGTATTTGGTTACTTGGTGTCCAACCCATGCCTTCGGTTAAATCCCTTGCCAGAAATGCCTAAGGATTACAAGGGCACACATGAGTTTCAAACCAAATCAAAAACGTCTGAAATGTTGCAAATACTCAGGGGATTGGTGGAGTCTGTACGGTTTTGATAATTACCGAACGTTGGCTCTAAGATGAAATGTGGGTCTGCAGCGCAGTTACGATACATTACATTAGCAGCACTTTAGTGCAGATGTGTTTGACTGCATTCAGACTAAATTAACATCCCTCCGCCTGCAATCGTCAAGCTTTTCTACTGGGATTTGTTAGATTCGACTAACAGAGTTACATATACCTTGGCTGCCTTTGCCTATCCCAAGGCGACATCGCTGTTAAATTTCAATTAATTTCATTTATTGCTGGAATTGTTGGGACATTGGAGTGTATTTTTCTTATTATGTATTTTTTTTGCCTCAAGTTGTTGGCCCAAGCAATAGCTTCAGCGATCCTAGCATTTATTAATATTATTTTTGAATACTATTGCACTTCAAAACAGAATGAGGCAGGAGTCCCAAGAGGGATTAATAAATAAGCCCATTTGCATTCTAATGAGAAGAAATGTTTTGGGTGCATTGTCAAAACGCTAAAGTGACGTGCATGTAATTATTTCTCCGCTTATTTTCAACGAAAGCATTCCCCAAACTCTTACACATCCGAGGAACTCGAGCACTTAAAGCTTCCGGAAGGAATTTGATGGAAGGTAATTTGAGCCGTTCACCCAGTGACTTTCAGAGAGAGTAAAAGACTTTCATTTGATTCTCCCATTCAGCTCTGCCCCCACCCTCCCACATTTCATTTTCCCATTCTTCATCTCCTAAGCAATCGAGGTCTGAATCCCTCAGGAGGTTTCGGGCAAAGGCTTCCACTCCTACATGTGTGTCTGTCATTCGTGTTGGTTGATCATGCTGTAATTCCAACTCGGGTCGGGTCCGTTTGAGAACCTTGTAGGATTCACTCCTTTTGCATCTGACGTGAGTTGGGCATTTTTTCCGAAAGCTCAAACTTTGCCCATTTGCTCAGCGATGAAAGAAAGTGTTTGTTGTGCAAACCGTTCTCGGAGTTGTCCACACTTACAAAGAGTGTACAGCACAGAAAAAGACCACTCGTCCCACACCAGTGTGTGATGGGGTTTATACTCCGCACAAGTCTTCACCCATTGCATATTCCCTCCCATACCCTTCTATTCTCCTCTCCCTCATGTGAACGTCTGCACCATTTGATTCAGTCGCAGCCTTGGGCAATGAGTTCCAGAATCTCACTGACCTCTGCATGGTTCCTACTAAAATCTCTTTTAGATCTCCGAGTCGCTACCTGACACTTGTGTCCCCTGGTTACAAACTCCCCAATCGGACTATATATGTGAATCTTGTCAAACCATGTTATAATTAAACACTTCCATTAGGTCTCCTCTTAACCGTCTCTTCTCCAGTGAAACATGGCCTCACCGATCCACATTATCTTGATAGCAGCAACTTGCCAGCCCTGAGAGATGTCAGTAGCAGATATATGGAGCAAATAGGACAGTCCAAAGCCAAGAGTTCTTTGACACAGATTGATTTAAAGGGGGAAGGCTACTGAGAACTATCCGGAGAGCCGAGCTGAAATATGTCAATTGGTTAATTTTGCATAAATTATCTTGAAGTGTCAAATTAAGCAATCGTGTCCAACGTCAGCTAAAAATACACTGAAATGTCTTTGAGGTATAAAACTGGTCCAGCCTTATTTATATAGTGAGTGTATATTCACACGCACATAATAATAATCAATAATAATCCTTGCATTTGAAGCAGTGCCTTATTGTGTCGTCACAACATCTCAAAGCGCTTCACGGGATATGTACTTTTGCGAGAGTGCTTCTCAATTCAAAGGATCATTCGGTGACCCTTTTATATTTTTATATATATATAAAAAAAGCTTGGTTGCCTTCCCTTTCACACTTGCCTTTCTCACGTTCACTTCCCACCACCTCCAAGTCATCTACCTGATCCCAACATTGCCAGTTCTACTCGATTAGCAGCCGTTTGGGATGCATTTGAGGATGACCCTTTCTCTCTGTAGCCTTGGCAGGTGCCCCCAGCTTTCTGTGAGGTACTTGCTCTTGACAATGCAGGGCAGAGGCACTCTGCTGGGAATCCTGATTGCGAGCCTACAGAGTGTTTCTGGGCGAATCTCTCTGACCTGCCCTAATTCACAGGGATGACACGGAAACCCACGGAGACCATGAGAGCAAAGTGAGGGAATAAGAAAGCAAACTGACTCACCAACAAACTCCAAAACATTTTTAAGACCTTTTATTTTTTAAAAGACATTATCCTATATGAAAGATGCTTCATAAAAACCTTGCTGTAGTTACCGTTGGTTCATAAAATCTTACAGCACACACCGAATGAGGCCATTCAGCCCATCGTGTCTGCGCCGGCTTTTCGAAAGAGCTGCCCAACTAGTCCCATTACCCCGCTCTTACCCGATAGCCCTTTAAATGTTTATCCTCATTCTCAGTGGAGCATTCTGATTTGCAGTGGTGTGATAGACACGTTGTTGTGCTGTGAGCCTTTCCCAACCATGACATAAAGAAGTGAACAGCTGTCTCTCTCTTATCTCTCTCTCTAACTTGCTGTTAAGGGGATACACAAAGCAATATGGCAATAATTGGGCACTGAACGTGTGAGAAATCACTAAGAAAATCCACACTTTGTCACTGATCGCTCCACATTTTTGTGAGTCCATAAGCGCATCAATTGGATCTGCAAAGCTGCATCAAGGGCATTGCTTTGACCTGTGAAAGATTTAAGTCTAAAGCCAGTCAAGGATGGCGATTTCAAGATTAATCACCAATGGCTGTTAGAGGTTATGAGTTAAAGGACTCATATCATTCCATACTCATCTCCAAACCCCCTCATATTGCTGCCCAGGTCACAGCCTTTTGTGAAGTGAATGTCTGAATTGTTGTGATGTGAGCCCCAGCTGCAGCCAAGTTCAACAGGTGTCGCCATCAGGTTCACAAATCGAATTGCAAAGAATTCTGATCGCCACCAACACTTATTTTTTTAGCAAAAGGTTTTCAACTCTGTCGCCTGAGTTGGTAAATCTCAAGCCTATGAATCCCATACACCTGCTCAATATTCTTCAACAACAACAACCAAATTAGATTTATAGAGCGCCTTTCACGTAAGGTGGGGTGAGGAGGGTGTGTGGGTGGGCTCGAAGGTGCTGAACATTCAGGGGTCAATTGTTTAGTAGAACAACAGGTAAATGTAGGTAGATTGGCATCTCCATCCTTGTGCAACATTTCCTGTCTCTGGTGGCAAGCAAGGTGTAACAGTAGTGTTGATCATGATAATGTTTGCATTGGACATCATACCTCTTAATACCAATGTCTCCAAGCTCTTCACAGGTAATACCAAAAAAGTGTTGTGACTGTGTATTTTCCTTGAATTCGATTGCCAGCCAACTTGGTTGCCTTACATTGTTCATCACCTTAAACCCCTGGTATGCCATTGTGGGATGTATTGGTCTTGTTAGGGGTTCTTTACTGTTGATGATTTTTTCCATCGTGCAGAAACGCCCAACGAGGAAACTCGAACCAGAAACCACACTGGTACTTTGGAATCACAGTTGGACCTCCTCGGATCTTTCCAATGCCTTTAGCAGAATCTGACACCAACATGTACTTTTAAAGCAAGCTGCCACCTTCTGATCTCCCAACCAAGTTAGCTACCGTTCAAATCACTCTGTCTTGTGCTCTAGTTGACGGCTCATCTACAGTCTCTTTTTCAATTACTCTATGTGTTCCCCAGGGTCCTCTTCCCTGCCTCACTTTGTTCTTGCTCCATATCAATGACACCTTTCGCTCATCTACCCAATCTTTCGCTGGTGATTCCACTCTGTGTGTATCATTTTCCTTCAGATCGCACAGGAGCCCTCAAACAGAATGCGCTCTTTTTCACACTGCAATATCTCCCATCGTTAAACCTTCATCTAATCCCTGCTGTTCTTTTGTGAGAGGCCAATTTTTTTTTCTTTCCTCCACATCAGTGTTTATTTACGCTTTTTCTCTCATGAGTCTGATCAACAATTACAACCTCTTGCTTTCTAATGGCACCCGTCTTAAACAACCTCCTTCAGGAGTTGTCTCAAGTTGTCTCTTGCAGATCAAAGTCTACATGTCTGTTTTGTGCTGTGGTAGAGTTTTACAAGAAAAGCACTGTGGGGCATAGGTCTGTGAACAGAAACTTGCCTGAATAAATCAAGTCTAAATCCCTCCATAATGTAGTGCGACCATTAAACAGACAGCTCTAATGCTGGAGTTTTAACAACAGATTGCTTATCAAAACCTCTGCGTCGTGTGGAGCAGTGGCTGCTGTCTCTGTTCACACCACATAATCACAGCGCAAAACTCTTAATCCTGGCTTTGGATTGCTATTCTATTGGTAAGCCACGTGCCTGACATGTGCGCAGATACCATTACCGTTGCTGAAGTGCATCCAAAACCGGCTGAGAGTTCCACATATGTCTGCCATCGATGCGTGGCTGATAATACTCCTGTATCTGGAATGGAATGTACACCCTCTCTCCCTGCAGGGATGCATCCTGTTTGCTGAATTCTGGACTATATGATTTAGGCACAGGTTGATAAGACCCAGCTTGTTGTTGTAGTAGTAACTCCTGGAGTTTTACCCGGCTAAAACCACATAATTTGCCTTTGAGAGCATTGTCCAGTAAGCTTCCTGCTGCTCGCCAACCTTGGAACACCCTTCCCTCTGAAGGCTTTGGCTCGTGGAGCTGAATGGGAAAAATCCCTGTCCTAAGTGACTGGACTGACTGGTCCTCCAAATCTCGCTGGCTTGGTATTTGGCATGGCATTAACATTCCGTTGGATAAACTGCATGGATACACTTAACATCTCCCGCATCCCAAGATTACACTCACATCAAATACCTTGTGCCATGGGAAGGGGGAGGTGGGAGGGGTGCAAAGAGAAGAGGCTAAAACCATTACTTGTCCTCAATTTGTCCAAACTGCACCCTCTTTGCTCAGGATAATTATTAATATCTCCCTCAGTTAGAGCAAGTAAGAATTCTTAAAGCACGATACTTTGTCATATTTCCTGCACAGCCTATTGCTAGTGTCTCTCCTTTAATTACGGTGAGTGATGACTGAGTCCTTTCATGCATTCAACTCATATAGAGTAGGAACAGGAGTAGGCCACTCAGCCCATCAATCCTGTTCCTTCATTCTATTAGATCATGACTGATCTGCACCTCAACTACAGATACCTATCTGTATGCCTTGATACCCTTACCTAATAAAATTTTTATCATCTCAATCTTGAAAGTGTTAATGGATCCATAATCTACAGAGTACCAATACTGACATGGACGAGTTGGGTTGAATGGCCTGTTTCTATGCTTTACAATCTATTGTACCGTAAGCAAGTTGAGTAATGAGAGCGCGGAGGTGAAATCTCTTTTGGATTCCATTTCCCCAACACAACACAGTTCTAATTTCTAAGTCTCTTTTGTCTTCTGTGTGGTGACTGTTTAATATTAAACAGTCTCGGCAGGGGGGTGGTGGGAGGGGTGGGTGGGTGGGGGGTGTGATGGGAGATAAAGGAATAAAGGACCCAAAAGCACACGGGGAGTAAAGTACTTTCGTGCTCAATTGCTTCTCTTACTGCATTTCTGGCATTTTAATCGCCTGAAGTGAAGATTCACGCTGTCCTGTCAGTCACATCAGCAGGAACTTCGATTGGTCACTGTGAGGTCTGTGATGAGTTATGCAAATGCACGCATAGGACTGGATCTGCAAGCTGTCAAAGTGTGCAAATAAGTGGTTTATTCATGTAAATGTATTCAATTAAATGAGTTATGTTTACCCAGAAAACTATGTGGAAAGAATTGGGATTGTGCAATTAAACGGATTCTGAAAATAAATGTGGCACCATTATAATGGGAGGTAAAGTGCATTGTACAAAAAAAAACACAGGGCATGCATTTCACTAGACACAATATAAACAGTGATTCGGCAAATGTGTGTGATCTCTCCCTAAGCACGCTTTTCACTTAAATTGCTTTTTAAAATGTTTTAATTGCCGGCACAACATATCACAATGCATCACACCTGGCTGATTGCATCACTCTACCACTCCGACCTCCCTCCACCCCACCCGCCCATCCACCCCAGGATTGGTCGAGGTGCCGGATGGTGCTGTCACCACCCACTAGCCCTGGCTGGGAAGAACGAGAGGCTAATCCAAACCGTGGGACTGTTCCATGTGCTCAGCTCGCTTCACCATCAGCGGTTGAGCCTTCAGCTTCTCTGCCATCACCCTCTGGAACTTCATCCCACATTCCCTTCGCCTCGCCTCCCTCCTTTAGCCTCCTTCAAGGCACGTCTCAAGACCCTCCTCTTCAACCGCACTTCCGGCCACCCTCTCTACCCTCCACCCTCCCTAATCCTAAACCCCCACCACTAGTTCAGATCCAAATCCCTGACTGCCCAGCAGCTTGAGATGTCTTCTTGACATGGAATAATAATAATCCCTCAAAAAATAATTGGTTATTTCAATCCACAACTGTTCGTGGGACACTGCTGTGCACAATTGGCTGCAAATATGCAGTCAATTCATTTTACAGTATGTTCTGTGAAGCGCTTTGAAACGTCCAGAAGACGTGAAAAGCTCTATATCAAATGCAATGATTATTATTAACAGCGCTGTACAAGTGTAATTTTGTATAGTATTGTATTAACCAGCGAATGGAGGAGTATAACAACAACAACTTTGATTTAGGTTGCGCCCTCCACGCCAGACGTTGTCTCAGAGCGCTTCATAATCATGCGCATGATGTGTCTTAGTTGCAACCTCAGCTGAGCTGGTGATGCTGACATTCCCCAGGTCAGTCACACTAATGATTGTGATTATGGAAGCCATTCACTGAATTAAGTCCAGGATATCAGAGTCTGGCTGTGGACCTTGCTTCAGCCACAAAATACACAATCAATTCTCTTTACATGATATTCTGTGAAACGCTTTGAGACATCTCAATGACATACTAAAGTGCTGTATCTAATGCAAGGATTAATATTATTATTATTATTATACCCCATTAAAGTTACTTTAATTTTCCTCCGATCTGAAAAATAGAAATACCGTACCTCTTTTATTTTTTGCGAATTCCTCCATCTGGTGTAACCACTGACCCTTGGGTCTCTACACAAGGCAGAGGAAATGGCACTCGCAAGCAGGAGAAGCGCATGCTTTTATCCCAGCTCCGCCGTTCAATCTGATGACATTAGAGCTGTTACAATTCTGAGTGAAAATGTCAATGATTTCCGAAGCTGTTTGTGAAAATAGGAGCCTCTCACAGACGTTGTGAGGATGCAAGGAGAATGCAAGGCTTATTATATTGTTCACTGGTCACAGTAATGTGCGGCCACTCGCACAACAAAATTGGGGACATTGTGATGAGGAAGCCTTTTTGGATCCTCACCAATATGTATAATTCACTGTGCATTGAAGCTATTGGTAATGATGGTCTGCTCAGCCAAGCACATCAATAGCCCCTGAAGCAAATTCAATTGCCAAGTGAGATAGCAGGCTGTCTCTGATACCTTAAACACGTGCTTGAAGAAGATCATGGCCATCCTCTGAGGGATTATATATCACAACGAGACATTTAACTCTTGCAGTGCTACAGCAGTCTTTCTGCCGCAAATGTAAACAACCTTATTATGTCTTCCTTTCTTTCCGACATCCACAATCATAATAATGATCCTTTTCTTTGAAATGGACACTTTTCACATCTTATTGACGTCTCAAAGCGCTTCACAGAATATATTGTAAAGTGAATTGACTGTATATTTTTGGGCAAAATCCGGCAGCACAGCTGTGTCCCACAAACACTTGTGGAATGAACAATTTTTATTACTGTGGTTTTTTTTTGGACAAATTATTATTTGGTGGGTGGAGTAAGGAAAGTTGCCCAAGGTTTCGCACTGATCTGCGTGGATTCGAACACAGGTCTTATGCTTGTAAATCGAGCGCTCTAATCACTGAGCTACATCTCAAGGCGCAGCACTTGATGTGCACTTATTATATCCACATTCTTCTTGCCCCCACCCCTCCCTTCCCCCCATATCAGTTTGCTCAGAGAGTATGTACATAACTACATATAGTTATGTATTGTTCATACATAACTGCCCCAGTAAAAGTATTGGACACTGTTCATTCCAGGCATCTCCACATTATTCACCTGGTCTTT
The DNA here is from genome assembly GCA_035084275.1 of Hydrolagus colliei. NCBI lineage: Eukaryota > Metazoa > Chordata > Chondrichthyes > Chimaeriformes > Chimaeridae > Hydrolagus > Hydrolagus colliei. The sequence goes on from CM068752.1 coordinate 10,548,953, forward strand.
TATGATCATATGACCAAACGATAGGTGTCTTATTTGTTTCCATAAAAGGCATCCTGTTTTCTCAGTCCTCCGCTTTGTGACTTGAATGACTTGAAGTGTTCGGAGTCTCCTCGGATCGTTCACGGAGTAGTTTACAATTATGTTTGGATTCCTACTCCACAATTCACAACTCTGTGCAGGACACTGTAGAAACAGCCGATTATTGACTTGACAGGATTTAAACACAACCGATTTTCAGCCGAAGTAAAATCTCATGGGATCCAGAAGGATGTTGTAAATTGGATAATGTATTGGGTAGATAATAGGAAACAGAGAGTACTTATCAGTGGTAATAAGTTCTAATTGGACAGGTCTAATTGTTTCCCCTCCCAAATCTCCCAGGGATCAGCCCCAGGTCCCCTCCTGTTTGTAATACCCATTAATGACTGTGATGAGATTATTGTGAGCAAAGAACACGTGAAATGCTAAAGGAGACCAGGTTTTGTCAACATTGGGCTCTCTCTGGAGAAATGTATTGTTCAGAGATCACTGCGGGAGTGTATCGCAGTGTAAATCAGTAGAGTAATGAGAAAGACAATGCATTGCAGTGGAAAAACTATTCTGTATGGTTGCTGGGTAAGGGATATACAGACAAATAAGACAACATCAAAATGTATTTTCTTCAAGAAGTCCCAAAGCCCTTCATAGTATATTGATTGAGACATCTTGGAAGTGGTGAGACTCTATATCAAATGCAAGGATTATTATTAGGATTTACACCAAATAGCTGGCCACACATTATTCCAGTATGTTGAGGAGCAGCAATTGTTGAGATTAAAATAATATCCTTGTAAAGTAGTCGATCTGTAAAATGATGAAGATTTTGAGTATCGTGTCCAGATTTAGTCTGTACTTGAGGAACTGGAAAGATTTCATTCTGGAGCAACGTAAACAACACTAAAGGTCTTAAATCACTGAGCTATGAAGTTAGGTTAAATAAGCAAAATCTGTTCTCTCTGAGGGAAAAATGAATGACTTTAAAGATTAAGTGAATTTAAAAATAGCAAGATGTACTTTAGAACTTGCAGTAACCTAACTCTGTCTGCTCCAGTGCTCGGCTGTTAATTCTGTGTTCAAGGATTTATTCCTTGGATCATATTGAATAACATAAAAATAGAACAACTGCACTCTTAGACAGAATAACAATCCCATGACCCGTCATTGCTTGTAACTCTACACTATGTCCTCTTGTCCTACTGTCTTGGTCCAACTCAATGTACTCTTCAGGTTCGAACCTTGGGCAATCAGTGCCCGCACTTCTACTGCCTGATTCCTATTGTAAGGCTTCATTAATATTTGTGACCCTGCGGTAAAGTGAGCACTGACACAAATGTTGTACAATTAATTAAGGTTTATTCATTCAGATTAATAATAGTTATAAGTAATTAAAAGAATGCATCCAATTTTGCTTACGTATCAACTTATACTGTGATTTATAACAATTCAAGTTAATCAAATTCTGCGGAAGAGATAGAGGAGCAATGTCCAACTTAATATCCATTTTAATTGTCCTTTTAAATCCAAATATATGTCCAGGAAAAGGTATCCACATATTGCTCTAGGATTCCCAGTTCGATATCATCCAAGAGTATCTAGGTATTATTGTACATTTAGTGCTGTTTAAATCAAAGTCTTGATCTTCCTTCTTTCGACGCTAGATTATGACTCGCAACTCCCAAGTTCTAATTTTTTCCTTCTATCACCTTTCTTCAAATCGATCTCTGTTTATACTGTTAATTAGGTAACCTTAATTTGTTGTCTTTGTGCAAGATGGTTCCTTTGTAAAAACAAATGCAATACAGCTCTCTCCAGCTGCAGAACATTTCTCCATGAGCAAATTGATGAAGAATGAAAATAACTTGTTGTTTATCAACAGTTTCTCCTCCTTGAGGAAGGATTTTCCCATGAAACTAGTCACAACCAGCTCCCCTTATATGAGATGGATCATATGTCTCAAATATAAACATCGCAAATATAATTTGAGATATTATTTAATTACAGAATCTTACTCTATTCCTCATTCCCAGGTATCATTTTGGCCTTTCCAAGTCACATTGCTAATTTGCGTGCTGTGCTCATTCAGAACTGGGTCCACACGACAGCGTATCTGAAATTAATTGCGTATCAGTCCCTTCAAGGTCGTGAATAGAGGAGACTTTCATACTATCAGATAGGGTGATGCGATTAGAGAGTTGAAATTACACTGCACTAACGTGTATCACATTCTCTATCAAAGAGTATAAGGTTAACTTCTGTAACATTCTGCAAAATTGCTACCTTTTTTTACTCGGCAAGATAAAGCAGTTAACATGAAAGGGTGGTCTTTAAGGATAAGAGACTTGCGAGATATTAGCTGCCATTTTAATTGATGAATTAAGACTTTGAAAATAGTTTGAGGTAATGGATAAATATTTAAATTAGGGATGAAGAATCTTTTTTTTTTAAAAAGGCAAAGAAATCAAGCTTGACACCCTCTAAAATATGAAATGCAACAACAGCAACAGGTTACAGTTGTATACCTCCTTTCACGTCAGGACGACATCACAAGACGCTGGACAGTCAGAGATTTAGAACTGATCAGGGGGTTGAGATCAGAAGGGGTGGAGGGCAGTGAGAATAGGGGTAGGAGGATGGACAATACAATATAAAATTACATTTGTAAAGCACCTTTCACATTTGTAAGACGTCCCCAAGGCGCTGGAACTAACCAGGTTGGGGATAGGTGATGAATGAGAGTAATGGAGGACATTTGGGGGAAAAACAGCTCGGATCAGGATGCCAAAACACGCAGGTAAAGTAAACCGGGGCAACAGAACCAGAAGGGAAGGAGTGAAAATCGCAGGAGAGGGAATATGAGGGAATATGATCAGAAAGATTAAGGAGTTTCTTAAACAAATTTTGGGGAAAAAAGGTGAAAAAAGTAAATTTGTACAAATGTAATTAGTGTCAGAGACAAGGCTGATCATAAAAGGAAGGCCTGTAGCTCAAATCAAAAGATTATTGAAATGAATTGACCGAGGGACTGAGGATAGGGGCTTAATATGTCAGTGAGGATTTAGTAGTTAATGAGAGTCTGAACATATCCAATAAATGTAAATTAACTGAGTCAAATTAGATAGAGAATCTGACAACCCTCACAGGATGCTAGTCCTGGGAATTTACTCTGGACCTTGGGATGAGAATTTGCCGGTTGATTTGGAATTATTTCAGCAGTTAAGAATGGCGAAGAGGGAAGGGATGGGTTGAGGCGATGTCAGCGATATGATGCAGATTGGCAACAGCTTGATGCATCAACAAGGGAGTGAAGGAATTAATTGAGATGCTGCATGATTGTTTTCTAACATTAGCATATTAAATACACACTCAGTGTGGCTTTCTGGCTGTTACACTCATCAAGGAACCACAGTGGATTGAAAGTCTAAAAGGTTGGAAAATGTGCAGGAAGCAAATGAACACATTCAAGTCAAGACGTTGAGACTTTTCCATTTCAAGAATCTTTTAAAAGGAACAGGAGCATTCTATGATGAGTTCTATAGAAAAGAGAGTATTGAAAATGGAAGCTTTTCTTTTTCTATATATGAAATGTTACAGTTTAAAAGGATGTGTGGTTGAGCCAAAAAGTACCTCCTTAATAGGAAAGATTTCGTAAGAGCCAAATTCAATTGAGAAGGCTTTGTTGCCACTGAGAAGATAATTGTCTCATTGTTAATATCACAAAGATTCACTATTGTGTTACATGCCAGTGACCAAAATTATACATTGGCTTTCCTAGGCTCTTCTTCTCTCCTAAGAAATTAACTAATACTTTCCATAATTAGGTTAGCAACAACAAAATTATATTTACATAGTGCCTTTCACGTCAGTAGAATCTCCCAAGGTGCTGAATGGGTAGCCCTGCAGGGAGAGAGAGAGAGAGCATTCCATCAATCTATCTCTGGAATTTCCATGTGTGGGTGGGATGCACGGAATTTTCAGTTGGGTTCGATACTCTTTAAGCACGATCATGGGTTTCCACACCTGGTCGACCCACCCTCCGCCACCCCCTAAAAATTTGTGAATCCCTATTAGGAAGTGAGCATCTGTGCAGAAAGTAGGTCGAGGAAGGTTGAGGATGACATCAACTGTGAAAAGGAGATGGAAAATAATATTGCTGAGGCTGCAAAGGAAAGTTGCTTGCGTTTCTGTGTGTGGTCGCGCTGTGGTGGGTGGGAGGGGAAGGGTGGAAGAAACTTGTGTCAATTTTGATGTATTGAATTCTTTGAAAGAAGTGATGTATGCTAGGGAAGGGTTACCACTAGCAATAAATGATACCAACAACAACAAGCTGTTTTTAGATAACGTACCTCACACAGGTTAGCGCCCCAGAGCGCTCGATAGTTCCGGAGCCCGACAAGGAGAGTGAGAGGTGACCGTAGACAGGATCAAAGGGGAAGGTCTTCAGGAGCAAGATGGAGGGACAGAGGAGGTGTTTGCCACAATATGCGGGCCTTTTTTTTTACTGTCTTTTACAATGGGAGGAGCGCAGTAGTCTCTTCTAGGGATAGAAGATAGGGGGCAGTGAGGTGGGGGGAGGGTGGTTGGAAAATGACCAAAGGTGTGATCAATAAGGTACATATTGAGACAGACTTAGAAGGAGGTGAGGAAGGGAACATGTTCGAGGGATTCTGGGATGGAGTTCTACAGTGTAACTGCAGGCATGTAAGCTGAACAGGTTTGGGTCGGCACAAACTCTGAGAGTGTGTTGAATAAAGTTCCTCCTATATGACCATTTGCATAAAGAGTACGTCAGAGAATGCAACATAGATCCGCTTGGGGACGTGGTTGTGTAGGGAAAGGTTGGGTAAATTATGAAAAATCCAAACTTGTATTTAACATAAATCTCACATCCTTTACTCTTCTAATCAGCTGCCTATTAAATGTTGAAGACCAGGCACCATTGTGTCTGAAGTCATTAAGTTAGCAAAGGTTAATTACTTAAGCACAATGTGAGCAATAGGGTTTTGAATCATTCTTTTTTTTTAAGACGTTTTGTGCCCCACAAACTTCGCTGTTCAAGGCAAAATGAAAAAACCTTTTGCAAAGAGAAAGTTTGGGAGGGCTATAAGGTCACTGAATAGATTCACTTTGGGCACAGAGATTGATTTAAGAAGTTTATTTGAAGTGACTGTTTGGGATTTTGTGAATCAAATGATAAATAACAACAACAACAACTTAAACCGCGCCTTTCACGTCGGGAGGACGTCCCAAGGCGCTGCACAGGAGGCGTGTGACCCGAGCTGGGAGGGGAGTGTATGGGGAGGGGTGAAACACATAGGGGAGGTCGAAAAATTCGGGGGGGAACAAAAGGCACGGTCGAAGAGGAAAGTCTTCAAACCGGCCTTGAAAGAGGAAAGGGAAGAAACAAGGCGGAGGGATTGGGGGATGGAATTCCACAGGGTGGGAGCGGAAAAACTGAAGGCCCGGCCTCTGATGGTGGGGCGGTTCGGGCGGGGGGCTTGGAGCAGACCAAGTCCTGCTGAACGGAGGGTCTGGGTGGGCTTATAAGGGGAGAGTAAATCGGTTAAATAGGGCGGGGCAAGGCTGTGTAAGGCCTTGAAGGGGAGGACGAGGATCTTGAACTCGATCCTCTGGAGGATGGGGAGCCAGTGGAGACGGGCGAGGGTGGGGGTTATGTGGTCACGGAGGCAGGTGCGGGATAGTACACGGGCTGCAGAGTTTTGGATGACCTGCAGCCTGTGAAGGGAGGAACTGGGGAGGCCGACGAGGAGAGAGTTTCCGTAGTCCAGCCGTGAGGTGACGTACATGTGCACAAGTGTTTCGGCAGCGTGGGGGTGAGGTAGTTGCGGAGCCTGGCAATGTTGCATAGGTGGAAATAAGCGGTGCCGGTCAAGGCACGGATGTGGAGGAAGGAGAGTTTATGGACGAACGTGATGCCGAGGTTCCTGACTGGCTTTGTGAGGTGGAGAGTACAGCCTTGGATGTTGAGGTTGGCAGCGCCCGATGTGCGGAGGCGCTGGCTTGAGCCAATCAGCAGGGCCTCGGTCTTGCTCACGTCCAATTGGAGGAAGTTGTCCCTCGTCCAGGACTCAATGTCGGACAGACATGCTGTCAGAGCATCGATGGTCTGGGGGTTGAGGGATGAGGCAGAAATACCACAAACACTCTTTTGTGCGTAGCTTTTTGTTTTCAATTAATGGAATGCATTTAGCTGGATTTCTGGAGCAGATATCATGTGGTTTGAGATGTTCACAGCAATAGTTATATTTAAGACCCTTGTTTTTTCTTGTGTGACCAATGTTATTTCACCTGTCGGTCAGTCGGTCCGGTCAAAAGAATAACAGCAAGTTAAACTTGGTCACTGTATAACACACATTACAATTAGCAAAAAAAACCTTCAAATGTAAGATTACAAGAACAGTAAACTCCCAACAATTCTCTCCTGTCGTTTGATAAGAAATAAAAACGGTTTCATGGAAAGGTTTTGTCTCAAAACAATTAAAAACAAGAGACTTGAGTAGAAGACAGATGGGGCGAGATGTTCCAAGTGTCGCTTTTCAACCAGACTTGAAATATTGGATGCAGATCCTGGCGCTATACTTACCGAAGGACATTAATTCTCTGGGGGGAGATATCGTACGAGCAAATAGGATGATTCCTGGGCTCCCGTCCAAAAGTTCTGAAAGATCTCAGGTTGTTGTCCTTGGAACAGCAAAAAAAAAGGTTGTACGATGAAGGGGTGGGTGGGAGGGTGGGGAGGTGAGGTGGGGTGGGGGGATGGTAGGATGTAACAAAAGTGGTTAAAGGGGCGAGAGAGATACTTTTATAGCGGGCATAAAAAGCAAGATGAGCAGACTTACATCAGGGGAGTTAGAGCCACTTTCCTCTCTGAAAGGAACGCTGTTCTGTGGAATAAAGTGACTGATCTGATAATGCAAGGCATCTCAAAAGGCGAGTTAGAATCATAGAATCATAGAATTTTACGGCACAAAAGGAGGCCATTCGGCCCATCTAGTCTGTGCCGGCTCTTTGAAAAGAGCGATTCAATCCCACTGCCCTGCCCGCTCCCCATAGCCTAATAGACCCGTTCTCCCTAAATAAAGATCTAATTCCCTTTTAAAAGTTGTTATCGAATCAGCCTCCACCACCTTTTCAGGCAAAGCATTCCAGATTCGAACAACTCGCAGAGTGAAAAAATTCTCCTCAGCTCCCCTCTACTTCGCCTTGAAACTATTTTAAATCTGTGACCACGAGTCACAGATTCACCCACGAGTGGAAATAGTTTTTCTCTATTTGCCCTGTCGAAACCCCTCATGATCTTATAAACCTCTATTAGGTCTCCCCTCAATCTTCTCTGCTCCAGAGAGAATAACCCTAGCCTATCTAGCCTCTCCTCATAGCTGAAGTCCCTCAATCCTGGCACCATCCTAGTAAATCTTCGTTGTATCCTTTCCAATGCCTTCACATCCTTTCTGTAGTGTGGTGACCAGAATTGAACACAGTATTCCAGCTGAGGCCTCACCAAAGTCCTATAGAGGTTAGTCAGCACTTCCTGACTTTTGTACTCTATACCCCTATTTATAAAGCCTAGTATCCCATATGCCTTCTTAACAGCCTTGTCTACCTGTCCTGCCACCTTCAACGAGTCACTAACACAAATCCCCAGGTCTCTCTGTTCCTTTACACCATTTAAAATTGTACTATCTAGCCTATATTGCCTCCCTTCATTTCTTCTCCCAAAATGCATCACCTCACACTTCTCTGCATTAAACTTCATCTGCCATGTGTCTGCCCACTTTACCAATTTGTCTATATCCTCTTGCAGATGGCTACTATCCTCCTCACTGTTTACTATTCTCCCTAACTTAGTGTCATCTACAAACTTGGAAACTGTACTCCGTACACCCAAGTCCAGATCATTGATGTAGATTACAAACAGCAATGGTCCCAAAACTGATCCCTGTGGCACACCACTGCTCACTTCCCTCCAATCTGAAAAACAGCCGCTCACTACAACTCTCTGCTTTCTGTCTCGCAGCCAGTTGTGGATCCACGCTGCCACTGTCCCTTTTACGCCATGGGACTTTAATTTCATAATAAGTCTCTCATGTGGCACTTTGTCAAATGCCTTTTGAAAGTCCATGTAAACTACATCAACTGCACTACCATTATCCACCCATTCCGTTACCTCATCAAACAATTCTATCAGATTTGTAAGGCAAGATTTGCCTTTAACAAATCCATGTTGACTGTCCTTTATTAGCCTATATATTTCTAAGTGAAGATCTACCTTGTCCCTGATTATGGACTCTAGAAGTTTGCCCACTACCGACGTTAGACTGACTGGTCTGTAGTTACTAGGCTTGTCCTTCTGCCCCTTTTTATACAAGGGAGTAACATTAGCTATCCTCCAGTCCTCTGGCACGACCCCTGTGTCCAAGGAAGATTGAAAGATCGTGGCCAGAGTCCCTGCTATTTGCTCCCGTGCCTCACTTAGTAACCTAGGGTGCATCCCATCCGGACCAGGTGACTTATCCACCTTGAGCGACGTCAACCTTTTTAGAACTTCCTCTCTGGTTATAATTATTCTATCCATTTATCCTAATACCATGGCATTGGCTGTATCATTTTCTTTTGTGAAGACAGAGGCGAAGTACTCATTCAGTACATCAGCCATGCCCTCTGCCTCCACAATGAGATTTCCTCCTAGGTCCCTAATTGGCCCCACCATATCCTTGACCAACCTTTTACTCTTAATATGTTGGTAAAAAACCTTAGGGTTCCCCTTAATCTTACTCGCTAATTGTTTTTCATGCAGTCTCTTTGCCCCTCTAACTTCCTTTTTTAGTTCTATCCTACACTTCCTATATTCTGCTTGGTTCCCTTCTGAATTTTGAGCCTGACACTTATCATAAGCCTCTTTTTTTTGTTTTATTTTGGCCCCGATTTCCTTAGTCATCCAGGGAGGTTTGGATGCCTTACATTTCACCTTTTTGGGATGCTTTTGACCTGTGCCTGAACTATCTCCTCTTTGAACGCTGCCCACTGCTCGTTAGTTGTCTTACCTGCCAATTTTTCTTTCCAATCCACCTTGGCTAGGTCCCACCTCAACTCATTGAAATTAGCCCTTTTCCAGTTGAGTGTCCTCACCTGTTATCCCTTTCCATAATTATTCTGAATCTAACGATATTGTGGTCACTATTCCCTAGATGCTCACCTACAGAAACCTGTTGAACTTGCCCTACCTCATTTCCCAAAACTAGATCCAGCAATGCTTCTTTCCTCGTTGGACTGGAAACATACTGATCAAGAAAGTTGTCCTGCACACACTTCAGGAATTCTTCTCCCTCCTTGCCCTTTACTCTACTATTCTGCCAGTCTATGTTGGGATAGTTGAAGTCACCCATTATCACTACTCTATTAGCTCTGCATTTCTCCGTGATACGCTTGCAGATCTGCTTGTCTATCTCCTCCCCACTATTTGGTGGTCTATAGTATACCCCTAACAGTGTAACTGCACCTTTTTTATTCCTCATTTCTAACCAGATAGATTCGGTTTTTAGTCCTTCTTCCACCTCGTTCCTTTCTAAGGCAGTCACTGAGTCCTTAACTAAAATTGCCACCCCACCCCCTTTTCTCCCTTCTCTATCCCTCCTGAATACATTATAACCAGGAATGTTCAACTCCCGTTCCTGCCCATGCTGGAGCCAAGTCTCTGTTACTGCTATAACATTATATCGCCTCGCAGCAACCTGAGCCTGCAGCTCACCAATTTTATTTCTCAAACTTCGTGCATTTACATACATGCACTCTAAGGCACAAATTACTTCCTCTGCATTTTTCTCCCGTCTTACCATTACCCCTCCCGTATTTGAACTACTGATCAGTTTCCCACCCTCACCCCCCGGGATTAGTTTAAAGCCCCCCCCACAAAACTCGACAACCTCCCTGCAAGGAGATTGGTTCCAGCCCTGTTCAGGTGTAACCCATCCATTTTGTACAGGTTCCACCTACCCCAGTTAGCAGAAGTCTGTCTCCCATCGCAAAGCACAGGAAGAAGCACTGCTGACCTTTGCGTGTTTCCTTTTTCTGTTTTAGGAAAAATGTTTTTTGATTCAGTTTACAGTCTGAATACAATCTATTCAGTAAGTTTTTTTTAAAACTTTCTGTCATATGTTTCTAAGTTATTTCTGAAACATTTACATATTATCATTACAATATGTGAAATTATTTGGAGGGGAGAGGGTGAAATTCCACCTGTTTCCAGAAGTGGTCATTTTTCTTAGCCCTTGTGTAATTGTACAAATTATGGACAATTTTAAAATCTTAACTTTAAAGACTGAAAATAATTTGATAGAATGTCAGCAATTTAAATTCCAAATTTTAAAGAACGACTGCCATCGAAATGCAGCAAATTTGCCTGAGGTAAAATCCAAAGGAAAAAAGGTTCGAAGTCTAGATCCAGGTTGAATCCCTGCTCCTCCCATCAGGGTGGGGGAAGGAGGGTATAAAATTCATAATGTGGATCATGCAGAAGAAATATTCTTAAACGTGACTTGGGAAAGAATGGATGGAATCATTACTCAAATATTGGTGGACGGTAATGAACCAGTTCCGCTAGGTGTTCACGCAAATCTTTGATTATTTGCAGAATTCCAACAACAATTTGCATTTATAGAGCGTTCTTTACATGGGGTAGCATCTCAGAGCACTTTACTGGGCGGTGAAAGGGGAGGTGGCCGTAATTCTGTTCAAAGAGGAAAATCTTCAGGTGTGTCTGAAGCTGGATACAAAGGTGGACAAGGCAGTGGGATTGAGGCAACATCGACAATAACAACAACAATAAATTACATTTAAATAGTAATTTAAATGTCGGGAGCACATCCCAAGGCACTGGACACTTGAGGGTTTGCAACTCGAACTGCGGGCTGGAGCCAAGATGGGTGGAGGGTATGCATGATGGGAAGATGACCAAAGGCATGGTCAAAGAGATTTCTAGAACTAGATACAGTGGCTGAAAGCACCAAAGTAAGTGGGGGCAACTCCACTTATGGTCAGAATAATGGAACACTTCAACTACTTTCGAAAAGCATCTCATTAGGTGAAACAGGTAAATGCAGTACAATATCTCTGGGGAACCCTAGAAAATAACTCGAGGGCTTGGGTACCATTCTGATTGTGTTTTTGTGAAGATTGCTGCTGTAATTGGAATTACGCTTGGTTGCATTTGCTGACTGAAATGGGGGAGAGGGGAATCTGCAAAGGAAGGAAGCCATTTTGTTTGTATAAAGTGATTATTAACCACTTTGAATCCAAATGATTTTGATCTTGAGCAGCCCAGCAACCTTCCGCTACTGTTAATCTTTACCAGACTTGTTAAAGACTATGCAAGGCCAGCAAAGTCCCGCAGAAGATGTTTACAGTCGCTTACAGAAACACGGGAGAACTTAAATTTTTTTAAAATCAGAGCAACGAGTGCATAAGGGCTTCTTATCGCCAATAATTACATCGAGCAAGCTCCTAATTGGAGTTTGAGAGGTCAGAGCTGCGATTAAACTGTGACGCCCAGTAATTAGCTGGTTTCCACCAGAACAATTATTATTGATTCTCCTGTATATGAAAAGAAGCATCTCAGTACTTTTTAACTGTATTCTGTCACTGTGGCTTTTTTTAAATTAACTAATAGCTTGCTGGCAAGGTTTTAGAGAACAAGAACAATATAGCACCCTTTAAGCAGGGCAGTGTCCCAGAGCGCTTGACAGTGGCAGAGCAAACGGAGCGACCGTAGACACGGCCGAAGAGAAAGGTCTTTAGGCACGACCTGAAGACGAGGAAGGAGGGGGCAATATGGAGAGACAGAGGAAGAGTGTTCCAGAGTTTCGGCTGAAATATCCAACTCCTGGGCCAAGCCATTTGCTTCTGCAAAATGTGACTTGTGATTCCGAAACAGTCGATTACAGTAATAAAGCTTTTCAAGTATCAACATTAACTCTGTACATTTAATATCTTTCATATAACAAATGGAAATACTTGAGGCACAATTTTTCACATGCCACATCGATTCACTCTTCCTTTATATAATAAGCTAGATTGATGCAGCTTACTTTATGAAATGAGCACAGCTTGTTTCATGAAGTGTAATATTTAACTTTCATCCAGAAAATACGCAGTCAATTCGCTTTACAGTATATTCTGTGAAGCGCCTTGTGTTGTCTCAAGGACTCGATAAGGCGCTATGACAGATGCAAGGATTATTGATATTGTTGCTCTTTATGATGCATTCTTTAACATTTTTCTTAACTTCCTCACACATAGAAAAAATTGGGTCATTTAACTCAAAATACCTTTTTTCTCCTCTCGTGTCGTGCTCTGCAAAAAATAAAATTGCTCAACTCCTAACAGGTGACATTCAGAAACCATTTACTTTACGTGAGAGAAAATCTTGACGCCTCTTTACCTGGGTGGGCTGGCGTATGTTTTCCACTGCGTTTCGTTACCAGTTTCAGCACTGGAACGAAAAAGCATGTTGTGAGCCCTATGTATTATTAAAGGGTAATTGACTGAGATATATTGCTCAGGACGTCTCGAGGATCGCGCAAGAATCCATTACTGGAGTGTTGTGGCAGTCTTTTGTGTAATGCAAGCTGTAAACACGACAAGTAATCGGCCCTGGAGGTTCTGCAATCTGAGTTTACCTACCTGAGCATTTAGTCATATGATTGGATATATATGCCTTAAAAATCCAATCTCGTGTTCAGGACTATTGATCCAATTGTGCATTTGGGTTTTTCGATTAGTTTAATTTTTGCTGATAAATTTTCAAGATTCATGGAAAGCAGAAAGCCTTTTTACTATTCAGAGCAGATGAATAACCAGTGGTTCTTTTGTCAAGTGCTTTGATTTTTATCTTCGCCCATTTTTTCGAAGAGGGTTTGACGGACATGTGGACTTCGCTTGGGATGTGGAGGTTTTTGAGGTCAGGTCAGGTCCCCAGAAACGAGGTAAATTGTGCAGTTGCTTCACAATGCAATAACGCACAGGCACTGAGCTGCCAACGTTGAGCAACTGTTAGAAGTCATATTTGTATTGGAAACAAATTTCCAGGTTTGGAAACTCACTTACACTTCGTGAAGCAAGCTGTGTTCATTTCAAACTAGCCAAACTAGTGTCAAACTAGCTGACGTTTGTTTTAAGCAGAACGAAAAGACTTTGACATGTTTATCCATGCTGTTAGCACTCTCTGCACTTGCCACACATTGTGCCGTCAAATGTTAATGGTGTTGTGGTTTTATAAATATCTTTTCAATATTTACTGTTCCCACCCACTTGTCCCCTTACCTCTCCCCTGCAGCTCTAGTGTGCACAGCTGTAGTCATAACATGTGTTCTAACCATTAAGAGTGATGGTGGCACAAGGATTAGAATACGCAGAATAAGTGAAAGCTTAGCATTGATTATATAATGAAGTACACTTAGAGACATGAGCAGGGCATGTGAGTCTCATCTCATTGCGGAGTCCTGTAGCTCAGTGGTTAGAGCACTCACCTCACCTTTGGGAGACCTGGGTTCAATTCCCGATGGGGCGAAATGTTGGGCAAGTTTCCATTCTCCAACGTCTCTGTTTACCGAGCAGTAAGTAGGAACCTGGTTATTAGTCTATTGAGGGGATTGCTTTTCAGGGGTTGATATTTTTTGTTCACACGGACCACCCGCTCCCGAGACTAGAGACTAGAGACTAGAGATCTTCGGGCTGGAACGATCGCGGGGACAGAGCTTTCACGCTATGCACGCTATGCACTGCTCAGCCCACCAACCGGCTTCCATCGCTGCCGGTTCTTCCTCTATGGGCAGTCGGCCAACAAATACCATCTTTTTGGACGACGGGGAGTGTCACGGAGGGAATGGCGGCCACTCGCTGTCGGCGCTTCCTCCGGCTGTGAGAAGAGTGGCCCCTCGACAGGACCTTGGAGGGCCGCGACCTCGGCACTTTCCTCAGGCAGCGGGTGGCGCACGTCTTCCGCGAGGGGGAGAGCGAAGGGGAGAGCGCCCAGGTGCTGCAAGCGACGGATCATCTCGTCGCGGGAGATCCAGACGGCGATCGGGCTGCTGCTGCTGCTGCTGTGCGAGCCGGCCAGACACACCGTGTCCGAGGTGCCAGGGCCATCACCGAGTCCCCGGGTTCATCGACTGAGGAGCCGCTTGGTCGGTTTTGGGGCCTGACACCACACTGGGCCCTTTTTTCCGCGCCCTTTTTTTCCCGCCATCTCAGGGATCGTCCGGGCGGGCGGCGAGGACAGGGAATGGTTGCTGGACGATTGTTGGTTATTGTTTGTTGCTGTTTTTGTTGTTAATATTATTGCTTTTGTTGTTTATTATTGTTTATTATTGTTGTTTGATTCCCCCCACCCCTGCCCCCATCTTCTTCTTCCCTCACTCCCTTTCCCCACTTTCTCTCCTCCCTTTTCCCCTACCCTCCCTCTTCCCTCTTCCTGATCTTGCCCCCACCCATCTTTCCCTCCCTCTCTTCCTTACCCCCCTTTCTCCCCCCTCTTCCTCCCTAACCCATCCCACCTTTCCCTCCCTCTCCCCCCTTACCCTCTTTTCCCCCTTTCTCCCCTGGCCCCATTTTCGCGATTGTTTGTGGGGACACTACTGTGCGCAATTTGGCTGCCGCGTTTCGCCCACAAATATACAGTCGACTTTCCTGCTTTTCTTCCCCCTGCCTCGACCCCTCCCCTTTTGCTTCTTTACCCCCTTTTGCCCCTAGTCCCACTTCCGTGACTGATTGTGGGACACTGCTGTGCGCAATTTGGCTGCCGCGTTTCGCCCACTAATATACAGTTACTTTTCCTACTATTCTTCATCCTGCCCTGATCCTTCCCACCCTGCTCTTGTCCTACCTGACTGTACAGCGCCTTGGGATGTCCTCTCGACGTGAAAGGCGCTATATAAATGTAAGTTTTGTTTGTTTGTTTGTAATAATTCCTTTAAAAAAATTGGTCACTTCAATCCACGACTGTTTGTGGGACACTGTTGTGCCATTGGCTGTCACGTTTCACCCAAAGAATATTGTCAATTCACTTTACAGTTTATTCGATGAGACATCTCAAAGACAAGATAAAGTGCCATATCAATAATAATAATAATCCTTGCATTTGATATAGCGCTTTTCACATCTTATCAACGTCCCAAAGCGCTTCACAGAATATACTGTAAAGTGAATTGACTGTATATATTTGTGGGTGAATCGCGGCAGCCAATTGCGCACAGCAGTGTGCCACAAACAGTCGTGGATTGAAATGACCAATTTTTTTTTTTTTTTTTGAGGGATTATTATTAGGCATGTGGAATGAGGAAACTTGCCCAAGGTTTCTCCCTGACCTGCTGGATTCGAACACAGGTCTCCCCAGCTTGGTCTCCCCATCTTGCAAGACAAGCGCTCTAACCACTGAGCCACAGGAGCTCCACCAAATGCAAGGATTACTATTATTATCTGTTAGGCTTACAGCAGCGGGGATTAGGGAGTACTCTAGATGTGAGAAACCCACTCGAATGGCATGGGACAGGATCCGGACAAGAAGATCAGCATGTTGTACGACTATAGTGTTGATAATCAAACATAGCAGGGAATGTCCTGACTGAATGATAAGGAAACGAAGAAGGGAGGGAGCGTGCTGCTTGCATCCCCTGTCGTTAACACATCTCTTCTGTTTCGCTTGAACTGCCTTGGAGTTGGTGCCCCCACATCCCAGAGTTTTTGCATTGCTTATTGTTATTCCTTTTGACAGAACAAAATTGCACTGGTTTAACTTTGATTCTCATATTTATAGCCATGAGCGTTGATGCCACCTCTGAAGAACTGAGTGTGAGGTGCTAGAGAGCCAGAAGGTGTGACTGAGCTGACTTGACATGCACACTGTGAACTGATGTGAGCTTCAGAAACATGCTGGGTTAATGACTGTCTGTTTTAATTCAGCACCCTTGTGATGTGGGGCTCAGTATCTCCTGTAAGCTATTTCAACTTAATTATGTCATAGGTAGCGCTCCATGTCTACAAAAAAAACTAAATCGCAGAGATTAAACAAAGAATATTCGCTTTAATGACAATTTCTGGTAAGCGGTTTAATGAGGTGTCCTAATGGTGAGACTTCCACTGTCAGATACAAACCATAATTGTATAAGAAAGGGTATTAGTGGATGTGGAAAATAATCAATAAATAATAATTTGGTCACCTTTTGCTGGGTTAAGAATTCCTTCAAGAAAAATAAATAATTGGTCACTTAATCCACGGCTGTTTGTGGGTCACTGCTGTGCGCAATTGGCTGCCGTGTTTCGCCCACAAATATACAGTTAGTTTCTTTTACAATATATTCTGTGAAGTGCTTGGAGACGTTTAGCAAAGGTACCATGCTATATCAAATGCAAGGGTTATTATTATTTTGTGTGTTGCATTGCTCTTCCCAACGTGTCAAGAAAGGAGCAAGCGGAGAGGCAGGTTAACATTTCTGATTCTTTGATCGTACCTGTGCCTCTGCGTTAGATGATGAGCAGAGGTCAGATACTTTGTTCCCCTGGGAATGAGGAAGATATAATTAACAGGGGTGGTGGTGGGGGGAAGAGAGACTCTTTGAGTTCATGAAATCTGTAGCAGGAGAGGAAGAAGCAAATTTGTCCTTGGGTCACGTCGCAACACAATCAACAATCTCCCTACAGCAGATGTTCAGGCCTACGCCACAATCCATCTCTCATGATTGTCTTGATCTGTTATTCCAGTTTCATGTCAAGTTTCATGCAGACCACATAGCAATATCACTGGTTCCTGTTGGCCATATTTTATTTAAAAATTGTATTTTTTTTGAAAAATGTACATATGAATGTAAAGTACCAATGACTATTTTAATCACTGTGGCTCCTTGCAAGCTGTTGCTTCAGATTGAGTTACTACTTATCTTGTTCTTCATTATTTTACTCTGCATTGTTTCTCTGAATCTTTTTAATCCCCTTGAAGTCTCTGGTTCTGTATGCCATTGTCCGTGCCCAGGTTGGCATTCTCACCTGCTCTCTTGCCTTTGAGCTTCAATATCACATTTATGAGGCATTACTTCTCAAACACATGATCCAAACTCACTGCACTAAAGCTCTTATTGGACTAGAGTTATTCAGATGATGTGGTTTCCTGATCGCAGCTTTAAGTTTCCAGGGGGTCATTCAGTAAGTCAAAGAAAATAGACGTTATAATAATAACCCTTGCAGTTAATATAGCCCCTTATTGTGGATTCTAGACATTTCAAAGCACCTCAAGCGTTACACCGTAATGTGAATTGACTGTACATTTTATGGGCAAAATTCGGCAGCCAATTGCACACAGCAGTGTCCCTGTCATGGATTGAAATAGCCAAATTATCGTGAATTTTGTTAGCATAAGCAATAATTACAATTAAAAGCATGTTACAATTCTGTTGGACATCTGGAAGACTATGTACACCTTGAAAGCACAGCAAATTTGCCAATGACTTGATGATAAATAAATAATAAATAAATGATCAGGCGCTATATCAACTGCAAGCAAGGATTATTATTATAACAAAAAAACACACAATAATAACCACAAAATACCTCCAAAAAACCCACAATAATAAAAATTGGTCATTTCAATTCACGACAGTTTGTGGGACACTGCTGTGTACAACTGGCTGCCGCGTTTCGCCCACAAATATACAGTCAATTCACTCGACAGTATATTCTGTGAAGTGCTTTGAGACGTCGATTATGACGTCATATGACGTCATAATTATGACAATTTGAGACATCATACTCACCCGCACTAAGCTTCACTCCCCCATTGCTCCAGTCCTTGCCAGTCTTCACTGGCTCCCTATCCCAGAGAGGATCGACTTCAAGATCCTCACCTTTGTCTTCAAATCCCTCTACTCTTCTGCACCCTCCTACCTCTCTGACCTCCTCTCTCCTCAAACAAGCTTCTGTTGCCTTCACTCCACTGGGTCTGGACTCCTCCATGTCCCCTGAATCCTCCGCTCCACCCTCGGCGGCCATGCCTTCAGCCACTATGCCCCGAGGCTCTGGAATTCCCTTCCTCACTACCTTTGCCTCGCCCCCTATTTTCTCAGCTTCAGGTCCCAGCTGAAGACCTTTCTCTTCGACTGCGCCTTTGGTCACCTTTCTACCCCTGCCCCTGGCTCGGTCCCTGGATCCGTTGTTGTGAAGCGCTCGAAGACGCCGTCTGGCGTAGAGGGCGCTATATGAATCGGAGTTGTTGTTGTAGATAAGATGTGAAAAGCACCATATCAAATGCAAGGATTATTATTATTATTATAAATAGGTGGTCTAGTTGGATTATCCATCACAATCAGACCAACACCATGGACATGCTTTGACCTTCAGCATACCTGTCCTAGGAGTTGGAGGAGAGGA
This sequence comes from Hydrolagus colliei, assembly GCA_035084275.1. Lineage (NCBI taxonomy): Eukaryota > Metazoa > Chordata > Chondrichthyes > Chimaeriformes > Chimaeridae > Hydrolagus > Hydrolagus colliei. The sequence goes on from CM068752.1 coordinate 10,567,421, forward strand.
AGCAACCAAATGCTAACCCAGTGGGTCCCCATTCCCTGATTTACAAGCAGCTTGATGTTTTACTGGGAGGACTGGATAATCTGCAAGGGTGAGATCAAATGTGCTGAAGGGCATTCTTCATCCGAACCTTGCTTGTGGATACAACGTATGTTCACTGGATAGTGATTCCCAAAGCTGAGCTGACTCATAAATAAACGTCTCCTACATGTGATGTGAGGAAATTGTGCTGAATAGGCTTTTGCTTCTAATTCAGTTCAAAAATAATCGGGCAGAAATGGTACAAATTAAGCTAATTTGGAGGGATTCCAAATGGAATACATCTTTCATTGGCAAGGCAATGGCGAGGGCATGGCTTGTGATCTTGACATGTCAAACATGTGTAGCTGTATGCGTGCTGTGTGCTTTGCGAAACTAAGATTCCTAATCCCGAAACGTCCCTCGATTTCTCCTTCTGTTCATCAAATGCCGGCCTGCTTCATTTCCACTCGCTGATCTACTTCACCATTGGCAGATGAGTGTGCAGCCATTCTGCCCCATCTCTCTGAAGCCCCATCCCAGAGTCTCCCAATCTCTATCTCTCCGTCCCTCCCTCCCTTGTTGCCTGCCTGACAGCCTGCCTTTAAAGCCCAGTTAAGACGTATGTTTTCAACTACACTTTTGGTCACCCTTTCACCTCTCTCCCCCTAGCTTCAGTACCCATCACACCTTGAGACATCCTTCTGTAGGTGTTAACATAAATGGAAGTTGTCGTTGTAATAATAATATTAAAAATAATAATAATCCTTGCATTTGATATAGCGCCTCGTCAAGTCTTCAAGACATCTCAAAGAGCTTCACAGGATATACTATAAAACAAATTGCCTGCATATTTTGTGGGTGAAACATGGCAGCCAATTTTGCCACAGCAGTGTCCCACAAGCAGTAGTGGATTTAATCACCAAACTCTTTATTTATTTGTTGTCGCGTACATATCACCATTTTTCTCTCTCTTACCTGGGAAATACTTTGCACAGGAAAATCCTGAAGTGCTTTTGACACTGACACTGTAAGCGTACTACCATTCACAGTGACACACTTTGATTCTGTAGGCTGGAGCCTGGTCATTCCTGTGATAGTCTTTTGTTTGTGGTTACTGTGAAAATACATCTCTTCCTGTGGAGTTGCAGGCTTTACTTGTCCTGCATGCTTGATCAACACTGACTGCTTATTTTTCTCCATGTTCTTGTATTCCCAAATGCTTCTTCGGATGGCCTTTCACGTTTTATACCAGAGTTGATTGTAGTCTTTCAGACACAGGGGATGGAGGATAAGGTCATATGAATAGACAGAGTATTTCTCTTTTTTTGTAAAAAAAAAAGTCCACACATAATAGATCTGTAACAAACTCTGGGTGGAAACTACTGCGCAAATCATGTCTGGTATTGTCTGTTTTAGTTTTGGTTTCTAGCACTTTCTAAAATGGATGTATTCCATGTCTATTGCAGCACCAGCATGCAAAAAAGATACTGATGCAAGTCTAGGAATACATTAAAGTAAATGATGTTTCATCAAAAGGCTCAGGCGCTGGTCACAAATTATGTGAACTTTATATTTTTTCTAGTCGTGTACTGTATCTGCAGGAAATACTATTCAGGTTTTGTAACTCTGCCCCTACCCTTTGGAACTCCTTCCCACAGTCCCTTCTCCTCACATCCTCCCTTACCTCCTTCAAAGCACATTTCAAGACCCTTCTCTTTGACCAAACTCAGCCACCTTCCAACCCCTATCTACCCGGCCCTCCACTCCCAGCCCCCACATTCCCAACCGCTTGTTGGGCTCCAAATCCCTGACTGTCCAGAGCTTTGGGATGTCCTCCCGACAAATGTAATTCGTTGATGTATTTGCTTGTTTATTTATTACAAATGGTTTGAATACATTAAAGTAAGCCTCCTGAGCAGTGTATGCATGAAAATATTCTGTATAATGTCGGTGGCAGATCAGACATTAAGTTAAAGTGTTTCGTTGTCATCAGTTGCCTGTTCAATTGGGCTCTTGAATTGATATGTAGCAGATAAAAATTTGTCTCCCCACTCCACATGCACCAAGACCACCTCCTTGGATGATGGGCTTGAAACTTCACTGAGTTTAAAGCAAGTTGTCGATACTTTTGAACTTGGAAGGACTGACGCACAGTGAAACAATATATCTGTGATGAAACTACTCTGACAATGCGGTCAGAATGCAATTTGGTGTCATGAGGAATGGGATTTGACTAATTGTGAATTTTTGTATGAAACAGTTCTGGTTGGCACAGAAATGTTTGCTGTGCTCTGTTGACTTTGAACTGAAATGCTTATGAAGTTTAGAAAGGGTTTTTGTGTGTGGCACGTGGTGTATGTGTGCGGTGTATCTGTAAGCAGGAAATTTAATAGGCGGGAACAAATTTGCTCAAATGATGTTGGGAACTTTATCAAGATTTGTGACGTGAAACAGAGAGGCTCTGACTGTATAGCTACAATGAACTGGTGGCCTGATTAGGTAGTGAGGTGAACTGTGAGGATAGGACAGGAGAGGAATGAAAGAATAGCAGAGAATGTATTCAATCAGGCTCTAAATCTGGAGAACTAACCTTTGACGAATGGCTCAATCTGTATTGTTGCACGAGGTAAAAGTGAAAGCAGACAATAAGCTGCCGATCACCATCTTCCCGATGTCCACAACCATTAAAGCTTCTGCTCTTTCTATTTTTCAAAATTTGTTTCTGGTTCTCCACCTGCTGAACCGCTAAAGAAAAACAACAAGAATTTGGTCACTCAATCCATGACTGTTTGTTGGGGAGGCTGCTGTGCGCAATTGGCTGCCATGTTTCGCCCACTAATATACAGTCAATTCACTTTACAGTTAAAAACTGAAGAGTTTTGAGTCGTCTAGAAGACTTGAAAAGTGCTATATCAAATGCAAGAATTATTATTATTAACATTCCTTGCTGTGATGTGCATCTGCCTGTACAGGTAGACGTTAAAGATCCTGTGACGTAGTTTGAAATGAGAAGGGAGTTTCTCCTGGTGTGCTGGCCAACAACACTTGAGATCCAAACGCTCACTCGTTTCATTAGCTATTTATGGGACATTGCTATGTGCAACTTGGTCTTTGCCTACAAGTACACAGTAAAGTCCTGTGAAATACTTTGAGGCATCTCAACAGTGTAATAAGCTGCTAAATCAAATGCAAGGACCATGATTGTTATCATTATCCTTATTTATGATGGTGCTCAGTGAGTCAGCATACTTCTTAAAGTATGAAGATACCTCTGTACATTGGCGCATAGCACTGACCCACCAAGACATTGCATGAAAGCCCCTGTATAAATGTAAGTTACTGTTGGATTTCACTGGCAATGATTGTTTTAAAATTTGGTGTGAATCAGTACCGAAAGCAATCAATTTTAAGCGCTCTGAGTGCATGTTGTTGTTGTTGATAGATCAAACGATCAGAAAACTTTGTATTTTTATTGCTTTTGCTTTTAGATCAATATATGTGCACTTTTTTTTAGATTAAAAAAAAATCTGTTGTAACATGCAAAATGGTCTAGAAACGTAATAGCTATTAGTCGTAAAAACAATGGGCAAAATCCTTGCACTGAGCCAAGCAAACAGACTTTGAATAATGCGATCCAATGTTCTTGAGTTGCACGTGTGGGGATTTCTAATGAAATGGTGACAGCTGAGAACAGTGCTGATCTTACCCTGATCTCGTGCTTTCCTATGACTGGTGTTCCAGTGTAGGACTGGGGCATTGACGTCTTTGATTTACCTGTGAAACCAAGCTGCCGTCTGCTTCTTCTTCATTAAAAGATCCATAAGAACATAGAACATTACTGGATAAAATAAGACGAAAGTCCCACCAGTGGTCTTTCACTATCCTGGCAGAAATCTGTCTGATTTACTTTTAGAAGGATCGACAGACTTGAAACTTTCTGTTTCCTCTTGGAGGCTTTCCTCACCAGCTCTAGGTGACCCCAGATAGGTTTGGGTATTCTTGTAAAGGCAATCACTAATTTTGGCAGCAATTCAACACTGACAACATGTCTCAAAAGTCAAAATGTGCCATCCCAGAGTCCTTGAAAGTGCTTTAATATCTGTTCAAGTAATGGGCTGTCTGATTTGCTCTATATCTGTAGGTGTAAATAGATGCAGAAGGTAGCAAACTTTTTTTATTATTATTTCAGCGCCTGAGAACCTGTAATCCTCACAGAGTAAATCGATCATTGTCTGACAATGTTGAGACGGTGTCAGGAATTACTTTAGTCTCCAAAGGAAGATGATGTTGTTCTTGCTGCAAAGCTGAGAGATTTGTTCCTGTGCTTGCACAAGGTGACTGGAGAGACAGAGAGAGAGGGGGGGTGGTGGGGGAAGGGGGGTGAAGTAGGGAAGAAAAATCCTACATCTAACCTTTTTCCTTGGCTTCCGATTAAGTCTATGAGTTCTTTCTAAGCTCTTCTGTAATCAAACTCAGAGTATGATACCATCTTATACTGTGTGCAGAAGAAATGAGTAATGAGGTCCTCTCTTCAGTGTCATTCTAATTAACGGCAATAATTTATAAGGGGGTAATTTTTTAAAATTAATAATAATGTACTCTCCTTGTGTAACCTACATAGGCAGGCGAGAATTAAATCTTTTTTAACATTCTATTTAACCCTATTAGTGTCAGACCTTAAGTTGTCCAATAGGAAACACTAATGAGGTTAGAAACTTGCCAGTGTTCTAAAAATCTTCCATAATGAGACATTCCCGAGTGCCTGGATAAGATGCTGATGCTCCAGTCCCATTGACTATTCACACTGCATGTGTAGCCTGGAATCTGAGGGTAATGCTTGTTTTTTTAAAACATCTTTTCACGTTTGCGATACCGTACATACCGAGCCTTAGAGACCGAGACTATTTTTTGCTGATGTATTTTGCTTCCACTAGAATAATGTAATAAAACATTTCTTTTTATTTTTTCATTCTCTCTGCTCCTTTCTCCACCGGCTACTGATCCCGCCCCGCCACCCCCCACCACCATCCGCACCCCCCGCCTCCCCACCCATAGTGTCCGCCAAACAAAATTGGTCATTTAATCGATTTGTGGGACATTGCTGTGTGCACATTTGCTGTACTTTCACACGCAAAACACTCACACTTTAAACAGAGTATCCTGTGGGGTGCTATGGAGACGTCCTCCTGACACAAAGGATGCTATACATAACACAATGATCATTTATTATTTATTATTCCTTATTTGGTCAGGGTCTTGGCCTCAATGCAATAGAAATGGGGTCAAGCCAAATGACTGGATTCCATTGCAGCGCATCTTATAAGGAAAGCACATTGTTGCTTCTCCCCATGCGTCTAGCTCATGAAATGAAATAATACAGCAGTGTTTGAGCGTGCAAGAAACCCTCACATCATTTTGAGGGCCAGCCTAGTTCTCCTCTGCTTTCCCCCCCCACTATCGTGAGAAATCCCAAATCTACCGATTTCTCCTTTTCAGACAGCTCAGCGAATTCAATGTGGATTGCGTCGGACAGCCGCCTCTTTTGAAGTGAAGCTGTGAGTGTTCATCAATTTGGATTGAGTTCATGGCTTCATTGGTGTATTGTACCTTCCCTTCTCTTGTTTCCACACAAAGAACATTCTGCTCCTAAATATTCCCCCAGGTGAAGGGTGCTATATAAATGTAAGCTGTTGTTGGTGGTGGCGATGGAGCTTTGTAAATGACACCTGTTGTTGTTTTTCCCTTTCTGAAACACTTCGGAAACATTTTGTGCTATCGATGCCTACTGCCTGTGTCGCTGCTCAGTGTGGCATCTGTGTTTATCACCCTCTGAATTTTGAAGAGTGTCATTTTATAACCTCCAAAATCCAAATATCGCTTGCTCCCCTGCGGATCCGACCTTGATGTGACGCTGAGATAACCCCAAGCGTTTAACATTGAATCTCTTTGTGGCTTCCAGTCTCCTCTGGAGAGAGTGAGGATCATCTCATGTGTCCCAACAAAGAATATTCAGCTTCCCTTTCAACCCATGTTCGCCTTCATTCAATTGACCTCTGTCACGGTGACTTCAGTTATTCTGAAACTGCAGATAATTTCATTAAATGTGTCCCAACACCACAATGGATCTGTTCTGTGAATGGTCTGCATCTGTGACGCATGGCGTTCACATAGCGCACTGGGGAAAGTCAGGGTGAAATAGGACGAGGCTTGTTTTCACAATAAAGAGGTTTTCACAATAAAGAGACACGCAACAAAGAGAGTTACTCTTTCGCCATGATCATCTGCCAATGTATTTCAACACCACTAAATGCCAAATTATTGATGATGGTTAACTTGACTCAAAGCAGCAATCAGATCTGGGTAATTTGGGGATTTTACAAAACCTGTCAATAAACATTTATTTTTTCCCCTTCTTTCCCCACCCATTTTCTCTATCATTCGATATGTAAGCTTACATATCCCAACCAGACTGTTCAGCGCTTTGGGACATCCTCCCGACGTGAAAGGCGCTATATAAGTGCAATTTTGTTGTTGTTGTTGCCCTGTGATTCTTAGTCAAAGATTATGTCGTTCTCAAAAAGCACAGTCACTTGACTCTTTGACCTGTATTCCATGATATTAATCAAGGATATTTACCTATATGTATGCGATATGAAGAGAATAGTATAGAGTGCCATGTGTTCAATCATTAGCTTGTCCCTAACTCATGAATGTGACTTGATCCCTTTGCCTTTACCGATTGCACCTGTTGCAGAGCAGGTGCTGGTTAAAAATGTTCTGTGGAAGAGCTCTGTGGTTTGTCTCTTCCCCCATTCTCATTGTGTGGAAAAATGAGGGATAGTGGCAGCTGAGTACAAGCTGGGAAGGGAGAAACTTGATCACAATAATAATACAGTAAAGAGACTTTACAACTGAACAAAATTTCTAATATTACTGCTTACACCATCTAATAGATTTTAGAAAAGCTGCAAGAAAAGAAATTTTACCCCAAATGCTAACGTGTTTCATAGTGTTGAGGAACAAAAATCTACTGATTATCAGATAACAACAATAAAATTACATTGAATAGAGGGACCTTTCACGTCGGGAGGACATCCCAAGGTGCTGAACAGTCAGGCTTCGGGACCCAAACATGGGTGGGGGCAGGGTGGGGGGCTGGCAAGGTAGGGGGAAGGGGAGGGAGAAAGGTCGGAGGGTGGCAGAAGGCACGTTGGAAAAGAACAGTCTTGAGACTGGCCTCTTTTCAAAGAGCCGCCACAGACTCGGTGGGTCAAATGGCCTTCTATTGCGCTGAAAAATTCTGTGATTCTCTGATTCTAAGGGAGGAAGCCGAGGCTGGAGTGATGGGGTCGTGGAAATAAGATAGACTCTAACATGTTCTATTAACTGGGTTTAGGACAAGCGACGAGGCGGTGTAGTCTGTGGTATTGATGTCCAATGGCTTTTGAAATTCCGTTGACTGAATAAATATGTTACATTTTCTTGTGGCCAATGAATTCAACTATTGCTCACTATTCCCAGTGTCTGAAGTAGCTTTCTCTAATTTTGCTTTGAATGCTAAACGCTGACTGTAGCAAATGAGGATTATGGTGGCATCATACACTGGACAGCTGTGGTTTTGTTTCTTTGTTGTGCAAGATCAAAGCCATGTTAGGTTGTTTTAGTCTTACCAATTTTGACGACTTATGAAGAGAATAGTGATGTAGCATCAAATGGGCAGTTTGAGTTCGGTTGCGCCAACACTGGCTCATTGATTAGGTAAAGGAACTAAACGATTTTCGCAGGCTGACACATCAATGTTCAAGCGATGATGACTGTGGCAAAGAGCACAATGCTTGGAAATCTGATTAAAAATCAAAGTAAGGTTCTGACCTGCGAGAGTACGCTTCATGCTATTGATTTCTCATTTTGGTTGGCAGAGATAATTTTTACGAGTTTTTATTTTGCTGCTTGTTACTTGCCAGCAAAGGAGTATTTCTCTTTCACTCAGTAAACACAAGCAGTATGTGCAGGAGGGGAGTGAGGCATGTACGTGAACCAGAGATGTAACCTGTGAGAGAGAAAAAAATACGGTAGCATTTTATGGAATCATCAGATTTTTCGTTAAGTAAACAACTGGTCAAGTAAGACTGCTGTCTCTACAAGGACAAAGGACTGCAATGCTTAAAAAAAGGTAAATTAACTGATGCATTTTTGGTTTGATATTGTAATATTGATTGCCAATAGCATATCGTTTATATTAAGTACCATTTGATGCCTTGTTTTAGTCTGTTGACTGTTGGACTGCGGGTTTGATAAGATAGCAAAGAGAAAGATTGTATCAATTGCCCTGTATCACATGCTTATATGCCTTATATTGCGTCTTATATGCCTATTGAAGGTCATCATCCATTGGAAACGAATTATCTTGGTAATTCATGTCATACAGTTGCACACTCACACATTGTCTAATTGATCCAGAACCAGGGAGCCTGTTCAAGTCATGTCTCAAGGCTCTTCTCAACATCGCCTTCAGCAACCTTCCTACCCCTATCTTCCCTGTCCTCCGCTTCCGCCCCTCCCCAGATCCCATTCCCCCTACCTCAGGTTCCAAATCGCTGACTGTCTTGCGCCTTCGGATGCTGCCTGATCTGAAAGGCGTTGTGTGAAAGTAATTTGTTGCTGTGGTTGGTGCAGAAGAAGCACAAAGCAAACCAGTTTGTCTCAGCAATGATGTCTGTAATTATCCTCGAAAGAGATGTTGGACTCGAGAATTGACCTACCATTCTTTGCCATTGATTAAAGCTCCTCCGACAGCAATGTGCAACATTGAGCCGAATGTGTGATCTAAGGACAATTGGGCACAAAACCGAAACAAATCAATGGCCCTTTAGTGAATGTACCCCAAACAGGAATGTGGAATCTCTTCTGATTTCAGATTTTACTTAGCCCTTTTTCTTTACATAAGTGATTGGAGACTGTAAGCTATATATAGGCTAAGATTTTGACAATTTAGTTATGGGTCAAGGGAATCTTCACACTTCTCAGTTGTAGGAGCTTGGAGCAGCAGTTTCTCACTGGGAACTGGGGTGTGCAGAGGGAACCAGAAGTCTATGGCAGGTTCAGTTTTGTTCTAACACTCAGTGTCTGTGATCTGATCATTTGAGGTGATTTGGTTTCTCTTTCCTTTGCTTCAGTTTCTTTCACAATCAGGTCTTTGTGTCATGCCCACTTCCAGAGAGAGTTCTATTTTTCTAAGAAGGTTCCCAGAGGAGGTGAAGCGTGGTGTAGGCCTTATTTATGGCGTGTTTATCCACATAATTATTGCCTCATTAATACTCTTCCCCCCAGGTGGCTATTCTATTGAGCAGGCTTGTCATGCAAGTGGTGACGTTTTACAATGTTCCCTTCCGCTCACCGTGGCTTAGTTTCCTAGAGCTTTGCAGCTTAATAAAAAGAAGCCTTTGCTCGAAACAAGCCTCAGTATACCATTAAATTCCTTTGACGAAAGATGTGGCGGCCAATAGGAAAACTTCGTTCAACAAAGTCAGAAAGGCCACAGTCGGCTGACATGAGCCACAGGCAACACCATATGGTTGACTGAGAATCTAATTAGTCAGAAATGGTTTAATTACATTCATTAATAAGAATATAATTAGCGGCGTAACAGGTTCTGTAATGATCAGTTGCTCTGCGACTTTCGCTGTGGAGATTTATCCTGTCGAGAGTCACAGATTGCACAGAGCGAAAGTGACGTTCTCTCGAACGCTCTGCAAGGCGACGGGGACGGTTGTGTTGATCGAAGACCGCGATTCCCTGACTCCTGGTGATCTCGGCGCGATGGCAGATGCCTGCGCTGGTAATAAAGACTGAAAGCACATTCATCATCCATCCTCTCCCCGTGGCCCCCAGGGATTCTGGCCAGGTGCTGCAGTCACATCTCATGGAACAAACGCATTACTCTTTCAGATAGATTGCACTCTTTTAATGCATTGAGTGGCTTGTATAATGCGAAGCATCGAGGGTTAGTGTATCAAATTATTTTTTTTGCTTTGAGTTTTTTTATAAAAAAAACTCACTGCGTTGAAGACCAAGCTATTGTTTTTTTTCATCTTTATTCTTAATCCCTCTCGTTTCCACCAACCCCCCACGCAATTCTGCATCCTATCTCCCTCCCTGCCTCGGCAGGAATGAAAGCAACTCTCCTGCTGCTTAATCACTGCTAGGTATAGGGTATGTCACACTAGTGATCATTCCTGTAGATTTTTTTTTCTCTCCCTCAATCCGCTTGGTGTCTTTTCTTCTTCACCTTCCTCGTGACCGTATGGTACTGTCTGAGAATCCCTGCTGTGTGGGTGAGTGTGTGACGGTTGCATGGGGGTGGAGAGTGTGTGTTGGGGTGTGTGTGGGGCGAGTGCATTGTGTATGGGTGTCTGTCAGAGTGGTTTGTGTGTGGGGAGCGGTGTACGGTGTGTGTTAGGTGTGTGTGTGAGAGTGGGTGGTGTGTGTGCGTGCGTGTATGTGTGGTGGGATGGGTGGGGGAATTATTATACTTCATCACCACAGGCTGCTCGACACACATTGTTTGTGAAATCAATGCATGAATTAACTGCAGCGCTGGGGAGGCAAAGTCTCAAGATGTAAAAGACTGGATCCCAGCCACTAAAAGCTAAGAGGAGCATAATTACTACTAATAATAATTATAATAATACTTGCATTGTGGGGTCCTGTAGCTCAGTGGCTAGAGCACTCGCCTTGCAAGCGAGAAACCTAGGTTCAATTCCAGACAAGACGAAACCTTGGGCAAGTTTCCATATACCACACGCCTAATAATAATCCTAATAATGATCCTTATTGCTTTACTGGGAACGTCTCCCAAAAAGCTTCATAGGATATAGTGTAAAATTTACTGACTTTGAGCATATTTTTGTAATGTGATGGGGATGGGGTGGGGGAAAATGATCTCTGATTATACAAAGCTCTCAGTAGCATTTGAGTTTGTAACAGTTTGTAAATTTGAACATCATGTGCTTTCGGGAACACGAAACTCTGTGATCTTGCCCTCAGCTTAAGGTGCTGCAACAATAACAACAATATTACATTTATAGAGCGTCTTTCACGTTGGGAGGACGTCCTAAGACGCTGAACAGCCTGGGGTCGGGACCCAAGAATGGGCGAGGGGCAGAGCATGGGGTAGTGGAGGGAGAGAGGTGGGAGAGCGGCAGAAGGAACGATCAAAAAGGAGGGTCTTGAGACCAGCTTTGAAGGAGGCAAAGGGAGGAAGCGAGGCAAAAGGACTGTGCGATGGAGTTCCAGAGTGTGGGGGCAGAGAGGTTGAAAGCCCGTCCGCCGATGGTAGGGAAGGTCGAGCAGGAGACATGGAGCAGACCGGAGCCTGCTGAATGGAGGTGGCGGGCAAGTTGATAGGAAGTCAGCAGGTTAGAGAGATAGGAAGGAGTGAGGCCGTGAATGGCAACAATACGATTTTAGATGAATTAGGATTATTTAATTAACGGAATGTTAATAAACTGCAGCTATTTGATCATCATTGTGGTGATGGTTAATTACCACACGTGATGGAATGGAACTGTTCTTAACCGCTTCCCTGGAAGTGTGATTTATACCAGATTCATCTTATTTAGGAATATGCTGTTGGAATTAATTAGGATGCTGCAAGTTGATGGGATGTATGTATTACTTGTCTGCCATTTCCTTTTGTACTCTTACTAGGAAACAGATGTTGCTTGTTTTCTTTTCCTCCTCCTTCTCTCTCTCTCTCTCTCTCTCTCTCCCTCCCCACCACCTTCCCTCACCTCCACCCTCCTCAATTCCCTCTGCGTTACATTACAAAGCAATTTGATTCAGTGCATCACTTATTCATCAGGAGGACTGTGAGAAACAATGAACCTGTGACAATGTTAAGGACAATCCGCAGGACATTGTACAACAATTTGGCCCATAATTAGTGTAGCCAGGTGGAGGGAGAGCTATAGGATTCAAATGCCATGTTGAGACTTTAAGATTATAGCCTATCTAACACTGGGGGTAGGGAAATAATAATAATAATCCTTGCATGTAATATAGTGCTGTTCACATCTTCTAGACGTCTCAATGCGCGTCACAGAATGTACTATAAGGTGAATTGACTATATTTGGGTGCGAAACGCGGCAGCCAATTGTGCATAGCAGTGACCCACAAACAGGATTGAGATGACCAATTTATTCTTAATAGTTTTTTTTTGAGGGATTATTGTCCATTGTGTGGAAAAAGAAAAGTTCCCCAAGGTTTCCGCTCTGTCTGGAACCCAGGTCTCTCGCTTGCAAGTATTGCCAGAGCTGATGTCCTTTGAGTGAGAAGTTATTTTAAGGTTCTGCCTGTTCGGATAAATGTGAAAGATACGAACCCCCACTGTTCGAAAAGAGAAGCATGTATTTTCTCTGCTTAGTTCAAAATGTCGGTCGTTCACTGCATTTGGCTGTTTATTTTTGGTACAAACAAACAGTGCTTTGCTGTGCTCTAGGAAATGCAGAAAGATACTGCGCAGGAAAGGTTTTTGAAGCATTTTGAGATGTGTCGGCACAGTAAGGCATCAGCCACATCAAACGTAACGATTTACCTTAATAAATACAGGGTCTGATACTCTACTTAAAGTTTGTTTCAGAACTTTGATATACATACCTCAGTGGTTTTGATAGTTGATATTTAAAGATGCAACAGCCCGCGATTTACCAACTTAATTTTGCAACACGCTGGTAGGAACCAAATAATTCCCTTTTATTGATTGAAGATATTTAAGTTTTTCAAAGCAATATTTCTGGAAGGCGAGACTAGTGTAGTCCGCGTTGTAAATTCCATTTGGCCCCACAGGGTTCCTGCCGAGAGAGAAGCAAAACTCAGCGTGAAAAAGGCGGGGATCAGCAGTAGGAGTACGCAAAAGGTACAAATTCTTTGGAGTTGATTATCTTAATGAATGGAAATAGATTTTTCCTGAAAGATAAGCTTCTTTAGCTCACAGCTATAACTTCGGGGGGAAGGTATTTAATACTTCAATGGCGTAATCAATTATTTAATTCCAACGGATTCATGTATGCGGTTAACCCTGAAGGGACTTACGAAGACCACTTCGCACATCAAATATTCCTGCGGACTTTTAAGTCTGCTTTCAGCTGCTGGATTTTCATGTTCGAATAAGATACTGCTGTCGTGCAGTAACAAAGCCACGCAAAAATCAAACAGGTTGGTTTAAAGTTGCAGCCTGCAAATGCTGAAGTAAAGACGCAAAAAAATCTCATGAAAGGGAAATTAAAATGAAAATGTCAGAGAAGGGACTCTATCCCAGTGTCCTGGCCAACAATCCCTCTCAGATAAAATCAACCATTTCTCGCTTGTGTGCAAATTGGCATTTGTCTATTTTTAAAAAATCAGTCACCACACTTTACAGTAAATCCTGTGAAGTGCTTTTGAGACATCCACCTGATGTGAAAGACGCTATGACTATTATTTATTCTTTTTTTTTGCCAGCCCCTACCCTGTTTTGTATTGTTTTCTCTTTCCCATGTTTTTCCTTCACTCTTTTGTGCCTATCCTATTTGCCCACCTGTGAACCAAAACACTTTTCACATTTCTTCCTTCTACCAGCTGTGCACCATCCATTTTCAAAGGTGGCGTCAATATTTCAGTTCTTAATTATGCAGTGACTTTCTAGGACGAGTGGTCAATGGTGAGTGACTGAATGCAGATAGAGTCACAGCTATAATGTGCCTCTATTAATTTCAGATCAGAATAATAATCATTGCTGACTTTAGTACAGTGCCCATCAGGTCAAAATGTCTCAAAGCACAATTGTTGTGAAGTGCAAATGACTGTGTTTGTAGGCAGCTGATTTGTGTGTAGCATCATCCCACTAACAGCCATGAAATGAATAAACAGAATACAGGAATGTTGGCTGGACTATTCGAATGGTCCGTCCAAACAAAGTGGATAGGAGCACATATTTTCGAACGAAGTTGAGGAAACACTTCTTCACTCAGAGGGTAGTGAGTTTATGGAATTCTCCAACCCAAAAAGGCTGTCCTTGAACATATTCAAGACTGAGATTGATAGATTTTTAATGGGTAGAGAGAGGGATTAAGGGTTATGGGGATAAGGCAAGCTGGTGGAGTTGGATTAGAAGATCAGCCATGATCTTCTTGAATGGCAGGCAGGCTTGAGGGGCCGAATGGCCTAATCCTGCTCCTTATTCTTACATACTTATGTTCTTCCGAAGAACAGCATCTCTGAAAATATAATGCTTCCCCAGCACCTGCAGTACAAAAGCTGGGGCATCAAGGTTCAAAGTTCCAGGCTGGGGCTTGAACCAACAACCTCGATCCAGAGGCAACATTGAATCTGTGAAATGGAAAGGCAACAGCAGGAAACTGAGGAAGATCATAACGCTATGACTTTTCTCGTACTTCACAAATGTAGAATTCATCCGTATGAGCTGGTGAGCGAGGTGAGCATTCTATGTTTCGACCGCTGCATCCATTCACAATATTTAAATGGAGAGAATAAAGATGACTTAATGTGATTAAAACAAGGGCTTAGCCATTGGGATTTAGTTTGCCCATTAAGAAGCAGACTGAAGCATTTCTTATTGAGTTCTCGATTGGAAAAGGCTCAGCGCATAAATTTTAAAGTGGTGAATTTTGCAAATTGAACCGCTGTTTTTATTTAAATGTAACTTCCCGCACACATTCACTTTGTGAGGAAACTTTATGAGAATAACTGTTTTAAATTTTTTCCGCCTTCCTCTCTCTCTCTGTGTACCTTCGGAAGGTACATGCATTTATGTTTACCACATCAAGAGAACAATAATAATAAACCTTGCATTTCATACAGCACATTATCGCGTGGTCTCAAAGCGCATCACAGAATATACTATTTCTGTGTATTTTGGGCCAGTATCTCAAAGTCATCTTTCTCACAGTTGATTTGGATCATGAGTTGTGGTGGATGAGGTCGGGAGTGGGGTGGGTGTGTGGGATAGAGGATTCAAAGTGCTGATGGAAAGGTAAGTCTCGACAGAGGCTTTAAAGTTGAGGAGAGATAGATTGTGTGGCAGGGAGTGAGTGATGGAATGAGGGATGGTGTGAGGCAGTGGGACTCCTTAATAATAATTTAGAGAGCATTCTTATTTAAAATAATAAATTCCTTGGGGGTTGGGGAGATGAGCGGGAGGAGAGAAAGCTGACTGGTAGAAGTTACTGAGCCAGAACGTGTAAAGAACCCAAGGCACTTACTAATTGCTCTTGTTTTTCTCTTCCATTCTATTCCTTTCGACCTTGATGTTGCCCCCACACTGTGGGCTTTGGCCCTTCGGCTAAATCTTTTAATAATACAATAAAAAAAATGAACATGATCATTTAACATGCCCACAATTGATATGATGACATGATGACTGAAATGTCCCTGGGTTGATACCTGCACTTTTAACTGATGAGAACTTGGCCCTTTTTCACACAGCCGGACTCCGTCATTCTTTTTTAACCAAATGTGTCCACAATAACCTTGTGTGCTGTGGGAATCTGGAACTCCCTCCCCTAAAAGCCTATGGATGCTGATCTATTCACATTTTCAAGACAGATATGTGTTAGGTCAGAACATTAAGGGATATGGGGCAGTAGCGGGTAAATAGACTTGAGGTACAGGTCAGCTCTGATCTTGTAGGATGGCAGAACAAGCTTGAGGGGCTTAATAGTCTATTCTTATAAAGAATAATAATAATAATAATCCTTGCATTTGAGATAGCGCTTTATCACAATTTTGAAATGTCTCATATACAGTGAAGTGAATTGACTCTAAAGTGAAACTCCTGTTTCTATGTTTCTAACATGGATGCTGTTAATATATCTCCCCTTATTATCCTCATGCCCATGGATGAAAGGGACAGCAGGATAACCTCTTCCTGGCTTGCCTGTGTCTCTGCGTTTTCCATCTTTCTACGAACAGACACTGAGTGCACAAGATAAGTGTAAATTACTTTGTGTCTGCTTTTGGGAAAAAATATTGCCTTTTAAAAAAATATTTGCTGACGCTTTTCACCCCATAAATCACCTAATTGCAAGCAAATAAACAATTTATTAGCATTCTGGAAGAAGGCTTCCAGAGTGGGGCTCATATTTAATCAGTGGCCATAAATACAATTGGTGTCAAACAAATGGTATCTGGAGTGTGGAGACCTGTAGCTCAGTGGTTACAGCACTCGCCTTACAGGCGAGAGACCTGGGTTCAATTCCAGGCAGTGTGAAACCTTGAGGAAGTTTCCTTACTACACATGCCTGATAATAATCCCTAATAAAAACAATAATAAATTGATCATTTCAATTCACGACTGTTTGTGGGACACTGCTATGCTCTATTGGCTGCCTCGTTTCACCCACAAATATAGTAAATTCACTTTCCATTATATTCTGTGAAGCGCATTGAGACGTCTAGAAAATGTGAAAACCGCTATTTCAAATGAATGGATTAGTAGTATCTCTTTCACTAAACCTTCAGCCTCTTTCTACCAACACCCCACTCCCTGCTCAATTTTTATGTGACTAGTTACAAAATGTTGCTTGCATTTGGTATAGCACTTTATCATGTTTTTGAGACGTCTCAAAGCGCTTCATAGGATTGTCTGTATTTTGTGGGTGAATCGCGGCAGCTAATTGCACACAGCAAAGTCCCATATCCAATCACAAATTGACTCACCGATATTTTGTTGTTGTCTTGTTCTGAGGGATTATTACCCCCTGGAAATCGATCCGCCAATCGACTAACAACTGGGCGTTCTGATTTAAGGTTAGGAATAATGTTCCATTATATCAGCATTGCAGCCTTTATGAAAAAGGTAGGAGACACAAGTCACCATTGTTAAAGTCAAGACTCCAAAAATAGCAACTAATTCTCTCTTGGATTGAATACTTACGAGGGGAAAGGGGTGTGTGTGTGGGCGCGGGGAGTGGGGGAGGCGGTGGGGGGTGGTGGGGGAGGCAATCGGGGGTTGAGGGAGCTGGTGGTTGGGTTATGTGTAAATCACTAATCTGCAAGGTTGCCGAAAACATTTTGTAAAACAGTTAAACTCTTGTTTTTTTTTGTTCAATATTGCAAGCGCAGCCCAGCCTCCGGATGGCTCTGGCCACTGAATTGCCTCCAGCAATTTTTTAATCTTGCAAATCATTGCAGTTGGAAGCTGCATTCAGAATGTTATTTATAATTCCATTCACAAGTTGGCCCACACGGAAAGTGCGCTTTACGTGTGGCTTTGCTCTATTAACTGGCTCCTCCGAGACCGTGTTACATCGAGCCTGTTTTTTGTACGATTTTCTCCATTGAAGAGGGAGCCACCGGTCAGCTTCACAATGAGAGGCTTCTAAAGCCGTTTGGATTTCTGCTGCTTTCATTCAAATCGAAGCATTAATATCTTCCCGGTTCACAATAAGACTAATTTGCAGGCACCTCTCTGCATGCAGAAACTGCTTGGCACAGAGTAAATGTTCGAGCTGTTTCTGAAAGAAATATGTTCGTTCTGGAATTGCTAGCGATTTCCATCCAGCAATGAGTTTTGTAAGTCAGTGTTCATTCAGCCTTGATCCCATATGTAACTTGTGTGCCTTGAATACCTAATGCTTAATTCTCTTGGATGCCGAAGCTTTTGATGTAGTACATCAGAGGCAGTTGGCAAACCAAGGGCTTCTTTCATGTGTAATTAGGACAAGTCGCCTGATCTTGCTGCTTGCGATCAATGCAATATTAATATTGATTTGAGGAAGGAAACGATTTTGATGCAAAAACTTACGTCCTTTTTTGGGGGGTGGAGTGGGGGGAGAAGGGGCTTTCACTGAGATAATTTTTAAAGAAAGCATCCGTTATCCATGTGCACTATTTAGATTTTTTTCTTTTATATATACCCAGGTGCAATACATCAAAGTTTCCCCCCCCGCCCCCCACCCCCAACCCAGCGTACCTTGAATGGTCTTAAGGGATGTTGTCAGTGGCATCATCTCACATTAACAATGTCACAAATAATCAAATTTGCATCCTCCAGGGTGATAATGTGTGATCAATAGTGACTCCCTTGACAATCACTGTTTTGAAAGCTGAGTGACTTATCTCCAGCAATGGAACAGTCTACTGCCTGTTCAGGTAGAGATGTAAGATCCCAAGGCCCCTCTTGAAAAGAAAATAAATGGCAATTTCTCTCGCTGTCCTGACCAATAATCCTCCGAATCAATTCACCCAATGACTGTTTGCAAGACGCTGCAGTGCGCAATTGGGCTGTGTCGTTTATAGTCCACTACACAATCCACTCCACTCCACAGTCACTCCACTTCACAGCAAAACCCAAATGAGCTGAATATATCGACCCTCCTCCCTTTCCACCTCCACCCATCCCTGACGTTACAATGTAAAACACAAGGGAAACGTTCTGTCAATGTGAAAAGAAAATTGGTTGATAAAAATAAACTTGATATGGCATCCTTCATGTCAGGGGGAGTCTGTAAATGCTTCACAGGATATACTGTAAAATGAAGCGACTGTGTTTTATGGGTGATCCATTTGCAATATATTTGGCATTCATACCAGTGTTCCAGTCAATGGTGATTAATGGGTGAGTGGGTTGGACACACTTATGTCTCCGACTGTGGAGAATTAGCTTGTGCAGTTCAGCACTCTTTTTGTATCTTTTAGCGCTTGGACCGAACTGGCATTACTGTTACATAATAACAACAATAATAGCAATAATATTAAGAGACCTTGTGTTTGATACAGTACATTATCACGTCGTCAAGACGCCTGAAAGTACTTCAAACGAGTTCACAGTGATGTGGAGTGACTGTGTATTTGTAGGCAAATGCATCATACACATTCAGTATATATTTGTGTAGATATGTGTCTAAAATTGTGTGTATGTATATATATATATGTGTATGTGTATATATGATACAGTACTTGGAGGCATCATAAATGTCTCAGAGCACTTAATGTAATTGGTATCAAGCATTGTGACTGCTTTGTGTCAGTAAAAGTTGTGACTTGGAGGATAACTTTGCCCCTGAGAATATTAGCTGCAGAGTTTGCACACAGTGTTATTTTTGATTTTGTGTGGCTGCATCAAGCATGTTTCATACCTTGTCATTAGCAATACAAGGGGGTGCTTGTGAGGTTCTGTTTTGCCTCTGATTCCGGTAATGGGTCCCCTGACTGTGATGCTCCAAATAAAATCCGACATCTGAGAGCTTGATCCTAGTGCTATGGGAAGTATTAAAATACCATCCTTTACCAGATTAGCATAAACATTCACCAAATAAAACACATAAATGTCAAAACATTTTTCTGTAAAACACATCTATTTTATCTCTTTGTTTTAGGCTGAATGTCTGAATAAATGATTTAAATCAGCCTGTGATGCAGAGACTTTTTCGGAGAGCAGGGAAATAGCCCATTTATAGAAACCTGACCAATTAATTATACATTTAACAGGGTTCGACCATGCCAACCAATTACATGACTGCAGTGAGACCAAGACAAAGCCACTTAGACTTACAATAACTAGAGTGGAACCTCATTACGAGTACCTCAGGCTTGTGTTTTGCTGCATTCATTACCAATGTTTATTCTTGTACTAGTTGAAGTAAGGCAGTAAGACTCTTTCACCAGCGGTGATTCATACACAAGTAAGGTCCCATGGCTGATGCTGGTTCAGTTAAAGTGGGTCACCTTTTACGCATGAACCCAGAAGGTGAGTGTAGACATGGGGGATATCTGATTCGGTTCCCATTCAGAATCCACACACGTACTGCACATGTTTTGTTCTCCAGCGAGAGTGGGAGATGGGATAGCAGGCAACAGCAGCAACCATGGTTGTTTCTTTCCAGTGCCCTCTGAAGAAAACAAATAACAATAATGGATGTACTGATGCAGGGTTTAGTTGATGCTCGGAATGTGCGAGAACAGGATTCGAATTTAAGCGCAAGACATTAAGATGCAATTGGCTGCCGTGTTTCGCCCACAAACCATACAGTCAATACACTTTATAATATATTCTGTGAAGGGCTTTAGGCATCTGAATGACGTGATAAGATGCTATATCAAATGCAAGGATTATTCTTATTTTTAAGATTATTATAATACAACAACTTACATTTGTGTAGTGTCCTTCGCACGGGATAGTATCCCGGAGAGTAATACCCATGGCTTATTCTGAGCATCAATGTTCAATCCTATCTTTACATCTGGCATCCAGCCAACTATTGACCTCTACTTGACATGTATTAGTGATATTAATTTGCTATTACAGCACTTTTTTGTAGCTGTTGCTAATTGCTTCAGGTCTCTAATTTCTCAAGCAAATAGAAAATTCAGGAATAGCTGTCGGCTTTTATCTCCCGGCCTCTGCGAACATTATAATAAATAAAAATAATCCTTGCATTTGACATAGCGCCTTATCGCATCTTCACAGAATATATTGTCAAGTGAATGGACTGTGTGTTTTGTGGGCAAAAGCGTTATTCTGGTTCTTTCGTTATCTGGACACCGGCAAACTTCCTGACGGATTCTGAGCCTGCAAAAGTGTCCGTTCACATTCACGCCATTTGCGGTTGTTTTCAAATGTAAGGAGCGGTGACCCAACTAAAGGGCGCTTATCACGGCTCAGTCACTGCAATGCATACACATAGTGCTAATGATTAAGTACACTTTTCAGAACAAGGCAATTTATTGCTGCAAATGACCCATTGGACTCCCATATACTTCATACCCGTGTTGGCAAAAGAACTGGCTGCCTTGAATGTTTCTCAAGGTTCGACCAAGAAATGCCTCAGTATCCCTTTTAATCCTTATTTATTTGTTTTGCTTTTATCCAAAGACAGCTTGCCTTCTCTAAAGCAGCTGATGTGAGTGAGATCAATTGAAACTAGTCACTGTATATAGGTGTTTCTATGGCTGCTGAAACTCATCCAAAATACTCTTTGGTCGCCAAATGTTAATTGGGTTTTACTCAATCCCTACATAATAATAATAACTACTTCAGTGAGCACATATTAGTGAATTTGTGGAACAGGTCCCCTTGGGAGATAGTGGAAGCTAAAAAATGTCAATTGTTTCAAGAACAAATTAGATAGATTTCTGCAAGAAAAAGTAATATCTCAGGATATATTGTACAGCTTGCGATGCAACTTTTCAGATGATTACCAGAATGGTGGAAGTTGAACTAGATGGATGCTGGTCTTTCGCCCAGCAAATTCTTATGTTGTTAGTCACTTCAATCCACGCCTGTTTGTGGCACACTGCTGTGTGGAATTGGCTGCCATGTTTCACAAAATGTACAGTCGATTCACTTTACTGTATATCCTGTGAAGCGCTTTGAGACGTCTCAGTGATAACCTGCTATATCAAACGCAAGGATTATTATTATAATCCACGACAGAGCTGTTATGGAGCTTTGAGCATTGAGCCGTGCTACAAAAATATGAATTGTTCCCTTTTCTTACCCGCTGTGCGCCAGCACTGTACATTTATCCTCTTGCTCTTAACTTCACGAAAGAAAGTGTTTACTGTCATGGAAACAATTTTTACAAGCTCCAGTTTATAAGTGTGCCCTGTTGCTCAGGGAATAATAAATCCAGGGCACTGAATCTGTGGATTGTGCCACGTGGATTTTTATAAGCCTAATAAAAAATTTCACTCGCTCGTAGCAGATAAATACAACACAGTAAGTTCTAGCTTCACTCCATTTAATTGCCTGAGAAGCTATTTGTGTTTAAGGCCATTAAGTACCCAATTCACTCTCTCGCTTGAACATGCCCACATGGTTTGTGTCAAATCGGGTTCTGTGAAATATTTATTTTTAAAAAGCTCTATTCACTGAGATTTCTAGGTAATGTCTTGTCTTGTGTACTGAATAGTTGCATGAAACTTAAGTGAATGTGGTCAGGTCACATGGGATGACAGTAGCCTAGCTGTGCGGTAATACGGTGAAAGGATGTATTACTTGTCAAAACTTTTGCTTTATTTTTTTTTACTCCACCGTTGTATTAAATCACCTATTTAAGTGGCTCCCGAACCTGCCGCTGGAGTCAGACGTTGGAAGATACATGGAAGTGGTGCTGCCCCCAGGATTGACTGTAAGAGAAAAGTCTCATTGCAGCAACTCTGTCAATAAAACTTAACTGTCCAGCTCAGACAATGCTGTGTGTCCTACATAGTTGGAGATGCCCGTCCGGTGTGGAGAGCGCTATAAACTGAAGTTGTTGTTGTTCTTGTTGTTTGTGCAAGATATTAAACCAGGGTCCCTTCTGCCTATTTGGGTGGACATTAATATTATTATTATTAATGTTCCTTTGTACAGTTTCTCCCACTGTCCTGACATACAAATGTTGTCTTGTCTACCCCCACGACCCCCCCCCACTCCCCGTCCCTTTCCGCATCCGGTTAAAATTGGTCATTCACTTTTTGTGGGACACTTGCTGCCTACAAAAAACACAGTTACAATACTTTACAGTCAAACTTGTGAGGTACTTCAGACGCTCTCTCAATAGTACTAAAAGGCACTAACTCAAGTGCAACAATTTTTGGCACAAGTTTCTGCCTCACATTTAATTTGCAGTTCGGGGAGAGGCTTGCAAGACTTTAAAAATGCAAAGGGGAGGAGTTTTACATTTCAAACTACCAGGTTCTCAGCATATTTACTAGCAAGTGACACCGTAATGGTCAAACAGTTCTGGCGTCTCTTTCAATTACTTCTAACACAAAGTTTGCAAAATTGTACTTTTATATGGAGACTTTGAATGTGACTGGGATTCCCTTGTTCCTCTCCCATCAGTTGTGGGATTAAGTTCCCGACTAGAATGAATAGCTCTTTACCTGAACACTTTTGTTCTTGCACACACACACAACACAGAGATACACCGCATGGACACACACATCGTACACACATACAAACCGCGCACACCACACCACACAACACACACACCACACACATGCACAGACACACACTCACACAAACCGCGTACACACACACACTACACAAACCTCACACTAAATCAAGTAAAGCATCAGCTCAGCTTTTTATCCCGTGCATCAAGCAAGAGCTTGGATGCTCTTGGGAGTGATCCACCTCTTATATAAAGAGTTCCTGTGATCAAGGTAAGAGATGTCGGCATCAGAAAATTGGACATTTTCCAATCTCTGCACCCAGTGTCAGCATCAAGCATTACAAACTGTGTTGGAATTACCTCCAGATCATTTTGGTTAGGATACTGGCATATCAACAAAGAGGCGACATATCCTCCCGTTCTGCGCTGGATTCAAACCTAGGTGCCTGGAGGTAAAAGAACAGCATTCTAATAAATCACAAAGCTTCCTCCAAATAGGAGACCAAAAAACAATGTTTATTCATGCACAAAGGCTGGCAAAACAATGATTAGCAAATGATCAGCAGTTAATAATTTGGAAAGTGGCATGAATAATGCATTCAGGTTTAGATGCCAAACACCCTTGCTCACATTTGCCAACGATGTTCAGACGTTGAGCGTTAAAACCTACTTTTTTATATCTCAATTCTTGTTGCGAAACAAGAATTTCTGTGCAGGCATCCTGTTAGCATTGTGATTGGCAACGCAATCCAATATGGATCAAAAAAAGCCATAGATTTCCGTCTGTAAATCCCAATGCGGCGAGTCCCCTCTCTTGAGTCGGGAGAGACATGAGAGGAAGGGAGGAAGGAGAAAGATTGGATATTTGGAAGGGAAACTATGAAGGGGAGCCATCTGGATTGCTATCACACAATTTCTCACAACCCGTTCCAGAGCAATATTAGTAGATAGGCTTTGTGCCCAGAGCTTCAGTGAATGGAGAAAAATAACATAAACTTCAACCTCCAACATTGGATAATGAGGGGAGTAGCATTGGCCTCCATGTGCAATGACAATAAACGTGAGATACACCATCCCCTTGTACTGCAGTGTGTTGTACAATGGGGCAAATCCTTGTACCTGATTCCGAGCATCTGGATTTCTCTCTGAGATTCACAGCCAAACGCTTGGACTCACCAGCCCTTGAAATGCACCTGTGTGCCTTCGATACAAGCTGTCAACGTCCTTAAATCTGCTGTTGAACACTCTCCATTATAACTCTAATTCAGCTGAGCTGTGCGGATGGATTGATGCAAGTGCAGGCTGTTGCCATATCTTGGGTTGCAGCAATGCTGGTCCAATCTCACAATCCTGTTGCTGTAGGTGTGTCAATCTAAGTCTTACAATCGGGTCATCTCAACAACTTGAATTTATACGGGTCTCTTCCAGAGCTCTTTATCTTGCCACTCCATCGTTGACAGTTCTTCTTTGACTTTGAGAAGTCTCACTGATGTGGTGATGTGATGAGGTGCTATATCAAATGCAAAGATTGCTATTATTATTATTATAAATGCCGTTCTTCTGTTTCCAACGCTTGACTTATCAATACTCCTTTGTCCCATAGAGGTAACATTTCTTGTAGTTACTCTAGTTTACTCCTTGCATTTGATATAGCACTTATCACGTCATTGAGACATCTCAAAGCGCTTCACAGAATATATTGTAAAGTGGATGGACTGTGTAATTTGTGGGTGAAACGCGGCAGCCAATGGCACACAGCAATGTCCCATAGTTGGGCAGGACGCACATTTCCGGGGGTGTAAAAGTGAACCTTCGCATCCATACCGGGCATCTTTTGCCTGCTTCAGTGGACTTCTCCATCCCCTTTGCTTCAGCAGTCTCTCTTTTGTTGACGTTCTCAGTTCCCAATCTCTCAGCTGACCTGCATTTCACACCTGTCTGGCCTTTTTATTTTAGGAGCACCTTCTGTTTCTTTTCAGCAGCACCTTGTCGGTTCTCTGGCTTCCTCAGTGAAAGGTCAGTATCAAGGTGAAATCTTTCCGACTTCATCCTTGCTGACATTGTCTCAGAAGCTGACTGCAAATAGCTTTGTTGGAAAGTGTCCCACATGTGCAGTGTAGATATTCATCATCAGATTCTCTCACCTCGCTCCAACATTTTATTGCCCTAAAGTTTGCATTCTCCCTAAATAATAATACTTGCGTTTGATATTCACTGTAAAGTGAATTGACTGTGTATTAGGTGGGCGAAATACGGCAGCCAATTGCACACTGCAGTGTCCCACAAGCAGCTGTGGATTGAGTGACCAATTGAATTATAAAAAAATTTCAATGAATTGTTACCCCCAGAAATGCAATCCACCAATCAACTAATGATTGGGTTCCTACTTACTGCTAGGTGAACAGAGGCGTGTGGAGTAAGGAAACTTGCCCAATGTTTTGCCCTGCCAGGAATTGAACCCAGGTCTCTCGCTTGTGAGGCAATTGCTCTAAGCACTGTGCTGCAGGACTCCACTCCAATGTTTGTCAGGAGACTCCCTAGATATTCTCCCTAATAATTGCCGCACGACTCCTCAGATCTTTCCACTATATCTCCTAGTTCTGTCAGCTTCAATGGGCAGAGAATATTTTCCACCTGTTTCCCCTATTGCTGTACATATTTCAAGGAGCAGATATGAATCTTCTGAAGCAAATGCATTTTCCTGTAACATTCAATTTCTTTGAATAAACTCAGTCCGCTTCCGGGGCTTTTATGAAATTAAGGCTTTTTCAGAATTAATTTCTCTGTGGAACCTCTTTGAAAAGCTAACATTTTCTCTGCTGTTTGACACAATCACTTAAACTGAGTTTAGCCTCAGTAACACACAGTGCTTTGTTTTGAATTTCTAAATGCTTCTCTGTAGAACTCTGCCCCTGTGCTTCCGTGTCTCAGCAAATATTATTATTATTTTTATAATAATTTGAGTCGCAGCTAATGGCTTGTGATAATTTGGACACTCAATCCACAATTGTTTGTGTGGCACAGCTGTGCGCAATTGGCTGCCGCATTTTGCCCACAAAATATCCGCCAATTCACTTTACAGTATATTCTGTGCTTTGAGACGACTCAAATGAAAAGATTATCATTATGAATTAGTTTTTTGTTATTTTTCTCTTGTGCCTCTCATACACACAACCTCTTGCCTGTCTCATCTGTTCAGTGTAAAGGAGCTCAACATCTCACCACGCGTTGCAGTTTCCATTAAGTGGACACAAAACTCGGGCGGGCAAATAAATTATAATCGCAAAGATTACAATATTAAATCCCCACGCCTCGCTTCCCCTAACTCCTCCCAGACTCTATCACACAGCTCCCTCTAGTGTCTGTACTTCCAGAATTAGCATAACCCCATACACCTGTAAACCTGCGTGTCCTGCAGTGTGTGGCGAGCACCCTGACGGGAAATCATCAGCTTTGCCTCAGATGCCAGCGACTGGCCTGCTGGAGATGAATGGGAGTGTTTTACTTTAATGTGTATGACAGGTACCCCTCCCCAACCGGGGGAGATACGATCCGTTAAACCATTCGCGATTGGAAAAATCGCGGTTGGAAAATACAGAGCCCTGTGGGAAACGTGGGGTTAGGGGGAGTACATTCCCTTTTAGTAAAACTAAACACAAAAAAACACAGACAGTTATAACATACACGGGTATAGGGGGAGTAAGTTTGGGCGCATCTGCAGCAATCCGCGAGGCTGTCTGACTGACTGACTGACTCTACGAGAGAGAGAGAGAGAGAGAGAGAGAGACACGGAGGGTGGGTGGTGGGGTGGGGGGGAGGTGATACGGAGGGCTGGGAGGGGGGCTGTCTGACTGATTTACAGAGAGAGAGAGAGACACGGAGGGTGGTGGGAGGGAGTGACACGGTTACCGCCCGATAGTCCAAAGGTTCAACAGTCCAAAGGTTCGTTAGTCCGAAGCTTCACCTGACAGTAACCCTAACATTTGGACGAATGAACCTTCAGACTATCGCACCAAATGTTCGGATTAACAAACTTTATTTTCGGACTATGGAGCGGTAACCACGGTAACCGCGCCAGGTATAGGACATTTGTGTGTTCGGACTATCGAACCTTTGGACTATCGAGTACCCCCCGAGTGACACGGAGGGCTGGTGGGGGGTGCTGTCTGACTGACTGATACAGACAGACACAGAGAGAGAGGGGGAGCGGGGGTGGGGGGATGAGAAGGTGAGTCAGAGAAAGAAGGTGAGAGAGAGAAAGGGGGGGGGTGGGGGGAGGGAAGGGGGGTGGGAAGAGAAGGTGAGTCAGAGAGTGATACACTTACACACAGAGAGCGAGATCTGCAGATGCTGGCAGCCAATGCAAACTTACTAGCTAGGCTGCGGAGAGGCGACAATAAATTCACGTTACTGTATTTACCTTAATCCTAAGAGAGAAGCTTTGTCGCTGGTTGATTGCAACATAGCAACTGGGTCCTACTGCTGTATGCTAAACTTGAAAATTGAAACCCGCAGATTTAAATCGTGGATGCGCAAAACGCGGTTTGTCGCATTTAGCAAACCGTGGATGCATGAGTTTCGTGGTTGGCGAGGCCGCGGTTGGAGAGGGATGCCCGTGTATATTATGTATACATACATTTATATGTAATTTGTTCGTATACCTCTCTGCACCATTTCCTTTGTCGCAAGGTTGGACAGGCATTCTGCATTGCACGCCATTTCCTATTTGGCCAATTATGAGGCAAGCAACAAGTGTCTCAGTCATTGCATTGTTTGGCCAGACCATTCAAGAGCCACCCTTACATTGAGGAAGATTAGGCCTCAGGAACGTAAGAATTTGCTCGGCCAAAGAAGACCGAGGTCTATCCAGTTAGCCCTGCATCACCCTGGCAGTCGCTTTGCGTGTTGTGTCCCAACTATATAGCGTGCCCCATAAGAACACAACACTGGCTTGTGTGCAGTGAAGAGTGAACATGATCTCTCTTCCTACCACTGTGTGCCACAAGGGAGCACCAATGCACCACTAACCCCATTACTACCGAGTCTCATTAAAATCAATGACATTAGCAAAGGAAGAGCTTGCAGGGAGGACAGCTGGTTTCACAATAATGAGAGCCTGAGGCCAAGGTGCCCCCAAAAAACTCATCTTAAGAGTATTTTTTTTACTGTATTGGAGCTCCTCATGACAGTGGGCTTTCCCAAAATACCTTTAAATTATTCTCTTTTGAGGCATAGCACCAGATGGCGTCTGTGACAAAAAAGATTAGAGCTGCCTATGGAGACCAGGAGAGGAACATTCACATGCATGTGTTTATGTATGTGTGTGTGTGTGTGTATATATATATATTTTTTTCATCTCTGTATAATAATCCTTGCATTTGATATAGCGCCTCATCCCGTCTTCAATCGAGACGTCTCAAGCAGCTTCACAGGATATACTGTGAAGTGAGTTGATTGTATATTTTGTGAGCAAAACATATTATCGTATATCAATATAACTGACACACATTTATCCTATAGTATATTGTGAATATCTGGAGATTTAATTGGAGAGCTGATAATTTAATTTAGCAATGCCTAATGCAAAAATCCAAATCATTCACTTGTATCTGTTAATCTTGTTTCTGACTTCCTTCAACTTTGCGCCATTTCTAGAGAGCCCCCTTTCCCCCTCCCCACTTTTCTTATTTAGCTAAATTTTAATCATCTAATAAGGAATGGTTGTATCTCTCCTCCCCAACCCCGCACCCACACACACACCCCTACCCATCCACACCCCATATACACACACTCCAGTTCATATAGATTGTAAAATCTCTCTCTGTCCCTATTGAAACTGGTATGAAGGTAGGCTGTAAGAGTAAGGAGAGACAGACTGGGTCACTGAAACATACAATTCCAAAATGATGCCTGTAGCAAACAGTGGTGAAACATTTTCAATGTTGTACCGTAAAAGGTGGAGGAAAGTTTCAAACATTTTTGAGGGCAATCAACATAAAGATTTTCTGAATAGGAACATGTTTAATTCTTTGCTGTTTGTTGACCATATACTGATGACTCCCACCTTTTTTTAAAAAATGATTTTCGCTTATCTCTTTCTTCCATTTATTTCTCCCCCAACATCCCTACATATAATATAACGGCTGCATTAGTGAGTCTCGCTGATGTACTTTAACTGGGTTATTATGTAACTGGAGTAAATAAGTAATAATGTTTTAGCCGTGTGGCTCTTAATGTTTTTAATGCAAAGCGCTGTGAACAATCTCACCCCCAAAGGCATAGCTGATGAGTCTGAATGCCTCAAAATCTTCTTTCTATAATTATATGGGAGAAGTTGACTGTACGCTCGGCCATCTTGCATCCTTTGTTGAAATCTATAGTGAAGCTCCATCACAGAAGGTTTTGAATACCTGAGTGTTGTTCTAAAAACAGGACACAGTTAACTATCAATCTATTGCAGTAATATAAACTAAACGTCTACCTGTTTGCCAGCCTTCTCATATGGAGATCTCTTTACCAGGCTGCCTTTGAGTTTATGAAATTAATCTTATTTGACTGACTTATTTATTGTCCAAAAGAGGACATGTCAACCTTAGATATAAAGTAGCCTATTTTAAACAACACCAAATGCCAGCTGACAAATATTAAATCAATTGAGAGATTTTGTGTTGTAAGTCATTGGTTTTGGAGCAAATATTTATTCTGTGCTACCTTTTCCTGATCTCTACAATTTTTTAAATATATATATATATATATGTGATGTTCTGTGCTTTGTTTCTTATATAAACACAAATTGACTGATCCTAGTCAGTGCCAACTGTGGTATCTGTCAGTATCTGCCAGTACCTGACATGTTATCCAGATGTGATCAGCAAAGGGGAAGGACATTCAGTCTTCATACGTCTGTCACAATTCATTCTGGGGGAAAGAAAATATAGCAACAACTTTCACTGAGTTGACGGTCTCTTCATATTGAGCTTGCATGCCAACATATGCATGATATCTGGTTTGTCTTTCCCGCATACCAGTCGATCTTTATCAAGCTAATCCTTTCTGGAAAGTGTCATTTTGCCTTTGTGTGAATGACAGCCTAACCCGTCTTTCGGTTCTGTGTATATTGGGAGGAAGGGCGCATTGTACATTGAACAACAAACAACAGTGACTTGCGTTTGTATAGCGCCTTTCATGCGGGGTAGGGTCTCGTTGTGCTTGACGAACAAACTCTTACGCCGAGCCAGGGGGAGGGGGAGTAGCGAGGTGAACGTGTAAGCATGATCAAAAGGGAAGGTTTTAAGTACGATTTGTCCAAAAAGAGGATATGGGAGGGAGACTCTGTTCCTTTATTTGATTGTTTTCTGTGCATAAAAGGAGGTGTTATTCTCTTTTCGAGAAGATCTTTTAATATTTTACAGTTTGCGAAGCATAAAGAATCACACATAAGGCTCTGTGTGATAACAGACACTCCTATGACAGCCCCTGAATGATGAAACGTTTGAAGAAAGCCAAATAATAATCCTTGCATTTCATATAGCGGTTTATCTCACATCTTCGAGACGTATCTAAGTGCTTCACAGAATATAAAGTGAATATTTTGTGGGTAAAATGCAGCGGCCAATTGCACACAAGTGTCCCACACACAGTCGTGGATTGAGTGACCAAATTATTATTGTTATAATTAGTTTTAAGGGAATATCAACCCCGGCAAAGCGATCTGTTAACCGACTAACCACCAGGTTCCTATTTACTGATCGGTAAACCGAGGCTTGTGGAGAAGGAAAACGTATCCAACATTTCGCTCTGCCAGGAATCAAACCCGGTTCCTCTCATTTGCGAGGCCAGGGCTCTAAGCACAGAGCTACAGGAATCCAAATCAGCCAGTGTAACCATGGATATGCCAGCTCAGAATCATCCACCAAGTCCACCTGATGTAGCTGGCTAGGTTCTAGCTGCTAACATCTTTTCGTGATACTGTACTAGGGAACAGCCACAAAAGACCCATCATTACTACGAACTATCTCAGCATTGTGGACATCCAAGCATGGAAAAAACTCAATCAGCCCACTGTGATTATGACAGGTCTTTGAAAGAGCAATCCTCTTGCATGTATAATAATAATCCTCGCATTTGATATGGTGCTTTTCACATCTTCTAGACGTCTCAAAGCGCTTCACAGAAAAAACTGTAAAGTGAATTGACTGTATATTTGTGTGTGAAATGCAGCAGCCAATTGCACACAGCAGTGTCCCACAAACAGTGGTGGAATTAAATGACCAATTTTATTATTGTTTCTTATTTGGAGGGATTATTATTAGGCGTGTGGAGTAAGGAAAGTTGCCCTGACCAGCCTGGATTCAAACACAGGTCTCATGCTGAGCTACATGAATTCCCGTGTATGTTCAATGCAGAACTGTAGAAATCTGCAACACTGAAAAAGTCCATTTGGCCCATTGTGTCTGTGTTGACTCTTTGAAGAGAGATCCTTTCAGACCCATGAATCTGCACTTTTCACCATACATCTGTAGTTCACAAAAGGTGAGACCCATGTTAGACCCTCTAATTGTGTGTGATACTATATATATATTATAACAATGACTGTCCAGCGCCTTGGGATGTCCTGACGTGAAAGGCACTATGCAAGTATCATTTTGTTGTTGTATTATAATAATAATTCATCCTTGCATTTAATATAGCCCCTTATCAGATCTTCGAGGCATCTCAAAACACTTTGCACAATATACTGTCAAGTGAATTGATTGTATATTTTGTGGGCAATATGCGGCAGCCAATTGCACGCAGCAGTCACCCACAAACAGTCGTGGATTGAATGTCTATAAAAACTATCCGTTTTAATGTCCATGCGCCTCGTCATTTTTCCCCCCAGCTACGTCCGATGTCATAATCTGCTCAAACCATCCTCAAGTGTGTCATCTCAAGCTCATTGGAACTTGGACTTCATTGGAGGCCGAGTTACATCGTCAAGGTGACAAAGCATTCTATGTTTATAGGTTTCCATAAACAGTTTGTGTTGTTGCCCTGAGGGTGTGTTTGAATGACAGTGTTGACATAACATAGGATGATGGTGACATCCGAGTTAAAGGCACAAGGCAGCACATGACCACAGCTGTCGTGTTAAGAGTGAACAATATTATATTCCCTCTCTCTTTAAGGCAGCGGATTAGCGACAAGATTATCTAGAGGATCCAGCACTTCCTGCAGTGATATTTGCAATGGTCTAACCTTTTGGGACTATGTCCTAATTCACAAGTGGTGTAATACTAAAAGGCATGAATAATGTGGATCTAACCAGGTAATTTAACTTCAACTGTAATTGCAAGGCTGCAGGACATGAGAATAAAATTGGCAAGTTTCAACTGTGACGAGAGATTAGAACAATATCCTTTCTTTCATACCTTTCCCCCCACCCACCACTACCACCACATACAAATGCATGAATAACAGATATGCATAGTCAAATCCCATCAGAAGTAGTTCACGCTATGCTGATTATCGCCTTATCACCTTATAACAAGGAGCTAGATGTATATGTGCTTGTGAACAGATCGCAAGCCATCAGGATCAGTGTAGAGCTAAGAAAGCTTAGAATGAGAAGTGTCTACTGTGGCCCATTAGGAGAGTTAGTTTGCACGCACCTTAACTATTTGCTCCATTTTAGTTCAAAGTTTCAGCCACTACGCCCCCAAACTTTGCAAGACTCTTCCTTTATCCCTCCGCCTTGTCCCCTCCTTGCTCATCTTCAGGTCTCGCCTGAAGATCTTCCCATTCGACTGTGCCTACTCCAACCCCCTCCTCCAACCCCAGCTCGGGCATCATACTCTGCCAATGTCAAGCATCCTGGGACACTTCCCTGTGTGAGGGGCGCTTTATAAACACATGTTGTTGTTGTTGTAGCTTCTTTGTTATCTTCAACTGTACTTTTATTTCTTCAAGTGTACGTATTCTGCTCTCCCTCTCCACCTTCCTCTGGAGGTAAACTGACCCAGTTTCTGACTGGATCTCTTGCCTTATCTCTGCCTGTAGCACAATCATCTGCATCTCTACTTGAGCTTTAAGACATCGCAAAGATGTAATAAGGCGGTATATCAAATGCAAGGATTATTATTATTAACCTTCACCCATGTCACAGGGATATACCCAGGATTTATTTGAGGTTGAGATTGCATTCATTTGTATCTGATAATCTATTCCACAATCTGTTGCTTTGAGTGGAGCGATGATTAAAATCATGATGTAAAACCCTTTGGCTAATGCCACCTTTGGAAGATAACCGATCATGGTGGAACAATGTGAAGGTAATCATTTTGCCCAATGCCTTCCTGCGAATGGGTGATATTTGAGTGTTTTCCGCACTTGGCAATCTTACCTGTCTTATTCGTCTCCCTCGGGGCAATGCAAGGTCCCTGGAATCAGTGTTGTAATTGGTCAAATAGCCTTTCCTAGACTTATAATTATGCCTTTATTTACAAGCTAATTACTATGTCGAATAATTTTGATATTACAAAATGCCTTGATTTTACTAGGTGGGTGGCCAGAGCTTTGTTTATTCTGCCTGTGCTGCAATCATTCCTTTGTACGCGCCTGTCTCTCTCTGAAGATGTGTTCTTAATAATAATAATAATGATAATAATAATAATAATCCTTGCATTTGACATAGCTCTTTATCATGTCATCGAGACTTCTCAAAATGTTTCACAGGATGTACAGTGAAGTGGATTTTTGTGTACTTGTGTTTAGGTCTTTTTCTTTTTTTTAAAAGGAAGGGGAATATAAAAAAAAAGTACTCAATATCTAGGAAATTGACCCTGAATTGACCAGGCAGGAAATCATTGTAAACTTTGCATTGTTGAGGGTAAAATGGGTTTCATACGGAGCTTTCAGTTTGTGTCTTGGGCAAATGTACAAAAAGAATCAACAGGGATTTGTCAGAGACAGCTGGATCATTCACTGCAGCAAAAAGTGTATCAAGTCTCTGAAGCTCGACTATTTGTATAAGATGTGAAAGGAGCCTTTCACTGTTTGCCTCAGGGAGCATGTATAGCCACAAGTAAGGAGATTATGTAAACTACAGCACGGGGGGTTAGAATGTTTATTATGAGAATAGCATTTGCAAAGATAAGCTTTCAAATACCTTGCTAACAAGGGAAGCTATCGCTTTGTGGCCTCGTTAATGACGGCTGAAAACGGGACGTGATTAGAGGAGATTCTGATTGTTTTTGAGTATTTGAGCAGCAGGGTAATGGTACAGTGTGTAAACATTACAAATCCCGTGCAGTCTTCAATCAGCAGTGTCTGTGCTGCTCTTGCACTCTGGAAGAGATAGCATTGTGGGACGTACACTGTCTATGGCTGAGCGAAGTCTTATCCCCGATGGATTATTGTGTTGTTGTTTTTTCCCTGAGAGAACGGTTTTAGGCTTTGCATTGGTTCAGTCCCTTTCATTGCAAAAATGCAATATGATGGCGCGTTGCGTACTTGCTTCGGCGACTGAATATCACCTTTAATTACATGTGCGCGATACGTTGTTGGATGAGACAGCTAATCAGTTTGTAGCTTTCCGAAAGGACTAAACTTGTATGCAGTATATCCGAGTCCAGCTGAAATGCAGTTCATCTAGAATCTTTTAAATAATTCCTCATTTGAACAGATTAGTCTGTCTTCGCACTCAATCAACAATCCATCAGCAAGTAATGTACCTACTGAGTGGGATTCAGTTTGAATAGAAGGAGTGGGGGAAGAAAATCACTTCTGGTTTATCCTTGTTTAGAATGGTGCTCTATCCCACAGTCCTCCGCCTCAACCCCGGCCCTTGACCTTCCTCTGCGACCGTGCCTTTGGTCACCATCCTACCCCAACCCTCCCCGCCCTTCACCCCTCCGGATCTCAACCACCAGCTCAGGTGCGGATCCCTGACTGTCTAGTGCCTCGGGATATCTTTCTGACGTGAAAGACACTATACAAATGTATTTTGTTGTTATTGTTGTTGTAAGACGAGCAGCACATCCCAGAGAGAAGGTGGTCAATTTACAATGATTTTTATTAGAATAATAATTATTTTTGATTCTTAATTGAGTTCTTAACAATTCTTAATAATTTGAGAATTGTACAATCAACAGAAAATGCAGAATTTTCTCTTTCTCTTCCACATTATCTCTCTCTCTTTCTGTGATCAGTGGATCCGGGAAGAGGGAAATGAACGAGAAATAGCCCTCCTTCTTCATATTAAATTGATATTACAGAAAGGTGAACAAGTCCCATCTAAGTCTTAGCTTCTGTGTAGCTGGTATTGTTATTTCCACGTAAGAAAAAAGCTCACGTATTAAAATGCATTGCGATGAGTAATTGTTTCCGTGTTCGCTGAGGCAAAGCGAGGCACTCAGAGGGTAAAAGATTAATTGTCCATAATTGCACGAGTCTGCAGGTTCCTCGACTGGATCAGGAGCAGTGTCAATCATTCCGCATCCCAACTCCTCTAATTAGCATGAAATCGCAGTCGTCACCATTCAACTGGCTGACGTGTGATGGCGCCTGGTGACTTTCTGCGTTAGCAAGCGCTGCTGCCGTTCCATTTGGTGACAGCAGTGTCCAGGAGCGAAGTCTCAATGTTTATCCCGAATGCCAAATCAAACTTATTCATCTTGGGTTTTTTTTTTGGCAAAGGTTGTTATTTGTATTAAAGGAGAAAAATGTGTGCAGTTAATCAGTCATTGCATCCAAATGTTGAGAGGAGATGGGAGAGGTTTGCCACAGTCAGCTGGCGTTCTGAGTGATTGTAGTCTTTGCAGATGGCAGGTTTGTGATCTGGTTACGATGATTTAAGCCCACGTAGAGGTGGGAGTTTGGTGTGCGGGGTGGGGGGTGGTGATGGAAGTGGGGGACACGCAACACGTGAAAGATCAGTTTGCCCACAGGGAGAGAGAGGAAATGTTTGGCAAGTTGTGTCGTGTCTCTTGAAATCCTCTTGATGATTCGTAAGTGAGAGTTGGTAGCTTTCCTGGATGCAAGTCTCCTGACACTTCCCTCCCTTAGCTGGCTGATGTTTACAGGGATGAAGGAGAAAAGAAACACTTCGGAAGGGGAGAGAGACATTTATCTCTCACTTTGGTTGAGGCCATTAAGTGAGATTCCCTTGTTGAATGTTTGAACACTGTACTTTACTCTATGAACGTCATGTTTTAGAGAGCCCAAATGTTGGCAAATTGTTCAATTCAGCCTTAGCTTCCAAGTTTATTTACTGTAGATCTGCAAAGAAAACATACTGGAACCCCAATTTGAAACAAACCTGCATTTATGAATTTGTTTAAAGTCTGGGCACTCTGAAATGCTACGTTAATAAAGCAAACCTGGGCGTAGGTGGAAACTTCTCCATGAAGTGACCAGCATTTGTTTTGCCCCCCACCACCACCATCTCCCCCACCACACACAACTCTCAATCCATGACTTTATGTGGGACACTGCTGTGCGCAATAGGCTGCCGCATTTCACCCACAAATGTACCGTCAATTTACTTTACATTGTATTCTGTG
Source organism: Hydrolagus colliei (assembly GCA_035084275.1). Classification (NCBI taxonomy): domain Eukaryota; kingdom Metazoa; phylum Chordata; class Chondrichthyes; order Chimaeriformes; family Chimaeridae; genus Hydrolagus; species Hydrolagus colliei. The sequence goes on from CM068752.1 coordinate 10,603,861, forward strand.
AAGCGCTTTGAGATGTCTAGAAAATGTGAAAAGCAGTGCACTGTAAATCAAATGCAAGGATTATTATTTTAAGATTTACATACAATAGGTCAGCAATCTGCAAGGGCTCAAGTCAGATTAATCCTTTCAATGAAAAAGTGTGAACGATCCTTTGAAAACAGGGATGTGGGCCACTGAAATGGCAGTAGGTAAAGTAATAATAATAATCCTTGCATTTGACATCGCGCTTTTCACTTAAAGTATTTCATGTAAGTTGATGCACAGGTCTCTGTCTCTTTACGGTTGAAGGGAATTCAATTTAATGTTGTTATGAATTGCTCTGTGCGTGTTCGTTTGGGTCGCGTTTGTGTGTGGCGCGCATGTGCGGTGTTTGTGTGTTTAATGTATGTGTGTGTGGTGCAAGAATGCGTGTGCTGATTCAGAGAACTTCTTGTTGAGTTTCCTTTTTCCAAGATGCATGCTGTTACAATGCTAAATACTCTTGAGGACAAGCGTGACTGAGAGGTTGTCAGCTTGTGCCCCAGAAGAGAGTCCTGACAGGACACCAGGCTGACATGTTCATTCTCTGGGCCCTCAGTCCTAGAAGTCTTTGGAGACGTGACTGTCAAATTAGGCACCGGATGGGAGGCCTTATTTTTTTTTGTTCGAAGCACGAGGCGAAGAGTGTCAGGAATAAATGGCGCGTGCCCCTTAATAACCCTTCAACGATAAAACTATCTCCTTTCCCTCAGCTGGCTCTCGCTGGATGTAGGTGCATAGCTGTGACTGAAAACCATAATGAGACTTGATGTATATGTTTTTTTTCCCTATTTCGGGCTGTGTTTATCTATAAAAATAACATCAACCTGAATTTATACAGCGCCCCTCACTCAGGGTAATGGCCCAGAGCGCTTAAATAAAAATAAAACCAGAAGACACTAACTGTGTCTTCCAAATATATTTGTACCTTTTCTTCCACCCCCAATCCTGCCACTGCCCCTCTCTCCCCACCACCTTCAATGCTTTCCTCATTTGACAATAAACAGTAAATTGCAGTGAGATTCTGTGAGTGTTGGCCTCTGCTTCCCACAACAACTTACATTATAGCGCCTTTCACGTCGGGATGATGTCCCAAGGCACTTGCATACGGGTAGGGTTAAGAAGGTGACCACACCTTTCATTTGACCTTGTCAAACCTGCCCCTTTTAAGAGCGGAGTTTGCATTTGGCTGGCTATGAGTGAAGGGCACACTTAAAGAATAACCAAGTTACTTTTCATGTTATTCCCTGAGTGAAGCAAGGCCACACAACTCTTGTGTCCCCGTCGAGTAGCTGTGATCTGCCCCAAAGAGTGAAAGCTCCCTCAAGGACTCCCAGCAGCAGTCCTTTAGTCTCCTGTTCTTGGCTGGAATCCTATCCCCTGCTGACTGCTGTTCGACTCCAGAGAGAATCCATTTAAAGTATTTTCAGATTTGTTCAGGGGACGGTTGTCCATTGCTATGACCAGAGCAGTGCAGTCCCAACAACAGACTAATGGACCAGCAATTTTAAAAAAATTGCCTCCCAGATAGATGAAATGCAAAATAAAGCTCTATTTGTTTCAGCAAATTAGCGGGATTTGGGGATTTCTTCTACCCTCTCTTCTGCTGCATTGTGTGTCTGTAGTCTTTGTGATTGAAAAGAATGATTGACAGACTGCTTTCTGGGTGGATGTGTGTAGCTATGTTGCGCTATTGTCTTTTACTTTTCAGTTTGCATATTAACTGTAACTTGCATCCCCGCAGTTCAGCATTGTTTTTTTCTCGTGGACGTGTAATTTTGTTGTTGTTGTTGACCATGTGGATGCAGCAGCCATTTTCCACACGTCAGTGTCCCACAAACAGCCATGGAGTTGGTTTCCAATTTTATTTGGGGAGATTGTTGTCCAGTTTGGGGGCAATTGCCAGTGATGGAGAAGTACTCTGCTATTCAGTCATACAGTGAGGCTCTATTCTCTCTGTCCAGCCATAAGCGTTTTTCCCTTGTATCGAACAATTTGCCCTCCATGCCTGTTTGTGGATATATTCTGATGCTTGTAGCCACGTCCCGGTTTTCATTCCAACAGCAGGTCTTGCAGTGACTCATTATGTTCAAATGCCACAGGCAGCAGAAACTGGCTGAAGATGAAGGCAGTCCTATTTTCACCCTAAGCGTAGTATATTCATGTGCAAGATACTTATTTCACTGTGCAATGCGCATTGTCTCCATGCTAACAAATACAAAGTGCTGGTTGCCGTTCAATTGAACATGGACATTCTTACCTCCATGTGAATACAGTGAACCACACCCAAAGCCTTGGGGAAGGCTGGAGGGTAGAGCGGTGATGCGGGGATGGGTGGGGGGAATGGTTTGGGGAAGGAGTCAACAATGGTGTAGCATCTTCATGTTCATATTTTCATGAAAATAGACAATAATAATAATTCTTCCATTTGATGTAGCACTTTTCATGTCTTCTAAACGTCTGAAAGCGCTTCACAGAATATACTGTAAAGTTAATTGACTGTATATTGGTGAGCGAAACATAACAGCCACAGCAGTGTCCCACAAACAGTCGAGGATTGAAATGAACAATTTATTATAGCTTTCTTTTTTGGATGGATTATTATTAAGCATGTGGAGTAAGGAAACTTGCCCAAGGTTTCCGTCTGACCTGCCTGGATTCGAAACACAGGTTTCAAGCTTATAAGACGAGTGCTCTTACCACTGAGCTACAGCACTCCACCGTTGGTACAGCTAACCCATTATTTCCTCTTGGGAACCGTGCAACACTTCATGTTTGTGAATTGACATGCTCCTTGGATATGGGGATGGGGTGCATAAATGGAATTAGGTTAGAAGGTCAGCCATAATCCTATTAAATGGTGGGGCAGGCTTGAGGGGCCGAATGGCCTACTCCTGATCCTATTTCTTGTGTTCTTAACAAAAATAATCCTTGCATTTGATATCGTGCCTTTTCATATCTGTGAGACGTTTCACAGGCTTTATGGTATACACCATAAAGTGGATGACTATGTAATTTCGTGAGCAAAATGCAGCATCTTGAAATATTCCAGGACTGGGATATGGGGAGTGATTCGGGAGTATAGTGACCTTTACAGCTTTAGGAGCAGAGGGACTCCATTCATTGAGAACCTCAAGTCACCAACTATCATTTGAAATATTCCTGTAATTGCATCTCCAGAGAACCTCAACCTCTTCTTTACTGCTTCTATTTTAAGGCAAAGATATGACAGCCTGGCCTGGTAGGTGCCCTTTTTAAGGGTATGGTCATCTTCTGGGTATCTTATTTCTTGTGTCCTCTGTCGTCTTGCTCATCCTCTGAAAGAAAGATGATGACAGCATCACCATCAACTTGCTTCTATTTTGCGTCCTTCATGTGAAGTTGTACCTCGTGAACAATAATAAATGTTGCATTTGATTTTGGTGCCTTGTCACGTCATTGAGACATCTCAAAGGGCTTCATGGAATATACTATATATTAATAATATATCTGAATAAGTGCACTGCACCGCTGTCATCTTACAAGAAGCCCAGTTTAACTGTCTGCGGCTGCCAATTCACTTGTGCCTTTTGTTAATAATCATTTGTTTTGCCAACCATAGCTGTCAGTGTTTTATTACGGGAGACTTGTTATTACTGAGACTTCACCAGTTGACCATTTTGATGTCAAAGTTGCACAGCTCATTCATTCAGCAAAAATTATTGACACCACAGAAATCTTCCACCTCGAAGATCTCAGGGTACATCTAACAAAAACTTAAAATAACTTGAAAATATTTTTTTTTTGAAGAGTTAGGAGATGGGCACTGCCATGTGTGATGTCCCAATTACAGCAGGTGGTAGGGATATGAGAGGTAAGGATGACGGTGACCTAACCCAACAGCAAAGAGAACAAGAGTGAAATAATGAGAAAATAGAAAGAAAGGGAAGGATTATTTTCAGACAATAAAAGGAAGAATTTTTGTTCATTACAGAAAGCAAAAATATAATTGGGTGCCACGCAGACAGGGTTGGCTGTACCCAAGTGTCATCCCAGCTAGTTTCCCACATTACTCTATCCAGGCAGTAGTTCTCCTTCAAATGCAGGGACAAGAGAGCCTTTGCCACCACATTCTCCGAGGCAAGAGTTATTAGCATGCATGTGGTGCACTTAAGAGGCATGAGATTGCCCTGTGAAATTGCTCCTCATGAGATGGTGTGTTCAGCGGCTGGAAGGCAATCTGTAGCCAGCAGTCTGCGAAAACCTAGTGGATTGCGGGATGCTGAGTTTTTTCGAGGCTCAGATCTGATCTCAGTCCTCTCCATAAAATCCCAGCATCGAGCTGCCAGGTATTCATTAACATTGTTTATGAGTACTAGAATGTCTCCGTGCTTAGCCTATTGGAGATGGTTGAAAGCTTGCCTTGCTACAAGTGCAATACAATTTATGGATACAGTTGGCCTCCATGGCTGCTGGATGATAGAAGCTGCAGGGATTTCTTCATCATGTTTCCCCACAGACCATGGACAAAGTGTTTTGTCCTCAGCATCGCTGCTTACACTGCTTGTTTATCCATTTCACAGAGAGCTACCCTTTTGTAAAACATTCTTTGGGGAATAGTTAACAGTTCTCACCATGCCTGGTGTTCACAGCAAAACGACTGACTCACCCAGGAGTGGAAATTATTCTATATTAAATTGGAATTATCTTCCCAGGCGAGTTTAGATGGAACGCCGTGGAAATGGGGGCAATAAAGGGACTTTATAAATAGCGTTTCATAAATAGTTTGAAATGGGGGAGATCTTACAGCTGCGAATCGCAGAAGGTTGAAGCTTTAAGTGAATTTAAACTGCATCACAGGAAAGGTGTGGATGAAGATGACCCTTTGGCTCATTTGATCTTGTTCTTGACAAATATCCATCATCCTATTACAGCAAATAGCTGTTTTTTTAATTACAATCTGAACTATCTCAGTTCCAAGTGTCTTGAAAACTATGAATCATTTGCAATGGATCTCTCTTTTAGTGGAAACTGCTATGTAACCTACACATTGCTTTTGCTATTTTAAATAGCAATGATACATAATAATCCTTGTATTTGATATAATGCTTGCCACTTCTTCTGGATGTCTCAATGCGCTTTATAGAACATACTGTGAGGCAAATTGTGTGTGTATTGTGTGTGCGAAACACAGCAGCCAATTGCACACGATGGCGTCCCACAAACAGTCTTGGATTGAAATAGCCGGTTTTGTATTTTTTTGAAGGATTAATACCTCATTCAAAGCACCCCTTAACTTCCTCTGCTCTCAAGTAAGAATTTAACCCAATTCCATCCAAATTCTGATCACCACTGAACCCTTCCAGCCAGATATTGTTGTTGTTAACCATTGCTGGTGACAAGGCTGGTACATTGTGAAGGAAGTTAGTGGAATTTGATTTTGGTGAGAGGCATTTTAATAACAGCAACAACAACTAGCATTTACATAGCCCCCCCTCATGTGGGACAGGGTCTCAGAGCACTTGTGGGAGGAATGGTGGGTGCAGTGTTAAAGAACAAGTGAGATATGGTGAGAAAGGTGTATGGATTCTGTGAGTGTTAGCAATTGGAAATTGTGTCAGTGTCAGTTACTTGACGTGTTGGATATGTTAGGGGCTGTATTGCAGATGATGGGGAAGAGAAGAGAAAGATTAGCAACGAACAAAACGGTCATTAACAATTGGAGTTTTTGAATATTCATAAGACAAAGAACCAGATGGAAAGCATCCAAAAATACTTAAGGAAATGAGGGCAGAAGTAAGGGAAGCTCTGGTTGACTTTTTCACAGTTCATTAAATGCGCAAGTAGTACCAGACAATTGGAAACTAGCTAATGTTATTCCAATTTTTGAAAGGTCAGAAACACGAGCTGGGAATTATAGGCCACTGAGTTTGACATCTCTAGCAGGAAGTACATTGGCGTTGGTCTTGAAAGAAGCAATTTAATACAGTAAAGGCTTTCATTCCAAGCCAACATGGGTTTTTACTATGAAAGACAAGTCACGACCAGTAAATGTACGAGATATCTTTGAGAATATAACAGAAGTGGCTGGCGATAGCAAAATGGTGAATGCTGTATGACATTTAGATAACTTACAGTAGTCGTTTGATCAGGTGCCAACACATGAGACCTGTGGTTAAAATGGGATAAAGGAGGATGCTTTAAATTGGAAGATTAATGACTAAATAATAAGAAATGTTAGGTAGTTTTCCAATGATGCCAGCTCTAATTGCATATCAATGATCAGCAGAGCATCTCGGGGTCAATTCTGCAAACCGCCAGTTACACACTTATGCATTTGTTAGAAATTATTCCGACAAGGGTATTAAAAATTGTGGCGCATCGTGCGAGAGAATAGCTTGTCAAAGGAAGGGAGGCAAAGCCAAAGATTTGGTCTATGCTTAATGTGTGCATCAGTGAATAAAGAAACTGGGTCATAATTTAAACGCCTTTAGACATGTTGCACAAGCCGCTGATTACACTAACTTGCTGGGATCACACCAATTCTAGATCAATCAATTATACGTTCAATCATTTTCTGCCCCTTTTTTAAATTGTGGAGTGAGACTTCACCTTCAACTCAGCAGGGAAAAGAGGCACACGAGTGATGATCCATATCTCTCGGCAAATCTCCACCTTCAGGGGAGGTGAGCAAACATTTGATTTATTTTCCAACTGTACAACAACAACTTACATTTATTTAGCACCCTCTACAAAGCTTTTGTGGAGATTCCATGTCTGAAACAGAATGCAATACAAATGTGAATAAAAGCATAATAGTGTATTATAATTTTGATAATAACAATAATACTCAATAATAATAGCAATCATCTAGGAGCAAAGAGTGATCCATTAAGTCTGTTCTGCCTGTTTAATAGATCACAGAATTGTACGGTGCCATTTCCTTTCTCTCTTCCCACATTCTTCATTACACTTCTTCCTGAGTGTCTCTTTTCAACAACCCAAATGATTTTTCTGTATCTATTGCCTTCCTGGAACAATTCATTCAATTTTGCCACAATCCTTTTATGTGTAAAGCAATGTCTCCTGACTTTGTATTTAATATAGGGGAGGGGGGTTGGGCTTTTTTAGATAATTGCTTGTTAAAGTGAGCCTAGAAAGAAAAAAGGTCTTTAACATTTATTTAATTCATTAGGCAAACATTGAAATTGTGAGTTCAAGGCTGGAATGATTGTCAGAATAATAATAATCCTTACATTTGATATAGCGCCTATATCACGTTTTCAAGACTTCTCAAAGCACTTCACAGAAAGCAGTGTGAAGTGTAGTGACTGTATTTTGTGGGCGAAATGCGGCAAATGGTTAGAGTAAAGAACATGTTTTGATCTCTGAGAGGAGAAAGGAAATTCACGATGAAAAGGAGAGGATACAATTTATATTTTTAACGTTCAGAACATGGATTCAGTTACATTTTGTACAGAACCATGTTGTTTGGATCAGACGACTAAATTATATATTTTCAAATAAAGAACTCATGAGAACAAGGTAAATTCAGGAATAACTGAGATTGGTTGAAAATTAAAAATATTGGCAAAAATCTAGAATTAGATTGCAGTGACTCTCCTCCTTGTAGGGGTGTGAGGAAGATAGCAGAGTCTCCTTGGAGCTTAACTGGCTCCATGCTGACGTGTCTGGCAACCGAATGTCAAAATCGAGCCAGCAACCCGCAGCAGTCTCTAGTCCAGTTCCTGAGCCAGGCGGGTCCACAGTTTTCCAGGGCACTGGCTATGACAGCACAACCAGCCTGGCTTATCAGCAGGACTTGGAACACCAGTCACTGAGGGCAGGGTCTCTACATACTCAGCTCCCATTAACATTGCAAGCCAAAGCCTTGACGGGTAGCATGGTCCTAGCTGGAGAAACAGTGTGATAGATTGTCTCCACACTCTGGAGTCCACCAACATTGGCTCTTGCCAATCTACATCTAAAACCTTCCGGATTTAGGTAAGTAGGATACATCACTCCAAGGAGAGAGTGTGTATTCTATTCCAACTATCTATCTATGGAATTTCCATGTGTCAGTGGGATACATGTAGAAATTGGATCTTAAGCATGGTGATGGGTTTCTGCAGGTGTCAGAGAGCCAACTGAAAGAAACAGATTATCTGCACACCCGATCAGTCAGGAAGTATGAGGTGAGGAGACAAAGTGAGGATGATAATCATAATAATATAATAATTATCATTGCATTTGATATTGCGCCTTTCACATCATGAGAATGTCTGAAAGCGCTTCACAGGACGTCCTGTGAAGCACAGCAACGTCCCACAAACAACCATGGAACGATTGATCACGTCTATTTGGGGGATTGTAGGTCAGGCCCAGGGGGTGGGAAAGTAAACCATTCTTTTTATTTTGAGTGATTTAATTAAGAACAAATCAAATTTGTCTCAACAGCGATTTCAAAATGGAGAACGAATGTGCAATGCTCCAGTCATTTGCAACATTGACAGCTGTGCTTCACGTTTGAAGGAAGAATTACATTTTCACAGTGCTTATTTTTGTGCAAAGCTGGCCAATACCGTGTGTTTAATGAGCTCCCTGTTGCTTGATTCCAACATTAAACCCTGCCGGGATGTTCATTAACCGTAGCAAATCCTGCAGGTGGAAGTGCAGCAGGTTATGGTTGAGAAAGCAGGGGTTCAGCGTGATTTAAGGGCAAAGCGGCAGCTTGAATGCTTCAGTCAAGCTGGCTGTCTGCTTTTGTTCCCTCAGCACGTCCATTCCTAGCCTTCAATCACTCCCTCAGAAACCGAGCGGGGACTCATTTAATATGCTTTGTGTGTAAAACTTTTTTTGTTTTTTTTCTCCAATAATAATACGAAGAATAATCCTTGCATTTTGTACAGCGTCTGATCCCGTCTTCGAGACGTCTCAAAGCCCTTCACAGAATATGTCGTAGAGTGAATTAAGGGTATATTTTGTGCAGGAAAAGCAGCAGCCAATTGCGCACAGCGCTGTCCCCCAAACAGTCGTGGATTGAGTGACCATATTATTATAATTTTGTTTGGAAGGAATTGTTAACCCCGGAAAGCGATCTGTCAATCGACTAACAGCCGGGTTCCTACTTGCTGCTAGGTAAACAGAGGCGTGTGGAGTAAGGAATCCTGCCTAAGGTTTTGCCCCACGCAGGAATTTTTGTTCATTACCATCTGTTTTCGTGAACATTTAGTGCACATGTTGATTGCCAGTGGGGGTTGGACGAGAAGGTGTCGGGGGGAGGTTCTATAGCCTGACATGGAGGAACCTCTCAGTCTGACTGTGCGACCGAGTTTGCTTAATGTTTGCCAGTAAATCGTGTTGCTTCAGATTTGACTCATTTAACGAGTAAGAGAGAATGGGCAGGACTTCTTTCATCATTCTTCAAGATGTAATTCTGGAATAGTAAGTACATACTATACAAAATGCACAGATTTCCTCACCCCACCCCAGAGATTTGAATATATACATATACATATACTGTATATATATATACAGTAGATATAAAAATCACAAATCACTTCATGCCCTGGCATCTTCCTACCGCTCTGACTGCCTTCAACCCAGTCTTCTACCTGCTCACTTTACTCAGCTGGTTCTGGCCTTAATATAAGAACATAAGAATTAGGAGCAGGAGTAGGTCATTCGACCCTTCGAACCTGCTCCGCCATTCAACAAGATCATGGCTGATCTTCTCACCTAACTCTGATTACCTGCCCCATCCCCATATCCCCTAATTCCTCTATTTTCCAAAAATCTATCAGTCTCAGCCTTGAAAATGTTCAAGGACTGAACATCTACAGCCTTCTGGGGTAGTGAATTCCATAAATTCACTACCCTCTGAGTGAATAAATGTTTCCTCAACTCTGTTCTAAAAGGCTGACCCTTAATTTTAAGACTGTGACCCCTGGTTACAGATTCTCCTGCCAGGGGAAACAGTCCCTCAGTGTCTACTTTATCTAGCCTTTTAAGAATCTTATATGTTTCAATAAGATCCCCCCTAATTCTTCTGTACTCTAGAGAATACAGCCCCAGTTTATTCAACCTATCCTCATAGGTCAGTCCCCTCATCCCAGGAACTAACCTGGTGAATCTACGCTGCACCCCCCTAAGGCAAGTATGTCCTTTTTTAAATAAGGAGACCAAAACTGCACACAATACTCTAGGTGCGGTCTCACCAAAGCCCTGCACGACCCTCATCCCTTCAACTCCACCAGCGGCGGCCATGCCTTCAGTCAGTGTACCCCCAAACAGGACCTCTCTGCCTCAATTCCTCCACCTCGCCCCACCCATTACCCATCCTCAGATCACACATGAAGATCTTGCCCTTTGACCATGCCTATGGCTACTTTCCATCCTGCTCCCCGTCTGACTGCCACTGTTAAGCACTGAGATACTATCCTGCGTGAAGGACGCTACTATCTAACTGCAAATTGTTTTTATTGTGTGTATATATATATATTTAAACTAAGCACATTCAGTGCCTTGCAGCCCAGAGTGCTAATTACATTTGACCTGTATCTTGAGAATAGGGGTGATTGCACTGATAACACTCTTGATAGCGGTCAACCCATGACTGCAGGCCCTGTAAACACCATTTGCCAAAGATTTGCCTCCTGTAGTGAGTTCTGATTTGATTGACTGCATCTTAACAGCCTGAGATTACTGCAAACAGGTAAACATACCATTAGATCCCATGTATGGTCCTCTTGTGGGGTGGGTGGGAAGGAAGGGGTTCAGAGTACAATGCACTACAAAACTGCACTTGTATAGCGCCTTTCACATCGGGAGGACATCCCAAAGCGCTGCAGGGTAAAGCAGGTGAGAGAGATTTTGTACCCTGTGTTTTTCTCTTGGATTAGCTTGGGTTAATCAGTGCTGTAGATCCTTGTCTGAGTGAACTTTGAATGTCTGAAGGTTTCGAACGGCAGAGTGGGGGAGGAGAGAGAGAGATCGAGAGGACACAGCTTTCCACGATGGAGACTTAACTTTTCCAACATGTGAGCTTATCAAAGAAAGAAAGAAAGAAAGAAAGAAAGAAAGAAAGAAAGAAAGAAAGAAAGAAAGAAAGAAAGAAAGAAAGAAAGAAAGAAAGAAAGAAAGAAAGAAAGAAAGAAAGAAAGAAAGAAAGAAAGAAAGAAAGAAAGAAAGAAAGAAAGAAAGAAAGAAAGAAAGAAAGAAAGAAAAGCAAAGGCTTTTAATATGTAAGGCAAATGCACATGTTGTTTGCTTCACTCAGACAGGAGCCATCACTGTCACACTGCCAGTCTGAACTCCCAATCCAGCACTAATAAATGCACACAGTTTTGCATCCAATTTCTCAAGACACTCTTTGTTGTTGAAGCATCTTCACTGGCTCTTTTTTTCTTTTCTGGCATTTCAGTAATTTTTTCCCCCCACAGAAATCCAAATCATCTGCGCAACATCCTATCTTTTCTCCCCCCTTAGGACACGGGTTTCAGTCCACAACAATAACAAAATTACATTGGGTGCAGCACCTTTCACGTCGCGACGACGTCGTCCCAAGGTGCTGAACAGTCTCAGTATTTTGGACCCAAGCTGGAGGTCAGGATTGGGGATCAGGTGAAGGGTGATGGTGGGGGAAAGGAGGTTGATCGAAGGCATGGTTTAAGAGGAGGGCCTTTTGAGGTGGATCTTGAAGGAGGCCAGGGTTGAAACGAGGCGGAGGGACTGCAGGATGAAGTTCCAGAGGGTGGGGACAGAGTGGCTGATGGTCCACCAATTGTGCGGGGGGCAACAACAACTTGCATTTATACAATGCTCTTCACACGGGGTAACGTTCCGGAGTGCTTGACAGTGGCGGAGTCAGGCCCTGGCGTGTGGTATGGAAGCCTTCTGTCACTACAGGCTGATCGGAATCCAAACCTGAGTCTGAGGCAAACTTAGTTGAGTTCCTCCGCAGAATCATTGCCTTGTAGGAAAAAGCCTGAACACACACACAGGAGAGACCTCAGGATTGGGGACCTTTAACGTCTCATTCCAAAGAACAACACCTACAAAACACCCCTGAACCAGAATGATGTTGGGAGTGCTGGCAAGTTGATATCTCCCATTAAAAATCCCCAATGGAATTGGACTGTCCTCCTCAAGGCTGTCTTGCGGGACGTTACCGGGCGCAAAATGGCCAACCCGTTTACCCGCATAACACCCAGTCACTGCTTGTTACAGTAAATCTTGAGAATTTCGTTGACAGCTTCTCACCACATGAAAAGGGCAATATTAAAATATGCAGCATCATTGATAACTTCATCAACATGTATGAGTCGGTTGACTTTCAACTCCTGAAAGGTTCCTGGTGTGAGATTTCCATGCTCCCCCTCCCTCTTTCTTATCCTCCACACCCCATTCCATAACAACAGAAGAGTTTCCCCTCTGTCAGTCATCAACCAAGCCTTTCAGACCAGCACTTTCGGTCCTTATTCAACTGGGATTGAAGCTTCACATCAGCAGACAAAACAAATTACTGCTGAAATGAAAATAAATTAAACTACTGCTTTATAAAGTCCAAATATAGTGGAGCTGGCAACTTTTCAAGGAGTGCCAATTTCATGAAGTTTCTCCCAAGAACAGTCGTGGTGGCGAAGGCTTTTGCTCTCTCCAAGCGCTATTAGAATGAAATTTCCCGTAGATTTTCATCTGATGGATTCCATTACTCCTCATCTCAATTCTACTGCTCTTAAACCGTGTTTCTTTCACAGTGACATGCATTTAATTTGTGCTTTCTTGGCAACAACTCATGGTTGTCAAAATATTGATTCATCCTAGCATAAAACGTGCAGCGCGTATGGCAGATTTACCCTAGTTCAGACTGGAGTGGTAAGAATTAATCACAGTATCTATTAAACTCAGGAATCCGTGCTGTATAGGCTGGGTGCACCAAAGCTGCCATGTCTGGGTGTAAGCTACAAAGCTGTCTGGGCTGTCAATGTCATTTTTAGCTGAATCATCTGTACATACAATGCTGCTATAGATCCCAGGTGTTTCTCTAAAATTTACTCGGATTTCAATTAAATAATTTTTTCTCAATTAAAAAGAAAAAAAAGGCCCGGGCATTCGATTTGGCTGCTTTCACTTTGGGAGGATGTCTCAAAGAGCTTCTAGGGATTTACTGTGTATTTTGTAAGTGAAATGTAGTGACCGTATATTTTGTAAGTGGAACGTGGCAACCGATTTGTGCACAGCCTCGTTACACAAACAGCTATTGGAACGAATGACTTGTTTTATCTGAAAGACAGAGAGAAACTCTTCTTTTTTCAACATCCTTGAACAAGGGAGGGGGCAAGAAGAGGCCATGGTTTAGCATCTCATTGATGGGCAGCGACTAACTACACCTCATTGGAGACTTGTCCACCAAGACTGTGATTTCAAAGTCCTGACGGTTTGATGACTTGAATCTTCAGACTGGGAAACGAGAGTACAATAAATTGGCGAGGGCTGATGTCCGAGTATTCCAACATATTGGCCACTCCACCCCCATCCATGTACCATTTGATTGATTTCCATTCTGTGTGATTTCCTAATGGAGCTTTGCTTTTTGAGTTGGTGTGTCATTGGTTATGGCTGTAGAATTTTACTGTGCGACTTTTGCATAAGCTTTTTTTCATTTATCACTGGGAAAGAGCACTCTAAGTAGTTTTTAACACTTTCCAATGTACTATAGAGAACATATAATATAGAAAGGAATGATTGCGAGGCAGTAATCTCATTGAGCAGATGGAATGAGTTCATAAAGCATAAATGTATCCTCAAACCTTGTATTTTAAGCCTACAATGAGGGGATCCAGACTTGGTATTGTATTCAACCAAAGTGCAAAATGTGAGTATTATCAGCCAGGCTTTTCAGACAAAAAAACATATACGGTGTGTGTGAGCGTTTGTGTGCGAATGTGTGTGTGTGTGTCTCTTGCCCTTTATATTGAGAAACCTTTATGAAGAGCAAAGGCCCGTTTTACAACACGTTGGGTTCAAAAAAGAGTAAAAATGAAAACAAGTCACAAAGGGGTTAAGGTGGAAGCTAAGTTTGGATGTTTCAAAGCCATTGAATTTGTCAAGCGCTTGTCACTTCAGGAGGACATCCCAAAGCACTTGACAATCCTGGGCTTGGCACCCGGATGGAGATGGGAACTGAAGGCATGCGGGGAAGGGTGGGTGAGGCAAGGGAAGATACGCAAAGGTGCAGTCAAAGGGGATACAGTCATAAGCAGTGAGTTCAGGAATTCTTTAAGCAATTTCTTAATGTAAACGCATCTACTCCAGTTCTTTTAAAATGTGGGGAACAAATCAGCCGGGTTTATCAGAACAATATTAACAATCTCCCCCAATTATACCATGTGCCCGAATTGTAATGCTTGGTTCATTGCAAATCCGCTTCAATAATCACGGCTTCTGCAAGCGTGCTGTGAAATAACTGGAGAATGGGCTTCACCTGATGTGTTGAACTGCTCAATATTCACACTTATTTATGAATTGTTCTGTTGAGGTTAGAGCACAGGAGCACCACTTGGTCAGACCGATCAATCAACAACCCGTGCAGAGCAAAGTGGCAATGTTACATCAAACACCTTGCTGTAAACACAAGAGATCTCATCAGTGATTCTGCTTATCATATCCACCTGAGATTGCTGTGATGCAGAGTTACCTGGATTTCAGACACGCTTTCTTTTTTCAAAACAAATAAAAAACGCATAGGTCAGTTTGTAATTAAAAGCCTATCTTTTTTTTCGGATGGGGTTTGGAATAATAATCCATTCCTCTTTATCTAACGCTAGCCTATATCTGGAGTGATTTTTATTTTATTTTAAGTAACACATTTTAAAGAGCATTCATCAAAGTCTTGAGAGCCCAGTCTGGCTAAATGTTAATTGGGTTTTAAGGAAATGGATCTCTTGTTTGCAAGAAGGTAGGATGGATGTGCAATATTAATACTGAACTAAGACACGTTTCAAATAAACAGTTGCGTAACCTATAAGAGGGGATTCGCTGGAACAGTCTCTTGAAGTAGTTCCCTTTCATAGCTCCCTTTGCCTCGCCCCCTCCCTTCCCAGTTTCAGGTCACACCTTTCTCTTCGATCGCTGTCACCTTCCTACCCCTGTCCCTGGCTCGGTCCCGGGAACCTGTGAAGCACTTTAAGACGCCATCCAGTGTGGAGGGCACTATATAAATCAAAGTTGTTGTTGTTCATCTCAGATATCCAGGCTGAATTCTGACACAGAAAACACAAATGTGCTCTGGCTAGTTATTTTTTTTAGCAGTTGTTGACAGCATAACTACTGCCCCAATACATTGAATTAAATTTTATATAATAATAATAATAAACATTGAATTTGATATAGCACCTTATATTGCAATGTCTCAAAGTACTTCACAGAATAATACTGTAAAATGAATGGACTGTATTATTTTGTGGGTAAAACACAGCAGCCAATTGCGCGCAGTAGTGTCCCACAAACAAAAGTCACGGATTGAATGACTACATTTTCATTTAAGGGATTATTACCCCAGAAAGCAATCCACCAATTGACTAATAAACGGGTTCCTTTTTGCTGCTAGATAAACAGGAGTGTGTGGAGTAAGGAAACTTGTCTATGCTTTCAGCCTGCCTGGGAATCAAACCTGGGTCTCATTTACGAGGCGAGTGCTCTAACTACTATGCTACGGACTCCAGAACTTCTCATACAATTGGTAACAATAGGAACTCAAGAGTGAATTAAAACAGTAGATTACAGAGAAAACCTGAGGTATATGTGAGAGGGAATGGAATGGAGGGATGTAGGAGGGGTAAGGGAGGAATGGCACTTGTATGGAGGAGTATAAACACCATCATGCAGTTCCAAAGCATAGGGGACCAACTCGGCTTAAGACAAGGTGCCAAAGTTAACTCCTTTCAATCCATACAGCAGCTCTCAGAGTAAAACTATTGGGGGCAATCTGTTTTTTTTATTTTAATGAGAGATGAGTATTGCTTTTTAATAAGCGCTTAGGAAATAAAATTGTTCGGGGAGCTGTAACTTTTCAAAGCCAAGAGCACGTCAGCAGGTTCTGTTCCATTTGCTGGATTTCAGGTCATGAAATATTTATTAAATGTTCAGTGAAAAAAAAACGGGCATGGTGCAGTTTATCACTGGAATGGATTACAAAGTATAAAATGGGAAAAGGACGAAAAGTAATAGAAATGAAATCAAGCAAATCACAATTTTCTTTCATTTTCTTTTATCATTTTCACAAATGTAATCATAACAAAAATAAGCTGGCGGAAATATTTGGAAATAAAGGTGATAAATTCAAAAGTGTCTCATGAGTGTTAATACGGGAGTGTTAAATATATGTGAAAAATTCTGTTCAACTGAAACCTTTTCTTTGTGTCAGCTGACTGCATTTGTCAAGCCATAGTAGGTTGAACCAACGGTGTATGGTTTGCTAATAGAGCCAATTCAGTAATACAGAGTGCAGTAGCTCTCTTCAAAAGGAGGCTTGATGCATTGGAAAAAGCTATAGCGAAGAACAGTGAGGATGACTGCAGCTCTTAAGCGAGAGACTCGCCGAGGACTGAACTTGGTTTTGCTGGAGAAAAAGATTGTCAGCGTCAACCTATTTAAATTAAGGAAAGGCCTGGATATGGTTGAAGAAAGCAGGCTGTTTAACTTGGACTGTTATTGTATGACTAAAGGTCACAAATACACAATTCATAAGCTCCGGGCTAGATTGGAGATGAGAAGATATATTTATCTTCCTCTCTCTCTCTCCCTTCCCCTCCTAGTTTCGATAATAGTAGGACAAAGGCACCAAAACTGAAAGGTATATATCATTCTCTCACACTCTCCAAGCTTCACAACTGTTCTATTGCAACACATCACACATATATGTCTTGGTGTTTATTATTCCAAGATGCTCTGGGTTGAAAATACTGTAGCAGCCTTAACCACTGTAAGTTTATTTCCTCCACAACACAGCATTACCCATTAATAACTTCTTTAAAGAATAATAATGTGGTCACTCAATCCATGACTGTTTGTGGGCAATTGGCTGCTACGTTTCACCCACAAAATCCAGTCTCTACACTTTACGGTATATCCTGTGAAGCACTTTGAGACATCACAACAACGTGATAAGGCGCTAAATCAAATGCAAGGATTATTATTATTTTTGTTATTATTGTTGTTAAATTGCTAGTACATAAATTATTATTAACTGTCTCGGGTTAATGCTACCCTTAATTCACAATGAAAATAGGTTAGTGTGGTTAGATGATCTACCCCTAATTTTTGAAATGTTTGCGAGAGTTAACAGAATGCATACTGCAAGCTCTCAGTGATTATTTAGCATGGAATAGCTCTGAATATCATGAGCTCCTCCCCTCCGCAGATCTTGGAAAAGCGACCGTTGCAAAGGCCAAGCGTAGGCCATTTGTTGTTTGATCATTCAGAACCGAACGGTGTTTCACAATTTAGGGAAAAACATGAATGTCAGGAAAATCCCCCCAAATTGAGATTCAGCCATCAGTTAGCAGAATCATTTTTTTTTGTGTGTGTGTGAGTATGTGTGTATGTATGTGAGCCCTTCCACTCCAGGGCAGACTATAATGCTAATGGATTTTTCATCGTCCTCAAGCACACTTTGAGCTTGGTCGCAAGACCTGGCCAGAGATGAATGTTGTTCATTACACTGCACACTTAACACATAGTGTTTGGATTGCACGTTTTAAATATTTAACTGCAAGAAAAAAAGAACTCCGACAAAAGTCCAAAACATTTCTGAGATCAACTCACATCCCTTGCTGGAATAGGTTCTTAAACCAATTATGTTTTTGCAGTTACATCGCTAAATCATTGGAAAAACATAATCATATGCATTATGTGCTCCAAAGGCCCTATTATAATAGCAACAACTATTATATAGTGTCCTAGGGTACAATGCCGAGCCAGGGGGGGAGGAGGAGGAAATGTGATCAAAAGCGCAGTCTAAGAGGAAGGTCTTTAGGCGAGATCTGAAGATGGGGGATGGAGGTGGCAAGGTGGAGGGATTGAGAGAGAGAGTTCCAGAGTTTTGGGCCATAGTGGCTGAAAGAACAGCAACTACCAATGAGGCATTTGGGGTGGCCGCTTTGGGACAACCAAATTACAAACGAATAATCCTAAAACGTCGGGGGTGGGGGGGGTTAGTTGGGGGTGGGGGGTGGGGGGGCGCGTGTGGTGGAGGGAGAGGGCGGAGAAGGCGGTGGGAGGTGGTGGAGAAGGTAGGGGGAGCTGGCTCATTAATTCAGACCTTGCAGTTTGTGGTAAACTGTGCCTCGTACAATAATGTTGATGTTGAAATCCAGAGGCTTAGAATCTATTTAATAATCAACTTCTGGAAGACAAGCAATTATTCTTTGTCCTTGGCTGTTTTTTTTAGATTTCAGCAAGTTGTGGAATGAAGTCCCATTCTTACTGTAACAAGCACATCATTTTCCCCAATGCTAGGAGTTTCGATAAGAATTTGCAAATGCAAGCGTTGTTGTTAATTTCAAATGCAGCAGGATTGTTGATTGATCTGAAGGAATGTCTTGCACTCTTTTCTACCGACCTGGCTGTCGAATGAATGATATTTGCTTTATTTGCTGCTCTCCATTGTGTTTGTCTCTAAAATCTCTAGTTACCACAGTTTGGCTTCTCTCCTTCCCCCCCTACCCTCTCTTTCTCCCACTTTATACAATTGTCACAAGTTGTTTGTGTGAATGATTATATATATATTTTTTTGCGTGGGGGCAGGCCACTATCACCGCTGTTTTAATTTCATTTTGACTGAGTCTGATCAAATGGAAGTTCGCTCACTGTCAATGTCATAGCATGGATTGGCAGGTGACAATTCCATTCCCTGTTGGGTGTCAACTATAGGAAAGTTATTTCTGAACTCGGTCTCGAGGTAGAGTGAATTGTTAGACAGTCCAATGGGGAGTTGTACTGTATTGTTAGACAGTCCAATGGGGAGCTGTACTGTAAATCTAACCCATGTTCTACCAAACCTGGAATTAGATTGTCATCTGTAATTCCCAGATATCTGGTGACAGATAATCTACAAGATTCCTTTCATCAGATCAAAACATTTCACTTAATAATAATCCTTGCATTTGATGTAGCACTTTTCACATCTTATCGACGTCTCAAAGAGCTTCACAGAATATACTGCAAAGTAAATTGACTGTATATTTGTGGGCGAAACACTGCTGCCAATTGCATACAGCAGTGTCCCACAAACAGTCGTGGATTGAAAATTACCAATTTTATTATTTTTTGAGATGGAGGGATTATTATTAGGTGTGTAGCATAAGGAAACTTGCCCAAGGTTTCGCCCTGATCTGCCTGGATTCGAAACACAGGTCTCACGCTTGTAAGGCTAGTGCTCTAACCACTGAACTACAGGAGCTCCACACACTTCAAAACATCCATTGTTTTTCACATGTTGCATCCCAACTGCAATGTGTTTCCCTGCCTCCCGTACTCTGCAACAGACAACCCTCCAGGTGAAACACACTTTAGTTAGGACTCTTGACTGACACAGAGTTAATGCAAGAGGTCCGGTTTTTATCATGCTTCTTGCCATAAATAATTTCATGACTCGAGTGCCACAGACAGAATTATATCAAGCCCAACCACCAAGTTTTGAAATCTAATTTTCAGTTAGGTCATCAAAATCTTTATGAATCCCAGGCAGGGGCCAATTGACTGAGGCATTTACTGTCTTGTAGGAGGTGAGGGAAATACAAGTGATGTGTAAAAATCTGTTAGCATCATTACAAACTAACAGCATGCACCCATAGAGATGAGCAATATTCACCAGCACTAAAATTCCAGTCTGCTCTTCCATCTCCAAGGGGGGAATGCAATTTCACGAAACTGTGTGCAAAAAAAAATAACCCACTGCAGAAGGAAAAAATAAAGTTACTAAGTAAAGACAAATGTACACTTTGGGATGCAATACCACATGCTGCTATAATGAAATAAGTGCGATAAAATAGTCCCAATCATAAAAGCAGTGTTGTTTGATTGATGCTGCCAAAACAGTTATTATTCTCTACATTAAACCATCATTGAGAAGCCAGCGCATATTGAAAGATGTTGGGCGTATTTGATTTTCTGGCGGTTTTGTGTTTAATTGCAGGCTTGAGCTGTGCCGCTCAAAGGAGACCAAAGCTTCTCAGTTAATTACCTCTCTGGCTCTTGGCAAAGACGTTTCTACTCTGCCAGCTGGTGTCATGGGCCTCTGAGTTCCTGATCTCCACACACTTTCCGAACTGATTTAGCACAGGAATGTTGACAGGCCGTAATGCAGATTTTGTTAAGGGAGGAATTTTAGGAAACGAGGGATCTCCGTGGGATGCTAAATTAAATTTTGGGGGTTTTCGACCCACCGGGGGGAGAAAAATGATCCACATTCATTTGAATTAGTAATACAACAATGCGTCACTGAAAGCTCTTCTGAAGTTTGTTATGCTTAAAGGCGCAAGGTGGCGGACTGTGTTTTTTTAACCTGAGCGACTAGTTATGATTTAATTGGCAAAACAGAGACACGTCACATCTGATGCTATTGATTGTGTGTATGTGGTGTGTGTGTCTGTGTGTGTGTGTATAATTGTATTAGCTTTTTAATTTATGTGTTTTAATTGAATTTTATGATCGTTGAACGGAGAGCTGTCATTTGTAGGAAACAGATTGCTTTCCAACTTTTCACCGATTTTGTTTCTGCTAAAATTGATGTTAAAATTTGCAATGTGTGCTTTTCAGCGGGAGTTATAACAATGCAGGATTCTCACAATTTGATATAGCACCTTGTCACATCAGCGAGGCGTCTCAAAGAGCTTTGCAGGATACTACTGCCAATTGTAGTCTTAACGAGTTATCGATTCTGCTCTTTTCGAAATGAGCGAAAAATATTACCGCGTCTTCTGCAATCCATGTGTTTACTACTCTGTGGATTAAAACGTGTCTTATCACTTCATTTTCCATGAGGCGCGTTCCTTTTAGACTCAAAACCGGAGAGGTTGCCAGCAAAGGTGATAGATGTGACAGGACATCAGGCTCGTCTGAAAAGCAGCTCGTTGCTGTGATGTGGGGACGAAATAGTGGGTGTCGCAGAAGGAGGAGACCAAAGGGCATTCTTCATCTGAACCGATCTTGTGATCCTTGTGATCCACAGAAATCTGTGCTCCAATTCTGCATTATTAATAGTAACCATTAATAATAGTAATTCCTGCATTTGATATTGCGTCCTATCACATCATTGAGACATTTCAAAGTACCTCACAGAATATATTAAGTGTTCTCCTCACAGTAACTATTCTCTCAACACCCTGAAGAACTAGACCGTGCTCTTTCTTTTTTGTTTCCCAGGGAAGTGAACTCTGCTCCTCACCACCTCTGAACAATCCTTACTTCTTTGAAACCTATCACCTGACTATTTCTTCTCCCTTTATTTGCTGATAACCTGACACTCTCTGTTGTCAGTGTGCACTCCCAGGTTCGCGAGCGATATGTGGAAAGATAAAATCAAATTTGACCCGCCTCTGTATCTACCAGGGACCTGTGTAATCTGTAGGGTAGTGAGGAAATGCGCATCAGGAACTATTATTAACTAAGAGACTATGATTATCAACTGGGAAAAGCAGGAACTAAACCGAGCATCAAGAATAATGTCTTCACATTCAATCACTGATGTATGGACCGCATTGCCCATGTATAGCGACTGAACTCCATGGAGACTAAGTGTATAAGGATGTGGGACTGGAAGAGAGAGAAAAAAATAACTAACCTAGTCAGTTTGCATCACAAAGAGTTAAATGTAAAGTAAACTATATGGCTGGGTCACCTTTTCTCACTTTGGTACATTCTTTCACCTCAATCCCAATTTGCATCTGTACAAGTTTGTGTCTGAGCAGTGAAATTGTTCAATTTACTACAGCGAGCACTGTGCTGTGTGAGCTGTGTCTGTGTGGCATAGTATCTCTTTCCAACCTCTCCTCCAGCAATGGTAACAGCAGTTTGACCTTTATACAATAAGAACAACAACAACAGAATTACATTTGCAAAGCGTGTTTCACGTTCAGGAGGATGTCCCAAGGAGCCATGTCCCAATATATCTATATATATATATAGATATTATACAGTACTGTGCTTTTTGCCAGGGAGGACATCTCAAGGTGTTTTACAGCTGAGAGCCTGAGTGGTGTGGAGGGGTGGGGGAACAACTGAGGGTATGTAGGGGGAAGGTGACTAAAAGTGAAGTTGGAAAGTAGGGAGTTAATTTTGTTTTGCTGGTGGAGAGGGAAGGGGTGAGGCGGAGGGATTCTGGGATGTACTTTCAGAAAGCGAGGGCAGAACGTCTGAAAGCTCGCTTGTAGATGGGAGTGCGAGCGTTTGTGTGTGTTTGAGAGTGTGTGAGTGAGAACTTGTGTGTGTGTATGTATGTGAGAGTATGAGTGTGAATTTGTGTGTGTGACAGTGTGTGTGTGTGTGAGAGAGCATGAATTTGTGTGTGGGGTTATACGGGACAGGGAATCAGACATGAATTCTGGTGATGTGAATCTTCCGTTTAGCAGCTGAAGACCTTGCAAACTTGCAGGTGATCTGATTTTCAGCAGCAAAAGTGTCCTTGTGCCAGTCCAGCTTTGGCTTTACCATTCAGGGAGCATTCCCGTTGAGTCTAGACTCAACTCTGTGGAATCCAGGTGCAGTGACGCAAGCCTATGTTTTTGCACAGGATGGAACCGCGTTCTACTTTGCCAATTGTGTTCTGGTGGTGTCTATAACATTCATTTGAAGTTAATTTGCGTATAATAATAAATAATAATCTTTGCATTTGATATAGCTCTTTTCACATGTTGTAGACATCTCAAAGTGCTTCACCGAGTATACTGTAAAGTGAATTGGCTATATATTTTTGGGCGAAACTCGGCAGGCAATTGCTCACAGCGGCAGCCCAACAAACAGTAGTGGATTGAAAATGACCAATTTTTATCATTGCGTTTCTTTTAGAGGAATTACCAATTTTATTACTTTGTGTTTTTTGGGCGGATTATTATTAGGCGTGTGGAGTAAGGAAACTTGCCCAAGGTTTCGCCCTGACCTGCCTGGATTCGAACACAGGGCTCACACTTGTAAGGCGAGTGCTCTAACCACTGAGCTACAGGACTCCCCAAATGACTCCATTTTGAGAAAGCAGACTCAAAATGACCATTTTTATTTTGGACAAATGGTTGGCCAGGACACCGAGAGAAACTCCACTTCTCTACTTCGCCACGATGGATACCACTTCCATCCAACCCCTTTGTCTCTGAACCGTACGATGAGCACTCTTGCTCTGATGAAGTGGCCAAACTCTCATGTCATCTCATTGTGTAACAACAACAACAACAACAAATTACATAAATATTCCGGGGTAAGTTTGACTAATCTAAGGCAGGCGGACATTCTGTATGCCTGGGATTGAGAATAAGAATCCAAAGACTGTTTTTTTTAAAAAAAGGATTCATTCCAATTCAAGCTGTAAGAGATGATCAGAAGCCTGAATGCACTTGCTTGTGAAGTACCCATTCGCTTTTGTATTGTCACATTCAGCAAGCGAAGCGCAGACAACTTACATTTCTTGGCTCTCGGTCTCTCAGCGACTGAGCGTTTCAACGGTTTCAGGTCAAGCTGTTGACCACAAGTGAAGCTGAACAAGTTTCCTTCTTCACTACATGCCAGACAGGACTCCAGTATCAAAGCCTTTCCATGGCATTGCTTTGTATTCCAAACATAGCCATTCTCAGTGTAAAAGCCTGTCAGCAGTTCAACATTGCTTTTCAATGTGAAAGGCAAGCAGTTTTCCGTCTTAGGCAAAGTCAATCCTACACAAACAGACAAGGACTCTGTTTTGTAATAACAATGGAAATATGTGCATGCGTATGTGTGTATGTATATATATATATATATATAATTTTTAAGTAATGTTAAAAATAGGGCAGGCGTAGAGAAATTGCAAAGTCTGTAGTTTGCTGGTCATCTAGAGAAGTCAAGTGCTGAAACAGGCCACCGAAGGGAAAGGCACAGATCAGGTTGGGTGTAACACTCACTGATGTCTCACAACTTCAAATTTGGTGCCTGTCCCTTCCTTAGGCTCCCATGAGCGAACTCAAGTTGATCAGTCCCTCATTGCTGGGTAACAATGAATCTTCCGTTTAGCAGCTGAAGACCTTGCAAACTTGCAGGTGATCTGATTTTCAGCAGCAAAAGTGTCCTTGTGCCAGTCCAGCTTTGGCAAAGATTATTATTATTGTAGTGATAATTGGCTGCCACGTGTACTTTATAGCACATCCTGAGAAGTCTCTTTGAGACGTCGACCTGACCAACACTCAAGAACAAATTCCCAGTTATTGCAAGAGGTTTGGTGACCACAATGCTGGATTAAAAATAATCTCTCCTTTTTTTAAAATTAATAAATGACCCATTCTGTGCATCTCAAAACTCTGGTGAAATCCTGTCACATCTCAAAACAGTTAGGAGCTGCTAATGTTTCCTTTTGTTTCTGTCTGAACCGCCAATGCCTACAATTACGCACCATGATGTTTATATTAGTTTCACAGTTGCTTTAGCATCAAGTGTCATAATTAATATTGTTCACAATTAATCTCCGCAGAGCTGCTGCATTAGAATGAGATGCATTTATAATATTAAAATGCTTAATTTCCATTTATCAAAACCGAAACGCTGAAGCTCCAGTGCTTGTGATTTAGATGCAAACACTTTGAGAACAAAGGGGGTGATTCTTCTGAGCTATCCAGCAGCGCACCAGTGGGGAACTCGCTTCAAAAACACTTTTGTCGCAGTTTTCACCCACAATGGTAGCTGCCACTGCTGATATTTGGTTGAAAGAAGAAGTATGTGTATGCGAATTGTCACAACAAAGGGAATCGGCGGTCTCGTCTGCTGTCTCTCGCTTGTCCCTGGTTTCCTTGTTTTTGTTTGTTAACGTTCAAGAGAACCTTGGATGGAAGCAACCCCCTGGAATAGTTCCCTTTCTTTCCCTCCCTTTGCCATCTTTCCCTTTACCACCCCCTGTTGCCATGGCACAAAGAATAGGATGTCTCTCTCACACCCATTTCCCTTGTTTTCTCTTACTGTCATAACAAAATGCCTCTGGGTGTTCACTTCAAAGCACAGTTTTGTGCAGATGCTAACCTAGTCTACCCCTCACCCACCCCCACCCCCAACCCAACCCCTTCCCCTACCTCACCTTCACTTAAAATAGCTCAGATAGCAGTGGCTACTTCATTTCTTTGATCACTCAGAGATTCCTTTGCAGTCTCTTTTTCCTTTCGAGCAACGTGTAGCGACGAGGGAATCAAAAAGAGAACATAGGAAGGATGACTTCACGCATTGTGTGGGGAGCTTGTGGAACTTGCTACCTGAACCGTTGGTCGAATTAAATAGCATTGATGCATTCAAGAGGAAGCCAGACCCTAACATGAGGGAGAGGGGATATAAACAGTCTATGGGAGGGAGAGTGAGGAATGGGTGAAGACTCCTGTGGTGTATAAACTCTGGCACTGACAAATTACATTGTAATTACAAAATTACAAATCCAAATGACTGCTCAGTGCCCGAAAAACAAAACTCTTAACCTCTTAAGGAAAATATCTTTATCTTCATAGGGAACCTTTAGCAAGTGCCGTTGTAGGAAGCTTGACTTGAAAAGATTTTTCACAGTTTTAAGCAACATTGTACAATTGCTGATTTAATGAGTCGCTGATTGAAACAACCTCTCTCTCCCTCTCCAAGTTTGTCATTAGTCTTTGAGGGTGGCAGCAATATTCACAAGATCACAGGACATGTTCAGGTGAGGAAGGCCCTTCAGTTTAGCCCACACTGTCCCTCTGTGATCAAATAGTGCTTCTGTAGTCATTTTGGCTATTAGAGGCATGAGGAACCCTGTGGAATGTACACGAGCAAGAAGCTGTGGTATGGATTCACATACGTGTGATGAGTTCAAAACAAGGGGCATAAGTAGGAGTGAGCCAGCAGCACATCTAACAGAGAGATTAGGAGGAAGTTATTTACCCAGAGGCTGGTGGGAATGTGGAACTCACTGCCAGAAGCTGTGTGTCAAGCAAAAAGCATCAATGTATTTTTCAGAACAGGTTTGAGTCATACATGAAGGGAGAAGAGAATTTTAATGGCATAGGAGAGAGACGTGGAGACTTGTGTGAGGCGCAAACAGCAGCGCGGGTTTCGTTGGCCTGTTTCTGCGCTGTAAAGAAACAAAGATGAAAAAGAAACCTGGGAGTTTATTAATGCGCTCAAAACTTTGGAAAGCAGTGTGCATGATGAGAGCAGTTTGCTGGCAGTGTTTGAAAAAGACAAATTGAGATGCGGTTTCCCCATTGAGGCCTTGTTTTTTTTTAACCTTATACTCATCTTGTAATAAAAAAAGAAGGCAAAAAAATTGTTTCAAGATGGTTTTCTGTTGATCCTATCTCCTGAGATGTGCTGTGTGCCAATAACTCTGTGCAATGTGACAGATAGAGCCTTGCCCAAGATTTCTTTTTTGTATATAGGTCACACAGTTATCATTGGGGACCAGGATCATTTAAATATCTGTCATAAGACAAAAAAATTGCAAGCTCCATTTTAGTTCAACTCCTTTGATGTTAAGTGGAATGCCTTTGACATTGAAAACAGATAGCATCTGATTCCTGATCTCTTCTACAGAGAGTTGGCACTGGTCACAGAGAGTATTGGGGTTTGTGGTACTTTATAGCTGCACGCCGTATCTGCAGACTGCCTTGGTTCCAAAGGGATAATAACAATAGTCTTTGCGAATGAGCTTGCTGTGTGTTTCAGCAAAGCGGGACAAATAATCTAGGGCAATTGGTGGGAGGGGATCACAGCCAAAGCAAACTCCACCCACAAATGAGCAGCAGAGTGACCAGAACTTGACAGCGATTAAGAGTGGGGATGCACAGTGCAGGGATGCTGACTTCAATTATAGAGATCGGCTAACTCAGCTCAAACTAGGAGGATCAAAACTCTGATCCTCCCAACCTGTATGGTTCAGGAGCTGACTGAGTGACTCACTCACTCACTGAGACACAGGGATCAAGGAGGTTGCATTGCAAAATGATACACAATGAACAAGATGATTGGTAATTTCTTTCTGGGTGAGGCTATTCCTTTTCATTTCAGAAATGAGTGAAAAAAAACTATCAACTGTTTACAAGTCCCTTCTTATTAGGACAGCCAGAAAAATATGCATTAACTACAACAACAAAATTACATTTACATTAAATAATAAATAAATAATCCTTGCATTTGATATAGCTCTTTTCACATCTTATCGACGTTCTCAAAGCGCTTCACAGAATAAGCGAATTGACTGTATATATTTTTTTGTGGGTGAAACGCGGCAGCCAATTGCGCACAGCAGTGTCCCACAAACAGTCGTGGACTGAAATGACAAATTTTTATTACACTTTGCAGTAAATCCTGAGAAGCGCTTTGAGATGGCCTTCTGTGGTGAAAGGCACGACATCAAACACAGAGATTCTTATTATCATTTGAATTAGATCATTTGTGCGTTGAAGCAGGGTTAGAGTTAGCATTAAGGGCATAGATAAGAGCGGGGCCAGGTCGGGGTATGAAGAGGGGAATGAAAAAGAAGTGATTAAAATTATGTAAAAAAAAAAGTGGAAAAATATTAACATCACCAAGGAAGTTGTTGATAGTCACTTCCTGAAGTGACTACCTGCTAATTGTGTGATTTATGTACTGTGATTCATTATGAGAGTCACAAAGTGCATTGGCAACAGTTGACAGGCCCCCCAAAAATCAATGCAGATTTCTGCAAGACAAAATTAATTTGTGCAGACAGACTTTGAAACAGAAAGCAACATTTTTCTTTCCAGCACTAAAGGAACCCGAGATTAATTGTATGTGAAAAAGAAGCCTTGAACTTGTGGATCTGCTACCCATTTCTGAGTTTCACTTTTTGTGTAATAAGGCCCCTCTTGCGGTTCGCACTGAATCCTGTTGGGTGGAATATTACTGTAATGTGGTGAAAGTCTCTTCTTACCAGTTGGATACTGTAAATCCAAGTCACTCCTTCGATTACCTCTCAATTTATAGACTCGCACTTCCATTCAGAGAATTAGGAAACGTTCAGTGTTTTGATTCATGGCAAAGGTTACACAGAACACAGAAAGGTTAGGGCAATGGCTATAAAATGAAAAGCTGTTGGGTTTTTTTCCTGCTCCTGCACCATCTTGTGCGGTGTTCCTCAAGGCTCTGTCCTTGGTCCCTTCCTCTTCACACTCCTCATGCTCGTCGGCCTTCCCGGCTCTTCCCTTCCTTCACAGTCTGCAGATCATCCAGATCATCCATTGAATGGAATAACAGCCATGATTGAATGGCGGGGCAGGCTTGAAGGGCTGAATGGCCTACTCTGACTCCTACTTATGTTCTTATTTCTGCAGCTCGTGCCCTCTCCAGTACCAAGTTTCACAACCACATTACTCCCACCTTCTCCCGGCTGCATTGGCTCACCATCCCCCAGAGGATCCAATTCAAGATCCTTGTCTTCACTTTCAAGGCCATTCTTTCCTTGCCCCCTCCTATCTATCTCTCCGAGCTGCTGATTCCTTATGAACCCGCCAGCCCCCTCCATTCAGCGAGCTCTGGTCTGCTCCATGTCTCCCGCCCGACCCACCCTACCATCGGTGGATGAGCTTTCAGCCTCTGCTCCCACACTCTGGAACTCCATCCCACAGCCCCTTTGCCTTGCTCCCTCCCTTGCCTCCTTCAAGGCCAGTTTCTAGACCCTCCTCTTCGATCGTGCCTTCTGCCGCCGTCCCAACTCTCTCCCTCCCCTCCCCCCCGCCGGACCCTGGCCCTCCCCGTTGCTTGGATCCTGACCTGACTGTTTAACACCTTGGGACATCTTCCCAATGTGAAAGGCGTTCTATAAATGTAATTTTGTTGTTGTTGTAGTTGTATAGAGGGCACTGTAGAATCATAGAAATGTATGGCACAAAAGGAGGCCGTTTAGCCCATCAAGTCAGCATTGGCTCAGAATAAGGTATTCATTCGTCCCATTCCCTTACTTTATCCCTATAAGTCTCACATAACAGTCTACTTTCCTCTTGAGACCCACAAATGACTGCCTCAAACCACCTTGCTTGTCAGGACCTTCTACTTCCCATCAATTCTCTGACTGAAAATAAATCTCCTAAACTCTTCCTTTGTTCTTCTTGTGACTATTGTATAATCATGTGCCCTTGACATCGCCTCCCCTAGATGTAGATATAGTTTATCCCTCTTTAGTGTCCAAACCATTCATCCTGTTGCACAGAATGAGTTATAAAAATTTAGTGAGATTAAATGGAACTCCTAATATTTTAACAAAAGGAAAAATATAACAGAGATGCTGAAAATCTGGAATAAAAACGGAACGGAAAGTTCTGATAAAAGCTCATCGACCTGAAACGTTGACTTACTTTCCTCTCTCCATGGATGTTGCCTGATCTGCTGAGTGTTCTCAGCGACTTCTGATTTTATCCCTGTATTTTGATCTCCTTTATGGGTCCTGTGCTTAAGAAAGCAGAAAATATAACAATATTGTTCCTTGATTTAAGCCATATACTTTAACATGGACTCTATTTAACCCAGTTAATTTTCTTGGAGTTCTATATAATTACTCTTACCCCTCCCTCCATCCTCAGTAGATAAATGAACACACAATGAATCCAGAATACTTATCCATCTCCACATCACTATTAATGTTGGCTTGTTATATACAAACAATCAACCTCACTCAGCCTCATTAATGCACGAACAATCACATCCCAAAGAAGAATAGGTAGTCTTTTTTTTAATTTAGCAAGTTTGAATTCATAGCTTCTGTCATCTATGTGTTAGGAGTTATTTGCCTAGTGCATCCAGAATAAATCAGAAGGAATTTGCTGCCCAGGTTATAAACACTAAGTAGTGTCAATAAGGTAGAAATGATTATAAATAGGGAGGAAAAACGTATAATTAAGTTCAAGTGTGGCTTGGGTTTATTTAATTGTACAGTGTTACCCATAATTAGCCCGAGTCCATGTCATACTCTTCTCCTCTGCTTAAACCTTGAGCCACAACTATTTTCCATAATTTCTGGTTCATCGAATGAGCCCATTGAGTGGGTTTGGGTTTAAAGCATAGAACCCGGGCACTTTCTATTTACAACAATTGTTAGATGTGCAATGCATTAAAATCAAAGATGGGAGTACACTTCATATTCGCTACATTAAGAGACAAGTGAGGGGTTGGGGGGTTTAGGAGGATTGAAGGAAAGACACAGAACACAGATTTCTAAGTACCTATAGGTGAATTCAAGGTAGACGGAGCAATCAGGTATCAGAGTATATGCTCGGATTAATTGTCATCAAGTTCAGGGGAGGGAAAAAAATACAAGGCAACAATTGCAATGAATCTCCTTGTGTTTGAGAGGCATCCTGTTAATGTTCATGGCACTTGGGTTCATGTTGTTTAAACCTTGAAAGAGCGTACTCAATCAGCAGATAACACACTGACAGCAACACCCTGGGGAGATCTCCTGGCCTATGATCTGCCAGTCAGATAGACAGCGGGTGAAGGAAAGGAGATAGAAGCAGTCTCTTTTAAAATAATAATATACACTATAAAATTCTGCTCTTCTCGAGGCATTTTTTTCCCCATATTCGTGCTTCTTCCCCTCCTCTTACTTGGCCTATTGCTTCCCAGGCTCTCTTATATGTTATGTGTTCTTGATACACATGTGGCCCTGGACGTTGGGTATCCTGAGGCTTTTTGACCACTGGGGACATCACAGTTGGGCCCAACCCTGTCCGTCTACATCTAGCATCTCCAGGTGCTCCTTCTTTCAAGCCAAAGAAACAAATGCAGAGGTGGGGGGGTGGGGGGGGTGGCGCGGAGAAACGTTTTTACCTAGAGTTAAGATCTGGAATGCACTGGCTGAAAGGGTGGCGATAGTAGATTCGATGGTAGCTTTGAAAAGGGAATTGGAAATGTACTTCAAAGAGGCAAAGCATGTGCAGGGGCTATGGCGGTAAGAGCAGGGGAAGTGAGACTAGTAAAACTAGCGCTTTAAAAGAGCTGGCATGGGCACAATAGGCCAAATGGCCCCTTTCTGTGCCGTAAGTTTCTCAGATTCTGTAACAGATACTGGACAGTCCAAAACAAAGGTACTCATTAATAGAAACACAGAAACAGGAGTAGGGCATCCAGCCCTTTGAGCCTGTTCCACCATTCTATAAGATCATGGCTGATCTGTACCTCAAATCCAATTACTCGCCCCTCCATCCCTTAATACCCTGATTTAACAAATAGCTATCCAACTCAGTCTTGAAGATATGAATGGATCCAATGTCCACAATCTTTTGGGGGAGTGAGTTCCTGATTTCCACTACCCTTCAGGTGAAAAACTGCCTCCTAATTTCACTCCCAAATGTCCTAGCTCTAAGTTTAAGAACATTGCCCCCTTGTTCTGGATTCCCGCAGGGAAATAGTTTCCCTACCATTATCGCTGCTCTGTGATCGAGAGCATCCTCGCCTGATTATATTTTTAACTACTTTCAGAATTTGAAATCAGGGAACTCAGTACAGACTGGGGGAATCTAACCTGTCACTTTTTGGTCAGAATACTGGTTCATAGAGAGACTGATGGCTTGGTGTGTAAATTCAACCAAAATACCAAATGAACAGATGCTTGTGAATAGCAGCAATTTAAGGCATTAACCATTAAACATTAACATTAAGTCCCAACAAAAAATATATTATTTCACTGGCGGGGTAAGTAGAGAAGCTGGGGAATTCTGTCCTATAATCTAGCTGCTGACTGGCACCATTAAATAAATGAGTTACTGCAAATTAATCTCCAGCACCCACCTCCCTCCTTCTCCTCCTCCTCCTACTCTCAGCAAACCTGGCTTCCATTGATGCCCTGGATAACTGTATTTCTCAACTGTCCCATAACCATCCACTCCCATGTCATGGGACCTTGTGAGGAGAGAATGTCTCAGTCCTTCTTGCCTCTTTCCTCTGGTTCTGCCGGGCGTCAATAAAATCAAATTAGGTGGTGGGGGGAGGGGTGGGAGTGTGGAGGTGATTTGCGTGGGGCAGGGAGGTGGGGGAAGAGGGTGAGGAGTTGGGGAGTAGAAGATGCTGCCTTTTGATGTGGCGTGCAGTGATTTGTGCTGATTTATACTTTATAATCTTCAACATTAAAAGTTGAAGGCGCTGCAATTGGTGGAGAGATGAATTTGACCCCCATTGCTTCATTCTAATTCCACACAGGACTAGAACCTGCTGAACCTTACAGCCCCACATCACTAATGCATGGCTTCCCACCAACTGAGAAGTGTGATCTCTGTGCGCTCTGGGGTGATGTGAGGAGGCAGTGGGGAGAGTATTTGTTTTAATATGTTCACACTATTGTTTCTTGTCATTTGCTTTAGCACCGTAGGACTGACTCTCGGAATTGTGACCAAATAATTTCACTGCGGTAACTGCCAAATCATTATGATATAATTGACTAATCGTACAGTTATTGCTCTGGCCCCATAGAGAGCAACTGCAGGAGTTCCTATTAATTTGTAATAAAGTCCAGTGTTAGTGAAAATAAATAATAAATGAAATGGTGTTTTTTCAGTGTCTCTGGGTTTCATATCATTTTATTGATTTAACGAGAATTTATTACCAGTGATCAGAGATGATACGCGAGCTTGTTTGACCACACAATGCTCGCTGAACTCCAACGCTTTATCAGGAAAATTTAAAATAAATCGCTAATAATTTTTTTTGGAGCATAGCCACTTGGGGTTTGCAGTTAAGAGAATTGGTGGCATAGTTGACTTGGCCATTTTGATTTATCCCCTTAACAGCTTCCACCAGAAGGGAATATAAGAAAGTACTTTGGCCCATCGAGCATGTTCCATATCGTTTTATTAGACCCATAGAAAATCTCTAGAATCGCATTTATCAACATGTTCTTGTTTCAACACATGATTCATAGTCATTGAGGGACCAAATTATTATGATTTTTTGAGAAAGGGATTAGTATCCCCAGTAAAGCAATCTGTGCCAATCGTCAAACAACTGGGTTCTTACTTACCCAGAACAGAGGCCTGAATCCAATGAAGTGTTTCGAGACGTCTTGACGATGTAATAAGGTGCTATAATAATAATCCTTGCATTTGATATAGCGCTTTTCACATCTTATCGACGACTCAAAGAGCTTCACAGAATATACTGTAAAGTAAATTGACTGTATATTTGTGGTCGAAACGCGACAGCCAATTGTGCACAGCAGCGTCCCACAAACAGTCGTGGATTGAAATGACCACTTTTTATTATTGTGTTTTTTATTGGATGGATTATTATTATGAAGTAAGAAAACTTGCCCAAGGTTTCGCCCTGATCTTCCTGGATTCGAGCACAGGTCTCATGCTTGTAAGGCGAATGTTCCTGAGCTACAGGAGCTATATAACAAATGCAAGGATTATTACCTTTATTTGCCAATTATGTATTTGTCTGCCTGTCTGCCTGTGCAACATGCAGAATCAATTCTGTACCTACAGCGTTCTGAAGCAATCTATCTCATATATGGATTATAATAATAATAATCTATTAAACCTTGCGGTTGAATTATCCCAAACAGCATATTTTTATCAATTCACTGTGAAACCGGAGCATCGTCAAATAAACATTTGTCACCTGTTTCTAACATCTTTGCTCCTCGTCTCCACTTTTTCCTGCAAGACAGTGGGATCAAAGCTTGTTTGAGTTGGAAATCTATAATTGTATTGATTTGTTCGCCTCTTGTTTTGTAGGTTCCAGGCCAATTGAAAGCACCATGATCTAAGGTTAAGGGCAGAGGCAGGGGAGGAAGAAAGGAAGATGAGAGATTGAAGGTTGAGAATTATTCTGTGGAACTTTCTGCATGAAAGGACACTATCGAGCAGTCTCCACTGAAGGCCAATCATACCTCACAGGTAATGGATTCCCTCTTTCACAAAAGGAAGCTCCATTCTTGATTGAGCATAGAAAATTGTGTCTTAAAAGTTGGTGCTTTTAGTGATGTTGGCTCCGGGCTATGAATGCATTTTTTTTCCCAGTCTTGCGGAGAGAGCTGTGTTATCATTCTTTTTTTTCAAAGAAAAAGCATGTTTGGTTGCTTTTGTGCTGACCTTTTAGGTTTTGTTGTGTTCACCACTACAGTGGTCTGCGCTCGCTGTCCATTCAGCAATTCAAGGCCAGGCATCTTTCTCGAGACCGAGTGCAGTTTGTAGATATTGGATGGAGGGGCATTAATAATGCAAGCTCTGGGAAGCAAACTGAATTTCTCTCTTGTGCGTCAACCAACTGGGAATAAATGGGAATGATGTGCCATGGCTCTTTGAAATTAGGTACATGAGTCCGTTCAATATCCTTATATCTGTTTCTTGAAAAGCGAGACAAAGCCTGATTCATCTTTAACAGAGCGACACAGGTGGGGAGCAGTGCTTTCTGTTGTCTAAGCCAATGACTCTCATACACTCTTGGTTGAATTAGTTGGTTTGTCTACAGTCAGAGAGGCTAGTGATGGTTCTGAAATATGTAGGAACATTAGAACAGGATGAGGCCATTCAGCCCCTTGAGCCTGTCTCACCATCCTATTTGATCATGGCTGATTCATACCTCAACTTGATTTACCTGACACTGCTTGATATCCCTTGATACCCATAGCTAATGAAAATATATCCACCTCAGTCTTGAAATTTTCAATTGATCCAACATCCACAATCTTTTTTTGTAATGGGGGGATGGAGGAGAGAGAAAAAGAGTTAAAGATTTCTAATTCTCAAGCGTAGCACTAGCAAGCTCTTGGTTTCAACTGTGCCAGAGGACAGCAGGAGAAATGTCAAGTTGAAGACTTGGCATTGTGCACACACAGGGAATGAGCAGGGAACGAAGAGAGCAAGTTAGGATCTCAGGACTGCTCTCTCTGCACTTCCTCGGAGCTGAAGGCAGAGGGGAAATTGTCAGAGGGCATGGCAGGAGACCCACAAGGACGTGAGCAGGAATTCAATAACTGTGAAGCCAGATAAGACTCTCCATTGAATTTTGGAAAGAAATTAATGACTATTTTACTGCCTTTCTCTCGTCTTCATTGTTAGGATTTTATAATGAGGTTAATTGGTGGCAGAATGTCTTTCGATCTCAAAAAAATACAGGGAAATGGCTCGACGGGCTGAACGGTCCCCTCCTTTTCTTATATTGCCAACTCTATCACTCGGACAGACCTCCCGATTGGATTGAACAAAATCCTTTCCTGACAGAATTAACTTCACTTACATGGTTGAGACCTTGCCGTGAAATGCTGAATGAGCAGATAGCAGCCTTTTCCAAGCACTTCGCTGGGAAGTTTACAAGGGGAAAAAAAAAGTACATGTAGAAACTAAACGTTAACTGCGAGTACATGGATCTCTGAATACGTTAGTAACCCACAGGGAGAAGGCTGCAGCAGGTGTTTCTGCCTGTCCCTACCAGGCTGAACCGACATGGTGGAGAATCATCTGTGTACATAACAGTGTTCAATGGAGCAGTGAGGTCAGTGCATCTGGCAACACCAATTTCTCATGGCCTCAACAAAATGTTCTGGGCAAAATTCATTGTTGAGTGGAGATCACAGACAATAAAATGCACAGCCCTACACACCAGATCATGACGCAAAGCTTCACAGCTGAGCACTAAATAGCAAACGTGGAGGCTCAGGTTTCAGAGCATTTCATCGGTATCTTGGGCAAAACTGAACAGAGGAATTTAAGAACTGTTGGATGAAAGAAGACCAAGGGCCATCCAGTTGGCCTTTCTGGTTATCACACACAATGTCATATCCCAAAATAATACACTGCATCACACAATATTAATACTGTATCCTTATTTTATCATTCATGCAGCAGCAGTCCTGTACTGCAAAAGGTCTCTGTGGTGCAGACTGAAGTGTTATGGATGCCTATTGCAGGATAATCTTTTATCTTGTCTGGTTGACCATTGATATCTTACTAACTATTAGTTACGAACTATTTTCTAAAAGTTGGTGATTATTTTATCCTATTTCAAGCTGCGAGACATCTGGGGAGTAAAGGTGGCAAAGGTAATGGGCAGCCAATGTCCACTATTACTTATTGCACGGATTGGAATCTGAGCAAATCTCGGACAACTCAGTTGTAACATTTTACAACAACTTTCAATTATATAACACTCTTTGCGAGGATATGACGTCTAAGAGTATTTAATTTTTGCTGTTATAACAAAATGCATCCAACATAACCAGTCAGGAACATCTGTACCTATAATTATATGCTCTGAAACATAATTTTGAATAAATAATCTTTACATTTGTTAATCACACCTGCGACACAGCCCACATGAAGGGCGTTATATGAATCCAAGTTGTTGTTCTTATCAACGTGGGCGTTGTTACAGTGCATTCCACTTCAGGAGTGTTGTATATTACACTACTTTAAGGACATAAGTGGCAATTGAATATGGATTAGACAAGGATAAAGGGATTCTGGACAGAGTGGCTGGGCAGATTTGAAAGAGGTTGATTTGTAAAAGTCTGAATCGAAGCACTGAGTGAATCTACATTGTGTTTGCGGATTAAATAACATTACAGGGAGGGCATCCCAGTGCACTTCACAGGATATCCTGTGGCTGTGTGTTCTGTGGGTAGATGCCCAGAAAGAAACTTTATAGTCGGCAGTGTAGGAAGAGGATCATTTATATTAATCTGAATTGTATGTAACCCTCTTTGTTGAAGATGGAAACACAATGTGAAAGGAGTAATATGTTGCAAAGGTTCCGGACAATATAAGGGAGCGAATTGGCTCTTTACCTTGTGTGTTGTGATGTGTGAATCTTCCTCATTACACCTCTATTCTATTGGCACTTACTGTCTCTGTAAAGAACATAATCTCTAAACTATTCAGTTTAATTCCCAACTAGTCATCCTGCACTATATCTGCACTGCTGTGATTTAGTTTGGCACAGTCTCAAATTCCATCCAGTCTGGTAAGCTACAGTAAATCTCCCTCTGTGTGTTTCCTCCACCTGTTCTCTCTTTTGTCCCTTTGCCTCACGTTTCCAAATGCATTTCACCCCCCACCTCCTGCCCCGCCTCTCATACGTAACTAATGGTGAACACGCCAGCTTTGTCGGGTTGCTCAGGAACTCGATGACGGATGAGCAAATTCCAAAGTTGAATTTAATGATAATAATCCTTACATTTATATAGCGCTTTCCACGTCTTATCGATGTCTCAAAGCACTTCACAGAATATAAATTTACATGCAGTAAAGAAGAGACATACCGTTAAAATCTGAGACTGTGCAACTGCCTGCGTTGCATGTAAGTCACTTTACAGCCTTTGTTTCGTTGAAGTAAAAAAAAACTATAACTCACAGACGCTATTACTCACTAGAAAGATGTCGTGAAGGAAGGAATCTTTCATGAAGATTCAAGTCGCACGCTGAATTTTCAAGGGTTTTAATAGCCTTGGGATTCTGAGTGCAGGACCAAACAATTTGAAAACAGCTTCTGTTCCACTTGAAGGTTTCAGCGTGAGTAACGTCCCTGAACTGTACAGAAAGACAAATGTTGCTGAACCTTTCTGAACTGCAAGGTTACGCTGTGGATTAAACTGCGGGCCTGCTACTTGGCTTTATGTGATGGGGGCGACCTTATTGCTGGTGCTGGTTGCTATTCCAGCCAAACTCTCTCTTTCTCTCTCTTTTTCTCTCATATTTAGATTTCTTTTTCATGTCTATATCAAGGCGAGGCAGGTGTGTTTGGGTCAGCAGTGACCTGGTGACGAGAGAAAATAAATTCTTTGGAGCTTTTTTTTTCAACAGGTATAGAATAAAATAAATTCTTGAATTATCTTAGATATGCATTGCTGGCCTCCTACTCTACAGCAAATTTAACCTGACTTAATAGTAATAATAATCCTTACATTTAATACATCGCCTTTCATGTCAGGAGGACATCCCACAACGCTTTGTGAGTTATTATTGTATCAAGTGCATCCACTGTGTGTTTTGTGGGCGAATACAGCAACCAGTTTTGCACAGAAACACACTGTAAAACAGTACAAAACAGCCACACACTAAATCAACAATTTTATTTAGGAGGTTGTTTGTGGGGACTTAGGGGATGTGAGGGGGGGGGGGGGGGGGGGGGGGGGGGGAAACTCCTGATGAAACTTGTTATTATTGGAAAGAAGAGAATTTTTTTTATTTTTAACAAAAAAGTAAAGTAGCAATAAGGTTTTTTAAATAATTGCTTTAAAAGTTCGAATCCCTCCGCTTCATAATAGAGTGTAACATTACTGTTGTATTGATTGAGTAAAACCTAGGGTGCACCATTGCGTTGTGAGTGTTGGAGAGTCTCGCTAGTTGTGTTTGTACAGTCCATCCTATTTATCTGCATCAACAACAACAACAACTTTGATTCATATAGCGCCCTCCATGCTGGACGGCGTCTCAGAACGCTTAGTGCATCAAGATCGAAATACAGGGGGACGGGGGATGGGGGAACAAGGAGAGGTGGGGGTGGGGGGTGGCGGAGTTGGTGACTGGGTAGGATGAGGGAGGTGAAAACTTTTAAGGGGAAATTGAGTTCATGAGTAGGTGAATGAGATCTCCATTTGAAGAATGAAGACTATCATCATCATTTATTTGTCCTAAAGGATATTTTTCTTCTGTATTTGAGAGGGGGTGGGCCATTTCAAGCTGTAATTGATGCAGTATGGATTTAACCTAGGAATGTGTTTGAACTACACGTTCAGGTCTGTCTGTCCAACATCAGTCTGCCGTGACGTATGTGATAGAGAAGGGTTCAGTGGGTTCTCTTGCAGTTTCCTATTGGCCGATAAGGTTCTGTTACAGCCAAAAGGGATGAATGCTTGAGAGCAATTATTCATCATTACCTTGGATCGACATCGGACAATCAGTCATCTGTGGAAAGCTACTGAAATGAGTCCTGGCGAGAACCCATGTGCTTTGTCAAGGAGAGAGAAAGAAGAAGGAAAAATATAGATGCTTCAACTTGGAAATTACACTTCTGACCAGTTCAACTATTGTCCATCAGTGCTTGATTCCTGAACCGGAAAATTTTGAATTACTGTAGAGATTGACGGCACGGAAGAAGGCCATACAGCCTGTCATGTCCATTCTGGGTCAATTCAAAGGGGAATTCTTTTAGAGTCCAATTTACCTAGGAATGTAACTCAATTGCAATCGAGAGATTCTACAAGGTGAAACAAACAACAAGAACTTGCATTTGATATGGCACCCTTAACAGGGTAGCGTCCTGATCACAATGTTGTGATACCATTGCAATGCCTAATAAGTCTTAATTAAAGTAATGAGCATTTGTGTATTTTTGGATAATAGGGCAGTTATCATGTCTTTTTAGTCACCCTGTATTATTTGCACTGATGAGATGAGTACTCATCTGCTTAAATAGAGATTAGGTTCGGTGCGGAAACAAATCCGCAAGAAAAACAGGTGAACAATTTGAGGAAGGTCATGATCAATGTTCCCTCCAGACTTCCCTTATCGACCACTGTATCCTCCTACACCGCCTCTCCTCCAAGCTCAATCTTTAAGGACCTGCCCTCGCCTGGTTCGACTCTTACCTTTCTCACCATCTCCACTTTGTCGTCACCAACGGCTTCTCTTCCAACCCTGCACTGTGACCTGTGCAATCCCCCAAAGCTATGTCCTTGACCCCCTGCTTTTTAATATCTACATGCTCCCCCTTGGCAACATCATCTGCTGAAATGGGGTCAACGTCCATATGTATGCGGGTGACACCCAACTCTATCTTTCTGCCTTTACCTTCGACTCCAGGACCACTGCTGTCCTGACAGGCTGCCTGCCAGACATCAAGTCCTGGATGAGAGCTAACTTTCTACAGTTGAATGTCAACAAGACTGAGGCCCTCCTGATTGGCTCGTGCCAGTGCCTTCACACATCAGACACTGGCAGCAATAACCTCCATGGTCACACTCAACCTCTCCAAGCCAGTCAGGAACCTGGTATTTTGTTCGATCCTCAACCACATCCAAGCCATGACCCAGTTTACCTTCCTCCACCTCTGCAATATTGCCCAACTCCACCACTACCTCACCCCCCAGGCCACTGAAACCCTCATTCATGCCTTCGTCACATCCAGGTTCGACTACCAATTTTCTGCTTGTTGGCCTTCCCAATTCTTCCCTCCAGTGACTGCAGATATTCCAGAATTCTGCAGCCTATGTCATCTACCACTCCGAGCTTCGTGACCCCATCTCCCCCATCCTCGCCCAACTCCATTGCCTCTCCATCACTCAGAGGATTCAATTCGAAATCCTGGTCCTCACATTCAATTCCCCCATGGCCTCGCCCACACCCCCCCACCTCTGCAACCTCCTAACCCTCTACCAAACTGCCCATCCCCTCTGCTCAGTAGATTCTGGCCTGCTCTTCGACGGTCGCATCGGTCATTCCCTCCATCTTCCCTGTCCCCGATCGCAGCTCGGATCTAAAACAATACTGTCCAGCGCCTTGGAATGTGCTCCTGAGATGAAAGGCTCTATACAAGGGTAATTTGGTTGTAGTTCTTGTTGGTGTTGTTTCCATCCTGAAGGACAGTCGAGCTCAGAGCAATTCTTCTCGTGGTTTGATTTCTGAAAGGTTGAAAGGCTTCTGGTGCTGCCACTTGCGATCAGGCAGAGCCGATGTCTGACAAGCTCTGCAGTGGACAGCTCACACGAGGTAGAAACTGTTGGGAATATGGGTTTGAGGGGGTGGGGTGGGTGGTAGACGGAGGTGGGGCTTGATTGAGGCTTCAATGCAGGCTTGAGTACCAGAATAGTAACTATACTCCCTTTTGATCAAACCCTAGTCTCCGCTGAATAAATACTGAAACAGAACAAACCACAACAAACACAGAAACAAGGAAAAACTGTCATTTGTAAACTGAATCCTGTTCTGTTTGGAAGACCCATCAAATTGTTACAAGACACACACAGGTTTGGAGTCAGCTGCTGTGATTATTGGCCCTGAAGATATTTCACCCTATTTCTAGTTCATTGCTGCTAGTCAGTTTGGAAGCATTGTTTTTATTTTGTAAAACAACCAATGATTAACAAGGATAACAACTTGCATTTATATAGCGCCTTCTATGCCAGGCGGAGTCTCAGAGTGCTTCACAATAGTGGAGCCCAAGGCCAAGCCAGGGGGAGTGGGAAGGTGACCCTACGTGCGATGGAACGGAAAGGTCTTCAGGTGCGACCTGAGAATGGAAAAGAAGGGGATGAGATGGAGGGATTGAGGGAGGGAGTTCCAGAGTTTTGGGCCATATTGGCTGAAGCCTCGGCCGCCGACGGTGGAGTGGAGGAATCGGGGGACAAGGAAATGGCCAGACCCAGTAGATCAGAGGCAGCGGGTACTGCTGGGAGGAGAGAGGAGGTTGGAGAGTTGGGGAGGTGCAGAGGAGTGGAGGGATTTAACTACAAGAGTGAGGATGTTGAAGTCGATCCGCTCTGTGACAGGGAGCCAGTGAAGTCTAGCGAGGATTGGGGCAATCAAGGAGCGAAGTTTGGTTCGGGTGAGAATGCGGGCGGCAGAGTTCTCTATGAACATAATAATTTGCAAATTCTCCTTCACCATCCTTGAAGTCGCTTGACTTATTGAGTCCCAAATTGCATTCTGTATGTAGTTGGGTGTGATGTTCACCCAATGGGAAAAGTGCTATTTAAATGCAAGTTGTTGTTGTTGGAGGGGGAGCTGATGATGGTGGATGGTAGGAAAGGTGACCAAAAATGTGCTTGATGCGAGAGGTCTGAAGGCAAGCCTCCTTTTCCCTTATCCATAAACATGATCTACAATGTAACTACATCATTCAGTGACTGATGTACCCTCTTCAAAATCTGTGCAGGGACTTGCCAAGTGCAGCTCCGATGATTTTCTCCACATATAGTATTTAATTGGCAATTTTGCTTGGAAGCATAGTAACTGAGAAAGGAGCTCTCTGAATAATTTATTCATTTGCACCAAATACTTGAACTGAAATGATGCATCAGTCAGTGGGATCACACTCAGAGTGAGCAGTGCTGTGCAACTTTGCTGTTCTGTTGATGTCTTCTCATTTGATACGTGAAGCAAATGGCTTACAGAGCACCTTATACAGGTAGAATATGAAATCTGCTTAAAACAAAGTCACGAGTGAGTTTTGGATTCCACCCCCTTAGTGAAAGCAATTGTCCCCACCTCAGCCCCTTACAGAGTAAACTCTGTACTTTAAGCGCTCGGAGACACTGCTTGAGTGAAAGGCAGTATATAAATGCAAGTTGTTGTTATTCTCGTCAACGTTTACAGTTTTGTGTTTGCCGTCTCTTCAAAGACCTCTCCTCCTCACCATGAACTTGACAGCCTCATTCGGAGAACATCTAGAGGTAGTCGATGCAGAACAAAGTTCTCTATCAGTCTGGGATTAAAGAAGTTAGGGTTTTATATTGAACGTCAATTGCTAGTTTTCATAAAGATATCATGCAAAGGCTTTGCAGACTTGACATTTGATGCATATCATCATGTGTTACTTGATTCTGATGCTGGTTGACATTGGAACATTTGAATCCATCGGAACAAACTGTCAGTCCATGATTTTGCTCCGAGCACCATAATAATAGTCTTTGCATTTTATATAGCGCCCTAGCAAACTGTTGAGACAAGAGCTGTGAAGTGCAGTGATTGTATATCTTGTGGTCAACTCTGGCAGCAATTTACACTACGTAATCCCCTGCAGGCAACTGTGAAGTGAGTGACCAAGTTTGTTGCAGGGATTGTAGCCCAGCACAACAACAAGAACAGCAACAAAATTACATTTGTATAACGCCTTTTCACGTCAGGAGGACGTCCCAAGGCACCGGACAGTCAGTCGTTGTTTCAGGATGCGTGTTCCAAATGAGAATTTGCTAATTCCCAGCTCTGTCCAGTCACATGGAAGCTTTAATCATCTGATGGATGTTCTGCAGCATCCTGTGTGTGGCAGCCCATGTTGTGTTTTTCTTTTGCATATGTGCAAAATCAAAGGATCAATATTCACTTTGATCTGGAGAGCTGTGTGCACCAAAATGGTATGAGAAAGGACGGATCCTTGAAATAGCAAACGGAGAGTGGAAATTCATGTTCTCATTGTCGATCGAGCATTTTTCGAACTCAAAAGCTTTGCGTATAAGCCTTCGCATCCCTTCCTGCCAATACCAAAGGCGGGTGCTCAAGGCTGTAACATTTCTCCTGAATTTGTTCTTGTGTGTTGTTTCAGTCTATGTGGCTTGCTTTGTCTTCT
The DNA here is from genome assembly GCA_035084275.1 of Hydrolagus colliei. Taxonomy (NCBI): domain Eukaryota; kingdom Metazoa; phylum Chordata; class Chondrichthyes; order Chimaeriformes; family Chimaeridae; genus Hydrolagus; species Hydrolagus colliei. The sequence continues at coordinate 10,647,340 of CM068752.1, forward strand.
TGTTGCTCAGTGAAGCAAAGAGCTCTTTACCTTGACCTCTGCGCTTGTGGTCCTATTTTAGAGGGCTACTTGAGTTGACATTGAACCTGCAAGGGGCATCTTTTCATTGCGGTCAGTAAAAGAGACGGGCTCTTTGCCTTCTCTGCTCCACTGGATAATGATCATCGAGGGCTGAGTGCATTGCACCAAGGATTGAACGGTCGCCACAGATAGAGTCACGTGTTCTCATTGACTTCAAGCCGGCTGCATGGCCTCAAATGAAGATGGTTTGGATATATGACAGGCCTTGCAGGCAGCTCATACAGCACAAGGTGAAACTGCTCACTAAACTGGGAAATGAAGGAAAGCTCTGTAAACTTTGCTATCCCAGGAAGCATTGTTTTCGATATTTTGAGGGGAGGGGTTGGGAAGAATTCAGCTAAATGGTAAATTCCAGTGAACACTGAATTAACGGTGACCTGTATCAAGAACCAACTCTTGGAGCCTCCTCCTCCACTGCCTGGCTCGCACCCACAGCTCAAGTGCCAAGCCCTATTGTTACATGCCTTTGGATATCTCCCTGACGTGAAATATATTTATTCTAAAAGAGGGGTAGTAGGGGGCAAGGCAGAGGGACTGTGGGAGGGAGTTCCAAACAATAATAATCCTTGCATTTGATATAGCGCTTTTCACATCTTCTAGACGTCTCAAAGCACTTCACATAATATACTGTAAAGTATATATGTGGGCGAAATGCAGCAGCCAATTGCGCACAGCAGCGTCCCCACAAACAGTCGTGGATTGAAATGACCAATTTATTATTGTGTTTTTTTGAGTGATTATTATCAGGCGCATGGAGCAAGGAAACTTGCCCAAGATTTCACCCTCACTGAAATTGAACCCAGGTCTCTCGCTTGCAAGGCGAGTGCTCTAAACACTGAGCTGCAGGACATGTTGATGATATTGTTGTTGATGATATTGTGGTCGATGGTGTTGATGGTGTGGATGTTGTTGATGATGTTTTTTAACCCTCGGATGGATTTGGATAGAAACTCATGGTTGCTCTGCAGGAGAACATGGCTCGTGAGTTTGGGAAACTCCACCTGTTTCTCAGTAAGGAGGAGGAGGCTCTGGGAAAATAAAAGCTTTGTTACTGTCTGCAGGTACACAGCACTATGAAAGCTCAAACACTGGTGCATTTCACTGAGTGGGGTGTGTGAGCTTGCCTGCTTTAGTTGGAGCACCTGTCTCCTCTAACAGCATTTAATCATTTTGTAGGCAATTACTCACTCTTACATTCCTATGTCCCCAAAGTAAAGTCCGTCCTAGGGAATGACATGATGTTTCTTTGCTTTCCATATGAATTAGACACACACCGAGATGGGACGGGTTAATGAACAGGTTTGTTTTCCTGATTAAAGGCACCGCGTTGCCTTGGTATCCCCGCTCCATCGCTGCCACCAGGAGGTTGCGTTGACATCAATTAAAATTAAGCCTGGTCTCAGAGCTTGCACTGCGGCAGCAGGCTCCAGCACTACTGGGCCAGTGTGCGAGTATGACACAGATTCAGAGGCAAGTGATTTCTGCAGACTCAACCTACTCCAAAGCTCCCTGACATCACAACATCTGCCTTTTTTTTATATAGAAATGTTTATTCCTTCTCTGACTCCAAAATAAAACATTCATTGCATTCTGCAACCTTAACAGATTCAAGATCCTCACACTCGTCTTCAAAACCCTCACCTCCTCTCCGACCTGCATACTCCCCCAACCCACTAAACCTTGCCTTCGCTCGACTGGCTCCGGCTTCCTGCTTGTCCCTCGCGCCCTGCATTCTACCATTGGTGGCCACACTTTCAGCCACCATACACTGAAACTCTAGAACACTCGACCTCAATCCTCCAGCCTTGGTCCCTCCTTCCCTATCTTCAGGTCATTTCTGAAGACGTTCCTCTTTGACCATGCTCAAAGTCAGCTCCCCTGTCTTTCTGGCTCGGCAACATGCTCTATAGCATTGTTAAGAGCTCTGGGAAGCTACGTGAGGCATGCCACTTAAATGCAAGTCATTATTTGTAGTTATCGTTTTCAGGACTTTCTTATCACCAACTAGTAGCTGACTAGAAGAACGAAGAGGTTTCTTCTCTGTGAGACCCTGAACCCAGGCCCATCGCCCACTCCTCACCTACTGTTGCCAACACACAGGCAGGCAGGAGCGATTCCAGGTACACCCACCCTTGCAAAATCCTTCCCCCCAACCATTGGTAAGGGCAGACCATGCAAGCACACCCCCTGAGTGACCCCAGTAGTGGGAAGCATGTCCTGCAGTACTCTCAGTGGTGAGCTATGCAGTTTGAGCCAATTAAAATCCAGCAGTTCCTCCTAACTCACACCCAGCCTTAGCTCTTGCTGACCGGTGCTTAACACTCTCCACAATGTTTCCCCACAAAATATACAGTCGATTCACTTTTCAGTAGGTTCGGCGAGACGTGGTAAGGTGCTATATCAAATATAAGGATTGTTATTATTGTAGAAAAAAGTAAGCAGGGTGCCGCCCTCCAAGAGAGAATGTGCATTCCGGTTCAGGCACGGGGAGATTTCCAAGTGGAGTTGGCACACGTATATAAATGTTAGGGATCTAAAATGCTGGCTTTTATTTTCTCTTGAGTGTTCTTATCACTTACTTGTTGATTAAATTGATGTTGCTTTTTTGTAAAACCCTGTTTTTTAATTAAGTCTTGCTTTCTTGTGTGTGAAATAGAAAGTGCACTGGAGCATAGTAGCAAGTGTGTGAAATTGGAGGCAACAAAAGCTACCATTGCTTAGGCTACACACCTTAGTTATGGCGAACATTCAATGAATAATTAAATTTTGCGGTAGTTTCCGATATGCCTTAATGCGTCGCATTGTCCCTGGAATTAAAAACTGAACAAAGAAAACCCTGTGAGCTGCCCCCACTCATATGCTTGCACAATAATTACCTGAGTATAACATAAGCCTACATCTGAGGACTGGACACGGATGGTCATTCAGTCTCTCTCTGGAGGATTCTAATTGTACTTTCTCTAATTGCCACGGCACGAGTCGAAAAAGCCCAGAAATATGGGAACAACTTGTACCGAAATAATAATAATACTAAGAATCCTTGCATTTGATATTGCGCTTTTCACGTCTTCTAGACGTCTCAAAGAGCTTTGCAGAGTCAGCGCAGAAAACAAATGGTAAATCCTAATAATCCGTGCCTTTGCTGTCTATTGGCCTCTCATGTTGGATTCACCTCTCCGAGTCGGAAACCTAAAGGAGAGGTAAACGAAAGGGTAAATTTTAATCACCCTATGCTGCCAATGCAGTCGATGGCAAGCGATTAAAGCCATGTTCAGTCCAGTGTACTTCATCGACCTTACGCCAGAGCATTCACCACAGAGTGCGTACCAATGTCAGGGAAAACCTGATACATGAATATTTCTGTGAAATAAATAGAAATTGGGGGAAAAATATATCCCAAACCATTTTCTGTCTACACGCCTTGTTTTGGTAGCCCTGCTCGAACTCTCCAAGCTGAGGATTACACTTAATGTTCAGCAAATCCAGGTCTATTTCCCACACAGCCCCTCCCTACCTTCGAAGCTTCGTTCCACATCGCAACATTTCAAGTGACTTCAAACGTTCGACAAATCATGAGATAAAAATGGAACGTGCCTTGATTCATCTCACTCTCACTCGTAATCCCTTCAGCCTTGATGGCGTCTGGCACTGTGAGCCTCGGTCCTTCACTTAGGTCTCTCAATTCTTTGTATAGCAAGAAAGAAATAGCTTGGCACCTGGGAGACACTTCCTTACAATTAAAAGTCAGCAACAAGGAAAGGAAAAAAAAATCTATTAATATTTCACTTTGAAGCCTTGATCAGCGAGTAACATAATGTGGGAATCGCGTTGATTGAGCAGAAATGCAATGTACGAGGACAGGCAGTGTCACAGTAAAGCCACCATCACAGAACGGAGATGTAGATCAGTAACCAATTGTATTTCATACTTTTATAATGAGTTTATATTTAAGGTGCTTTAATATTTTATAGACATAAAACTTTTAATATCGGTATTTGATATGAAAGTTATAAATAATATAAGCCACAGCCATACCCTTCAGTACAATTTACAGGTTCTGATGCTGCTTCTGTTTGCATTGTTTTATTCAATTGCTTTTTATTTTTTGTGTGATTGTGTGTGTTTCCTGGAATCCCAGCCAGGCCTAACTCAGGCTGAAATCCAGCCAATCTCAATGTGTGTCGCAAGCTTCTATTTGTGGTTAGAAATTGTAGAGCGGATGCAGATATTGTTTTCAAGATTTTCTCAGTATATCCGAGTATTGCAAAATTGATAATTAATGATAATAATCCTTGGGTTTGATTTAATGGCTTCAGATTAGGATGATGTCTCAAAATGATGAGACAGGAGAATGGGGTTGGGAGTGAGTGTTTTATTTTACCTTGGTAACAAAATAAATCACTGCAGTCCAGTTGATGTCCTTCAGAGTCAAGGCACCTGCGAAACACTACATTTGAATTTATTTCCTTTTTTTTATCGTATGTGCGAAAGGTGAGAATGATTCTGAACCAGAACGGTCTCTCTCTCTGTCTGCCAGTACACTGCGCTACGCAGTTCCCCCAAGGATGGAGGATTTGAGAACTATTTGATGATTAATAAAGATGAGGCAGTAGAAGAGGTTCAGATCTGACTCGCTGCTTTCAGAAGCCGTGTCCTTTGATGTCATTCGCTTTGATCTTTTTTTGTACCACATCCCACCCCCCCACCCCCACCCCCACCATCACCATGCCCAAGCCCAACTTATAAAGCTATTTACCTCCCCAAAAAAAGGTATTAATTTTGTTATATTTTAATAGTTACTTCGTTGAAATCCAGCTTCATCAGGAAGAAATAAATGTGGCGAAAATTGCCAAGTGCATTCGTTTAAATGCACTGTAGCAGCAGGAGAAATTTTATATCTATCCAAATATATATATATAAATATAAAAATAACTGAACAGAAAATAAATCCGGTTACTTTCGAGCAGCGGAATTGGGGCGCAAAAAAAAGATCAAAAGAATCACATCAAAGAGACTCGCTCCTTAAAGGCATGAAGTCACATCTGAGCCATTCGCTAATCCTTAATAATGAATTAACCCACGAAAGTTGTTGACGACGTGGATTGGAGATAAATAACCATTTCTCTGTATGATAAGTTGCTGCTCAGAAAATTTATTCATGCAGTTTGCAGTCGCAGGCCGCATCGCGTGTAGAACATTATTTTCGTTTCATTGCGCTACGGGTGTGTATATGTATATATATATATATATATATAGATATATGAAAGAGACAAAGAAAAAAAAAGCAGTTTCATTTATAATCAGGAAAGCTTCGCATTATAATTGCTAATACTATAGCGATCGATTGCCGTAATCCCTGAAGTGCTGTGGTAGGTATATTTCCTATTCCCTGTAAAATGGGATTTTGATGTGTGTTAACATAAACCTTTGATCCAAGTGCAGTCTGTTCCACTTAAGTTCATTTTTTTTGTTAAACGTATAGTATAGTTTTATTTCTGTTATATATTTTGCTTAAAACTCAAAATGGTCTCAATTCACATTGAGCTGCAATTCCTTCTCTGAAAGGGGTTATGTAATGAACATGGGGGAATGAGTGGGGCTGGTGGGAAAAGGGAGGAGGACAGCTCTCATCCATCTGGTTCTATACGATATGCACAAAATACAAAGTCATTCCACTTTGTGGTATATTTTGTGAAGCACTTTGAGACGTCTCAAAAACATGATAAGGCGCTACATCAACTGCAAGGATTATTCAAATTGTATTATTGCATAAGTGTAGCGACTGTGTGCTTCCAGTCATGATTTAATCAGAGAAAACTGATTTTTTTCATTGAGTCGTGGGATCTTTAATGTCTATATAAATATAGACTAGATATTACTTTACCATCTCATCAAAAGGGCCTTCAATGGTCTAAGTGATGGATTGGATTGACAGCCTAACTGATAAGGTCAATATCATGACGTGAGACTTGAACCCACAACCTTCTGATTCTGCTGCCAACTGAGCCAATATGACCAAGTACAGAACATCACTGAGCTCACTTTTGTCATAAATCTATAACTACTTGTTTTCAGATTTGTTCTGTGCTGTAGAGCACATTGTAATTGTGCTTTTGAAGTGTCTCATAAGTGAACATTATCATCTTATTTGTTGGGGTGAGGAAGCGGCGATGTGTTTCAAGGGAAAACCCTTTTGTTTTTTATTTAAAAAAAGATATTTGCAAATTCATTGATAGAAAATAGAATAACTCCCAGACATTATAACGGCACATTAATGAGTTTATTTCAGCATCACTGACGCTCTCACTGTGCTAAGCCTTAGGTTTGTCTTCATAGCTGCTATTTCCACGCTTGATCCTGGCGCGTGAATGAAAGCCACCCTTCTGTCTTCACACGGCTGTCAGAGAGAAGAGCAGCTGATTCTACTATGCTCTTCCCACGCATTGTAACAAAGAACTTGAGTTGAAGCAACTGATCTTCTTCACTTCCATCTCCAGATCAGATGGTCTTCATTGTTTTGCCCACAAAAATATACAGTCAATTCACTTTACAGTGAAGCGCTTTGAGACGTTGCCAAGATCAATTGCAAGGATTATCATTATTATCATTGTTGTAGCTTCACTTGCTTGGTTTAAGATCTCAGGATGTCCTGGAGGGTATATCGCTGTTATTTTTTAATCTACCTTCATCAAGTTTATCCATAATAAGCACACTGGGACACTAGCTTTTGTGAGGTTTGCTATATAAATGCAAGTTGATACTGTAATCCCCCAAAATATTTTTGCAAAACTGTTTTATTAAAACCATTTGCAATCGCTTGATTTCACAATACTAATAATCCTTGCATTTGATTTACCACCTTATCACATCTTTAAGACGTCTCAAAACACTTGGCAGAATATACAAGAAAGTGAATTGACTATATATTTACTATGTGATTGGTAAAAACTTAAATTGTTATTATGCAAGTTACAATTTCATAGCGTGGCCTTTTCCATGAGTTACCCAGTCTAGTTTAGAGTCCATCTTTCTCTCTCACTCTCACCCAATTATTTTTCTAACCTGGGCCAATATTTCCGCCCCCTTGCTTGGGGAAGTCACTGTTGGCTTGACAAAGGCAGGGTCAGTAACTGGAATGACAGGTGTCGGGAGGAGCTTGGGGAGGAATGATTGTCCAATAAGTCAATTTGCATTCCCTCAAAATAGCAGCAAAGTGCACAACCAATTTTCAACTACTTTTGGTCCAGAGATTGTGTTGGCCTTAATCCCAATCAATTGCTTCACCTCTCATGAACCAAGTGAGTCAAGCGAATAAAATATAATGCTGGAATCTGTGTAATCATATATGCAAATTTTTGGGGGGGTCCTTTTTGTTGTCGTAGGTAGTTATTGTGTTATTTTTCTGGGATTCAGATCCCGACGAGACATTTGCAAACTCACCCATGGTTCTGCCTCTGTTAATCCTTCAGTGTAGTGAGCTGGCCGGCTGTTAGTGTTTGCCATGTCTGGTTGAGCCAATAAAGCCCAGATCATCCGCCGCACTGTGCTATTACTGCTTCGTAGCACCTGGTGTGTATAGCAGTTATTCTCTCATTTGCTATCTCTCCATCTGCCCGTGAAGATTTATTCCCAAAGACAGAGGCCTGGTGCTCCTTCACCAATCGAGAGTCTCATTTGCTGATCTCCGATCGGACTCTAACCAAGCAGAGAGGAGCCGAGCCAGACCTGTACGTTTATAACACACAAGACTGTTCAGTTCCCATGGTAACTCCCGTTTGATTCTGCGCTAATTGGTACAGATATTACGGTGCAATTTTGAGCCACACTCTTTTATTGACTGATTTCACTCCACACAGCAGGGAGACAAGTCAAATTCGGAATAAATATTAGATATATATATATATAATTTATATATATATAAAGACAGTACAGATTAGGGAGGCCCCGCGAATGACGTTAACAAAAATCCTAAAAACAAAAAAGGTGTCTTGACATTGTATGATTTTTTAAAGGATTGTGTCCCTGAGGAGTAGGATAGCTGTTAAGATATGTCCAGTCATATCATGCAATACATTAAAACCTAGTGACAAGGCTTCTTATTTTTACTATTGTTTGCTTTTCAGTTCCTTGAGAACAGTCTTCATCCAAACACACACACATACACACACACACACATACACAATCGCATACCACAAAACCCCCACACACACACATGCGCGTACGTCCATGCCACACCACAAACTCTTACCCGGTAAATTGCCTCTACAATCAGGCAGGTCTGGAATTAAAAGCTCTAAGGACTGTGATCCTTTATGAATCTGAGATGCTGCCCAGCATGGAGTGAGCTATGCAAATGTGAGTTGCATTTGTGCTTTCGTTGGATGGAAGAAACTGATGTTAATAATAATTATTATTATCCTTGCTTTTGATGTAGCGCCTTATCACATCTTTGCAACACCTGAAAGCGCTTCACAGAATATACAGTAAAGTGAAGTGACTGTGGCTTTGTGGGCAAAATGCGCAAATCATGCAAAAGTTGTGTGTTTGCGTGGAGCAATGATGGAGAGATTTAAAGCAGTGGCTTTTTAATTTTAACGCCATTTCCAGGTGTTTGGGGACATGGAGGCATTCATTCAAATGTAGGAATTACAGTCTGATCATTGCTTTACTTGTCTCCACGTCCATGTCTAATTTAAGTTGCTCACTTCAGTATCAAGCCTTTCCTTCCCCACAACCCCTCTGGGAGCATCACACACTAACAGACCAGCTCTGCTCCCGCGTTCCCCATCTGTTGATGTCTTCACTTGTAGAACAGTGTATCGCTCTGTTCAAAGAAGACTCTGATCCTCTCCTGCAGTTTATTGCTACTGTGCCGGTGTTCCCTCAAAGCACTCGTTTGACTTTATTTTCACACAAAGCGAAAGAAGAACATTCATCGAAGAGCTCACTTCATTTGGTAGAAGTCAGGATTCCCAGTTGTATATGTGTCTTTCGCTAATCTCTCCTGCAAATCTGGTTCGGACAACCTAAAGACTCCTGGAGTAATACAATCCTGGAGTATGTGTGGGCCAAGGAGATAGTTTCCAATTTTCCAGTATAATTGTAGTGTTATAGTTCTGTTCCTATTGTATCTCCAGTTAAATGAGTCTTTGAAATCATTTGTTAATAGAACTAGACATTGATGTGGGTGCAGTTTCCTAGTTCATGAGCACCTTGTTAAAAAGAGTGAGTGTTTTGACACACAACCATGTCTACAATTACCTGGGTCCATTTGGATGATCTTGGTGAGTTGCTACAGAATAGCCAATGCAGTTCATGATCAGTAAGGGCTGACAGCACGATAGATAAATGATCGCCTTACTATTCTATAGTTTATCTTCTTCACCCCTGAGTTAGAGCAAAACACAAATGTCCTTAAAACCTCTTTTCCATCGAGTTACCAACAGGAAACCCATAACAAGATGAACTTCACAAATGCTATTGAAATATATAAACCCTCCACTTAGAACATGCTAAACTCGCGACCAAAAGACTAAAGAAGACAGACAACAGGCCAACACCGAACTGTAGCTGTGTGTTGATTACAACAGACTCCAGATAAATGTGGACCTTATGTTCATCGTAGCCAACCCTTCCACTCATGTCCTTTATACAGATTCCCAATGGATTTATCCCTTCGTATTATCTCCTATTTCATGCAATTTTCAGTCAAGCATAAAATGTCCAATTATGGCACTTGGATCTTTACAGAAACCGATCAGTGTTGGGAGACCTATTTGATCTCATTCGCCCAGAAAACAACCCTACCATCCTGCTTTGTGGCATCAAGCTGTGTATTCTTAATTCAAACTGACTGACCACAGAAAGCCCACACCACATCTCAACTGAAGGCAGGAGCATATTCCATAAGTCTAATCACATTTCATCGAAACTCTCTTCTCTGATTGTGTTTACGTTGCGTTGTGTTGACTGATTGGCTCAATGGGCTGCGGGACAACGATTTAGCAAATTGGCAACTCGTATCTGCAGTTTATAGGAATCGACAGCCGGGCATGACATTTCTTGGCAAAGTAATTCCATGTTTATCAGGATACAACTGCACTGAGATTAGCCTGATGGAAAAACAAGAGTGTTCACTTGTTTTCAAAGGTAATTGCTCTTTTTTGTTGTCTCAACCTGTATTTTGTTTTGAAGAAATATATTGTGTTGTGCTTTTCTAATCCAAGTTGTATATATTTCCCGGGGACATGATTATCGATGTCACTGTTTCCCATCACTGATTGCATTTTGCAACACTTGATTTTCTTTCAAATACACAAACTCCCCACCCCCCCACACACATACACATGCATGCACTTTCTCCTCCTCCTTCAGCCCCCCCCCACCTCCCACACACACACTGCTGACCCAGGTGATCGATGTGACAATGAGTGTTTCGTATCCATTGCTTTCTGCTGCCCAGAGTTGGGGGGGAAAAAGGCTTGAAACTGCTTGCAGGTTGTGAATGCAAAGCTGTGATGTGCTCGCCTTACATCCATTCAAAACGCTGCTTACAATTGACTGGTTGAAGAAGCCACCCCAATGCCTCCCCTATGCATTTTCATATGATTTAACAGCAAAAAAACATAAGAGATACCAGCCTTGAAGGCTCCTGGAAGTGTTTGTATAAGTTAATGACTGAATCGCACAAAACAATAACTTGTATTTATGTAGCCCACTTCGCGAGGGTACTGTCTCAGAGTACTTAACACTTATGTGGTTTGATGCTGAGTTGGAAAGAGAAGGGAGGTGACTAAAGGCACAGTCGAAAGAGATTGCTACTCACTGAAATAGTGTGTGAATTTAACCCCTTTCAATTGCAGGCCGTGCAGGTTGTAAATAAATGATAATAATAATCCTTGCATTTGATATAGCATCTTATCATGTCTTTGAGATGACTCAAAGTGGTTCACTGAATATACTGTAAAGTGAACTAACTGTATATTTTGTGGGTGAAGTGCGGCAACCGATTGGGCACAGCAGTGTCCTACAAACAGTCGTGGATTTGGTGACTAAACTATTATTTTTTAAATTTGGTTCTACAGTTCTGGACAAGATAAAACAGCTCATCTTTGTAAGTGAAAGTATTTTATGTGCATGAAAGAGTTAAAACTATTTCTCTCTTGAAAGCATGTGCATTAGCTCAAATATTTCTGAGCAGACTCCATTGTATTATGCTTTGTGACATCTGTATGCATTTAGTCACGGTTGACCTGTGATGTTGTGATACCTGGCAGATCACTGTCTTAGAATCAGGTTGCTGACATTTCAGCAGCCTTTCCCTGAAATCACTACTCATTACTTATTTACCAGCGCTCAGCTCCCAAAAAACCTTTCCATACATAAAAAGCACCCTAAAGATCAACCAGCATTAGTGACACTAAACAATCTGTTGGGAACATTTCCTCTTTACCTTTCTAAGATCCACTTTACGTTATATTCTGTGAATCGCTTTGATATGTCTCAATGACGTGATGGGGCTCTATATCAAAGGTAAGGATTATTATTATTATTATTAAGATGAGCTGTGTCAGAGTCACACCATATAGTGGAGTGATTATGATTGCTTTCATTAGCTGCCTTAATCTTGGGTCGGAAGAAATGAGTTTGGATAATCCATGTTCTCAAAATTATGATACTAATCCCATCCTACTTAGTTTGGCCTGTCCTCTCTGCCCAAACTACATAATAATGGTAATCCCACTTAATGTTGCACCTCATCTGCTTCAAACAAAGTATGCAACAAAAAGTTACTTTAAAGTATAGTGAATGGAGCTGATCGCCAATCAGCCCCCGCCCCACTAACAGTAAGTACATTCCTTACATTTGGTACAACAGCTTTCAAGTCGGGAGGACATCTCAAAAGCGCTTCACAAAGTGCAGTAACTGCGGTTTGTGGGGGAACAAACAACAATGAAATGAGCAGCCAGTTTGAATCTTTTGTTGGTGTTGGTGAATTTGGACAAGGATGGAATATAGTAACAATATTATAATAATACTACAAATAATCATTGCATTTGATATAGCACTTTACCCCTTTTCTAGATGATTCAAAGCGCTTCACAGCATATACCATAAAGTGAATTGACTGTAAATATTTGTGTTTGAAATGCGGCAGCCAATTGCGCATAGCAGTGTCCCGCAAACAGGCGTGACCAAATTGAGTGACCAAATTATTATTATTATTACCTTTTGGGGGACTATTAGCCCTGGAAAAATTATTCTCTAAACAACTAACAACCGGAGTCCAGCTTACTGTCAGATAAACAGAGGTGTGTGGTGTAAGGAAACATGTCCAACCTTTTGTCCTGCCAGGAATAGAACCCAGATCTTGCACTTGCGAGCTGAGTGTTCTAACCACTGAGCTGCACGACTCCATATTGTCCAACATGTTGAAGGTTAAGCAATGGAAATTGCAAATATCCATCCCCGGGGGAGAGGGGAGGGTGGGGAGAAGTGGTGGGAGGAGGAGAGTAAGAGGGGTGGGAACAAAAGAGTGAAGGGGAGATTTTTTTTAAAAAAAAGTCTGAAGCAACTGCAGTGAATGAGGAAAGCTGCATGAGGAGAGAAAGGCCCATTACCCGTTAAATAGAGCATTGAAAAACTATATTGGTTTTAAAGATGGAGCGTTGCAAGGTGAGTGAAACACAATGTAGGTAGTATGCCCGTGTTTCAAGAGGCTATGAAAAGGCATCAATAGATGAGCAATTTTTAATCCATGGTGCGTGTTGGTAAGGGATGCTGGATGGATGAGTTATGAGACAGGTGCAACTCCTATGAATTTGCTCCCTTTTTTGGCAAATAGAAGGGATAGTTTCCTGCTGTGTGGGCTCTCTTCAGGGCCAGTAGGAAGGAATCAAACGCGGGGACAAGGTATCAAAGAAAACATGAAAGTAAAATTCGCCGTCTACAACAAAATAAAAAAACTACTCACCTGCAATCCAGGAGGGGAAATAGCTTTTTAAAGCAATGCCATTTGAATTTCTCTCTCTTGTGGGTTTCAGAATCCTGCGTAAGTATGTTTGTTACCTGTTGATATTATGGAGGGGTTTCAATATGACAAAAAATCTTAGTCTGTTGTATTCTAACCTCCTCTCTCCTCACAGCAGTACCCGCTGCCTCCGCTCTATTCGGTCTGGCCTCCTCCTTATCCACCGAATCCTCCGCTACACCATCGGCGGCCGTGCTTTCAGCCCTGACTTTGCCGTGAAACTCTGGAACTCTCTTCCTCAACCCTTTCGTTTCCCATCTTCAGGTTGTGCCACAAGACCTTTCTCATTGACCTCACTCACGGTCACTTTCCCTCTCCCCCGGGTTCAGCATCAGGCTCCGCCACTGTGAAGTGCTCTGAGACGCCGCCCAGCGTGGAGGGGATGGTGGGGCAATACAAGTGCAAATTGTTGTTGTTCTGTGGGTGACATTCCTACAGTCAGAACAACAACTTTGCAGGGTAGCGTCCCAGAGTACTTGACAGTGGAAAAGCTGGGTTGGGGGTAGGGGGGAGGTGACTGTAGGCATGGTCGATAAGGAGGAAGGACTTCTGACATGTGAGCTGAAGATGGCGACGGATGAAACAAGACAGAGGGGATTGCGAGAATGTCTTCTGGAGTGGCTGAAAGCTTGGCCACAGATGGAATGACCGTAATGCTGATCAGCTCGGGCTATGTTCATCCCTGTGACCTTCAACTCGTTTCATAACTATGTAATTGTGTGTATCCTTCCTCCTCACCCTTCCCTCCCACCCCTGCCCTCACTCCCCTCTCTCCCCCCCATCAATTTTTTTTCTCTGAAACTGTGACTTTTGCAGAAAAGTTGGCATTGGTGCCAGTAGCTGTCCAAAGCTTCCCTTAAGTAATTCTTCATCTCTGAGGCTGAATAATGAGTGTTGGCAGGCTACTCATTCATGGGAGCATCGGAAACCAGGTGGAACTTTGCTTTGCACATCCACACATTTGCACTTTAGGACTCATTGTGTCCCACAAACAATCATGGTCTGAAATGATCAATTTTTTTATTATTATTTTTATTTGAGGGATTACTACCAGGCGTGTGGAATAAGGAAACAAGCCCAAGTTTTCGCCCTACTGGGAATCAAACGCAGGTGTCTTGCTTTTGCAAGGCGAATGCTCTAACCACTGAGCTACACTCTCTTTTTATGCCTCAATTAATTTCTACTCATCCTTGTGCAGCGTTTTATCACTGAAATAGAGTAGTTGGGCTAGACGGTCTGTTTCTGTGCCTGATCACTCCATTTGAAACCCTCCGCTTTCATGGCACTATACAAGTGCAACTTGCTGTTGTTGTTTTTGAGTCAATGAATATCTTAAGCTCTTGGGAAACATTGTGTTGACAAGCGAATCTCCATTTGAAGATGCTAACCAAAGGCATTGTTGACGAAATGATTAGGATGTTTTGGAAGGTGCAAAAAGAATAGATTTTCTCATGATCTGCGTCACTCACATAGTGAGTGAGTCCTTTTCTGAAAAAAAAGAGCATTCATTGAAAGGGCATTGATAAGATTGTATGGGAGCTATTCCTACATGGACGTAGGTGTGAGGAAAGCAATAGTACTCGACAGCTCAATGTCTCTTCAGTATATCAGCATTTAGCTTTTCACTATTAAGGGTGACCTGAGGGGAAGGAGTAAATAACAAAGTAAAGTAACTGTTGATAGCGATTGGAAAAAAGTCAGAAAAGTGTCACTGTTAATTGAGTATTTTGTGTTCATTAACCACTCCCTCCGGAAGCGACTTAAACCCAGGTCAGGCTGTCTGCCTGCCTCCGATCGCAGGGAACAGCTGTTGGAGTGAAACAGACATAGGTTGTACCAGAGCCATTGGTGTCATTGCCAGTATGTCCCCCAGCGGAAAGCATCTGTTAACCTGCTAGGCAATGAACTGGTCTTGCCTGCATCACAGTGAAGCAGAGTTGTCTCTTTTCCCTCTAATCGATGCACATTCGTACTTTGAGCCATCCATGTCATTCCGCAGAAAGAAACGCAAATGAGGCGTTGAGTTTTGATCCACTTATAATGCAACAGATTGGATTTTTATATTGTTCTTATATATTCTCTGGGTGTGCAGTGACTCTCTTTGCTCCGAATCAAAGCTGCCTCTTCTCTCGAGTGCTTAGTTAATGTTCAGAAACTGTGAAGTGGGGAGAGGAAGTCCTCGGCACGAAGGCATTGTATGTACTGCGATCGACAACCCCCAACACCCCAAAAAAAATACATCCTGCAGCGAGAGAGAGAGGCCATAATAAACTTCCTACAATAATGTCACCAGCATAGTTGAGTCAATCGAAACAAAAACAGAGAGAGCTGTGGAAACCTTTCTCCACAGATGTTCTATAGATGCTGCCTGACCTGCTGAGTTTTCCCAGCTCTTGCTGTTTTTGTTTCAGATTTCAGCATCTGCAGTATTTTGTGTTTTGAGTAAATTGAAAGTTGATGCATAATAATGATAATCCTTGCATATGATACAGTGCTTTTCATATCTTATTGATGTCTCAAAGCAGAATATACTGTAAAGTGAACTGACGATATATTTGTGGGCGAAACGCAGCAGCCAATTGCACACAGCAGTATCCCAACAGTCGTGGATTGAAATGACCAATTTTATTGTTGTGGGGTTTTTTGGGACGTATTATTGCTAGGCGTGTGGAGTAAGAAAACTTGCCCAAGATTTCGCACTGATCTGCCTGGATTCGAAAACAGGTCTCACGCTTACAAGGTGGGTGCTCTAACCTGAGCTCCAGGAGCTCCACACATGAGCGGAAAAGAAAGGGAGTTTCTTCCCTGACCTGATTACTGAGCACAATCTGAGGAATTTCACCATCATTCAAAAGAAGTGAATGCAAAATGGGGAAGTCCTTCACATTGAACAGGCTTGAGGTGTTCAAACTAGAAATATAACAATAGAATAATTGGCTATCCTACATCACTTCACTGAGACTTCTCAAACCATTTCACAGTGTAGCGGCGATGCATTTTGCAGCCGATTTGCACGTAGCAATGTCCCACAAACGCCTATAATGTATTTTTTTTTAGGAAGATTGTTGTCCAAGTCACCAGTGGAAACTTCTCTTTTGGAATAGTGACGTTTATTATTCCCCTGAACAGGTAGTAGCTCAGTTTAAGAAATCATCCAAACCAGCATCGTGTGGAGCTGCTATAGCTCAATGATTAGAGCACTCGCCTTACAAGCGTGAGTTCTGTGTTCGAATCCAGGCAAATCAAGGCGAAGCCTTGAGCATGTTTCCTTACTCTACACGCAAAATAATAATCCGTCAAAAAAAACCCACAATAATAAAATTGGACATTTTCAATCCACGACTGTTTGTGGGACACTGCTGTGCGCAATTGGCTGCCACGTTTCGCCCACAAATATACAGTCAAATCACTTTACAGTATATTCTGTGAAGTGCTTTTGAGACGTCAATAAGATGTGAAAAGTGCTATATCAAATGCAAGGATTATGATAGGATCTCCAACAGTCAAAGTAGCGGCTGTTTTTGATTAACTTTTTCTTCTGAGACAGGAGGTTGTGTGTGTGAGTGGGAGGGGGGGCGCTGGGGGTTGGTAGAGAGTGGGGAAGCCTTGTTTGAAGGTAAATATGCAGAGGTGCAAATGGAAGAAAGTTTTGTCATAATCTATCATGAATTCCAATTTTAAAAAAACATGCGCTTGTTTACCTTCTGCCTCGTGCTTTATGAAGTAAGGGCAGGGTGTGGTTTGATGGGAGACAATTAATTTTCCAGGAAATAGTCTTTTTTTTTTGCAAAAGTTTGGTGACAGTCGTTCGAAGGCAAATGAAGCCGGGGTTACATTTAAGGTCCTCCCCCAAAATAAAATTGTCACATCAAATATTTACAGAGTATTTTGGTGACGTGTTGGTGTACAAACATTGACAGCAGTTTACAGAATACTCTATTCCAATGGAGAGCATTACACAAACACATTGCACTAATTGAGCCAGATTTGCTGTGGAAGGAGGAGAAATTATGTATGTACCGGCGTGTCTGTCTTGACAGTCTCGGCTAACTAATCCTAAAATGACAGTCTCTGCCAGTTCAGAGGTGTGATTGATAACACTAAAACCTGGACTGTGTGGTGATTTTATCTGTCAGAATCTGCTGTCGAAACCGGTTCTCTGAAAAAAAAACAATATTTACAGAGCCGTATAGCTGTAGAGCTGAACTGTGAGATTTGAAGGAAATGTTACGCATTTCATTCCAGCAAACTGACACTATCATCATTTTGGAATATACTGTACGAGGCAGATTTGATCAAAGAGAAGTGATTTTCCCTATCCACTCTCTCTCTTTTTCTTAGGAGTTATGGCATTTTACTAACGCGGACATCCTTTCTGCTTCCCCATTGTGGATTATTTTTTCCCCCAGCTTGTTGTTTTACAAAGTGGATGACAGTTCTGATGTTTTATCTGATGTTCTGTAGCTCATGTCCTCTCCCGCACCAGGCTTCGTGACCCCATCACCCCCACCCTCGCCCGGCTCTACTGGCTCCCCATCCCTCAGAAGATAGAATTCAAGTTCCACATCTTCAATTTCAAGCCTTGCCCCCTCCTATCTCTCTGACCCGCTGACCCCCTTTCAATCTGTCCGCTCTTTCAGCTTCTCCATCACCCACCCATTGGAACTCCACCCCCAAATAACGTTACTTTGCTCCCTCCCTTGCCTCCTTCAAGGCCTAGATCAAGCCTCTCTTTTTTGATCTCTCTGTTCTCCCTCACCCTCACCCCCTCCATCCTTGCTCGGATCCTGATCCCTGATTGTTCAGTGCCTTGGGACATCCTCCCAATGTGAAAGACGCTCTACAAATATAATTGTGTTGTTGTTATTAATTTGAAACCTTGCTGAAAGACACCATCTTCCTGTCCACAACTTGGGCGCACGTGCCTTCCCATTGCCTCCACCAATTTGAGTCTATTAGCTCAACAATTGGTGCTGTGGAGTTTAAGCAGTAGCTAGCTGCGTGCTTCTCTGCAGGCCAATCAAGGTGGATTCCAGATGCTGGACACACTATTGTGTGTTCACAAACTCAGGCCAAGGTAACACCTTCCATCAGCTCTCACCCCAAACCTCAGAGCTTCAGGTTTCACTAAATTTCACTCAAGAAAAATGTCAAAACTTAATTTAAGCAAGTATGTAAGTGTATATCACATATATCATGTATTATGTGCATAAATAGGGTGTTAAATATAACATTGTAATTCCTTGCATTTGATAATGTGCCTTATCACGTCTTTGAGAGTCTGAAACACTTCCCAGAATTTTCTGTAAAGTGAATTGACTGCAATGTTTAGAGGGCAAAACACACCATTGACCCACAAACAGCCAGGGATTATATATTATATATAAGTATATATAGTATGTGCATATGCACAGCGTGTGTATATACAATGGTAAATATGTAGTGTGTGTGTTTATGTAAAACGAGTGCCACTGTGCTATGAAATAAACAGCAATAACACTTTATTTGCAATTGTAGAATTCAGTCATAAGATCCTCCCATCAATTTGAAACCAATTGTTTTTTTCGTGAGGCACGAAGGTGAAGGACTCACTAAACCAAGGTTGAAAATAATCAGCAAGAGGACGAGCAAATTAAGGAGCATTCATGTCAACTTCAGCGTATTTGTTTTGGAAAATGCTATTGATTTTGACTTTCTCATTATTCCCAGAGGTCGTATGCTTAAAGTTATCAGGGATCTGATAAGAAAGCCAAATGTATTCAAGGTGAAAAATTGGCATTTCCACCAGACAAGTGAGATGCACAGTGCGTGCAAATGATAATAATAATAATTATTGCGTTTGATATAGTGCCTTATCACATCATTGAGACGTCTCAAAGCGCTTCACAGATTATACTGTGAAGTGGAGTGATTGTATTATGTGGGCAAAATGCATAAAGATATATATTTATATATATATATACTGTATATGTGCTCTAGCTCTGTAGAGGGGTAAAAAATAGTGATGCGCACAGTGGGTATGCACTTACATGAACCTTTGAAAGCGTAGTGAGGAATTGCATGTAAAGTTTCTGAAATACTGCAGGTGGGAAAGTAATTTTTAGAAATTGTGAGAAAGAAATGAGTGCTCAGCACCTCTTCCCCCTGGAGGACTTACCTCAAGATCAGAAACACAACATGCGGGAGGGATTCACCAGAAGCCAGCGCCCGTCCTGCTCATTCCACAGCCCAGCATGAGCAGCGCAAACCCACTGAATTCCTATTTCAAGGTGTTATTCTTCTCCCCTTCTGTGTCCTGCTTGTGCCAAGCACTGCAACTAAATATAGAGCGAGTCTGTTTTTTTTCTCTCTCGAGCGTTACCCTTCAGCTGTGGTTTTGCATCAGTGAATCTCTCCAGCCGAGGTAAAGCTTCTTGGCTCAAGGTGTGCTACCCTGACTTCCAACAGGACTAGGAACCTGCAAACTGTCTGAAACAGCTTGCACGCCATTCCCAAGAACATAATTTAAAGCAACGTTAGAGATTGATGAACCACTATCATCACAATGTTAATCCCTTTTCCCTTCTCCCCTGGCTTGGCTTGTTAAGCGCTCTGAGACGCCGTCCGGTGTGGAGGGTGCTACGTCAATGCAAGTTGTTGTTTTCACGTTTGCCATTTTAGTTGCTGTTTCAGAAATGCCTCTCTGTTTTTATCTTTCTTTCATAAATATACTTCATTTTTATCAATATATTGAATCCTTCCCATTCCACCGTGGGAGTTTTACGATTGCAGTAGTCCAGTTCGTTCTCTTAACTCTAGTTTGCAAATTTTTAATGTTACTTTATCTTTTGTGTCAGTTGAGTGTCTGACACAGTAATGCAGAAACCCCATCACTGAGCTGAAGAGAATCCAAACCCAAATGAACGTTGTATACTTTCGTGTCACCTACACTTGGAAATTTCCCTGTGTCAGGGATGAAAATCACTCTCCCTGGAGAGACGCACCCTGCTTACCTAACTCGAGAGAGTGTTAGCAGATTGATGAGGGCCAAGGCTCTTTATGGGTGTGATATACGAGAGCGGAGATGATGGGGAGGCAATGTTTACTGTTTATAATTCCCAGACTGACAACCTGAGAGATGTTGCTGGTGCGTATTGGGAATCAGTCGGGTAACTCTTTGCTGATCAAGTGATTGTCTATCCAGTGTCTGGAATTTTAATGTCTTCCCGCTTTCCCAGAAGGCGCACTGTGAGGCTGGGTTGAATACATATTATGTTTTGCGCACATAAACATGGACATGCACTCCCTCGCACAGACCCAGATGTGGTAATCGACCCAAACGCATTCTTGTTCAAAAGATCATGCACAAGTACAAACGCTCTGCTTTATGGAAATATTGCACTAAGGCCCAGTGATAATGTGGAGATACACTGTATACTCAAACACAACCCGTATCACACACAACCCTCCACACACACGCTCTACCACAGAAGCCTCATCACATATAAGCCTGTTTATCAGAGAAATAAGTACATGGGATCATTTATTCGACCTTGCTTATAGACGTTCCTCTGGGTCGGTGTCAGGCCCCACCACCGTTAAGCACTCCAATTCGCTAACCCGCATGAAGGCCCGCTATACAAATGCAAGTTGATGTTGTTGTCCATAGGAGCTGAGATTAGCACAAATTGCCAACCGATTTAAAAATATGTGCTTACATTTTTTTTAAAAAGAGTGATATAGTGGCACTGCAATTGGCTACTGTGTTTCGCCCACAAAAATCTACAGTCAATTCTATTTACAGTATATTTCATAAAGCTCTGAGTGCAAGTTCTGTAGCTCAGAGCATTTGCCTTACATGTGAGAAATCTAGGTTCGATTCCCAGCAGGGCACAACCTTGGGCAAGTTTCCTTACTCCACATACCTGATAACAATCCCTCAAGAAAAGAAAACAATAATAATGTGGTCACTCAATCCACGACTGTTTGTGCGCTATTGGCTGTAGAGTTTCGCCCACAAATATACAATCAATTCACTTCACAGTATATTCTATGGCCTGTGTCCTCTACAGCTCCAAGCTCCGTGACCCGATCTTCCCCCAGTCTCGTCCGAGTCCATTGGTTCTCATCCAGAGGATTCAACTCAAGATTTTAATCCTCACCTTCAAAACCCTCCAGATCCTCGCCCCACCCTACCTTTGCGACTTTCTGACTCCATACCAACCTGCCCGTTCACTTCATTCAGCGGGCTCTGGCCTGCTTTATGTACCCCGACCCACCCGCTCCATCATCAATGGGCGAGCCTTCATCAACTCTGCCCATAACCTCTGCAATTCCATCCTGTAGTCCCTCTGCTTCGCCATTTCCCTCGCCTCCTTGAAGTCCCGCCCCATCGATCACCAAATCCTCTCCTTTCTCCTCCCCGAGCCCGACCCCAGCTCGGGTCTGAAACAATGACCGTCCAGCGCATTGAGATGTCCTCTGGACATGAAACGTGTTATACAAGCATGTTAATTATCTTGTTGTTGTTTATTGTATTCTGTGAATCAGAAGACGTGAAAAGCGCTTTATCAAACGCATGGATTATTATGATCATCAAAGTTCATTATTCTTTTGCAAGAAAGGAATTTAGCAGCGTGATTGACTGGTTACTCACCATCTCATTGCTCAGGGCAGCACCCTGACCTTGGTTTGTCTGAAGGGAGGGCTGGACGCAGTTGGATGAAACCAAAATCAGGTAATTGAAACATAGGCCAGTGAGTTATTGATCAATGCAGCCAGGCCACATGCCAAACTGCAAACAATCTCCGCAGTGCATAGAGTAGGCCTTGTTCAGCAGACGCCAATCTCCAGAGCTGAGCAAGGTAACTTGATTCAAATAAGTACTTCTGTCGGGTATGTTCTGACGTCTTAACATCCTGGCAGGTAAACTGCTTTCTGCAGTGACGACACACCAGTGAAACTTTACATCCAAACCATATCTTTCCAGCCTAAGATGTACAAACCCAGATGACCATAAGACGTGCCTTGGCCTTCACATAATAATCGCTTGTTCCTAACTCCTCAGGCCCAATGTTTGTTTATTTCCATGCAGTAACGTTCTATGTAATTCTGGTTGTTCAAACAACAACCTGCACTTAGATAACGCCCTTCAGACAGGATAGCCTGGGAGCGCTGCACAGTGGGTGGAGTTGGACGATGAGCAAGGGGGAGAGGTGGGGTGGGGTTGGGGGAGAGGGGGGGTGGGGGTGGGAGGTGATTATAGGTAAAGTCAAAGCAGTTGGTGACAATGCATAGTACATTCATCAGCACCTTGACTGAGAGGTGAAGGTGAGTGATTTGATTTGAGTTTGATCCAGAATGCATCAACCTATGTTTCTCATTTGACGCAGATTAAACCTGTTATCCATCGCCTGCGTTTTCTATGTGTTATTTCTGATTTCGGAGTTTTATTTTAGCATTCAAACTGTTTGCCTCTTTCTCAGCACGGGATGCCCGATTGATATTTGCGGATCTCAGCTATGGGCATAACAACAACAACTTGGATTTATATAGCCCCCTCCACGCCAGACTACGTCTCACAAAGTGGAGCCAGTCGTGCTTTTTTCCCTCTACCTTTATGCTCAACCAATTTTTACATTTAAAAAAATTCTTACCGTCTCCCTCTTATTGAGCACAGCTTCTCCCAATGCATGTCGCAGTGCCTGATGTTCTGTTGAACTGATGCAAAGCAGTTGACCTATGAGTGACCATTCATTGCTTTTTGTTCACTCAACCCAAATGAGCGTGAAATGTTAACCTTTGAGAACCTATGCACAGTGTCATCGTGAGCTGAGTGAGGCAGTGGAATGAATCCCATGGGGAATACGATGACATTTTCGAAGAGACCCCTTTTTTTGGTGTTAAATGCTAATTGGGGTGAGGTTGGTTTTTAGCACAGCAAGAGATCTACACAAAACCATTGAAAATTCTTCCAACCCTATCCCTCGCACTATTAATTATAAAAAACCTGGGTTGTGTGAAGTCAGTCTGGTGGAAACTTTCCTGTTGAGGCTATCTGACCGAGTTTCTTACTTTATTGGTGAATTAAGCAGTATAAGTAACATTTACATTTGATATATTAGTAATAATCCTTGCATTTGATATCGCGCTTTTCACATCTTCTAGACGTCTCAAAGCGCTTCACAGAATATACTGTAAAGTGAATTGACTGTATATTTGTGGGCGAAATGCGGCAGCCAATTGTGCACAGCAGTGTCCCACAAACAAATAAATTAAATCATAAATTAAAATGACCAATATATAGTATATTTTTTTCAAGAGATTATTACCAGGCATATGCAGTAAGGAAACTTGCCCAAGGTTGCGTCCTACCTGGAATTGAACCCAGGTCTCTTGCTTGTAAGGCGAGCACTGTAACCATTAAGCTACAGGACTACACAACCACTGAGCTCCAGAACTCCATGTGGATTGGCATGGTTCAATGATGAGACATCTTGAAGATGTGATCAGTTGCTTTATTAAACAGAAGATTTATTATGATTAGTAGTAGTAGTATTATTATTAGGTCGGTTTCCAACAACTCTGCCACCAACACAGCATTTGCTGACAACTGGTCAGCTATGTGTGAAGAATGTGGAAATACTAAATTTATTCCTTTATCGACCCAGCCTTATGCTCTGGTTAACCTACAAACTGGCGTGATTGACCTCGTTTAAAACAAGACCACTCAATTGTAATTTCATGTGGACGTTTGTCACACTGTTGGATTGAAATGACAACCGAATGATATTGCAGTTTTCCTACATTTTTCAAGTCAGCAAGTGACGTACCAAGGATTGTGCCCCATTGATTGTTTGTGTTCCATATTGACAGCCTATACATTATGGGTCTGAAAGGTATGAGTGCAAATCCACACTGTTACAAAACTGTAAGTTTTTGGAATGAGGCGTTCCAAACCTTGCCCAACAAATATCAGAGATGGACATCTGTTGTGATCTCGGACAGGGCTGGGAAATGTTTCTACTCTGCAGTCTGCCTTCAGACTGTTAAAACTCTTCTCTCTAACTAATGGGTGTTGCAAAGGGAAAGTGCAATGAGTTTGGGGTTTCTCTGAACCCAGCTTTCTGGAGGGTGTGAGTGTACATGGCAAAAATGGCCATGATTCACCTTTGCTGCTTGTCGAAAGGGAATTTATCAGGATGCACTTTCTTGTTCTCAGTATCTGTTGTTTTAATTTGTCACCATTAGTGATTGAACCCTCTTTCCCACTGACTAGTTTACTTGGGTTAACTATATCCATTGCCATGTTAGTTATTAATCCTGAATACTGCAAATTTGTAGTAGTAGTTTGCTATCCAAGGAAAATGTGCTCAAATGTCCTTCAATGAATGTCCTGGTAAATGTCCTTGTTTGCTAGTTTTAAGAATTCTCCCAATATACTTCCTGTGTGACTAATATTGTTTTAATCTGTTTTAATTTAGTCTATCTATCCACAAAGATTAACATAGGCTACTCACTCTATTAGTGGTTGTGGGACATTGCTATGCACAGCTGGCTGCCACATTTCACTCACATCTCAATGATGTGCTTAGGTGCTATTTCAAATGCCAGGATTATTATTATAATAAATTAACCAATGTTTTACTTGCCTGGAATTTCTGCTGCCGAGTAATGGGCTCAATCTTCCACAGGCCGCAAGGATTTAAGCGTTAAATATTCCCGTCCCCGAAACAGTAATCATGACAATGGTGATTGACTGTACCTTGAGATAATTGACATTTAGTGTTTGAATTAACCATCTGTATTTAACCTTGTGAATCCGAGCATTCAAAGAACAAGTTAATACGTGACGCTGAAAAGATTCAAGGATCGCTCGTGGTACAGTCTGAGGGCTTTCTGATTTACTTGTGAAGATATTAGCCTGGCTCAGTTGATAACACTCTGAGTCAGACACCCTACATGGGGACTTAAAGCTCACAAGCTAGGTATCGAAGGGGAGCACTCCATTTTGGGGAAGTGATGTCCTTTGGATACAATGTTAAAGATCCTGTGGCACTATTCGAAAAGAGAAAGGAGTTCATCTTGGTGTCTTTCACGCCATACAAAATTGATCCTTCACTTCAGGT